>JBBGZY010001297.1:1200000-1800000 GCA_037952925.1 Lithobates clamitans
TATATATACATACACACACTAGACTGTATATATATATTAAATACACTGCAGCTAACTGAATAACCTGCCTGCCTGCTCAATCTAAATGACACTCTCTCTCCGTCCACGCCAACAACACACTACATGGGGCCGACGTGCAGGCAACCTTATATAGTGTGGGGCGTGGACTTAGTGCCCCTGAGCCAAGATTGGCAAAAGGCACACCGCCTTTGGCCAATTATGGCTCTCTTAGCTGAGGGTGCTGGGATTGACCAAAGCATGCAGGTCATGGTGTATGCTTTGGCCAATCATCATACAGCAATGCACTGCCGCTCGAATTTGGCGCGAATGGCCCATAATGTTCGGTTTTCGATAAACGGGCGAACAGCCAATGTTCGAGTCGAGCTCATGTTCGACAGAAACAGAAAGCTCATCCCTAACCCACAGGATTGATCCTTAGTAATATACTGAGTGTTAAGCCTAGTATAAATGTGCCGAATGTCAGGCGACATCGGCCGAGTAAAACAAAACGGCTGACATTTGGCCCGTGTTTATAGCAGCCGGTCCGAAAACAAGCAGCCAACCGGCTTCCAATCAGCGCTCTCAGCCAATGACTGAGAGCACTGACCAGAGTGTTCTGGTGGGGGGGCCATCCCCTTGTCAGAACACAATGAAATCGCTGTACTGACGTTGGATTGTTAGTACATGGGCCCTGACCTGAGCTGTCAGTTTTTTTCATTCAACCCACTGGGTTCAACCAAAAAAAACCTGATATTGTGCATTAGGCTTTAGGCCGCCATACACGGAGCAAACTTCTTTCCTGCAGGAAAGAAATTAGCTTGATTCCCCTATGAACACAGACAGTGTTCAAGCAGGAATCCCTCCTGCCTGTCCATTGTCTTCTCCCGGCGGGGGGGGGGGTGGGGGGTGTATGGCCTGCTTTAACAGCTCTTCTGATCTGTCCTAGAGTGACTTTGTTGGAATCCATTAGCCATTGTCCCAATTGATTTTGCCAGGTGTCAGGTAACTAGTAGCCCCTTGTAGTAATGTCCCTGGTGTAAGAATTTCAGCAGAATTATCTATGCTGCAAAATGTTACTGATGAAGAAACTTGTGCTATTAGGCTGCTTGGCCTTTTTGGGAAGTGTTAAGGGGTACCTTTCATGCAGAATGCGCTCATCAATAACTGGGACCAGGCGGGGACTGTAGCCATGTGAAAATTTTAACATTAAGGCAGTTCCCCGACCTAAAGAAGAGCCTTTACTGTGTGCAGTAATTAAGTGCAGAGTTCCTCTGAAAAGTACTGTCACATGTCACTACAAACTTGTAAAAGATGTATGTTGCATTAGGAGGGACATGCTGAGCCTGCATCCCCTCCACCAGTTCAGCGTATTTGTTACCTCCCAGTAACAGAATGGGGTCCCGCTGAGCACATAGCATGGCCCTCATGCATGCTCGTTAACTCCTTCCATCCGGTACCTTGTGACCATGCCATGGATCTTCGTAACGTGGGTTTGAAATCCGTTGCTACTAGATACCAATCACTCGGGAGTGAGCCAGTCTACCACCCCCTCACTTCTGGGGGACCCATCACCTCACCAGGTACCATGCCTAATTGCTCATTGCTTGCAGCATGTTCTTCCACTCGGTTACCCATGGCGACCACACTCTTCCTTTAGTCTTGCCGAATTGACCCTATTGTAGTGGTGTTACTTCATATCCCTCTGTGCTTACTGGCTCAAATTCTTTTGATACGCCAGAACCCACATGCACCCCTTTGAGTAACTTCAGGCTCATAACTGTTAATGTAACTCTTACTGAAGAAGTGTGGCAGAACAGTTCAATATGAACAATGTCTTACCTCTAACCCTAACTGTAGTAATGTGGTGGCCCAGGCATACCTTGGTGAGAGTCCAATATGGCATTGTCCATAGCTGCATATCTTCCCGGAAACTCTGGTGCCTTCAACTGACTGCAAGGCGCAGTAGTCCCGCAGCGCAACGACTCCACTCACATGTACTACTGGAGACCCACTGGAACTCTCAGACCTCAGCCTTCCCCCAAGGTGGGCTGGCTAGGACCAAAAGCTCAGGAACTGAGCTTGTAACATTTAACACTTTCCCCCCGGCCTAGGTCAGCTGCTAACTCACTGTAACTAAATACAGTTCAACCTGCTTATACATGGAATGAAGTTTGGCCAGTCCCTGCTGAACAGGCCAAATTTCAATCCATCTGTGGCCAGCTTTAGAATAGAAGCATTGAAGCTACCACTGCTGACTTTTTTCAAAGGTAATTTAGGGGCTGTCATCCTGTTTTTTAGTAAATTAGTTGCTGACTTAAGCCTAGTACAAACTGGTATTTTTTTTTTCTTTTACGTTCAACCCAGCAGGGCTGACAGCTCAGGAGGAGCTGCTTTACTAACTATGCAATGTTAGCAAAGTGATCTTCCCCGCTGAGCTATTGTGTTCTAACAGGGGGACCCCCCCCCCGCCAGAACGTTCCGGTCAGCACTCTCAGCAATTGGCTGAGAGAATTGATAGGGAGCCGATAGGCAGACTTTTTTCAGTCATGCCCTTTCGACAGAAGCCAGACTGTTTCCAGTAGGGATGAGCCGAACACCCCCCGGTTCGGTTCGCACCAGAACCTGCGAACGGACCGAAAATTTGCACGAACATTAGAACCCCATTGACGTCTATGAGACTCGAACGTTGAAAATCAAAAGTGCTCATTTTAAAGGCTAATTTGCATGGTATTGTCCTAAAAAGGGATTGGGGACCCGGGTCCTACCCCTGGGGACATGTATCAATGCAAAAAAAACTTTTAAAAACGGCCGTTTTTTCGAGAGCAGTGATTTTAATGATGCTTAAAGTAAAAAAAAAAAAAAAAGTGAAATATTCCTTTAAATATCGTACCTGGGGTGTGTCTATAATATGCCTGTAAAGTGGCACGTGTTTCCCGTGTTTAGAACAGTCCCTGCACAAAATGTCATTTTTAAAGGAAAAAATCTCATTTAAAACTGCTTGCAGGTTTAATGTAATGTCGGGTCCTGGCAATATGGATGAAAATCAGTGAGACAAACGGCATGGGTACCCCCCATTCCATTACCAGGCCCTTTGGGTATTGTATGGATATTAAGGGGAACCCCGCACCCAAATTAAAACAAGGAAAGGTGTGGGGCCACCAGGCCCTATATACTCTGAACAGCAGTATACAGGCGGTGCAAACAAGACAGGGACTGTAGGTTTGTTGTTAAGTAGAATCTGTTTGTAATTTTGAACGGGTACATTTTTAACGTGTTTAGCTCCAGCCAAAAAATCTTTTTTAAGCTTTTTCGAAAACATAGGGAAGGGTTATCACCCCTGTGACATTTGTTTTGCTGTCTTTCCTCCTCTTCAGAAGATTTCGCCTCACTATTTGTCCCAATGACAAATGTTTTTTGAAAATTTGGGTTTTTTTGTGGAACAAGGATTGGAAAGCATCAGTGGAAAGGAGAAATGTTTTTCCCATATTAACTCTTACAGGAGAGAATTTCCCTTCCTAGGGGTAGATTTCATCTCACTTCCTGTTGTCTCCTTCCGTTTGCAAGTAGGAGTCGTTTGTAAGTTAGATGTTTGAAAGTAGGGGCCTGCCCTATATACTCAGCAGAAATTTGGGCCTTAGGTGTTGTGGCCACAACACTGTAAGCCCTCACAGGGCCCTGCTGTGAAATATTAGATCAAGAATTGTAATTACATGCCCCTGTTGAACAGGGGCAGAAAAATGGGGCCTTTGGTGGTGGTGGTGGTGCTGGTGCCACAACACTGTAAGTCCTCACTCGCTCTTGGTGGGTGCAGAAATGGGCCCTGCTGTGAAATATTAGATCAAGAATTGTAATTACATGCCCCTGTTGAACAGGGGCAGAAAAATGGGGCCTTTGGTGGTGGTGGTGGTGCTGGTGCCACAACACTGTAAGTACTCACTCGCTCTTGGTGGGTGCAGAAATGGGCCCTGCTGTGAAATATTAGATCAAGAATTGTAATTACATGCCCCTGTTGAACAGGGGCAGAAAAATTGGGCCTTAGGCACTGGTGCTGGTGCCACAACACTGCAACCCCTCACAGATACTCTAGTTGGAATGCTGAAATGAGCCCTGCTGCAAAGTATTGCATCAAAAATTGTAATTACAGGCCCCTGTTAAACAAGGGCTGAAAAATTGGTCCTTAGGCACTGGTGCTGGTGCAACAACACTGCAACCCCTCACAGACACTCTAGTTGGAACGCAGGAACGAGCCCTGCTGCAAAGTATTGCATCAAAAATTGTAATTACACGCCCCTGTTAAACAGGGGCAGAAAAATTGGGCCTTAGGCACTGGTGCTGGTGCCACAACACTGTAACCCCTCACAGATACTCTAGTTGGAATGCTGAAATGAGCCCTGCTGCAAAGTATTGCATCAAATATTGTAATTACATGCCCCTGTTAAACAGGGGCTGAAAAATTGTGCCTTAGGCACTGGTGGTGGCACCCAGAACCAAAAATGTTCTTACAAGCTATCAGCGTGATGATTGAGGAGGAAGAGGATAATTACTCAGGGATAGTCACTCAGCATCAGCATAGGCAGTCTTTGAAGGGATCTGACATTTCAAAAAAAATTATTCGGTTACATCAGCATCAGGTGCTTGGTAGCTGGTGGTGATCCAAGACTGATTCATTTTTATGAAGGTCAGTCGATCGACCGAGTCGGTGGACAGACGCACCCTGTGATCGGTTACAAAGCCTCCAGCAGCACTGAATGTGCGTTCCGAAAGAACGCTGGATGCAGGACAGGCCAGTAGCTCAATTGCATACTGTGCAAGCTCTGGCCAGTGATCCATCCTCAAGACCCAGTAACCCAGAGGATTTTCGGTGGGAAAGGTGTCCAAGTCAGATCTTGCCCCTAGGTATTCCTGCACCATGTAAAACAGACGCTGGCGATGGTTGCTGCAACCGATCATACCTTGGGGCTGTGGACCAAAAAATTGTCTGAACGCATCGGTCAGACGGCCACCTTCTCCACCGCTCCTTCTTTGACTGACCGAAGCCTCAGCAACACGTTGTTCAGAAACAGGAGTTTGTAACCTCCCAGTCTCTGGGAACGCGTTGCACAGACCTTTCTGCAAGGCCTCCCGAAGATGTTTCATCCTCTGCTCCCTCTGCGATGGCAAGATAAGGTCCGCAACCTTACCCTTGTAACGTGGATCAAGGAGGGTTGCCAGCCAGTATTGGTCCTTCTCCTTGATACCACGAATACGAGGATCCTTACGCAGGCTTTGCAGGATCAGGGAGGCCATGCAGCGTCGGTCCGGAGTCCTCTGGGTCACTAAGGACGACATGGTCCGCAGCCACCTCCTCCCAGCCACGTACAAGTCCATGTGTTTCTTGGGACTGATCCCTTAAAGACTGCTGCTGATGCTGAGTGCCAGGCTCCACCTCCATACTGACACAATCTTCCTCCTCCTCCTCCTCCTCCTCTTCCTGTGTGATCGGCGGGCACGCAGGAACACTGTCTGAATAAAGGGGGCCTTGAGAGCTTAGGAAGTCCTCCTCTTCCTGCCTCTGTTCTGCCTCAGGTGCCCTGTCCATTATTCCACGCAGTGTGTGCTCCAACAGGTGGACAAGGGGGACAGTGTCACTGATGCATGCACTGTCACTGCTCACCATCCTTGTGGCCTCCTCAAATGGTGACAGGACAGTGCATGCATCCCTGATCATGGCCCACTGGCGTAGGGAGAAAAAAAAGCTCCCCTGACCCTGTCCTGGTGCCATAGTCGCACAGGTACTCATTGATGGCCCTCTGCTGCGTGTGCTGCAGCATGGCCAACGTCGAGTTCCACCTGGTGGGCATGTCACAGATTAGGTGGTTCTTGGGTAGGTTAAACTCCTTTTGGAGGTTCGTCAGCCGAGCACTGGCATTATATGACCGGCGGAAATGCACACAGACTTTCCTGGCCTGCCTCAGGACATCCTGTAAGCCCGGGTACCTGCCCAAGAACCGCTGCACCACCAAGTTAAGGACGTGAGCCAAACAGGGCACATGGGTCATTTGTCCCTGTCGGAGGGCAGAGAGGAGGTTGGTGCCATTGTCGCAAACCACCATTCCTGCCTTAAGTTGGCGTGGCGTCAACCACCTCTGAACCTGCCCCTGCAGAGCTGACAGAATCTCTGCCCCAGTGTGACTCCTGTCCCCCAAGCACACCAGCTCAAGCACCGCATGGCATCTTTTGGCCTGCGTACTTGCGTAGCCCCTTGAACGGCTACGGAGCACCGCTGGTCCTGAGGACAAAGCACAGGAAGAGGTCATGGAGGAAGAAGAAGAGGAGGGGGTGGAGGAGAGAGGTGTGTCACAATCATTAGCATTTTGGAGGCGTGGTGGCGGAACAACCTCCAACACTACTGCACCTTGTCCTGCATCCTTCCCAGCTGCCAGCAGAGTTACCCAATGCGCGGTGAAACTTGGGTAGCGTCCCTGTCCATGCCTGCTGGACCATGAGTCAGCGGTAATATGCACCTTACCGCTGACCGCCCTGTCCAGCGAGGCATGGACATTGCCTTCCACATGCTGGTAGAGAGCCGGAATCGCCTTCCATGAGAAAAAGTGGCATTTGGGTACCTGCCACTGAGGAACCGCACATTCCACAAACTCACGGAAGGGGGAAGAGTCTACCAACTGAAAAGGGAGCAGTTGAAGTGCTAGCAATTTTGCCAAGCTAGCATTCAACCGCTGCGCATGTGGATGGCTGGGAGCAAACTTCTTTCGCGGTGCAGCAGCTGGGGCAGGGAAATTTGCCTGGTACAATCTGACGTCGGTGTACCAAAACAGATTGCCCACAAGTACTTGGCTGTGACACACCTAATTCTACACCTTCATTCCTCTCAGTGCAGGTCTCAGAGAGGACTGAAGGTATAGTGGGGTTGGAGATCTCAGCTGATGAGGAGCAAGGAGAGGTCCTCTTTGTTCTTTGGTGTGGGTCTTTTAGATACGCTTGCCAACAAACTGCATGGCAGGTCGACATATGTCTGGTCAAGCATGTGGTACCCAAGCAGGAGATGTTTTGGCCACGGGAGATACGCTTGAGACATATGTTGCAAATAGCAGTGGTGCGATCTGATGCACTTGTCTCAAAAAAGGCCCACACCAAAGAACTTTTTGAATAACGCGCAGAGACTGCAGCGCCCTGCACATGTGGAGCTTTGGGGTGTGATGCAGTCAATGTGCTGCCCTTAGGCTGGCCCCTGGACGGCATCCTGCCTTGTTGGTGGTGTGCCGCCTCCTCCTCCTCTTCCTCTGTCCTATCAGGCACCCACGTTGAGTCAGTGACCTCATCATCCACTCCCTCCTCATCACTGGAGCAAACCTGGCAGTATGCTGCAGCAGGGGGAGCATGACTGCCAGATTGCTGTCCTTCTTGGGCACCCCCTCTGTCCGTGCTCATGTTACTGCCTTCATCAAGCTCAATATCATCATCAGAGCCTTCCAAACGCTGGGCATGCTCCTGGAGCATGTACCCAACACTGTGGTCAAACAGTTCGAGGGACTCCTCGGGAGGACATGGTGGGGCTAGGGAAGGAGTCACTGATGACATTGAGCCGAGGGAAGAGGCCGCTGCTTTACCAGACAAGGTACCCTGGGCATGGGTGAGAGAGGATAAGGAGGATGAGGACGGCTTGGTCATCCACTCGACCAAGTCTTCCGCATGTTGCGGCTCAACACGGCCAGCTGCCAAAAAAAAGGCCAAGCGTGTCCCACGGCCACGTGCTGATGAGGAAGCACCGTCTCCACGACCAGCACTAGACACAAAGCCTGCTTGCCCTCTCGTATTGGCTTGTGACTGTCTGCCTCTCCTTCTTGGCCTTCCAGACATACTAATGGCCTGTAGCTGCACTAAGCTGGGATATATATATATATATATATATATATATATATATATATATATATATATATGTACTGATACTGCAGCTAGCAAAATCAACTGCCTGCCTGTAGTATGAGAACACCACCAACCTTCTACAGGTAGCTTTAGCTGAACACTGTGTGCAGAGCTCGCAAAAAACTAACTTGTAGCTTTTTTAGCTGCCTGCGGTAGTGATAGGATCAAGAAAACACCACCAACCTTCTACAGGTAGCTTTAGGTGAACACTGTGCAGAGCTCGCAAAAAAATAGCTTGTAGGTTTAGCTGAACACTGTGAGGTGGACGCACCACACTAACTTTTAGTTTTAGCTGAACACTGTGAGCAGGACGCACAGCACTAACTTGTAGTTTTAGCTGAACACTGTGAGCAGGACGCACTGCACTAACTTGTAGCTTTAGATGAACACTGTGCAGAGGTCTCACTACACTAACTTGTAGGTTTAGCTGAACACTGTGAGCAGGACGCACAGCACTAACTTGTAGTTTTAGCTGAACACTGTGAGCAGGACGCACCACACTAACTTGTAGGTTTAGCTGAACACTGTGAGCAGGACGCACCCCACTAACTTGTAGGTTTAGCTGAACACTGTGAGCAGGACGCACCCCACTAACTTGTAGGTTTAGCTGAACACTGTGAGCAGGACGCACCCCACTAACTTGTAGGTTTAGCTAAACACTGTGAGCAGGACGCACCCCACTAACTTGTAGTTTTAGCTGAACACTGTGAGCAGGATGCACTGCACTAACTGTAAATAGTCTAGCTGCCTGACTGTGGTACTAATAGGATCAAAAGAACACCAGCAATTTTCTTCAGGTAGCTGTATATACTGTAACAAGACAAGCCTGCCTTTCAGTAAGAAGATAACAGGAACACTGTGAGCAGGACGCACTGCACTAACTTGTAGCTTTAGATGAACACTGTGCAGAGGTCTCACTACACTAACTTGTAGGTTTAGCTGAACACTGTGAGCAGACGCACAGCACTAACTTGTAGTTTAAGCTGAACACTGTGAGCAGGACGCGCCCCACTAACTTGTAGGTTTTGCTGAACACTGTGAGCAGGACGCACTGCACTAACTGTAAATAGTCTAGCTGCCTGACTGTGGTACTAATAGGATCAACAGAACACCAGCAATTTTCTTCAGGTAGCTGTAAATACTGTAACAAGACAAGCCTGCCTGTCAGTAAGAAGATAACAGGAACGGATCTAGCTGAACACTGTGAGCAGGATGCACTGCACTAACTTGTAGTTTTAGCTGAACACTGTGAGCAGGACGCACCGCACTAACTTGTAGGTTTAGCTGAACACTGTGAGCAGGACGCACCCCACTAACTTGTAGGTTTAGCTGAACACTGAGAGCAGGACGCACCCCACTAACTTGTAGGTTTAGCTGAACACTGTGAGCAGGACGCACTGCACTAACTGTAAATAGTCTAGCTGCCTGACTGTGGTACTAATAGGATCAAAAGAACACCAGCAATTTTCTTCAGGTAGCTGTAAATACTGTAACAAGACAAGCCTGCCTGTCAGTAGGAAGATAACAGGAACGCATCTAGCTAAACTGAATACAATGTATATATATATATATATATATATGCAACACCTGGGATGCATATATATATATATATATATACACAATACACTGTAAGTGCAGCTAACTAACTGACTGTTCTGCCTAATCTATCTAACTCAAATCAAATGACACTGTCTCTCTGTCTATCTCTTTCAGCGCCGGAACACACACTACACAGGGCCGCCTTGCAGGCGGCCTTATATAGTGTGGGGCGTGTACTAAATCCCCTGAGCCATAATTGGCCAAAGCCTCCTTGGCTGTGGCCAATTACGGCTCTCTGTTCAGACGGCGCTGTGATTGGCCAAGCATGCGGGTCATAGTGCATGCTTGGCCAATCATCAGCCAGCAATGCACTGCGATGCCGCAATGAATTATGGGCCGTGACGCGCCACACGAATTTGGCGCGAACGGCCCATATCGTTCTCAATTCGGCGAACGGGCATACAGACGATGTTCGAGTCGAACATGGGTTCGACTCGAACATGAAGCTCATCCCTAGTCTCCAGTACACATTAGCCCAATGTTGACTGGTTTCTGTTCTACCCGCCGATGCCACCCGACCTTCGGCCTGTGTGTACTAGGCTAAAAAGTGACTCTTCCATAAGAAGGCTGCCAATGTTGTCCTTTTCCTTTAAGAATGTTGGCTGTTTGGCTGTCTTGCTGTTGATTAGATTTCCAAGTCTGTCCTGAATCAGTTATGGAGATAAGAATTAACTACTCATTAACTACATGCATGTTTCAGGTCTGTGTCTGAAAAGCATTGAAGCAATTGTATGTCCTGTCATTGTTGCATTAAACATTGGTCCCTAACTTGAAATCATATGCCTGTGTTTACTTTTGCATAATTGTACCTCTTTGGTGAAAATAATCCAGACACGGATTTTGCAAAAGAGGGTCAGCAATGGACACTCCCATACCTTCCCTGAATATTCAATTTTAAGCATTTGAGATGGGAATCTTTACTCGCTGTATGCATGCATATTATGGTACACTAATTTGGTATATATCCAAGCTAGGACGAGAACACCCTCTTAGAAGAGTTCTGCATATCAAGCACCCATATTTCTTGTGAGGGTTAAGTTTTAGCTCTCCTCAGCTGCTCAGTGGATTTTGCTCATGATGGTGCAGTGAAAGACTAATACATAACCTATCCCCTTGTTTCTCTGTCCAGCTGCTGAGGTCTACTACGATAGGCTGGGAAGGTTCACAGATGAGCCCCCCTACTGCGGAACACTGGAAAGACCCATCTGTTGCTTACCACAGGATCCAAGGGTGATCAACACTCAATTCTTTCTCTTTACTAGAAGAAATCCTGATCAGTACCAAGTAAGTCAGCTCCAAGTAGGCTGTACACAGAGGACATGTTTTCCCCAATATTGTAGGTAAAATGGTAACTCCACTTTCATGGGAAAAATGGCAAATAAAAAATTTTGTAATTGAATGTTATTAAAAAAGTGCTTTCCTTTTACAATCTGTAGCTCTGTAACTTTCTGTAAAATTCAATGCAATATGGCAACATGGAGGCATTCTATACACCATTATACAGAACACCCTAAAAATGTAATTTCCTGCTTGTGTGATTGGTTTATAGTTTTTTTCCCATAAGACTTCATTAACCGCTTGCCGACCGGCGCACGCCGATGTACGTCGGCAGAGCGGCACGGCTGGGCAAATGGGCGTACCTGTACGTCCATTTGAATTTCCCGCCGTGCCCGTGCGTGCGCGCCGCCGGCAGCGCGCACGCGCGCCGGCCGGGAGCTCCGTGAGTCGGGTCGCGGGTCCCGCGGACTCGATCGCCGCGGGGAGACCCGCGATCGCCTCACGGAGCGGACGAACGGGGAGATGCCGTTGTAAACAGCATCTCCCCGTTCTGCCTAGTGACAAGTGTCACTCGATCTCTGCTCCCTGTCATCGGAGCAGAGATCAGTAACGTCAGCCACACAGCCCATCCCCCTACAGTTAGCAAACACTCCCTAGGACACACTTAACCCCTCCCCGCCCCCTAGTGGTTAACCCCTTCACTGCCAGTGTCATTTACACAGTAATCAGTGCATTTTTAATCGCACTGATCGCTGTATAAATGACAATGGTCCCAAAAATGTGTCAAAAATGTCCGACATGTCCGCCATAACGTCGCAGTCACAATAAAAATCGCTGATCGCCGCCATTACTAGTAAAAAAAAAATTATTAATAAAAATGCCATAAAACTATCCCCTATTTAGTAAATACTATTACATTTGCGCAAACCAATTAATAAACGCTTATTGCAAATTTTTTTTACCAAAAATATGTAGAAGAATACGATCGGCCTAAACTGAAGAAAAAAAATGTTTTTTTTATATATTTTTGGGGGATATTTATTATAGCAAAATGTAAAAAATAATGCGTTTTTTTCAAAATTGTCGCTCTTATTTTGTTTATAGCGCAAAAAATAAAAATCGCAGAGGTGATCAAATACCACCAAAAGAAAGCTCTATTTGTGGGAAAAAAAGGACGTCAATTTTGTTTGGGAGCCACGTCGCACGACCGCGCAATTGTCAGTTAAAGCGACGCAGTGCCGAATCGCAAAAAACGCTCTGGTCAGGAAGGGGGTAAATCCTTCCGGGGCTGAAGTGGTTAAGATACAAGTCAAATTTAAAGTATAACTATTTTTAGGCCTTTGACTTCACCTTCACGACTTTCTGGGCCCAGACAGCCAACTCACAGCAGAAGCGGGGGTGTCGGCTGCAGACCTCCCACTGGACTTCTGGAGCGGTCTCCAACTGCGTAACTTTTTGCGCCGGTGCGCATGGACCCCGGGCATATCACGTCAGCTCATGGAGCTGGAACAAATCTGCCACCGCAGAGAACCGATCCGTCATTGTCTATCTCTAATCTACTCCTCCCTGATTTCACCAGCAGAAGGGTTTCACCCCTCTTCCTCTCTAAGTGGGAAGCGAATTTAGGAGTTCCATTCAATGACTCACAGAGGGAGAAGATCCTACACTTTTCCCAGAAGTCATCCATAGCCACCAGAGTCCAAGAGACCTGCTATAAAATTATGACCAGATGGTATAGAGTGCCTACTACTCTGCACCGTTTCTTCCCGCAAGTCCCCAGTCTTTACTGGCGTTGTGGTGTGGAAGAGGGAACGATGCTCCACATCTTTTGGGACTGCCCCAAAATGAAACCCTTCTGGCTGGAGGTGGCACGCACGATCAAGCACCTGACTGATGTCACTCTGGAGGGGGATCCCGGGGCTTGCTTGCTGCACCTCTCTAAATGACCCATCAAGAAATACAAAGCCTCCCTTACATCCAGCTATTAAAAGCCGCCAAGGCATGCATCCCCTTTTGTTGGAGATCAGAGACTCCACCAACGAAATCCCAGTGGTTTGCCAAGGTGAATGAAGTAAGAAACATGGAGGATCTCACTGCCACCTTGTACGGTAGGGAGGAGGCCTTCCCGGGAGACATGGCGACCATGGCAACATTACATCTACACCGAAGCATACCTCCGAGAGGCTGCACAGCCTGATTAATCCCTCTACCTTCCCCCCCCTCTTCACCCCTCTTTCCCGCTACCTTCTTACCTACCCTTCACCTTACCCCCCCTCTCCCCCATCCGGGGAGTCCTATCACCCCCGCCCTTCCTCTCTCCCCTTATCCTCCCTTCCCCAAATTGCTCCCAGTCATGGGCTGGTTTAGTTAGATAATATGAATATCCTATTTTACATCACCTGTCTGTTGTGCCCCATGGCTGGGCTCAGCTGGTACTCGGGAGGTAACCCTCCCAGACAGCTGTGAATGTGTTTCTCACTGTATGGTCCTGGTAGCTATACTAGCCTAAGTGGGTTATTAAGGTAACAGTCTGGAAGCCTAGCCCGGTCTAGCACACGGACAGCTCTGTCACACAGCCTCACCCTAACATGTATTCTACAGAGTGCATAACCGGGGGAATCGATATTTGACACTGCTGATATAACATCTAACCCAGGGGTCTTCAAACTGCGGCCCTCCAGGTGTTCAGGAACTACAATTCCCATCATGCCTAGTCATGTCTGTGAATGTTAGAGTTTTACAATGCCTCATGGGATGTGTAGTTCTGCAACAGCTGGAGGGCCGTAGTTTGAGGATCTCTGATCTAACCCTTTCTGTTACACGTTTCTGTTTTTATTATATTCACTGTCATCTGTTTTTGACTGTTAAACTGTATCATCTTGAAAAAAATAAAGGAATTACAAAAAAAATTAAAGTATAACTAAAATCAAAACTTTTTATTTTTAGTTTTGGACAGAGTGGAGAGGGATGAGAAGACCTGACAGTTTTTATTACTGTCTGTGCCCCCATTAAAAAGATTCCCCCTCTCTATTTGTCCTGTTTACCATTATCATTAAAAGTGAAAGTATAAGAAAATCTTAATCTTTGGGTTGCCCCCAGAAAAGTAATAGTGAGGAAATCTTCCAATAGTTCCTGGTGACCTGGGGGTTAATTTGCAGGCATTTACTCTTACTTCCTGTTTGTCTATGGGAAGGGAAGTTAAATCTCGATGTAGCACCCTGATGTTTAGGCAGGGTTGCTCCTCAATTTACCTGCCAGGTGTAGTTACCTTGGCTCATTGTTAGGGATCAATTGATTTCACTCTAAGCCTAGAATTGCTTCACTTCTTTCTTCTGCCGCTAGGTGGCTGGGTACCTGGTGGCATTAGATAAGACAAGGGCAAAGCAAGGACAGATTAGGAGTATATGGGGTATCTCAGCCAATGGGCAGGGGTTTTCTTGAATTCCTTGGCATACTGGGAGAACTTATATATTTGGGTAGAGTCAGGTGTTCAGGGTTCTGTGCCACCTGGACGGCTTTCTGAGTGGATGTGTGTTGTACTGCCCCGGCTGCTAGGCCGGAGTTTGGGCCTATCCCGGGCACATCTGGCTGCTAGGCTGTCTGAGGGCCTATTCAGAAGCAAGAGAGCAGTGCAGGGTTGGGATTGCAGCTTGCAGTCCAACCAGAAGTGATGGTTCTGCTGGCCGGAGAACCTGTCATTGTTGGAGGTAGAGGGGAAGCTGTCGCCACTAAGGGAGCATCCACCTTATTACCAGGGACCACAGTGAGTAGCTGAAGCAAGTACCAGAGCAGAATTCTCACCAACCAGGGACAGTGAAGAATCGTGAAACTTCAGCAGGTGTCAAGCCAGGGACCCAGCCAGCGGAGGTGACGCTTGCAGAGCAGCCTTGTGTCAAGCCAGGGACCGAGCGGGCCAGTGGGGTGACGCTTGAGGAGTATCTGGAGTGCCAAGCTAGGGACCCAGCAGGGGTGACGCTTGAGGAAGATACTACAGTGAAGATTGGAAGAGCTCAAGGGATTCAGTGGCAGTGAATCATCTAGTCTAGTGAGAGAGACTGGGAGCTCGGTGGGTTGAAGAACTACAAGAATTGATTGTAAGTGGTTGTAATTGGAAGTGACGGAACTGTTACACCTTATGTTAGAAACTGTTAAAGACTGTTGCCATAGGAGACCGCATTCCTACACATGCAGATGTGGCGTCTTGCTGGATGCCTTTTCCTGCATGGCTGTCTACCTGTAGAAGTCTCAGAGTCTGCCAACTAACATTGCAACTACCTATGGGTGTTCTGAACCCAACCCTCTATCCCAAAGTTCTGTTTAAGAGAAATAAACTCTCTGCATTCAAGAAGTGTCTGGCGCCCATGGATCTAACTTGCATTACACCCACTATGCCTTACAACCAACTCTATATGGAAGGATGTCAGCAGTTCTTGGCTCTAAAGGTTCTCATTAGACTAGAGGAGGCCTGGGACCTTGCTACATCTGACAGGGGTTATAACCCCCTTTTGCTCTATCCAAAATGAAAAAAAAAAAAGTTTTGCCCTAAGTACTTTTAGACATACTCTTCATCAGCTGATTGATAATAGAAAAAGTCACTCCCAGGGCTAGAAAAAAGGGGTGGGCAGGAGGGGCGGCTGCCCTGGGCACTGTGGTATCATGTGAAGTGGGGGGGGGGTACCACAAGGAGATTGTGTCAGGGACTAGTGTTGGGAGGGGGTAAATATTCAAAGAGGGGAAATTGGGGGGGGGGGGTGCTAAGAGTGGAGATTTAGGGAGACTTGTGTTGGTAGGGGGGAGGGGGAAAGAAGATTTGTGCTAGGAGTGGAAATTTTACGGGTAGAGGATTTGTGCTAGGAGGGGTTAATTTTTGGAGGGTGGGACATTAGACCTGGGGGGATTAGCTGACACATAATGCTCAGCTCATACATCTTTGGGGGGGGGGGGGGTGCAGTTTGGCATGTTTGCCCTGGGCTTTAGATGACCTTGTCCCATCACTGGTCACTCCCATGTAGAATTCATATCCAAAGACACAAAGTGGAAAAAACTGCTTTTTTTTTTAAAGAGCAGAAGCAGGTTTGATTCTACAATAAAGTTTGTTAAAATCCCTGCAATGTACATTGATCATCCAGAGGGTTTTTTTCTTGTTTTTTTACAAAAGTGGAGTTACTCTTTAAATTATTGAAAGCTGTCAGGTCTTATTGCTGTCTCTTCCCACTGGGTAGAAGACCTTTTTGTTCCAGGTCAGGAAAATGGATGTCAAGGAAAATCTCCCAATGGGGACACGCTCACTGTCATTGGAAATTAGAATTTCCACACTGCGACCAAGGTGGACAGTTTAAAACTAAGCTTTGACTTAAGATACACCTAAATGGCACTGCCTCAACATGCACTGTAGGTGCTCATCGTAACAAGTATCACAGTTCAGTTGGCCCCTTTGCTGAACAACTGGCTTTCTGAAAGCCTCAGCCTGTGGCCCGGGGAACCCTCTGATGTGGCCCGTGACCTCAAACCAAAAAAACGCATGTCCATGCTCTGGGATGGTGGGTCGGCAAGCCCAGACCGCGATCAATGGGTTTCTGACCCACCATCCCAGAGCATCAGAGTGCATGGAGCTGGTGCCATCAGTGGAGGAAGCAGACAGCTGCGGATGGTGCAGGAGCCACAAAAGCCGATGCTTCCCCTGTTGCACCTGCTCCTGTCCCAGGCGGAGTGATAACAAGTGCACCTCCTCTGGGACTTATCTAGCAGCCTGGAGAGCAATGATAACAGTACCAACATGGGGTGGCTGGAGGACGGGGGGTAGGATGGGGTGAGGGGTACAGCATTACCAGTGTGAGGTGCCATGGAGCAGGGCTGTGGGTTAGCAGTGCCAGCATGGCGTGGTTGGAGGACAGGGGGGTATAGCAGTTCCAGTGTGGGGTGGCATGAGGTGGGGTGGAGGTGGGCTAGCAGTACCAGGGTAGTGTGGCTAGAGGATGGGGGATGGGCGCCATAATGTACTTTTGCCTATGTACTGTAGACAAAAATTCTTGCAATGGCCCTGCGTGGGGCATTATGGTTAATGGCACTAGAAAAGTTGCTTTTTTTCTAAATTGAAACAAAGGAATCCATGCTGACTGTCAGTTCAGCTTTTTTAGCCCTGTAAAAGGATATTTCAAGCCCAGGGAGCTCGGGATAACCCATTACCATATGCATAGCTCCCAACTGTCCCTGATTTGGAGGGACTGTCCCTGATTTGGAGCAATGTCCCTCTGTCCTTTCCTCCTCATTTGTCCCTCATTGTGGTCCGATCTATATAGTTGTATATAAAATGCACTTTTTATCTTTCAAAAAGTGTTTCCCGGTGCTAAACTTTTCATTCAAATTATAAATAGCTGCATTTGTACATTTTAAAAGCCAATATAAAGGAATAGTAGTGGTAAAAATAAGCCCTTGTGGATTTAATTAACCTTTTTTTTTGGGGGGGGGGTAATTCTCCTTTAAGGGGGTGTGGCAGGAGGCGTGTCCTATGCCTACATATGTTTGCTAGTAGGTGTCCCTCATTCCCATCTCACAATGTTGGGAGGTATGCATATGAAGCCTGGGGCTCCACCTGCCAGATGCAAATTTAAAATCTAAATATTTCTGGATATTCAGGGACATTGTTAGTACAGACCTGTGTGTAGAATCCTAGTGACTATTTGTTGCTGCTATCCCTTGTGCAGGTAGGGTTGCCACCTCATCCCTTTAAACCCGAACACACATGGATTACTCAGGTTCTGAGGCTAATTTAATGCAGATAAGGCACCAAGGGAGTTTACTTACCACCTTAATCAGCCACAGAACCTGTTTTTAAAGGGATGAGGTGGCAACTCTACTTATGCACCAGTGCCAGAGCTTGTGTGAAATGGGCCTCTTCTTATGGTGCCTCAGCTGCCCTTAAGTCTTAATGTACAAGGGACGTTTTTACAACCTCTCCTGAACGATTTAACTTGACAGATAGTAACCCACGTTAATAACGTCCATTTTGCCGCGTTTAGTGGCGTTTTGCTGCGTTTGCGTTTTAGAAGGGGTTTTCTTTTTTTCAAAATAGCCAAAAATGAAAAACACCTGTAAAACGAAACACGGCTAAACGCGAATTACCGCGTTTAGAATCGTTTGGTGCTTGAAATGCCTCTAAACTCAGCGTCTGAACTCATTTTTTTGCTTTCCAAAAAAGGCCTCTAAACTCAACTGCCTAGAAATGACTATAAACGACCCTGTGTACATGTACTGATAAGATGACATAGAGGAGAGCTCAGGAGCAGTTGAAAAAAATGCCCAACTGCTCCTGACAATGGTATAGCCTATACAAACCTGTCCTTACCTATTAAATACCACCCCACAACTTAACATATAAAGTAACCAGACCACACCTGTTTTGGAGTAAATTGACCGGCACGGCCATTTTATTAAACATTTTAACCATAACCTTTTATTAGGAAAAACACAATATTCCTTCAGATACATTTTAAACCAGTGTTAGGAAATCCTTGGAGGCACTAACCACATTTTCACTGTATCACCAGGCCATCAGTCGCGGCCGCTCCGACTCAGACGACACCACTCAACCTTACACGCTAATACCCATCTCCCGATGCCAGTTAAACCTTGGTTAACTGGCATCAACCAAGGAAACCATACCGAGATGGTTCCCCACTTCAGCCACGTTATTCTTAATTCCTAATGCCTCCAAAGATCCCCAAACGCCAACACATACATATTCAACATATAAATAATCAAAAACAAGGGGCGGGAAGGTGGGAGCTGCTTCTTCTTCTGGTGGCAAGAGACTGAGCCCAGGATCTTGGCTCCTCCTACCCCCCCACCCCCACCCGGGAACACTAGCTTAGCCACCCCTTTTCTCTGGCTTGTATACTCCCCTTATTTTAACTCTTATCCTTGCTGGTTTCCTCAGCTACCTCGTCATGTCAGCCTTCCCTTTAGCCTGCGTCCCACTCCGGGCTTCTCTTAAACGTCTGTTTTGCAGCAGTGTACATGAGGCCTAATCCCTAACCCATAGCTCCCAACTGTCCCCGATTTTGAGGGACTGTCCCTGATTTGGTGCAATGTCCCCCTGTCCCTCATTCCTCCTCATTTGTCCCTCATTTTGGTCTGATCTATATAGATGTATATAAAATGCACTTTTTATCTATCAAAAAGTGTTTTCCAATGCTAAACATTTCATCTGATTTCTAAATTGCTGCATTTGTAAATTCCAGAAGCCAATATAAAGGAATAGTAGTGGTAAAAAAGCACTTGTGTGTTTAACCAATCCTGTTTTTTTGTACAATTCTCCTTTAAGGGGGCGTGGTAAGGGGTGTGTCCTATGCCTGCATACTTTTGCTGATAGGTGTCCCTCATTCCCATCTCAAAAAGTTGGGAGGTATGCTAACCCTTTAGCTGCTGAGGCAGCAGCCATAGGTGTACACATGCCGCAGCAGGAATTAAACACCCTGTTGCTTTTGATGGGTGCTACCACCTGCCAAACGTGACTCATTCAAGTAAAAGGGGCCACTCTGCAAATGCTCCGCAACTGCATGCTTCTGTGGGGTCCAAGGGGTTAAATCAGGTGATAAGAAAGCAACACAACGTGGCCTATTTTAACCCCTTGTTTGCTGTACTGCACAATGCTGCAGGGCACTTGCAGAGCGGCCTCATTCACTTGAATGGGTCATGTTTGACAAGTGCTACACCCACCCACCATGACAGTGCATATAACTCCTGCTGCGGCTGCGACATGTGTACACCCCTGGCTACTGCAGCTAAAGGGGTGCGGTTGGAACAGGGGTGGTAAAAACATGTCTTAAACTATTAGGCCCCTTTCACACATGCGGATCCGTTTTCACGGACTCCGCTTGCTCAGCAGGGATCGATCCGCTGATCCCCGCTGGGCCAGCGGATGACAGGTCCGTGCTCACTGTGGAGAACAGCGCTCACGATTATCTCTATATATAACATATTTTTATTCTAACAGATAGTATAGATAAGCCAGGCCAAATATAATCATACTATAGCTGCTATATCGTATCCTGCCTACTTCTATGGTTTTTGTTTTGTTTTGATGTTGCCATGGTAATTTATCATGTGAGCAGAACTGTGTAGGTATATAATTCCCTAACCCAATATGGCCGCCATTGAAGCCTGAGGAATGGGCACGCATGTCCTGAATGCAAAGCACCTCCCGCTGACCCGACCCGGAAGTGATATTGGTCCCTGCTCGGCGCCGATCGCAGTCCTCACCATCCGGAAGCACTGTGCGCCAACAGTGTGGCAGGAGGAACTTCAGGATCGCGGACACATGTCAGTAACAAATAATGCTGGACCTTCCCCTTCACCTGGCAGTCGGAGCGGATGACACTATGCTTATATGCCTGTTTATACTACACCTTTGTGAGTGTATTTTAGACTTCTTTATCTACATTAAATATATTGCATACTGCACTTAGAGGGCGCTGTTCTCTTGTCCTTTCTGCATTCCAGAGTTTTTTTGCCTTCTAAACTACTGAACCAGTGTTACCAACCTACCAGATTGAAATTTACTGACACTACATCCAAAATTTACTGGCACAGCCAAGTTTTTACTGGCATTTCCAAAAGTTGCAAAATTACAATTTTAAGTACAAATTTCACTATTTAGGTTACACACAAGTACAATATGTAATTAGCAATGTGATTAAGGGTAGATAATAAGGCAAAAAAAATATTTCTTATTTTATTTTCGATATAGTAAGTAAGTAGCTCAGGGACAGAACTCAGGAGGGCAAGAAATTAGAATGGGAGGCACACACATGAAATTGACTCTCACAGTGATACTGACAGCAGTGTGCAGCAGTACAGATTACCGTCACGACACGCCCCCTCCTGAGTCACAGTGACAGTCTCTCTCCAAGCCAGGTGGTCCCTCCAGTCCAAACAGCGCTGATGATCCCCCTCCTGGCCTGCCTTGCTCCCATCCCGCAGACCCACACACAAGGCTCTGGCCGCTCTGCTTGGCTTCCTTGCACTATGACATCACAGAACATGTTCAGGCACCGCCTCTACCAGAGCCCGAACACACTGTAGCAGGCACTTGTATGGTCTCGGCTGGCTCCGGGCCGAGCGTAGTTTTTTACTGGCAACCTTTTCTTTTTACTGGCATTTACTGGCAGGAGAAAATTGCCTGTTTTTTACTGGCTGCCAGTAAAAATACTGACGGTTGGCAACACTGTACTGAACTGGCAGCCCTCCTTGGGCAGTTACTCGTTATTATTGTAGCACTAACTCATGGTGGAGCTGCTGATTTAAAGCGGGCTGTTACCGTCACCTTTTTACCTGTAATTTCACCAACACCGAACTTAGAGTCCACGTTAAGCTTATTATCAGACAATGTAGGCACCAGTCACTTTAGTACTTTTCCAATGCTTTAATGGGAGATAACTGGAAGAAGTAGCAGGAAAGAGGTAGAAGAAGAGTTGCAGGGAAGTTCAAATTCCTTTTCTTGGGGTAGCACTAAGGGATTGAATTCTCAAGGGTGAATATATCCTCCATTCAGAATTAAATCTTTGCCCACCCGGATAGGTCTCTCTCACTAACCTAGCAGTCGGAACGTAGCACGAACAAAAAGTCTCTGCCACAGACTTGAGTGAAACAAAACTGTACGATCCTCTGCCACAGGTTGTAGTAGTTTTCGATGAACAGCAAACACAGTACCAGAACCTTTAAGCCAACCCGGCAGTACTTGTGCGGTAGATTAGATTAAGATGCGTCCTCCAATCTAGTCACCAGGCCCTTCTTAAGACCAGCCTTGCATGGTCCCTTCCAAGATGGGTCCTCCCCTGGATCTTCTCAATTGTCTGGCTTCTTCCCGCAGGACAGACAGCACAGGACCATCCCAGCGATATCCTCACATGGACTAACCCCCCTAAAAAGAACTGATTTATTCCCTCATTTCCCAACTCATACCTGTTTTAAAGAGTCTGTTATATCCAGAGTGTGCCGTATTATCCAATTGTATAACTGTGGAGAGACGGACCTGTCAGATCTCCGCTTTCCTCTATGGGAGATCGGATTAAAACAGACCTCCTGATGGGAAAATAGCCGTTTCCAGTCATCTGGATGTAGCAGAGTGGAGTGGATCGAATGTCAGCAGACATGTCATCGCTGACATCCGTCACTCCATAGAGGTACATGGAGTGTCTGTTCAGGTCCGCCTGAAAAAATGGACGGGTGGACCTGAACGGTCCGCATTTGTGTGAAAGGGGCCTTTAAAGGCTTTTTTTTCTTGTTTAAAAATAACAAAAATGTTATACTTACTTGCTCTGTGTAGTGGTTTTGTACAAAGAAGCCCAGATCTTCCTCTTCTCAGGTCCCTCGCCAGCACTTCTGGCCCCTCCCTCCTACCGAGTGCCCCCACAGCAAGCAGCTTGCTATGGGGGTACCCAAGCCGCTGCTCTGTGTGTTCATTCAGACATGGAACCACAGCTCAGCCCTGCCCCCTCCCCTCTCCTCATTGGCTCACTCCATTTCATTGACAGCAACGGGAGCCAATGGTGCCCCTCTGCTGTTTCATGAGGGAGAGATCCTGGCCAGCCGAGACTCTTGTGCAACATCACTGGAATGAGATGGGGCTCAGGTAAGTATTGGGGGGGGGGGGGCTGTGGGGGCTGCTGCACACGGAAGGTTTTTTATCTTATGGATAAAATGCTTTAAGATAAAAAAATTCTGCTTTTGCAACCACTTTAACTATGGGGTTCTACCACCAATCCTTACTGTTCTAAAACCCCCTATAATGGCTGCTTTCACACTGATTTGCTGCGGTTTACCTACGACTTTCCTGGGTTAGCTACGCTTTGCCTTAGACTTCTATTATATCCTGCAAGTGAGGAGCACTTTCTAAAAGCGCACCAAAACTCATGCATTTAGAAAGTGCACCAATCCCGCAGGATATAATAGAAGTTTATGGCTAATCGCAGCAAACCTACAGAAAAGCTGCAGGTACACTGCACTGCCCCCGCAGTGTGGGTAAAACGCAGGACATCAGTTTGAAAGCAGCCCTATGCTATTATTATAGTTCCCAACTGTCCCTGATTTTGAGGGACCGTCCCTGATTTGGAGCAATGTTCCTCTGTCCCTCTTTCCTCCTGATTTATCCCTAATTTTGGTCTGATTTGTATATAAAATGTACATTTTATCTTTCAAAAAGTGTTTCCCAGTGCTAAACCTTTCATTTAAATTTTAAATTGCTGCATTTGTACATTTTAAAAGCCAATATAAAAAATAGTAGTGGTACTAAAAAAGTCCTTGTGGATTTAGTTAACCTTTTTTTTGGTTAATTCTCCGTTAAGGGGGTGTGACAGGGGGCATGTCCTATGTGCATACATACATGTGCTAGTAGATGTACCTCATTCCCATCTCAAAATGTTGGGAGGTATGCATTATGATCAGTGTATTGCTTCACACTGACCTGAAGATCTCTTCCTATCTGCTGCAGGCATCACTCTTGAGACCGCTAGCCGGGATAAGAGGTGGAGAGCAGTTGGTATCACACCCTGCATGGAACAGGAGCCGGCACTACAGAGGAGGCATTGGCTTATGTGACTCTTGCTCCCTACTACAGCTTCACCTTTACAAGTAGTCCCTCTGTATTGCACTCTTTGATGTTCTGGGTGGCGGGTCAGCAAGTCCAGACCGTGATCTACCAGTCACCTGGCCACGATCTACTGGTAGATCGCGATCTATGGGTTGCTGACCATCATTGTACAGTGCTGCTGGAGTATCCCACAGCTCCCTGAATCGCATCCAAGTTTGTTCAGCAATGTATCAAAAAAATACAAACTCCTAGACTGTTCATTGAGCCAGAAAGAGTGACTGTTGCTGTGTGCCTGGTTGCCACTACACTACACTAGTTTGGGAAAAGAACCTGGGGCAAAACAGCAGGCCCTTTCAGGGGTGAGTGCTATGTAGCGCTTACCCCCAAAGGAGAATATACCCAGGTCTCCCAGTGTAGTACAGAGGCTGTCAATCACACAAACACCGTCCCACATACACTGACAATTCAGGTTCAGGCTAGGGGATGTCTTTCAGTATTTATTGCTGAAGAACTTGGACAGGAGAGGGGGTTTAGAGTAACAGGATACTCTAAATAGATAATAGCAAGTAATGGCAGGACAAACCTCTCACTAATCTTCTAATAGCAGCTTCTCCTGAAGGTAACAGGAATGGCCAGTATATCTAGGACCCTATAGTTGCAGTCCCAGTCCATATAGCAATTTCTGGCACTTAGTTGCCTTTTGGCATTTGCACAACTAACAGTCCACAACAAGGTCTTTACTCACAGTGCCCCAGGAGCTGCCTGCCACCCAGGATCCACGGGTAGATCCTCAGTGAGGGAGATAAAAAGACCCTTCTCCAGACCAGGCCTTCAAGACAGGGCCCTCCAGCAAATATCCTTTGGAAATCTTCTCCAGACCCTCAGCCCAGCAGCTGCTGAGGCCCAGACTGCATTTTATCCCAGCAGAGCTGTCTCCAGCGAAAGCAGCCCCAAGAGAGCTGGATTCCCCCTAGAGAGGAAAAAACACTCTGCAGAGGCCTCCCAAACATTCATCACCCCCCCCCCCCCAGCCACCTTCGGGATGCCTCTTTTCAAGGATTGGCAGGAGAATGTCAAATTTTCACACTATTCAATTGAATCTCCCTGCCCTATATTCTGGAAAATTCTTTCAGACGCAAGTGGGAGGAATCAAACACTCAAATCAGGAAACCCTGACCAGACAAAAACAATCAATCACTGCTTGATTCACTACAATGAAGCCAATAACAAATTTAACCAGCTGCCTAACTAGAGGATGGCACTACACCTAGTAGCAGAGTACTATATTGTAGCTGATGAGCATATCTCTTCCAGGTAATCAGTGCTCTCAGTGTCTCCTCAGTTGCCGGCACCAACTTTGAACCCGACAAGAACTCCATATTCATTGTTCATGGCGCCTTTGAGTGGGGGGACAAGCCATGGCTGGTGGAGATGTGTCAGGTTAGTGTGGCTAAAGGAAAGGGGTCCTGGCCAACTGTCCCATTATTTGACCTGTCTTACATTATTTCCTCTGTTGTAGGCTTTCCTAAAGGTGTCAGATGTGAACTGTTTCTGTGTAGACTGGAGAGGAGGATCGTTTGCCCTCTACACACAAAGCTCCAATAACGTCCGTGTGGTTGGGGCTGAAATTGCCAGTTTCTTGAGCTTTCTACAGGTATGTACCATGCCAGCAAGTCAAACTTGAGCTGGGGCCAGACCCGGACTGGGACAAAAAATAGGCCTGGGCATTTTGAGCTGAGCAGCCCATGACATGTTAACCGGCCCCTTCTCCGATCGCCATCCTGATGGATCTCCCCCGGGAGAGGGGAGGGGGGAACCCGGCAGAGGGGCGGGGAAAGAGCATGGGGGCCAGAGAGCACAGGGAGGAAGCCGCAGAAAGCACAGGGGGGGCAGAGAGCACTGGGGGGAAGCTGGAGAACACAGGGTGGGGCAGAGACCACAGGGGGAATGGAGAGCACTGGGGGGGGCAGAGAGCATAGGGGAGAGGCAGAGAACATGGGGGGAAGAGAACACAGGGGACCGGAGAGAACGGGGGGGCTGGAGAGCACACGGGGGGGCTGGACAGCATTGGGGGGGAGGCGGAGAGCATGGGGCATGTCAGAGAGCATGGGGCGGAGAGCACGGAGGGGGTGGAGAGCACGAAGGGAGGAGGAGGAGAGCATGGGGGTGGAGAGTGCAGAGGGGGCGGAGAGCATGAGGGGGAGAGGCAGAGAGAACGGGGGACAGAGAGCACGGTGAGGGCGGAGAGCACTGAGGGGGGCAGAAAGAAGCAGGATAGCAGGAGCAGTGGTGGTGGCTGCATATAGAAGAATGATTCTCTCCATTTTCCTCCTGCAGCCTCTCATCGCCTGCTTCTCCTCTTCTCCCTCTTGCAGGCTTTCAGAGGCTGCAGGAGAAAATGGGGGGAGTGATTCTGCTAAATAGGTTGGACTTGTGTCTTTTGTTCAACCTCACCTACTATGTAACTATGTATGTAACTATATGCAGCCACCCCCACCACTCCTCCTATCGAGGTTACAAGGGGGTCACACTCACGTTCTCTCCGATCCGGCTCCATGGTGTTTGCGGCAGGTGTTTCCTCTAGCTCCTCTTCCCTTCATGGTCACACCCCCAGTGCCAGCGGCTGAACTATACTGGCAGGTGTGCTGCAGCGAAAAGGCCAAAGGTGTCGCCTCTAGCCCCCCCTTCATGTTTCCGTCCCCCTAGCGCCTTTGGCTGAACTGATGGCCGCGGAGAGGCCAAGTGAGCAGTGGGGGCTCAAAGAGCAGCAGAGCTGCCTTGGGCCCCACAGGAACTTGCAGCTTGGTGGCCCCGGCCCACAGGGCAAGTGCCCTATGGCCAGTTCCGGGTCTGGCTGAGGCTCATTATTTTATTCTGCCTTATCTACTGTATTCTATAAACCTTACAATATTTCTTAATGGTAAGCTAGGAAAAATGGGGTAGGGGTGGAGTGTTGTTAAAAACACAAATTTCAAAGTTTGGCAGATAAAATAGTTTATCTCTCTTAGGAAAAATATGGCTACGACATGCTAAAGGTATACTTGATTGGGCACAGTCTGGGGGCACACGTTGTTGGCGAAGCTGGAAAAAGAAAGAGAGGCATTAGAAGAGCTTCTGGTAAGTGGAGTGGAGTTCTGATGCTATTGATATTAATAATAATCAACGTTATTTTATATAGTGCCTTTAAAGATAGCTTCTCAAAGCGCTTTACAAAGAAGACAATAAGAAAAAAAGGAAGAAAGTGACAATTACACGAAAGCTCGTCTTAGGAAAAAAGTTTTTAGATTTGATTTGAATGAGCTTAGAAATGACTGTGATGGACCGCTTGGCACCCCCCTCTGGAACCAGGAACCAGGTATTATAGCTGAGCATTGCACCAAATAACTAGAGGACACTAGCTTAGGTGCAAACTGGAACTGACTTTATTGTAAATAAAAAATAATGCAGCTCTTAAAGTTCATGACTATTAAAAAAAATAATGATAATAATAAAATGTGCAAATTAAGTCCAAAAAAATAAGAAAAAAAATCCAAAAAAGGGGTAACAACGAATATGAGTTCATATATTGGTGCAAAAAAGAAGAATAGTATGTGATCCAGCAATCACCAACGTTCTTCACCACCCAGTGTAAGATGAACTCTTCTAGCTGAGCGTTTTTTGACTCCGTGATAGAGTCCTCCTTTTCTGGTAAGAGTCCATCTTACACTGGGTGTTGGAGCACATTGGTGATTGCTGAATCACGCACTATTCTTCTTCTTTTTTGCATCAATATATTAACTCATATTCGTTGTTACCCCTTTTTTGGATTTTAATTTTTATTCTTTGGACTTCGCTTGCACATTTTATTATCATTTTGTTCACTAGTCATGGACTTTTAGCACTGTATCATTTTGTATTTATATTTTTGTGCAGTGTATCTGACTGTTTTTGCAAGCTGTTTGATCATCACTCTTTATATTTTGTTTTTTTTTTTTTTGTTTGTTTTTTTTTTTTGCCACATCAGCGAAGAGATTTACCATGGGAATAGAATTTTTCAAATAGGTAGTATTCAAAAATAATTCCCTTTTGTCGTCACATCATTGTGGCTTCCCTTCATTATACAAAAAGAGAAAAAGAATAACACTTGACCATACAGCTTATCTATTTACCATTGATCTCTTCCTTATTTCCTTCCACTCCCCCCCCCCCCCCCATCCCGAGACCAAACACCTTTCCTATCTTCCCGCCCTCTCTAGCTTCCCTACCTTCCTCTTTGCCCCCTCCTGACCGCCCCTTCTCCCATTTTTTCATCTTGAGCTGTATCAGGATCTACTCTTTCTTTTACTCATGTTGTCCACATCTCTATTGATCTTGGGGAATTTTTAAATTTTTCCCAAACTCCCCACTTTGTCTTATAGTCCTCCATTTTTATCCCTTCACTGAATCTCAAGTACTCTAGTTCCTGTATCTCATTCATTTTATTGGACCATTCCCTCATAGTTGGTCTTTCTTTCCTATTCCAGTTTTTGTCAATTAGGGTTTTAGCTGCGTCTATAGAATGGGGCAAAAGTGTTCTGAGATAGGTTTTAGTGGGCATATCGTAAAGATGGAATAGGAATATTTTGGGGTCTTTTGGCAGGTTGAAGTGCGTGATCTCCTTGATATACTTTTTAATCTCTTCCCTGGAGAGTCCGACTTCCGGGCATGTCCACCAAACGTGGGCCGCCGTCCCTATTTCGCCACATCCCCTCCAGCAAAGCCGGGATTTTTCCCCATTGATTTTATGCATCCTATCTGGTGTCATATACATTCTCGTCATACATTTATAATTTAACTCTAGCACTTTGCTATTGACCGATGTAGCCGAGAGTCTTTTCCATATCATAGCTACTTCTGTCTCTGAGATGGTATTTCCTAACTCCTTTTCCCATTTTCCTATGAAGGTCGGGATAACCGGCCTTTTCAGTTCGATCAGTATTTTATAGATACGGGAGAAACCTGCTTTTTCATCAGTGTTTATACATATTTTTTCTAACAGAAGTAGATTTTTTGTTGTTCTAATTGGTTGAGGTAAAGATTCGATAAAATGCTTTAATTGACTGTAACGCCATGGGTTAATAACTATCTTATCTCTCCTATTCATAAGCTCTCGCATTGTGCATATTCTGCCCCGGTCCATTACATCCTTCAGTTGTAAATTCTCATCCAAAAGCCATTTACCAAACCACTCCTCCTTTCCATCAAGTAGTCCACATCTTTTAGTGACATTAATAGTGAGTTGTACTTCCAATTTTCCCTTTTGTATAGTGTCCCATATTTTAAGTGCATGCCTAGTGATTTCATGAGTTTCAATGTTATATTTTCTTAGTTTTGGTGGACTCCATATAATTTCGTGCAGTTTTAGTTTACTAATTTTATTCTCGATTTCCACCCAGTGTTTTTTTTTATTTTTAACCCAATCTACCACTCTCGCGAGAGTAATGGCTTCATAAACTAAATAAAAAAGCGTAGCGCTATGATGAGGAAGCAAGTGTAAAGGTATAGGACAGAGGGAAGTCTGTTTACATATGAAAAAGCAAGTGACCTCATCTGATCCCAAACATAAAAGATATGTATACTCAATAGTGTAGTGAATATGGGTGTGACATCCAATATCACCACACCTATAAACAAGTGAAATGCTCTATCTTCTCAGGGAGAGCACAAAACATCACAAGAGTGAAAGAAATTCAAAATAAAAAAAAAATCAAAAAAAGAAATTATTGAATGAAACATCCAAACTAATCAATAGTGAAAAAATATTGTCAACTAAGCAAGTGGGGAGATATAACTCCCAAGTGAACAATATAAACATATTATATTAGTCCATATGATGTATGATGTGGTTGACCCAAATTGAATCCCAGGCGGGTAGCATCACAGAAACAAATCCAAATCTGAGTAAGGGATGGAATACTCTTACCGACTTTGGTGGACTCACAGGCCATTGGCGGTGAGTCAATTAGGCTTGTACTGTCTTAAGATGGATGACAGTGTCAGGATGGCTTATACACCGGAAGGGTTCCTCCTCAGATGGGGGGCCGAGAATCTCCTAGAAGGTCTGCACAATCACCGTCTTTATCAGCATGCATGGACCATGTATGAAGAAAAAACAAGGAGCCTCCACATGGTGTAAATCCAAAAACTATTTTTCAAACAGCATTTATTAGATCACTCAAGATCATCAAACAATCCATAAAGGTTAAAATTGGCAGAATCGATTCCAGTATTACAAAGTAGATATAAAAATTAGTAAGCGTGGTAAAAGTGGCTGGGTACAGCAAAGAAACCCGACCGGTTTCGTCTAAAAAGACTTCGGCTGGGGTATGTCAGCCGAAGTCTTTTTAGACGAAACCGGTCGGGTTTCTTTGCTGTACCCAGCCACTTTTACCACGCTTACTAATTTTTATATCTACTTTGTAATACTGGAATCGATTCTGCCAATTTGAACCTTTATGGATTGTTTGATGATCTTGAGTGATCTAATAAATGCTGTTTGAAAAATAGTTTTTGGATTTACACCATGTGGAGGCTCCTTGTTTTTTCTTCATACATGGTCCATGCATGCTGATAAAGACGGTGATTGTGCAGACCTTCTAGGAGATTCTCGGCCCCCCATCTGAGGAGGAACCCTTCCGGTGTATAAGCCATCCTGACACTGTCATCCATCTTAAGACAGTACAAGCCTAATTGACTCACCGCCAACGGCCTGTGAGTCCACCAAAGTCGGTAAGAGTATTCCATCCCTTACTCAGATTTGGATTTGTTTCTGTGATGCTACCCGCCTGGGATTCAATTTGGGTCAACCACATCATACATCATATGGACTAATATAATATGTTTATATTGTTCACTTGGGAGTTATATCTCCCCACTTGCTTAGTTGACAATATTTTTTCACTATTGATTAGTTTGGATGTTTCATTCAATAATTTCTTTTTTTGATTTTTTTTTATTTTGAATTTCTTTCACTCTTGTGATGTTTTGTGCTCTCCCTGAGAAGATAGAGCATTTCACTTGTTTATAGGTGTGGTGATATTGGATGTCACACCCATATTCACTACACTATTGAGTATACATATCTTTTATGTTTGGGATCAGATGAGGTCACTTGCTTTTTCATATGTAAACAGACTTCCCTCTGTCTTATACCTTTACACTTGCTTCCTCATCATAGCGCTACACTTTTTTATTTAGTTAATGTGCACAAATTTAGTCGTTTTGTAGTGTTGGCTGCTGTTCTGACTTGCTGGATTGGCGCAGTATTTCACTTATCCAATGGCTTCATAGTATTTACAAATATCTGGTGCTCCCCATCCCCGTTTACTTTTCGTGTTTATTAATTGAGTGTATTTTAAACATGGTGTTTTCCCCTTCCATATAAACCTTAATAACATTGAGTGCAATCTTTTAAGATATGTAGATGGCAATGTGATTGGGAGCATTTGCATTTTATATGTTATTTTTGGTAGTAAGACCATTTTGAAAATATTTATTCTTCCCGCCCACAAGAGTTGTCCCTGCTGTATTCTATTTAGTTCTGTTTTTACCTCATTCATAAGTGGAATGAAATTCATTTGAAATAACTTTTCTGTAGATGTTGTTATTTTAACTCCTAGATAATTTAAGGTTTCTCTCCCCCACGCAAAAGGGAAGCGTTTTTGATATGAATAATCTCTCCTCTTATTGGGGTTTATATCTAACACTTCTGATTTAGTTGGATTTACTTTAAAGTTGGATAACTTCCCGTATTCTTTTAAGGTGGCCATAACATTCGGAAGCGAGATTCTTGGATGTGTGATATAGAGCAGGATATCATCCGCGAAGGCAGCGAGCTTGTACTCAGCTCCCCCTATGTTTACTCCTCTAATATCCGGATTCTGTCTAATCCTCTTAAGGAGAGGTTCTAATGGTAACAGGAATAACATTGTGGAAATTGGGCACCCCTGTCTTGTTCCATTACACATATTAAAGGGTTCTGACAGGATCCCATTTACTTTAACTCTCGCTGACGGCCTCGAATACAACGCCCCTATCCATCTACATATCTTCTCCCCATAGCGCACTTCTTTAAGTGTCTCTATCATGAAGTCCCAGTCTACCCTGTCAAATGCTTTTTCAGCATCTATTGACAGGAGTAGACCTGGGACTCCACTCTTTTTAATTTCCTGAGTTACCAATAAGGTTTTAATACTATTATCCTTTCCCTGTCTGCCTGGTATAAATCCAACTTGGTCAGGATGAATAATCCTTTCATCCTTGTTTTACTCTACCCGCTATTACTCTTGCAAATAATTTTGTGTCTATGTTTAGTAAGGATATGGGCCTAAAACTAGAGCATAGAGTATCATCTTTTCCTTCCTTATGTATAATCGCTATGTTAGCTGCTAGTGTGTCTCTGCTCATTACCCCTTTCTCCCCTATCTCATTCATATAAGAGCACAGTTTTGGTACTAAGTAGTCTTGATATTTTTTGTAGTATAGTGCTGTCAGTCCATCTGGACCTGGGCTCTTGCCTATTTGTAGTTCTTTAATGGTCTTCCTTACTTCAGACTTTATAATGGGGGCCTCAAAAGCTATTCTTTCCTCTTCAGTTATTTTTGACATCCCAGTTTCTTTTAAGTAGTTTTTAATTTTCTCTTGTTTTTGTTCTCTCTCTTTACTTGTATCCTTTTTGTTTATTGAGTAGAGCTCCCCATAGAATTCCTGAAAGGTCTTTGCTATATCTACATCTTTGTATCTAAGTTCTCCTGTTTTGGTCCTTATTTTATCAATATATTTATTACTTTTCTTTTTGCTTAGTGCCCTTGCCAGGAGTCGTCCGGGTCTGTTACTAGCAATGTATCTTTCTTTTTTGACTAAATTATACTTCTTTCTGTTTTCTAAATCTATCTGTTGTCTCATGGCCTCTCTTACTCTATATAGTTTTCCCACAATCCCTCCTCCTTCCCCCGAATCCTTGTGCTGCTGTTCTAGTTTTTTAATCTCCTCCTGGAGCTCACGAAGTTCCTTTGCCTGCCTTCTTTCCTTCTCAACTCCCGCCTTTATTATAATCCCTCTAATATAGGCCTTGTGGGCCTCCCAAACTATTGATTCTGATGTTTCCTTCGAGGTATTTGTTTTAAAATAAAATTCTAATTCCGCTTTTATTAACCTTTCGATTTTCCTATCATGAAGGTGGTCTTCGTTTAGTCTCCAGTTATTTAACAAGGATATTCGTGTATTTTGTTTTATTTGTAGCGTCACCGGGGCGTGGTCCGAAAATGTTATGGATCCTATATTCGTGCTCTCTATCTCATCCAAGTACCTGTGGTCTACGAAGAAATAATCAAGCCTAGAGTATGTCGCATGTACGGGGGAGTAGAAGGTGTAGTCCCTTGTCTTTTGATGTTGCATCCTCCATGCATCCACTAGTTGGCATTGGTGCAGCTTTTTCTTGAGTTTGTTCATCCATACACCTCCAGTCCCCCGAACATGCGACGTGTTATCTCTACCCGGCTCGATGCATAAATTAAAATCTCCTGCCACAATAGCCCTCCCCCTCCTAAAATCCTCTGTCTTTGTTAAGACTCCCATTGCATATTTTCCTGGGTTAGTATTTGGGCAATACACGTTTGCTAAAGTGTATTCCTTCCCATTTAATATACCCCTCAGGAATAAGTATCGGCCCTCGGGATCAGTTAATCTCTCCTCTAGCTGAAAACGAACTTCCCTTGCAAAGCCAATTGCCACCCCTTTTGCACCCCTTATCGGGGAATCACTATAAATCCAGAGCGGGTAGTCCTTGGATATTATTTTCTGATTTCTCCCCAGGAATAGGTGCGTCTCCTGAAGAAAGACCACCTCAGCTTTAATGGAATGTATTTTCATTCAATTGTACTTATTTTGTCAGCGCGTTTTCACCCCAATTTTTGACTTTATTGTAAATTCACACAAGATATATACCAAACAAAATCAGGTAAGAGCTTGATCACATTACCCTAAACAAGGCAAACTGTAAACAGTTGTCTCATTAGCACATCTAAGGAACAGACAACAGCTAACGGTGATCTACTTAAGGCTTCATGTACATGGAACGTTTTTACAACCTCTCCTGAATGATTTAACTTGACAGATAGTAACCGATGTTTAAAACGTCCATTTTGCTGCATTTACATGCCGCGTTTAGCTGCATTTTGCCTCATTTAGAAGCGTTTTAAAAAAATATATAAAATATATATATATATTTTTTTGAAACAGCCAAAAATGAAAAATGGCTGTGAACGAAACACAGGTAAACACGAGTTACCGAGTTTATCCACGTTTAGAAGCGTTTGGCACTTGAAATGCCTGTAAACTCAGCTTCTGAACGCATTTTTTTGTGTTCCAAATAATGCCTCTAAACTCAACTGCCTAGAAACAACTGTAAACAACCCTGTGTACATGGACAGATAAGATAACATAGAGGAGAGTTCAGGGGCAGTTGAAAAAACTCCCAACTGCTCCTAAACATATGTTTACCAGCAGCAGTGTACATGAGGCCTAACAGTTATCTAATCAACAGCTAGCCACCCAGACAGTCTGGTGTCTACAGCCTTGAATACACAAAGTACATTACACATGCTGTCCTCAGGTGTGCGGCTTTAACTTGTGAAATCTGTCCACTAGAAAAGACAAAACTCATACAATGTTCCAGCAGTCTGTAAAAGTGGAATTCAATTATCTTCATAGATTTCTTGAGGTATATTGTTGATGATAAATATTTCTGTGCCAAGTGGAGAAGCTTCTCCAGCTCAGTCTGCAGATGGGCCACCATATTTCCACCGACCATTTCCCTGTACATGATTAATATTACATCTTTCCATGCACTCCAGAAGGGAAGCTTATTATTACCTTATTCAGAGAATTAGTCCAAGCCTCGCTTGAGGCTTCATCACGATGTTGTCCATCATTAGAGAATGATCTGCTCTCTCCTTTGGGGGGGTTAAGTTGATAACAGTTCAGACAGATAATGGGATGCCAAGCCATGAAGAGCCTTAAAGGTGAGCAAAAGATTTTTAAAAGTTTGAGGGAAAACTGAGAGATAGCCAGTGAAGGACTCCAGGATAGAGGTAATAAGATCACTTGTACCAAACCTAATTAGGATTCTGGCTGCAGAATATAGTACATATTGAAGTCGATTAATAGTGTTTTTAGACACACCAGTGAGTAGAGTATTGCAGTAGTCGAGTCCGGACTGGCCTTACATAATTGATGGGGGTTCCAATAAGCATGATTTCAGTCTTACCACAGTTTAATTAAAGGAAATTGTGGGCCATTTTGAGAATCTGGTAAGTTGAAGGTCAGGTAGGTGTACACTTAAACTGGCCATACACTGTGCGAATTTCAGCCAGGTCCTGATGAACCAGCCAACACTTGCTTAGTGGGTGGCCCTGTCAACTGATTCCCACCCAGCTTCCTTCACTTGAAATCTGTATAGAGACATGTTGATGCGGATGAAGGAATGTAAGGTGTGTGTTTTCTGTAAATTGAATGTGTAGCCATTCCCCCTGTAGGGGTTGCTGAATATTGTGGTTCACTCGTCACCCTGCCCAGCCCGGCATCCATCTCTCAGGCACTCAGAGACATAGAACAGTCCATAAGCTTTGTTTTTTCTTGTTTTTTGTTTTTTTTTGAGGGGATTGAACTTGGATGGGGATGGGAAATTATGGGATGCCCAGAAAGATTCAGTGTAATTTGCTTGGGACTACTATATACACTCCTGTATCCCCATTGACAACGTCAGATGATGACGAAACGCGTCTGGGAAGGTACGCACTGACGTCACCACGCTTTCGGAGTAGGAGGATGGGCTCTGTTTACTTTGTATGCCGGCCGGCTTTCGTATGCGCAACTCTGCGATTTTTAATATAAGTGACTACATGTTTTATAATAAATATTTGGAGGATATCACACTATGGCCAGTCTCTCTTTCCTCTGACTATTTGGGTTTCCATGGAACATGTATATATGTGGACACCGCGAGTGAGCCTGGAGATTTACCCCCCGCCATTTGAACACCGGGAGCGGCAGCAAGCTTAAAGGCCTTGGCTGGGCTATAGCCACTTGCCTCTTTTAGCTTGCCATCTGGTAAGCTGAATCAACAGCTACGGTGGAATAGCACTATTGTCTATAGGTGCACGGTGGTGGTGCTTATATTTTTTGAAAGGCTCACTTTTTCTTATGATACCATTTGTTATGGATTTTAGTTCAATTTTTAGCGCAGCTTTTTTACATAACTCCTGTATATATACTCCAGTCTTCTCTCCAACTCTTGCTTAAGACATCTTTCCCTTCACTCCTCCAGCACTTTGCTTGCTGCAGACCGTTACTCCTCCAGCACTTCACTTTCTGCAGATTCCCAGAGCAGCTAGCACCACATGGTTAGGCCTGACACTAACTCAGCCAGGCCTCAGTGAATTGCCTTTTGCGGGCAGGGGCCCCGAACCCCTATGATGTAAAAACGGTTCCGGTGCTAACTGTCCTCAACTCAGCTACTGATCCCAGTAAACCCTCTTCAGGACCTGCCTCTCTCCACTGTCCATTTTTTCACAGTCCACTCTTCTGGTTAAATCATACTGAAAAGAAAATAATGGTTAACAATAAAACACAGTAAACAGTAAAGAATAAAAGAATTGCATACCCGAAAAACAAATATGATAAAACATAGTAACAATAAAACATTGCAGTTAAAAAATACAGTCAAAACAGAGCAGAACAATAGAGAGAGAACAATAGAAAGAATAGAGAGAGAATAAAACCATCAACTATTTTTGGCTTTTTTATTATATATATATATATTGTAACATCGGGGGTTGGTTTAGCTTAAAAGTAGAGCTTACCAGTGAGCTGAGTCCACGCCAGATATGCAGTTTTAAGGGCTTGTAGGCCCACTTTTATTAAAGAAAGAAAATGTCCGATAACAGAAGAGTTGCCCACACAGGGGTTTCAGCTTTCCACAGCAACAATGTAAGTTCAATCAGAAATACCAAGCCACCTGGCTCTCTTTAGCAGCACTGCTGCTCAAACTTATGCTTCAGCCCTCTCGGCTCTATAACAGAGTTCCTGTACACCCAGTACCTCAGCACTCTTTTCCAGCCCACAGGCTTAGACCCTCTGTCTGCTCTGACAGACAGACCTGTGCAGACATGCACACTTCTCCCTTGCTTGCCTGGACTCCTCGGGAGGGTGGAGCCCAGAACTATGGTCAGGTGCCTACAAATAGCCCAACACACACCTGACCAGTCAATATGCTGGTGGATCTCAAAACCTGGAGAAAGCTGCGAAAACAGTTTTCTCCAGTCCACATTTATGCTCTGTAGCCTTGCACCAAGCAAACGTGCATATTCTGTGTCCACTTTAACCCCATTTTCATAGTGACAGGGACTCTCACCATTACAATATATATATATATATATATATATATATATATATATATATATATATATATATATATATATATATATTATACTTTTTTATAAGTGTAACGATTCTAGGTTTAGGTCTCAAAATGCGATGACATCTTTTGGAGACCCTGTTAAAGTTTGTCCTAGTCTGTGCGGTGCTGTACCCTACGCTAATACTCCACTAGTGTATGGTAGCATTTGAAACATTCACCGATGCAAAGACGAGGTTGGCCAGGACAGGAGGGACAATAATTGTGGGTGCCACGCCTATATCTGCATTTCCTACAGACACAAAATTTTCTTTGGGGTGATCGTTGGGTAGGGGTACCAGGGAGGACATACGGAAAATGCCTCTCATGCAGTCGGCTCACTGCATTTGCACTGGGAAGGTGGGGCACAATACCCTCTGGAAACAGAAGGGCTGTGACGATCTCTTCCTGGAATTAAAGGAAGGATCCAGTTAATCCTGACGCTTTGTATAGCACATAAGCATTTAGCAGAGCAAATTAGAATAAGTATACAGACACTTTTTTTGTTCCAGCGTCTAGCCTTACAGGCAATTGGGTACGGCACCAACAACTGGTCGTTGAGGTCCACCCCTCCCATATTAAGGTTCTATTCATGGACACAGAGAGGTTTCTCCACAACACCAGTCGCCGTTGGAATTTGGACTGTCGTATCTGCGTGAAGGGAGGACAGAACGAAAACATTACGATTATTCCTCCACTTCACTATGAGCAAGTTACTACTTCTCAAGCAGGCTCTCTCCCCCAGCCTAGGACGGGAATCTTCAAGCCGCTTGGGTAAGCCCCGGCGATTAGATCTGTTGCTTAGTTTCTGTGATTATGTGCATACACCTCAGTCATTGTAGTAGTATGGACATATACATATATAGATCTGAGAGATATTACACAAAATAGGTAGTTCCATCCGCAATACACATTTATTGATAGGGTTACATAATATATACAAATTACACACCAGACTGTGTTTACAACACAATGTACAGTGTAGGTCCCCTGGCTTACATGATATTTACAAATACAATATAAGATGCAAGTATAACGTTAGATTACCTGTTAACTACAGGTCGGCCCATGGTGACTACTCTCTGTCCCCTCACCAAAAAGAGACTTAGCTTGGTCACAAAGCATTATATCCCCCCCCTCCTTTCTGTACTGTGGCTAATATAATTCTCTCTAATTGGTCACTGTGCCTAGTAAATGTATATTGGGCACAGCCTGATTGAATGAGTCAAAGAAGGCTGTTGTTTACTACCCAGGTGAGATGTTATCAGGGAAAACAAAAGGCCAACCTTTGAAGCTGAACTAATTACCGTAACACCAACACAACACTCAATACTTTAAATATATGTCCTTCTAACTGAAATATATTTCTAATTGCAATATTATATACAGCTGTTAATGGAGATTTCACATAAACCCATTGTGTAACAGATCGCACAGTGCCACATGTGCCAGTTCCATGATCTAAAAAGTGGCTTGCTTGTGTAATAATTGTCCACGTACAAGTGGTACCCCTTTCTGAATAAGGGTGACACCAAGTCCCACACAATCTTATCAGCGCTCCTATGTAGTTTGGGCAGTTCTCTGGCTCCACGTGACTATCTTTTCCCTCGTAAACCATAAAACTATATGTATAGCCTGTAGCCCTATCACAGAGCTTATACGTCTTGATCCCTTATCTGGCACGCTTGCTGGGAAGATACTGTTTGAAAGACAAGCGGCCAGAAAACTTAATCAGGGACTCAAACGCAGACAACTTGATTGGAAGTAAACAAGGCTGCAAGCTGTTAGTTGAAGTTGTTTACAAGGGGCCAAATTTTGTGGAGCCGATTGTATTTAGGGTCGCCCGAGGATGACAGAGTTCATTGTCATTAAAATGCATGAACCGCAAGATCTGCTCGTATCTAGCCCTGGCCATGGATGCAGAGAACAAGGGCATATGGTGAATTGGGTCAGTGGACCAATATGACCGAAACTCACTCTTTTTAATTATGCCCATGAGGAGGGATAGGCCCAGGAAGATTTCAAATTTGGAAACCATAATAGGTTTCCAATCTCTGGCAAGGGTCAAATGGGGATTAGCGGAAATGAATTGACCAGCATACAAATTGCTTTGGTCCACAATAGATCTATAGAGATCTTCCGTGAAAAACAGCGAATAAAAATCAAGTGACGTAAAATCAACTGTTTCCACCTGAATTCCGGGTTGGCCAGTGAATGGGGGAAGCACGGTTGCTGCAGAAATGGTGGGCTCCTAATCAGGATTGGCAAATGCAGCGGGAAGAACACCTTGGGCTTGAAGAGCCTGTCTTTGTCTTCTTGGTAGCTGCAGGACACTACTTGTGCTAGCCACCGCACCAGCTTGAACTGCACTTATGGGACTCGCCAAGTCACCACATGTTACTGCAGTGATGGTTTGACTACGACCAGGGTGTACTAGGCCACTGGTGCTCACCAGTTCCCCAGAAGGATGAGCGGCACTAGTACTGGCTCTCTGCTCCATACGAGAGCCCTGCGGTTCTTGCACCTCAACAACAGAAGAAGAACAGGGTCGGGTACACCTGACCTTAGCAGGGACCACTACTCCGTCATCAGAGCTATCTGTCAGGGTGCCGCTGCTGTCTACTTGTTCGTATTCTGATCCTGAATCTGACAGATGGGTGACTTCCTCTTCACTCTCATCAGTCATGCTCAGAAACATGTAGGCCTTTTCACTACTGTACCTTCGATTGGAAAGTGTGGCCTCTAAATTTACTGATACAACTAGTCAAACTCACAGGCAAAAAGAGCACCTGATTGTAAGTGACTGCTTCAAACGCTACCAAAAAAACTTAGCGTTCACAGGGGTCAGGCCTGACTCTGTGAACGCTGCAGTTATGTGTTTTGTAAGTGACAGTGATCGATTAATACTGCGCTTGGGTGGGCTGGGCTGGGCTGAGCGGAGGGGCTAAACGCAGGTGCTAGCAGGTATCTGGGCTGGGCTGATCCCGCTAACGCTGCGTTTTTGGGAATCCTAAACTACTGGGGATGCTAGATCTGATCAGATCAAATATATTGATCTGTTCAGACCCTATACTACTAAGGGAGGTGTATGGTGCGTGCGTGGGTGTTAGCGCTACTGGCAATAATCGGATACTGCCTGGGGAGACGCAGACCCTAACTGATGCTGAAATCTAACTAATATCACCCGCGGGGTGATCAGGGGGTAAACCTTTATTGGGTAATTTATGGAGGGTGCCCTGACGCTATAAAAAATGAACTAACCACCGTCACCCCAACATTAATACGGTGATCACTGGTGACAGGGGTTAACTAGGGGGCAATCAGAGGGTTAAACCTTTATTAGGGGGGTTTAGGGGGTAGCCTAAAGCTACCTGGGGCTACTACTAGCTGCCCTAACTGCACTTGGTGACACTGTGACAAGGAGTGAAGGGGTTAGCTGGGGGGGGTGACAAGTGTACGTTCATGTACTGGTGTTAGTGTAGTGTTATGCAACTCACTGTTAGACGCCCTCTCTCCTCTCTCTGGAACGGAAAAGAGTTCCATGAGGGGAGATGACATCACTTCCCCTGCCTGTGTTTACACTTACACCCGCAGGGGAGGCATTTCATTTGCCAGAACCGATCCGTAGGTCCAGGCTAGAAATCATTGGCCTGGACCTGAAGACTGATCGGTTCTGTAACTAATCTGATCGCTACAGGCTTGGGGGGGTGCAGTAGCGAGGGACGTACGGGTACGCCCATTTGCACACACGTGTCATTCTGCCGACGTACATCGGCGTGCGGCGGTCGGCAAGTGGTTAAAGAATATGTAAACCCAACATTTCATATTCCAGATATGTGTCTGCTGTACCATATACTTGTATGAGAAAGTATCCTGATCTCTTTGTATTGCTTCCTTTGTGCGAAATCCCTGGTGTTCCTGCCAGTCCCTTTGCTTTACTATTAAAAATGGACCACACTAAGCAGGAGAGCACAGCATGGTCAATTCTCTAGCTGTGCTAGGCACTTAGCCTGTCCATTGATCTGACTTGTCTTGACACCCCCCAAACTAATAAGCAAACCTGTCATTGTGCTCTCTCCACCTCTTGGCATGCCCTTGTGGGCACTGCAGCACAGCTGATTGGAACATCACACTGCTTCTTCTTGTCAGTCTGAGCTCTGATTTACAGAGACTGCAAGAGGTTGATATGGGTCAAATTCAGGCAGTTGCTTCAAGCTTTTATGGTTAGAAACTGTTACTGTATGTAGCCATAACTTGTATCATTTTTACAAGGTTTGTCATTCCATCATATCAAGGAGCTTGCAGACACCTAGAACATTTACTTTAATTTATGCATTTTTCTTCAGTCCATTAAGGCAGCCTGTTACTTTGAATGGTTTCAAGGCATAAAATGATCATCTGCATTTGTGGTGTGCTGGAGTGACTTGCGTGTTGGAAGTACAATACAGAATGACTGGTGGTGCACAAATATGCATCCTGTAAAGGGGCTCTTAAAGTGGGTTGTATACCCTTACATAAACCCAGTGAAGTGACTGGCCTCAGGAGATGCACAGAAATGAAATAGTTCTACATACGTTTTATCTGTTTATCTGCAGTAATTTCTTATCTACAGCTGTTCCAAAATATACAGCTTGTCTGAGCATTCAGAAAAAAGGGGGCAGACAGCTGAACTCACACTCTGCAAAGCTCATTAAGGAGAGTGCTGAGAGCTGATTCCAGGGAAGGCACACACCCCCTTACACAGCACAAAGGAACAGAGCTGAGGAGGTTAGTCACAGTCTGTGTACTGGAGCTCCCTCCCCTGTCAATTTTTTTTCTCTTGGTGTCAGGAAAACTTGACAGAAGTGACTCATGCTGATAGCAGAGGAATGAAGCAGCAGACAGAAATGACACTTAGTGCTCCCAATTGGGACAACTACACACTATAGATGGATGTGCTTTGCTAATGCTTCATGTCTGAGGTTTACAACCACTTTAAATTGAATTTTGTTTTTAAATCATCTGTCTCTGATTTTCACTTGATTATCCAGGTTTGGATGCAGCTGGTCCTTACTTTGAAAACACCCCACCTATAGTGAGACTGGACCCTACAGATGCCATTTGTGTTGATGCCATTCACACAGATGGGCCAGCTGATGAATTTCATCTTGGTAGGTTTTGGCTTCTCAGTGGTGAACATTCTTGTTTCAGAGTCTGGTTTTCATGGCAGCTCAGAGAAGAAAAAGATGGAGAGATGTGAGACATATGCATAATTTCTTGCTTTATCTAGTCTTCTGTAATTTGAAAGCAGAACTTTAGCTCTCTCAGACATTTTTTTTCCAGGGTAAGAATGATGTCCTGTGATGGTACACCACCCCCTCCTTATAGTTAATTGACTTTCCGAAAATAAATCTGCTACAGATTTGTCTCTTGGCAAAATTTATTGTAGTCAATATGGAAGGCAAAACTAAGGTAGATAAGGTTTGTCCTAATTTTATTGGCTCCAGGCTGTTTGGGAAGTGCTTTAACTATTGCAAGATTTTTCTTAAGCAAAAAGCTATTAGCTGGGAACATGGTGTTGGAAATTGTAACAAAACGCAATAAAATGTCAACATCGACCATTTTTGCTTCCATTTTTGCCCATGTTACTATAACTTAGTAGACCGTTTGCCATTTCTGCACTATGGGGTTATCACGGGTCTTGCAAAAATGAAGGCCTCTTGAGCCCTGCCCTAGGGAAAGAGAGCCTTGACTGATGGGGGCATGGCTATGTACATGAAAAGGGGAACGATTGGTTGGGACATGTGGGATGGGATGGGCCTGAGCTTAGGAAATCGTGTGCCCCAGGGAATTCTGGGTCTTTCGGAAGAGTCATTGGAGGGGCTGCCCACCCTCCCGCCTCCCTTTTTTCCTATGTTATGGTATGTCACAGCTTGCTGCGGTTTTCTTGACCTTGCCAGCAGTTAAAGTTGTTGTAATGGGCAATGCCCTTGATAGAAAATTGGAAGTAGGCTGTCTGTCCAGCACTTTTGGTAAGGACAGACCCCACTTCCCTCTTTTGGTTAAGTGTTCACAGTACGACTGTGACTGGCACTGGTTAAATATGTTCACATGTTATATGTTGGAAATTAATAAAGCTGCGGCCTTGCCCTTTCCAACCTAATGGTTGTAAGTGTTTTTTTTTAATGGGAAAAGGGCAAGGGTGGTGGGGAATTTGATCCCTTGGTGTTACGTTAATTGGGACCTAAGCCTATGAAGTCAGAATGAAAGGGTTTTCTCGAAGGGTTCTTCCAAACTAAATCTGTCTAAGCAGTGTTGCTCACTGTAAAATTAGGGATGAATTTTGCTAATTTTGCTAATGGCTCTGCCCAACCATAATGAAAAGCCACCGCTAACCCAAAAGATTACATTGAATATCCTCTGGCTTGCCTACAGTCTGAGGCACATAACTGTAATATTTATGCAACTGCATTGGTGTTAATCTCGGATAATATCTGTAATTTGAATTTGTCTTAGGCTTTGGCATACAGCAGACAGTTGGTAATGTTGACCATTACGTTAATGGTGGTAAAAATAATCCTGGCTGTGAGAAAATAACTTTTCTACTTGAAAATATCGATAACATAGTTGAAGGCAAGTAACCTCTTAGTCCCTATTTTATTGCGCACTATTGTAGAGTTCAACAATGTTTTACAATGACAGAACTTGCTTTTTCCAGGGGTTTATGAGACGATCTTCTGTAACCACCACAGGAGTTTCATGTTCTTTACAGAGAGCATTTCGAGGCCTCATGATTTCATTGGTTACCCTTCTTCATCATATGAAGATTTTCTGGAGGTTAGTCTTGATGCAGGTTCCCTATGCAAAGCAAATGGCAACAATAGTTAGGCCAAACTTTAACATGGCCTTAAAAATATGTTAAAGTTATACTAAACACACATTGTTTAATTTACATTGTCCCTTCTATTTCTGTATATGGATGATGGCACTGAAATTATTTGAATAAAAAACATTTAAGTACCCTTTTCCTAATCTATATACAGCTGTTTCATGACCCAGATCTTTCCCAGCCTGTCTGCAGGGAAACAAACAGGAGGAGCTTCTAGTGCTCTACTGCTGGTCACATGTTAAACAAAAATAAAAAAGCAGCCTATCTAATACAGAGTAAAAATAAATAATTCATATCAATAGACGGTTTTCAATTTACATACAAATATATATTTGCAAAATAAAGCTTTATTATTGTAGAAATAACATGGTGTGAATGGATTTCTGCCAGTCACAGGCTATGTCACACCCCTCCAGCCTGAGTCTTATGCCCTGTACACACGACCGGACTTTCCAGCAGACTAGGTCCGACAGTCTTCCCGACGGACTTTCGGCGGACTTCCGACAGACTTTCCAAACAAATGGACTCGCGCACACACGACCGGACTTTCTGGCAGAATAGGTCCGACGGTCTTCCCAACGGACTTTCGACGGAGTTACGGCAGAGTTCCGAACGAACGGACTTGCCCACACACGGACTATTTTGAACGTGATGAGGTACGACGGGACTAGAAAAGGAAGTCAATCTTGACCGCTTTTATCGGCGAGATTAACACCTTGCGAGCCCCGTCGCAGAGCATACCAGGCCCTCAGGTCTGGTATGGATTTTAAGGGGAACCCCTCTACGGCGAACAAAACGGCGTGGGGGTCCCCCCAAAATCTATACCAGAACCTTATCCGAGGACGCAGTCTGGCCAGCCAGGAAAGGGGGTGGGGACGAGCGAGCGCCCCCCATCCTGAACCGTACCAGGCCACATGCCCTCAAAGTGGGGGGGTGGGTGCTTTGGGAGAAGGAGGGCGCCCTACGGTCCCCCCACCTCAAAGCACCTTGTCCCCATGTTGATGAGGACAAGGGCCTCTTCCCAACAACCCTGGCCGTTGGTTGTCGGGGTCTGTGGGCGGGGGGCTTATCGGAATCCGGGAGCCCCCTTTAAAAAGGGGGCCCCCAGACCCCGGCCCTCCGCCCTATGTGAATGAGTATGGGGTACATCGTACCCCTACCCATTCACCTGGGCAAAAAAGTGTCAATAAAAAAACACACTTGACAGGTTTTTAAAGTCATTTATTAGGCAGCTCCGGGGGTCTTCTTCGGACTTCTGGGGTCTCTTCCCCTTAAAATCCATACCAGACCTAAGGGACATTGTCGCCTCTTTCTCGCACTTGCTGCAATAGGAAAATGTGTTTTTCCTATTGCAGTGAGCGCGAGATGTATAGTACCCTGTCGCCGAGAAACATTCTCGCGGGCAGGTGCTGTAGCTGCCCTTGCGTCGTATTTGGTCTGTCGGACCAGCATACAGACGAACTGGGTCCGGCGGATTTCCGGCGGGAAGATTTGAAACATGTTTTAAATCTAAAGTCCGTCGGATTTTTGACCGAAAAGGTCCGTCGGAAGTCCGATGAAGCCCACACACGGTCGGATTGTCCTCTCGGGTGTACAGGGCATTAGGGTAAGAGGGAGGTGAAGCTTCCATTAGTCTACAGTCCCGCCCCCATTGTGTTTAGCTGGTTAATGAGCATGGAGGAGGAGGGAGGGAGTGGACTGTCATTTACCACTGTGTATATGCCCACATGTATGACTCTATAGTCACATGGGCTGCTCATGACACCAGTGCAGTGATCAGTGAAAAAACTGAAAACTGCACTTGGTGACACTGACAGGGAGTGAAGGGGTTAACTGGGGGGGGGGCATCGGGGGGTGACAAGTGTACCTATGTGTACTGGTGTTAGTGTAGTGTTGTGCAACTCACTGTTAGACCCCTGTTAGATGTGGGTTTAGTAACACTTCCAAGTGAGACTAAACCCACAACACTAAAATCAGTCTGTACATGCAGTAAAGCATGTTTGTCCACTCACTGTGGACCCTAAGGAGTTCATCCTCCGAATAGTGTAAAAAGGCTGTTTGATCCTGTCTTCTCTGATCCTCCCCTTCTCCCACTGTCCCCAATCCATCTCCTGTTAGAACAGAGCCTCAGAGTCACTCTGCACATGCTCAGTTTGGTGTGTATTGCTAGAGAGTTTTTATTTTTCTTGGGAGAGTGCATGTGATCAGCACAGGGCCAATCAGCACTGTCCAGACAGAGGGTCAGGGGTCCTGCAGCCTCATGAACAGTCGGTAGAGAATTAAAACTCCTCCTTCAAGCTTTAACCAGACACTGATAGAAGTCACACAACTGCTATTTACTGCTGATGAAAAAAGGTACTTAGCAGTTTATATTTACAAAAACAATTTCATTTCCATGTTCTGTGCACTGTGGGGGACCAGATATAGTGAATGCAGGGTCCTGGGTTTAGTAACACTTTAACACTTTAAGGTTACAGTAGCCAGTTTCAGTGGAGTGCTATGTACACCAACTAACAATCTTTTTCTTCCTATCTATTGCTCCCTTTTAATTTACCTGGCAAGCATTTCTAAACCCAAAGCTATTTTGATTTTGAAAATGGGGAAGGGTTAAACTGTCCTTACTGAGATGGGATTCAACAACTTACTTTTTTTAACAAGAATGGGAGGTAAGGGGAATTCCTCTGTGGAGGACACATTTTCCTTGACTGTTCTAAAGGATATTCACATTCCATAACTTAAAGCGTATCTATAGTTAAAAATGTAAAATCTTATAGCCATTTCAATTATTATTTCTAGTCTAATTCCATTCACCTAACAATCTTGAAGTTTGCAAACTAACTTTCTGAAGATCCCCACTCATTTACTTCCTTGAATTCTGTGACACGTAGTCACTATACCCTGTGGGTAGGCACTGCTGTGTCACACATTTCACAGAGCCTGCCTTCTGAACTACAGAGGTGCTGAGAGGAGGAGTTTCAGGAGGCGGTACAGGAATCCTTGCTTGCAGGCAGCAAGGTACCATAGGATATGTAGTCCTTACAAATAGAGGAGATGTTGCAAAACATACAGGGAATCCAGGAAGAGACGACCAATAGATGGGCAGCTCTCACAACATGAAAGGAGATTTTACAAGTAAGTTATATTGGATTGGCAAAAATAACTGTATTGTTATTATGCTGATGTTGTATAATGAAAGTGTATGCTGTGACAATAGGTTGCCTTTAAAAAACAAATGCTGCTCACCTTTTACTTCAAAGCATAGGGGTTTACTCTGATATCTGCCAACATCCCTTTAATCATAAACAATTATAAGGACTGGCCTTCAATTGGTTGGGACTTTAAAGGCAGGGATACACCAATTATGTTAAAAAGGTTATATCAATCTTTATTCATATCAAAGGTAATAAGAATTAGATTTTTTTATTACTTTTAATTTGAATAAAGATTGATGTAACTTTTCTAGCAGAATTGCTGTATACCTGTAAAGTCCCATCCAATTGGAGGCCAATCCTTATAATTGTTTCACCGTTTTACTTGCCCTTTCTGAAACTCCAAAACTGAAGATTTTCTCAATGTCTGGGGTCTCCAAACTTTCTACACAAAGAGCCAGGTTACTGTCCATTAGACTTTAGGGGGGCCGGACTGTGGTAAATGGGAGTAGAAAAGGTCCCAACGTCAGTGGGGAAAAGATAATGCTCCATCGTTTGTTTCAGCTGGAGCAATTATGCCTCATCATTGGTGGTCAGTGGGAGGAATTGTGTCCCATCATTGGTGTCAGTTATAGGAATTTTGCCCCATCATTAGTGTCATTGGGTGCCATCGTTGGTGCCGTTGGGAAAAATTGTGCCTCTTCACTGTCAGTGGGAGAAATTATGCCCCATTGTTGGTTTTAGTGACCACAGTTTGGAGACCACTGCTCCATGTAATGAGAAAGCTGAGGAGCTGTGTTTTAATAACCCTTTTTAAACATTAGTTTAGATGTATAGGTGGATTAAAGGAGAAATATGACCAACCTTTTTTTGGCCATACTTCTCCTATGGATCACAGGAGTGCACTTAGTTCTGCACCCATGTGACCCAGATTCAGCCAACAGCTCAAAGAGCCGGTCCAGGCGCTGCAAGGATTCCAGCAATAATGACGGAATCTGCCCAGATCTCTAACCGATACAAGCAGCTCCCACCTCCTTCACAGCCCGGCACTCCAGTGAACTTTAGAGTGGCAGAGCTCTCTGCTCACTGGCAACTGAGAACCGAGTGATAAGCGGTCAGGTGATCGCACGGTTCTTGGTCTTGGGGCCGGTGGGGGACAGCTTCACCATTGGATCGATGCTGCAGCCATCTAGGTGAATATAAATGTTTGGGATTTTTGATTCCAATACTCTAATACAATCTGTCTCCTGTATTCTGAACACAACAAGCTGCTTATAGAGTCCTATGTATAATCTTGCCTCAAAACAACTAGAAAAAGGTAAAAAAATTGATATGCTTCAAGAATACATAGCAAATATATATATATACTGTTGGGGGGTTCTCACATTTTTGGCTTATGCCGCGTACACACGACCGATTTAGCTGTCGTAATAAACTTCAAAGGGTTCTCCGACGTAACTCCGACGGAATTCCATTCAAGCGGTCTTGCCTACACACGGTCAACCCAAAGTACGACCGTCCAGAACACGATGAGGTACAACACTTACGACGGGACTAGAAAAAGGAAGTTCAATAGCCAGTAGCCAATAGCTTCCGTCTTGTAGTTGCTTCAGAGCATGCATCGTTTTTGGTCCGTCGGACCAGCATACAGACGATCAATTTTCCCAACAGGAATTGGTTCCGTCGGAAAGATTTAGAACATGTTCTATTTCTAGGTCTGTCAGATTTTTCGAAAAAAAAAGTCCGATGAGGCCTACACACGATCGGTATATACGATGAAAAGCTTCCGTCAGACTTTTTCTGTCGGACAGTCCGCTCGTGTGTACGCGGCATTAGAGGTAAAAATATACATTAAGGGATATTTTTGCTTTTGTTCTCTGTAACAGGAATTTAAGGGAAAATCTCAATGGGGCACAAAAATGAGTTCTGTTAGGCTTTCTCTGTTAGACAGGAATTAATAAAAAAAAACCTCCTGGGAAGCGTGGTCATAAATTATTAGAGTTTTATACATTTAAAATAGTGGTAAAGACCAATTTACTTATTACAGATACCTATATAGAGCCAACAATTTATGCAGCACTTTACATATATATTGTACATTCACATCAGTCCCTGCCCTGAAGGAGCTTACAATCTAAGGTCAATAACTCATATTCACATACTAGGGTCAATTTACAGAGGAGCCAATTAACCTACAAGCATGTCTTTGGAGTGTGGAGCAAACCAACACAGGCACAGGGAGAACTTGCAAACTCAAGGCAGGTGGTGCTGTGGTTGGAATTCGAACCAAAGACCCTAGAGCTGCTAGGTAGAAGTGCTAACCACTTAGCCACTATGCTGTCAATTAACCCAAAATGTGCAGCGCTTCAAGTACAAAGCTAGGTATTATGCTTAATAAGTTAAAACTTCCGTGTGCAAGTATACACAATTTGTAAAACACCAGTGCACTTCTTCACAAAAAACATCTTCAACTGTGCAAGAATCTTATATGCTCAACCGCATGGGGAGCTCTTAAACAGCATTATACAGGGCCTCTGTACATGTGGCCAGGATGGTCCCATCTGGCCAGTTAGCAATTCTCCAGACAGCCGCAGTTCCCTCCCTTCCAAAAGTTCCTCAGTGAGAAATTAAAACAGACATCTAATGCTCTCCATTTCGATCCACTTTATATATGGTGAAGACTCGGTGAGGATAGAAATAGCCTTAATAATGCCCCTATAAGGAAAGTATAGATATCATCCAACACTAAAACCACCTGAAAGGGTGCTATATTCAAACCCACATACCATTCCAAACAGAAAATTGTATAATAAAACCTTACACTGGCCTGTGATAATCTGTATCTATTTACAACCGCCTACCTTCAATCCAATCGGGTCAGGGCATTTAGGTGTAAATGGACAGCGGAATACGTTTACACTCAACCAGCCATAATGCAGAGCAGGCTCTGTCCATGTCTGCTCTGCATAAATTGAGCAGATACAGACCTGTCATCCAACCACTCTGCTCTGATCCACAGACAAATCACCTGCTGATTAAAAACTGAGCCCGCCCTGTGTGAAAGGAGCCCAAGGTTTAATTCATACCTGAGTGTCCTGCTTTTGAGCGTTTCTTCATCAGCAGAAGGGATACGTCATCAGCTGCCAACTCCTTTGCGATGTGTCATCCCTGCTGTCAGCTAAGATTCCTTGCTGACAGTAAACGTAAATGAAAGAACCGGCATTAAAGAACAAATGGCATGCCCCCCAATCCATACCAGACCCATGGGGTTTGGTATGGATTTTAAGGGGTGCCCCACACCAAAAAAAAATATATAACAGATTTCTTGGGACCCCCCCCCAAAAAAAATCCATCCAGGAAAGGTCCTTGTGAATGAGTATGGGGTACATAGTGCCCCTACTCATTTACCAAAAAAAAAGTCAAAAGTAAATAAAAACAGTTTTGACAAGTCCTTTATTAAAAAAAACAAAAACAAGTCCACAGTATATGTCCTTCAATGTAAATCCATCCACAGTCACAATGAACGCCGGCTGCTGACCCGCACGAAAAAAAAAAAAAAAAACCTTGCCAGCCACCAAACATATCTGCTCCCATTGCTTGACACTCACCACATGACAGCTGCTTCCTCCCAGCCTTCAGCATAAATATGAGCAGCTTGACCTCAGTGTATATAAAGATAAGTGATATTTAAATGGTGAAGGGTTTGAACACTTAGTCATGGGATTGCAGTCTGTCTCCAAATTAGGAGTTTCACTATTGTTACCAGGACAGAAGAGGGATGGTGGATCTCCAGTAGAGACACTTCTGGCGAATCAGGGCTTTTTTCCTCACTGCCTACAAAAGGGAAACCTTCCCAATAGGACATAGATGGTAAAAAAATGACTAGTCTTCTTTCTACTAAAAGCAAATGTTTTGGCTTTGGATCACATTGATCTTGATGTCACAGATAAGATGGTATTATTACTATTTAACCACTTCAATACCAGGCACTTTCACCCCTTCCTGCCCAGGACATTTTTCAGCTTTCAGCGCTGTCACACTTTGAATGACAATTGTGCAGTCATGTAACAGTGTACCCTAACTGACATTCATATACTAGGACCAATTTAGACAGAAGCCAATTAACCTACCAGCATGTCTTTGGAGTGTGGGAGGAAACCGGAGTACCCGGAGGAAACCCACGCAGGCACAGGGAGAACATGCAAACTCCAGGCAGGTATTGTCATGGTTTGGATTCAAACCAGCGACCTTTTTTACTGCTAGGTAAGAGTGCTACCCACTACACCACTGTGCCGCCCACAAATCTGTTTCTTTATGGTTTACCTTATAAGCGTTACAGTTTGTAGAAAATGCCTTGATATGTTTTTGCTTCTAGGGATCTGGGTTTCCATGCACCGAAGTAAGTTGTGCCTACATGGGGTATAAGGCAGATGAATATGTATTATGTCATCATGATCAAGACTCTACAGACAACCAGAAATTTTTCCTTAACACTGGAGAGCCTCCAAATTCCCCACGTAAGTTCCTTCTAGGAAGCTAGATGTTTCATGGTTGGGGAGGAGCAAATACCACAATCCTTGAGACCTGCTGTGTTTGACATTCAGGGTGGGCTGTGGATTACAGATCTCTGCTTCTAGTGTCAAATCAATCTACTAGTTTAATTTAACATAAATTCCCCTTCAGTGGTTTCTTAATTACTAAGAACAATAGGGTCCTGATAGTCAAGAGGATTATGCAGGACTTTTGGAGGCTGTTGTAGCCTTGCTCTTATACAGTATGGCTGTCTGGTTTGGATACTTGTGAGTCACTGACTCAGAATAGTGTCCAGATTGACTTGACTTTACTGTTACTCAGAGCCGTCTTTAACGTGGGGCAAATGGGGAAGCTGCCCCAGGCCCAATCATTGTTGTGGGGCCCAAAGCAGCTGCCCCTTGAGCCTGCGCTGCCCACAAATAGCATACATGCCTTTGTTTGCTTTCACTGATCCAAGATGTTAATCTGATGGGCAGCTGCGGATCCTGGACCCTCCCTCTGTACCTTTGAAGCTTTGTGGCTTCTCTGGTGGACTACACTCCGCTTTGGGGTCACTCATGTTGATGATATTTGATGAGCAGCTGCACTGCCCTGAACCCCTTTCTTCTCTGCCCGGAACAGATGCACCTCTCTACTCCACTATACAGTGGAGTAGAGAGGTGCATCTGTTCAGGGCAGTCACCGGCTTCAGTACACAAGCAAGTAAGTGTACTGAAGCTGGTGCCTTCTGGGCACAGACGCCCTGCCCGAGTCCCTAGTCCACAGTATACAGGAAGTTGCCAGAGGTGAAGAGAGAGGAAAGGGGCCCATCATGCAGACTACCTTATGCAGAGTGTAGAGAAGCCAAAGAGCTGCCGGTCGAAGGTACAGAGGGTTGGTCTGAGAGCCACAGCTACCTATCAGATCAACAGGTGCCACAATAATGAACCCAATGATTTGATCCTGGAATAAAGCCATCACGGGACAATGAAAGCAAAAACAGGCATGTATGCTATTTGTACTAGTGACCTAGCTACACTAGGTTCTATGTGGGCTCCGCCCCCTGTACTCCCACCACCATAACAACCCAAGAAATCGATTGGAACAGTATGTGGCCATTGGGTATTAAACAGGTTGCTGGAGTGTGTGTGTGTGTTAAAGAAGTGCTGGGGGGTGCAGAGATGTGCAAGGGGGTGCAGAGGTGCGTTGTGTGTGGCAGGAGGGGGGTGCACAGATGTGCTGGAGGAGTACATAGATGAACTTGAGGTGTTACAGAAGAGTACTTGTGGTACAGAGACTTTCTGGGGGTGTAGAGGTGTTTTGGAAGTACAGAGATGTGCAGAGAGTATGGGGGGAGGGTATGTGAGGGGGGGGGGTGCAGAGACTTGCTGGGGGTAAGGAGGTGTGTGTTGGGTGTGTGTAAAAAGGTGTGCTGGGGCATACAGAGGATGTTGTGAGGTGTGTGTGTGGGTGGTGGTGATGGTGGTGGTGGTGTTGGGGGGTTGCAGAGATGTGCAAGAGTGAACGAAGATGTGCTGGTGGAAATGGAAGAATGCTGGGGGTGCAGAGGTGTGCTTGGGGATGCGTAAGTCTTCTAGAGGTACAAAGATGTGCTGAGGGGTACAGAGATGTGTTAGGGTTTGTGGGGGGGTACAGAGGTGTGCTGGGGTACAGAGATGTGCTGGAGGTACGTTGGTGTGCTGGGGTGGAGAGCGAAATTGCATGGTGGGGGGGGGGGAGGAGAAAATGTTTACTCAGGGTCCAATCAATAATAAAGATGTTACTGCTGTTACTTACTGTTAGTTTCCCAATCTGATTTTTTTTTGTTTCAATAGAATTTTATTGGTTTAACAATAAGTAAGGAGAAAAAAAAAATAGACAAAGGATACAAGAATTTCAGTACAGCACAAGAACATAACTGTTTATTGCGTACGTTGGTTGTGTTACAAAATGCAAGTAAAACAGTATTCATTAGGTAATCAAATGTGAAGTGATCACATTATTCCCTTTCCATATGCTCCATGACTTGGCAAAGGTGGTGTACTATAAGGCATTAATTGCCAATAGGCATTCAGTATAGTTTTGGTACACCGGCCTCACCATGTCAGAGAGGACCAGCTGCCATACTGTACATCGGTTTCTGTTGAACTGGCCAAAACCGCCCAATATTCGGCCTGTGTGTGCGGGGCCTAATATTGCCGCCCACCTTTCTGATTTCCCCCTAACCTCCTTACCACCCACATACCCCTCCCCTGATCCATTTGGCCTCTAGTATCCAAGTAAAAATACTTGTTCAGGTATATGGATTCACCCCCTCCTCCATCGGTGAGGGTAATATGCCCCAGTGGCTGGTTAGCAAGACAAGGGCCACAAGTTGGAACTACGGTGTTTTGTTGTGGTCTTTTTTATTTCTTGATCTTGTTTAAAATTTCATCATCCAAACCAACTACCAAGCAAACTTTATACCTGGACAGTGACACAGAAGACACAACTTCTCTGGATGTTACTCTTGATATTGCATTTATGAGAATATGAAACTTGCTACACATGGCAAGATTTTGGACGTCAATTGTGTTGATTTTACTAAAACTCATGTGTTCTGCTTGTAATCCCACCTGAAGCAAAAATAAATTATTATTATTATAATACAGGATTTAAATAGTGCCAACAGTTTGCGCAGCGCTTAACAAAATGAAGGCAGACATTACAGTTACAATAAAAATTGATACAAGAGGAATCAGAGGGCCCTGCTCATTAGAGCTTACAATCTAAATCGTCCTGAGCGAATGCCTTGCCATCAGCTCAGGCTTCTGGAAGCCCAATATTCCAGGGTGCTCTGACTATTCCTGGAAATCAAGGACCATATATTGCCTTGAAGAAGGAGAACCAAAGGCTTTACTGAAGTCAGAGGTAATCTCTTGTTTCTGGTTTAAAAAGCTGGTATGGAGGCTGTGATGGGAGTCACTTTGGGCGGGGGCCCGTGGAACCCAGCTTACGTTAAAGGGGTCGGGAAACTAATTTTCAGCTCCCCAGGCCCCTCATATGTGTAATTCACCCTGTGTCTATTAGGGGCACAGGGTGACCTGAGAAGCCCAGTGTGGTCTGATCTAACCAGATCCCTCCCTGGACTCAGTATTTAATTTTACCCCTGAACCAGCCAGGTTGTCTACACTTAGTTTAGAACACTGACATTGGACATTTGAACTGTGTGCAGGCACGCATGCCCAACTCATAGAAGTGGAGAAGCTCCTTTTAACAGGTCTCCCCATGAAAGAAATGATCTGCGTGCCCAGTTACGGGATTATTTATTTTATTTTTTTCAGGTACTTATATAGCGCCGTCAATTTACGCAGCGCTTTTACATATACATTGTACATTCACATCAGTCCCTACCCTCAAGGAGCTTACAATCTAAGGTCCCTAACTCACATTCATACATACTAGGGACAATTTAGACAGGATCCAATTAACCTACCAGCATGTCTTTGGAGTGTGGGAGGAAACCGGAGTACCCAGAGGAAACCCACGCAGGCACAGGGAGAACATGCAAACTCCAAGCAGGTAGTGTCGTGGTTGAGATTCGAACCAGTGACCCTTCTTACTGCTAGGCGAGAGTGCTACCACTACACCACTGTGCCGCCCAGGATTAAATAGTTGTTGAAAGATTAAGGCTGCATTCACACCTGAGCGTTCCAAAATCGCGCCTTTTTACCGCGTTTTTGTTCAGGTCACCAATGTAAAAGGAAGAAAAACGCCTGTAATCTGCCTCAAAGAAGCCCATGTTCTTTTATGCTGAATTGCAAGAAAAATCATGGATGTGTAAATTTAGACATTGCTCAATGCTTGTTGTGACCAATTGAAACTCCTGCCGCATCTACCCAAGTTTAAAAGTGTGCTGCAGAGAGGGAGGTTTTCTGTAATACCAAGAATGTCATTCGTCTAACTGAAGAATTTCTTATTTCTAGGCTGGAGGTACGGCATATCTATGACAATCACTGGGTCAAATTTACTTTTGGGGTCTATTTCAGTGGCTCTTTGTGGAAACAATGAATGTTCCAGTCAGCATGAAATTTACAGGTATGTCAGTCTTTATCTGTTGCTGGTCTGTGGCATGGTGAAGGGAACCTGTAAGAACCCTTGGCCTGGCATGCATTAAAATATACAATATATTGCCAGAAGTATTGGGACAGCTGCCTTTACATGCACATGAACTTTAATAGCATCACAGTCTTAGTCGGTAGGGTCCAATCTTGAGTTGGCCCACCCCTAGCAGCTATAACAGCTTCAACTCTTCTGGAAAGGCTGTCCACAAGGTTTAGGAGTGTATCTATGGGAATGTTTGACCATTCTTCCAGAAGCGTATTTTTGAGGCCAGGCACTGATGTGGAGATGGCCCGGCTCAGTCTCCGCTCTCATTCATCTCAAAGGTATTCTATTGAGTTGAGGTCAGGACCCTGTGCAGGCCAGTTAAGTTCCTTCACCCCAAACTCGCTCATCCATGTCTTTATGGACCATGTTGGAACAGGAAGGGGCCATCCCCAAACTGTTCCCACAAAGTTGGGAGCATGAAATTGTCCAAAATGTCTTGGTATGCAGTGGCAGCTGGTGCTCAATAATTCGGGAGACAAATATTAACGTTGGGAACACCCCCCCCCCCACCATGGGAGACTGATGGCCTCCTTACCTCTGTCCTGCCCAGACTTCGATCTCCCCTCCTCGAGCTGGGGAGTGCTGGATCATGAGCCATCCCGGGAGTGGAGGCTGGTGGGTCCGTTGGTCTTCCCCTGCTTCTCCCCCCACCACACGTCTCCTCCCTCCTCCTCCTCCCCCTTGGCCAATAACATCGCTTCTCCCTTTGGGCAACCAGTCAACAGGTCTCCTGATTGGCTGGGAGGAGAATCAGCATGAGAATAGCGAATATTCATGCGCTATTCTCACACAACTGGGTGGGCTCGGAGCGCAGTGCTCTGCGCCCTGAGCCCACCTTTTTTGAAGCCTATTAGAGCCTCTGGCTCTAATCATGTGCTTCAAAAATAAACACCCTCCCCCCATTGGAATCCATGGTCCGGTGCCCTGTATGTAGATCAGGGGGCCGGACGCATTGACAGGGAGGGAGCGGCGCCTTTGCGCCCCTAATGGATGGGCTGCCACTGGCCTTAAAAGTTCCCTTCACTGGAACTAAGGGGGCAAGCCCAAACCCTAAAAAACAACCCCACACCATAATCCCCCCTCCACCAAATGATTTGTACCAGTGCACAAAGCAAGATAAAGACATAAAGACATGGATAAGCGAGTTTGGGGTGGAGGAACATGTCCGGCCTGCACAGAGTCCTGACCTCAACCCGATAGAAGACCTTTGGGATAAATAAGAGTAGAGACTGTGAGCCAGGCCTTCTCGTCCAACATCAGTGCCTGACCTCACAAATGCGCTTCAGGAAGAATAGTCAAACATTTCCATAGACACACTCCTAAACCTTTGAAGCTGTTATAGCTGCAAAGTATAGGCCAACTCAATATTGAACCCTACGGACTAAGACTAGAATGCATTAAAGTTCATGTGCATGTAAAGGCAGGCGTCCCAATACTTTTGACAATATAGTGTATGTAAATCCCTTGTTAATGCAAGTTCCTTCCAATCTCTTAAATCTTGCCACTTTCATTAATATCCCTTGTGATCTTCCATGAAGGCCCCTGTCCAAGCACTTTTGTTATAGGGCAACAAACACTGTCCCCGGGCTTCCAATCGGGAACACAAGTGACCATTTAAACACACATTCACACACAGGCATGGTCACTATCAGTCATTCATCTATTGCTGATGTCACGGGAAGTGACTGCAGCAACCCCCCCCCATTGCAAGTTAAGGACTGCATGATTGTACCTCTACTATGGGGCGCTATTCCTCCTACTGACACCAACAATGGGGCGCTATTCCTCCTACTGACACCAACAATGGGGCGCTATTCCTCCTACTGACACCAACAATGGGGCGCTATTCCTCCTACTGACACCAACAATGGGGCCCTATTCCTCCTACTGACACCAACAATGGGGCGCTATTCCTCCTACTGACACCAACAATGGGGCGCTATTCCTCCTACTGACACCAACAATGGGGCCCTATTCCTCCTACTGACACCAACAATGGGGCGCTATTCCTCCTACTGACACCAACAATGGGGCGCTATTCCTCCTACTGACACCCACATCGGGGCGCTATTCCTCCCACTAACACCAACAATGGGGCCCTATTCCTCCTACTGACACCAACAATGGGGCGCTATTCCTCCTACTGACACCAACAATGGGGCGCTATTCCTCCTACTGACACCAATATCGGGACACCATTTTTTCCGGCGATACCAACAATGACACAATAGTCTTCCCGCTGATGCCAATAATGGGACACCATTTCTCCTGCTAATAACAACGATGGGGCACTATTCCTCCCACTGACAACAATAATGGGGCTCTATCACTATTCTTATTATTGGCATATAACCCTTTGCTTTGTTTGCAGTGGACCCCTTAGTTCTGGAACCCACTCCTCTTTTATTGATGTGGAGTTAGATGTGAACCCCGTCCAGATGGTGAAAGTTTCTTGGCATAAAAGTATCATCTCCACCTTCCAATCCAAACTAAGTGCCTCAGCTGTCACAGTGCAATACGGACCAAGTGGGGAGATGTATGTATTAAAAAGATTCCTTGCAACTGAAGTAGACTTGAGTATTACCTGTTGTGATAAACTTGCAAGTACCACAATGATAACCAAATTCGGGTGTAATTTAGACTTTCAGCGGTGTTAAACCCAGAACCAAAAATGTAATATATTGCAGCTTACCAATCATTAGATGGGGTAGCTGCATTCATTTTTTTTTAGGGTTTTTCACTTTGGTTTCAGCTGGTTATCTGGACCGTAACACACCTCCTATTTTAGAGTGCCTGGCCCCCCACTCTGGATGAATGAACACAGGGGACACATTTTGACAGCAGCATTGTCATTCCGGGGGGATGTACTAGCGGATTTAAATACACTAACAAACTGAAGCCAAACTCTGCTGTAACTGCTTATAAAGAGTGAGCTAAACTGTTTTTTAACCACTTGCCTACCGGGCACTTTTCCCCCCTTCCTGCCCAGGCCATTTTTCAGCTTTCAGCGCTGTTGCATTTTGAATGACAATTGCGAGGTCATGCAACACTGTACCCATATGACATTTTTGTCATTTGTTTCACACAAATAGAGTTTTCTTTTGGTGGTATTTAATCGCCACTGGGGTTTTTTTATTTTTTGCTAAACAAAAAAAGACCAAACATTTTGGGAATTTTTTTTTTTTTTATGAATTGTTATTTTGTAAACAGGTACCATATATACTCGAGTATAAGCCGAGTTTTTCAGCACATTTTTTTGTGCTGAAAATGCCCCCCTCGGCTTATACTCGAGTCAAGTACTTTTCAGCAAGCAGAGAATGACATTTTCCGAACCAAATTTGGGGCCCTGTATCTCGGGGCCACTTGGTGCTAGGAACCCCAAAGCACCAAGTGGCCCCGAGATACGGGGCCCCAAAGTCGGTCAACTGTGTCCATCTGCAGCAATGTCATTTCGGGATCCTTTGGGTCCAGAGACCCCAAATTTTGGCTGCCGCTAGGAGGCATCTAGGAACCCTTAACTACCAATTTTGAAGTTCGGGGGACCTATGGCTGCAAATGGGCACAGTGAGGCTGCAAATGGCCACTGTTGACCCTCTTTTCCACTTACAGTAGCTGCGCATTTCTCACCCTCGGCTTATACTCGAGTCAATACGTTTTCCCAGTTTTTTGTGGTAAAATTAGGTGCCTCGGCTTTTATTCGGGTCGGCTTATACTCGGGTATATATGGTAATTTCTTTCCTTCGCTGATGTGCGCTAATGAGGCTGCACTGATGGGCACTGATATGCTACACTGATAGGTGGCACTGATGGGCATTAATGAGGTGGCACTGGTGGGCACTAATCAGGAGGCACTGATGAGCTGCAATGATGGGTGGCACTGATGGGCAATGATAGGGGGCACTGATTAGCAATACTGATGGGTACTAATAGATGGCACTGATTAGCATTACTGCTCAGCAGTGTGAGGACCAATGTCCCTGTAACAGAAGCCGGTTAATGGCCTTCTTCTTTTTTCCTCACTCTGTCAGCATGAGGGGAAAAAAAGCTGATAACCGGCTTCTGTTTACTTCCGTGATCAGCTGTCATTGGCTGACAGCAGATCATGTGGTAAAGGGCCGCTGTGATTGGCCCTTTTCCCCCGATCTGTGATCAGCCGAGTTCCGAAAGACTTGGCGATCACAGAGCGCACCACGCGCAAGGAAGGACGTCAATGGGCACCCTCCCAGCATTTAAAGCCCGCACTGTAGCCGTATTTCAGCTATAGCATGGGTGGGAAGAGGTTAACTTTTGGGATAAAGGTATTCAATAATTAAATGATTATTGACCCTCTGTCTGGACAGTGCTGATTGGCCCTGTGCTGATCACATGCACCCTCCCAAAAAATAAAAAAACTCTCTAGCAATACACACCAAACTGAGCATGTGCAGAGTGACTCCAAAGGCTCTGTCTTATTAAGAGATAGATTGGGGAAATTGGAAAAAGGGGAGGATCAGAGGAAACAGGATCAAACGGCCTTTTTGCACAATGCGGAGGATTAACCCCTTAAGTTCCACAGTGAGTATAACAAGCATGCTTTACTGCATATGCACACTGATTTTACAGTTGTGGGTTTAGTAACACTTCAACTGCAAGAGAGCTTGTAACCAAGTGCATTTAGCTGTCTGGCCACTAGCTAACTCTGTTGTCATTATAGTTTATTTTTATAACAAGGGTTACCTGTAGGTACATTGAATGTCTCCTACATTTTCAATGTTTAGCAGATATTCACACTGGAAGCAGCTGATGATAGCAGCTGATGATGTCACTGGTGTCAGTATGCTGTCAGTTCAGAGCATTGTGTCGCCGCTGTGACTCCTGTGTGCATGCGCAGTGGAGTGACATTATTGCAACTCAGACATTTAAGAGGCCGGAGCCCATGAACCAGGAAGGAAGACCGGGTGAAGATGGCAGCCCTGTCAACAGAGACAGCATGCCGCTGGAGGTCTTTGTTTTAAGGGAAGTCTGCCATAATGTGCTGCATACTAGCACATTATGGCTTAAACCAGTGGTTCTCAACCTCAGTCCTCAAGTACCCCCAACGGGCCATGTTTTCAGGTTCTCTTTTACTTTGCACGGCTGCTTTAAATCAATATCAATGACATGGTATTGATAAGAGCTATTTTAGCTAAGGGAAGTTCCCAAAACATAAGCCATTGGGGGTACTTGAGGACTGAGGTTGAGAACCACTGGCTTAAACCACCCGGGGACCCACATTTTTTTTCTTCACTTCCAGTTTACAACTGCTTTAACAGCCATACGTTCGCACAGATGTATTTGCATTGAAACTATAATTACCAAGTTTCCTAAATGCCCTTATCCAGGTACGAATTCTGTGGAGGCGACCCGGCTGAAGAAGATACAAGCCAGATTCTGGGAAAATGTTCCACTTTGTGAAATTCTGTAGATTGCTAATCAAAAAAACAGACTCTGAAAGAATGTTCCACTTTCTGCAATGCTATAGATTGCTAATAAAAAGGAACAAGAAAAAAACAATTGGTGTCTTCTTTCTTTAGTGGCTCAGGTTAAGTCTTCAAAATTGTCTAATTTTTCTGTTCTATAGTTGCCACCCATGTAACAACATTATAATAACTGTAGTACAACTGTTGCAAGGTATATGGAAACGGACTTTCAGGTTTCAGTCGGATCCATCCTTTTGCTTCCACCCTCACCAGTTTGCCCTATGTTATGGATGCCTTACTGACTAATAGAAGGTCAAAAGGTAGCAGTGATGGGCCCAGTCTTGACTAGTAGGAGGTCTATTTACATACATACACTATTTGGCAAAGTCTATAGAACATGACATGTAATTTTTGGTAAATGTCAGTTTTGCTGCACTAGGTTGTATAAATCAAACACTAGAGCACATCAGACAGGTTAAAGGAACCCCAAGGCACGTTTTAATGTAATTTTAGCATTTTTAATGCTTCGCTTTACCATTAATAAAATTATTGCTGCCTATAAGCCTAGAAAATGACCACTATTACTGGTTTTCAGCATTTAGGTTTCTATTGGCTTATAGGGATAGGGTTTGGATTTAGCATCCGGACTTTAGTGTCCAGATTACTTGAGCTAAGTAATTGGCAAATCTCCTCCATTTATCACTATCTGCTTAAGACCGTAATAAGAAGTGCTTTCACATCATCTGCCGGTCTGGTTGGGGGGGTGTTACTGCCATCGCTCACTTGGTAAAATGGTCCACCATAACTGGAAAATTATGGTATGTGTCTTCTACCTTAATGGGTAAAAAAAAAAAAATTAATTAATTATGGTCAGTACTTCCAGGGGGCGGAAGTGCTATGTCATACCAAATGTATACAGATTGTTTGTTTTTTTAACCAACTGGAACATATCCACATACATGGCTTGAACCTGGTGAACAATTTGCAGACATCACAGTATCCTACTTCCATGTGGTTTTTCTCTGCCACAGAGAGAAGCCATGTCTTTGGCAGTATGACCTGCCAGATCACTGAACAGTCAAGGGAGAACATTATTCTGTGGTATGGTATACCTTCTCCCAGGATAAGATAGGACCATTAATTTTCTTGGTTTCTGGTAAGTTTTTGATCATTCCCTTGGCCTGGGTGACCACCATAATCACATCACCACTATAAGAGAGACATCTACTGAACCCTCACTTGTGTCTCTGGCCAGTTATACTCTTTCAGTACATGGAAGAGTTAATCTGAGGCCCAAATCTTAGGCCTTCCTCCAGTCAAGTCAGAGATTCCTATTTCTTTGGCTTCTTCATCCACATCTCATTAGATGTCTGCCAACGCCAAGGGCAGCAGCTTCCTCTGAGATGCATGTAGGCTTTGACTAATGTAGATGATGACCCTTTCATTGTCACCTTATACTTGCAAGAGGACTATTATTGTTTCTTCAGTGGAAGGGAAAAGAAATGTCTGGAAAGGTGAGCACAGAAACCTACATCAGTTGCTGCTTTAAGAAGCGCAATGCCTCCTGTTTTGATCCTCATTCCCTTTTCACATAGTGCACTTTTTATAGATGCTTTTGAATCTGGGAAGAGCGATTGAGATAGTGCCAGCCCCTGAAAGATCATGTTTAGTCATGTTTGTTGGGGCCTCTATTCCTGTATGTCCTTTACTTTCTTGCCTGGAGATGACAGGTTCCAAAAACTCAATCTCATGCATGAATAAATGGCACTTGTGTGGTTTGATTTATAGTCTATACTTGTGCTGCTGGGCCAACACAGCATTTAAGTGTACAAGATGGTCCTTAACGTGATACTAAACAGACACCTGTTTTATTTACATTATCCCTTCTCTTAATGTATATAGGCGATGGACACTGATTCTATCTTATGCCCCGTACACACAGTCGGACTTTGTTCGGACATTCCGGCAACAAAATCCTAGGATTTTTTCCGACGGATGTTGGCTCAAACTTGTCTTGCATACACACGGTCACACAAAGTTGTCGGAAAATCCGATCGTTCTGAACGCGGTGACGTAAAACACGTATGTTGGGACTACAAACGGGGCAGTGGCCAATAGCTTTCATCTCTTTATTTATTCTGAGCATGCGTGGCACTTTGTCCATCTGATTTGTGTACACACGATCGGAATTTCCGAAAACGGATTTTTTTGTCGGAAAATTTTATAGCCTGCTCTCAAACTTTGTGTGTCGGAAAATCCGATGGAAAATGTGTGATGGAGCCTACACACGGTCGGAATTTCCGACAACAAGGTCCTATCACACATTTTCCGTCGGAAAATCCGACCGTGTGTACGGGGCATTAGTTGAAAACAAAAATCGAAGTACATTTTATCATTTGAAAAAGGTAACCCATATGTATACTGCCCCTTTTTACCCCCCCCCCCCTACCATTTTTATGTCCCCACATTGTAACCCCCTGCTATTGCTACTAAAAATAGTCTGACACCAAGGTTGGGATAAAATGGCCGTTTAACGGCCCCTTTATTAAAGTAAACAAATAATTAACACTATAAACAAAAACAAGGCATACTCTTTTTGGTTGCCGATCCTTGGAGGCACTACGTATCCAACTCTTTACCTTATATCTGCTTAAACACTTTTCATGGTCCCTGCCGCATTGCACCAACTCGGGGACGAACCACCTTCAGCAGATATACCATTCACTCCCAGTTAAACCCTCACCCCTACCCCTCTGGGTGAGGGTGGATGTATTTTGGATGCTTGATCTTCCTCCATTGGATCTGCTTGCCCTCATCAAGTGTTTGGACTTATGAATGGACTTCTTTTGTACCATTTTTTTATGTAATTTCAATCACTCTTATCTTTAGGTTTATTTTATGTGTCACTTTTATTTTGTCACTTATATTTGTCAATTTTTTACTTTTTCATATGTATCACTTATGATCACTTTTTTAGTCACTATTTTTTGCATTGTTACTGTAAGCGCACTTATATTGTTTAACATTGTTGTTTGCCACACTGATATTCGTTGGTTTTTGTTGCAGCTGTAGTATATTTTCCCTGTTCTCTGCTCTTGAGCGTGGTTTTCCACCCCCATACAGTTTTACTCCCAGTTAAACCACCATAACTGGCATTCACCAGGGACCCATACCTCATATGTGTCCCAATCCTCTAATTCCAGCAGTTTATTTTCAAATGCCTCCAAAGACCCAACTGCACCTCCTAAGAGAAAACAAGAAGGAAAAAACACATACAATCAAAAACAATAGTCATAGAAAAAAAATTACCCAAGCTCAAAAAACAGTGGGGCTGGAACTTTTCCTCTCCTCGTGTGCTGACCGGATGTCTGCACCCCTGACCTCTCCTCTGCACTGCCTCCCCCTTACACCCCTCTGGCCAATCCCCTGCTAGCACAAACTTACTCTGAAGAAATGTAACCCCCACTAGCCCAGCCTACCAGGGTACACATTTCATGTAGCCCTGAGCTTATTAATTAATTAATATAATAATTAATATCAATAATTTTAATAATTAATATCAAATACATGTATAAATCTTTACTATTTTTGTGCAAAACATGGTGTGGGCTAGGGAGAGGTTCTACTTATCACAGCCTGTTTCATGCCCCTCCAGCCTGTGTCTATTGTTTGTGTAGCGCTTACGCCCAAAGGAGCCGCTCGATTATCGTACCCGGGTCTCCCACTGATTAATCCACAGCCAGATAAACAGTATTTTCACACAGCCAGGTGCACACACTCTTCCACTCATTGTCTCCAATGACCAGTCTAGGGGATGTGTTTTTATGTTTTACTTTGGAGAACTTGGATAGGAGAAGGGAATTAGTAGGATACTCCAAAATAACCATTCACAAGCGAGGACAGCTTCTCAATAGAACTGTGTAGCTGACTGTCAGTAGCTCTATGCAGCAGGCTCTATAGGATGAAGCAAGTCCCTTTGAAGCAGAAGGAATTTACTAAACTTTGCTTCTTCAAGACACTAGCCAGTGTCCCCTTTAGCTCGCACACCCAGTATGCTAACTTCTAGGACCAAGAGGGGGATTTCAGCAACACTCAGGGATTCCTTTAGGGGGTCTGTACTCACAAGGACCTGGCCCTAGGTCACCATCCTCCATGATACCAGACAGGATCCGTGGACACACTGCCTCAGCTTGCAAAAGAACCATGGGTTGTAGCTTCAGTGTTTCAGGCCCTCAGGTCGACCACTCTCCTGCCCACCTGGACCTCTCTCAGAGGGAGACTGGCCCACAAGCCCATGTGCTCTTCAGATTTAAATACAGATACCCAGCATTCCCTGGGGCACATCCACTAACTGGCTAGGGCTGCATGAGCATTCATGCTCTCATCTGCCAGGTCTCCACCCACTGTCCAATATGCCTCATTACTATTGGACCAGTGTGAAACTTTCAAGACAGTATGAGCAGCACCAGAGCACACTGAGCAGACTCTATCAAACAATGACAGCTCTCTGTTAAGCAGACAGCACATAAATCTGCTCAGCTGTCTCCCTGTTATGCAGAGAAACCCAAAAACTATATACACTCGCTAGCAGCTACCTAGGAGGGAGCTTACATCCACCTCCCGCCAAAAATAGTTAATGTCCTCATTGGCCTGGGCAGCCGACCCTACATAAATCTTGTCCAAAAAAAGCCAGCAGAGTATCCCACAAACTTGGAAAAGTGAAAAAGGGAAAATAACAAATGAACAGGGTAATGGGGCATACCCCATATGTGGCCAGTATGTACAAATAAGTTAAGGTGAAAAAAATATATGCATCTGCTGTACAATGTATATACAAGTGAAGGCAGAACTCTACCCAGTGCACATTGGTTGAACTATGAACTATAAAGGCACTTGATTTATAGGACACCTGTAGCAAAAAACTTCCTTTGGCCACCTTTTTAAATGGTGGTTTAATGTCTCCTAACTACTTAGCGACTGCACTATAGCAGTTTTCCTGCTACAGGGCAGCCGCTGTGCGCAGGATCGTGTGTGTGTGTGTGTATATGATCCCGTACTTCGGGGTAGCAGGCGCAAATGATTATTCACAGCGGGATCCTTCGTTACAGAGGCAGAACGGCAGTCTACCTATGTAAATAAGGCAGATTGCCGTTCTGTCAGTAGCAAAGGCATGGATCCTGTGTCCATATCTTCGCATAGTAAAAGCACCTCCCACACTACACTAAAACACTGATCGCCCCTAATAACCCCTTCTCAGCCAGTGTCATTAGTACAGTGACAGTGCATATTTTTTAGCACTGATCACTGTGGTATTGGGATCTGCAGGAACACCAGGCCACACACGAGCATCCCCAGCAAACAGTAAAGATCATTGTTATATAATAAAAATTGTGCCAATAATTGGCTACAATGGGGTCTGTGAAGTAAGTAGAATTTTTTTAATTATATGTGGCCAAACAGGTGACACTGCTAATAGAGGAGTAGGCAAAACAAATATCCTATGGGGGTACATGGAAACCCAGAGAGTAAGGTGATTGGACATAATAGAATATAGTAAATATGGTATGGTGAAGTAAAGAGTGGAACATGTGCATTGAAGACATGCAAGGTGATGATAGTGAGAACCTAAAGAAATTAGAATGGAAAGGAGAAACTGGAGAACAGGGTGGATGTGCAACCATATCTTAAGGTTACCTTGTAATAGCAGATCCAAGGGTAAGAACATAGCTGTGTTCTGCATGTTCAGGATTTTATCCTCTATGTACCTACTTGTTGTTATGGGTTCAATGTATTTCAATTGTGTTATTAACTGCCTCATTTAAAGTCCCAAACCTTTTATTTTTCATCCAGATTAGGAATGGGGGGGCATCTCCCTTTATGCACCTCATTTAAAGTCCCACTGTATTGGTTATACATTTCCCTCTTTCTTGTATCTAAGTTGCTGATCGGTACCATTAGTAGTTTAAAAAAATAAAATCCCATAGTTTGTAGATGCTATAACTTTAGCGCGAAAACCACTATAGGCTTTTTTAGGGCATTTTATTTTACCAGTAATATGGAGCAGAATACATATTGACCTAGCTTTATGAAGAAATTTGATTTATTTCCTTTTTTTTATATATATAAATTTATATTTTTGCAAAAAATAAAAAAAACGCAGAGGGGATCAAATATTACCAAAAAGCTCTATTGGTGGGGAAGAAAAGATATAAATTTGATTTGGGTACAGTGTCGCACAAACGCGCAATTGTCTGTTAACCACTTCAGTCCCGGAAGGATTTGCCCCCGTCCTGACCATGCCATTTTTTGCAATACGTCACTGCATTGCTTTAACTGACAATTGCACGGTCGTGCAACGTTGTACACAAACAAAATGTATGTCCTTTTTTCCCCACAAATAGAGCTTATTTTGGTGGTATTTGATGACCTCTGAGGTTTCTATTTTTTGCGCTTTAAACAAAAAAAGAGTGACAATTTTGAAAAAAAAACCCCACAATATTTTGTACTTTTTGCTATAATAAATATCCAAAAAATTAATTAAAAACAAACAAATTTCTTCATCAGTTTAGGCCAATATGTATTCTTCTACATATTTTTGGTAAAAAAATCGCAATAAGCGTATATTGTTTAATTTGCGCAAAAGTTATAGCAAAATAGGGGATAGATTTATGGCATTTTTATTATTATTATTTTTACTAGTAATGGCGGCGATCTGCGATTTTTATTGGGACTGTGACATTGCGGCAGGCAGATCGGACACTTTTGACACTTTTTTGGGACCATTGACATTTATACAGCGATCAGAGCTAAAAATAGCCGCTGATTTCTGTATAAATGTCACTGACAGGGAAGGGGTTAACACTAGGGGGCAATCAAGGGGTTAAATGTGTTCCCTCACTGTGTGTTCTAGCTGTGGAGGGATGGGAGTGACTAGAGGAGGAGACAGATCGTTGTTCCTACTTAGTAGGAACACACGATCTGTCTCCTCTCCCCTGACAGAACCGGGATTTGTGTGTTTACACACACACACATTCCCGTTCTGTCATGATCGATCGCAGGTGACTGGTGCGCCTGCAATAGTGTCTGAAAGAGCCACCGTATACTTACAGCGATTTGCGTAGCCGTGCCAACCTGCCATAGTATAACTACAGTGGTCGGTTAGCGGTTAAAGTAACTTTGTGTCGTGCCGCAAAAAATGCCCTGGTCATGAAGGGGGGTAAATCTTCTGGAAGTCAAATGGTTAAACTTGGGATATGGGGTAACAATCTTTAAGGCAAAATGGCAGTTCACCTAGTTTAGTTACCTATGGGCTCTTAGCTGTACTTTAAGGTTGAACTTCTTGAAACAATGGGGGGGGGTTGGGGGAGATGGAATCCTGACTGGTGTCTGTGGTCAGTAAGAAAAATAATGCATTGTTAGTGCGGAAAAAGTGACATTAAATGTTGGATTTCAATGGGAGCAATGGTGCCCCAAGGGCTGGTTAGAGTTGAGCAAAGGGCCACATCAGCCCAATTGGCCAGTTATGATTTGTTCCTCAATGCTCTGTCCTGTTACAGGCTGGTGGAGGTGTGTCTGGGGTCATTATCATGTTGGAATACTGCCCTGCAGCCCAGTCTCCGTAGGAAGGGGATCATGCTTTGCTTCAGTATGTCACAGTACATGTTGGCATTCATGGTTCCCTTAATGAACTGTAGCTCCCCAGTGGCGGCAGCACTCCTGCAGCCCCCAGACCATGACACTCCCACCACCATGGTTAACTGTAGGCAAGACACACTTGTCTTTGTACTCCTCATCTTGTTGCCACCACACAAGCTTGTCACCATCTGAACCAAATATGTTTATCTTGGTCTCATCAGACCACAGGCCATGGTTCCAGTAATCCATGTCCTTAGTCTGCTTGTCTTTAGCAAACTGTTTGCGGGCTTTCTTGTGCATCATCTTTAGAAGAGGCTTCCTTCTGGGACTACAGCCATGCAGACCAATGTGATGCAGTGTGCGGCGTATGGTCTGAGTACTGACAGGCTGACCCCCCCCACCCCTTCAACCTCTGCAGCAATGCTGGCAGCACTCATATGTCTATTTTCCAAAGACAACCTCTGGATATGATGCTGAACACGTGCACTCAACTTCTTTGGTCGACCATGGTGAGGCCTGTTCTGAGTGGAACCTGTCCTGTTAAACTGCTGTATGGTCTTGGGTACCGTGCTGCAGCTCAGTTTCAGGATCTTGGCAATCTTCTTATAGCCTAGGCCATCTTTATGTAGAGCAACAAATCATTTTTTCAGATCCTCAGAGAGTTCTTTGCCATGAGGTGCCAGTGACCAGTATGAGAGAGTGAGAGCGCTAACACCAAATTTAACACACCTGCTCCCCATTCACACCTAACAAGTCACATGACATGGGGGAGGGAAAATGGCTAATTGGGCCCAATTTGGACATTTTCACTTAGGGGTGTACTCACTTTTGTTGCTAGCGGTTTAGACAGTAATGGCTGTGTGTTGAGTTATTTTGAGGGGACAGAAAATTTACACTGTTATAAAAGCTGTACACTCACTACTTTACATTGTAGCAAAGTGTCATTTCTTCAGTGTTGTCACATGAAAAGATATAATAAAATATTTACAAAAATGGGGTGTACTCACTTTGTGATACTGTATATACATTTTAAGACTCCAGGATTTGCTTGGATCCATCCCTCTTATCTTCCAATACATCCTTTTTTATTCTCAGTGATGTATGCCTCACTAACCAATAGGAGGCACACAAAATGGGAGTTATGGGGCCAAACTTCTTGCAGGAAGTCAATTTGCATCTACGTTATGCGGCCAAAAGTCTGTTGCTGTGCTATCAAAGTGCTAATGCTGTATCAAGAGTGCTAGTGCAAAAATTCAGTAAAACAATACGGTATATCTATCTTGTCGTAAAAATAGAAGTCCGTTAAAGGTGTCATTATTAGTGTCCAGATGTATTAATCCACAAATTGTTCATAAACAATTGACACCTTTTTGGACTTTATGAATTCTAGTTTTTACTTTTTATTACAAGACTAATGTGAGATTGATTTATTTATAGATTTTTTTGCTCTAGCACTTTTGATGTAGCATTAGCTCTTTGTGCAATAATTAAATTGTGACCGTGCTATCAAAACATCATTCATACACTTTAGGTGATCACAGGTGATCGCAGCTAAAGATATTGCACATCTCTGGCGTTGATTTATTTTATTGATTTTGCCAAAAGTCTGGCACCTTAGCATCTAAATGAGCTTGTTGGACATCCCGTTCCAAACCATGGTTATTAATATGGAGTTGCCCCTTCTCTTTTGTAAAAAATAAACTCCACTCTAACTCAAATTTTGAGGGCAGCCTTTCCAGAAATCTGTGGAAAGTTGTGCCATTTTTAAGAGGTCAGGTATTGATGTTGGCCAAGAAGACATACTGTACAATCTCCATTCCAAGTCATCCCAGCAGTGTTCAGTAGGGTTGAGTTCCTTCACACTAAACTGGTCAGACCATAGCTTTATGGAGCTGGTTTTGTGCTCTGTCATGCTGCAACAAAAATAACCTTCCCTCAAGCTGTAACATCAGGTTGTAAGTAGGCATGGGCTGCCTGTTCGAGTCGAACATGAGTTCGACTCGAACATCGGCTGTTTGATCGTTCGACGAAGATGGAACCTTATGGGCCGTTCGCACCAAATTCACGTCACAGACCATAATGCACTGTGTCATCGCAGTGCATTGCTGGCTGATGATTGGCCAAGCATGCACTATGACCCACATGCTTTGGCCAATTACAGCGCCGCCAGCGAAGAGAGCCATAATTGGCCACAGGCAGGGTACCTGTGGCCTATTATGGCTCAGGGGGTTAAGTACACGCCCCAAACTATATAAGGCCGCCCGCACGTCGGCCTTGTGTAGTGTGTTGGTGGGGTTTGTTAAGAGAGAGACAGAGAAACTGTCATTTCATTTCGTTTCAGCAGACAGGCAATTCCTAGAGTTCTGTTGCTAATATACTTCAGGCAGGCAGGCGAGACAGTTGCAGCCCGGTTTTGTATAAATATATATACACTGTATATAGTTTAGCTAGATCTCACTGCAGACTGTTCCTGGTGTACTGTCGCTAATATACTTCAGGCAGGCAGGCGAGACAGTTAGATAGCTGCAGTGTATTTAGTATATATATACATACCGGCTTTGTATATATATATATATATATATATATATATATATATATATATGTAGGAAGGCCAGTATGGTGGCCTGAATTTATGGGAGGAGCCCGGTGGGTACTTAAGCAGCCCGCTCACCTGTGGTGCTTGTCGGTTTCCTGTGCGCGATACACGTCACTAGGCCGACTATTCGATACACCAGCGTCCGCAAGTCCTTGCCTCGCAAAAACTCCGTATTCGATATCGTTCTCAAAACTTTCGAAGTCCGCGTTTTTCGTTCGTAGTTTGTACCACGCGGCTGGCTTGGCTGTCGCAGGTAAGGTCCCGTCGGACTTTTCGTTTTCATATCGGGTCACTAAATCGTAATTTCAATTTTCGTTTCACTCGCTTTCTCATTAACTGCAATGTATATCGCATTTTTCGTTTCATGTCATGTCACTAAACCGTACTTTCAAATTCGTTACTCGCACTTCACTATTGCAATGTATATCGCTGTACTTTCGATATGTTACCATTTCGACAGCAGCGCGACGCAGACGTCGCTTCATTTCTAGCATGTCGGTGTTATAAAAAAAAAAAAAAAAAAAATATATATGCATCAGTAAACAGCCATAGCAAGTCGCAATTTGCAAGTTATCGGGCCAAGTCAGTTCGATACCAATCATTTCTCATTTCTGAAACATTCTAGAACTCATTTCTGACATTTCAAATCATTTCAAACATTTCATTTCAGTCACCTACTGCGCTCCGATTCGAATCCTGTCGCATCAAAAAGATGCACCGATTCGTTCCGGTGTGCCCCAGTTATTTGGCCTCATTTCTATACATGCTCCAGAGTTACGTTATTGTCTGTCATTAGTACCTCTGTCATGCTTATCATTTCATTTTCACCTATCACGTTCCGACATGAATCCAGTCGCATGGCAATGCACCGATTCGTCTCGGCGTGCCCCAGGACTGGCCTCATTTCTATACATGCTCCAGAGTTACGTTTTCAGTCATTCATACCTCTGTCATGGTTATCATTTCATTTCCACCTATCACGTTCCGACATGAATCCAGTTGCATGGCAATGCACCGATTCGTCTCGGCGTGCCCCAGGACTGGCCTCATTTCTATACATGCTCCAGAGTTACGTTTATCAGTCAATTGTATCTCTGTCATGGTTATCATTTCATTTTCATGTATCACGTTCCGACATGAATTTAGTCGCATGGAAAATGCACCAATTCGTCTCGGCGTGCCCCAGGATTGGCCTCATTTCTATACATGCTCCAGAGTTACGTTTATCAGTCAATTGTATCTCTGTCATGGTTATCATTTCATTTTCATGTATCACGTTCCGACAGGAATTTAGTCGCAAGGAAAATGCACCGATTCGTCTCGGCGTGCCCAGGATTGGCCACATTTCTGATACATGCTCCAGAAATCCGGATCATAGCTGAATCGCAGACACCAGGGATTGACCCGTATCTCTGTCATAACAACACAACGCATCACCATTTCGAAACCAGTCGCATCTGAGGTGCACCGATTTGTCACGGCATGCTTCACTGGTTCCGATCGCATTTCATACCTTTACCAGAGCTCGGTTAGTTGCCAGTCGCTAACACGGCACAACCAATTCGAGCCGCGGTCAAAACAATCATTTCTCTCATTTTATTCAATACTGTACTCCTATTCGAATCCAGATGTATCAAACAAGCACCGATTCGTCCCAGGAGCACCAATATTTTCAGTTGCCCCATTTCAATACATGCTCCAGAGCTCGGTTCACGGTCGAACAAATCGTGACACGACCAGGCCGCACCTCTGTCATGCAGTTCATTCATTTCACAATCAAAGCAAACATTTCGAATCATTTCATTGTCACAAGATTGCAAGCATCATACAAATCATTGCTTCAAGTTACTTAGCAATCCCTTCACGAATTGTCACCTTTTCATTTTTCCTCAAAAAAAAAAAAAAATCCATACCTATACCAAAGCTCGGTCGGTTGCCAGTCGCAAAACACGGCACAACCAATTCAAGCCTCGGTCAAGGTAAACAATTCTCTCATTTCATTTCATGCTGTGCTCCGATTCGAATCCAGATGCATCGAACAAGCACCGATTCGTCCCGGTGTGCACCAATGTTTCTTCTGTTGCCTCATTTCAGTACATGCTCCAGAGCCCGGTTTACGGTCGCGTCAGTCACGACACGACCAGGCCGGACCTTTTTGTCATGCAGTTCAGTCATTTCAAACATCAAGGCAAACATTTTCGAATCATTTCGTTCTCACAAAAAAAAAAAAAAAAAAATATACGAGCTCAAAAACAGGATATTCTCATCAGATCAAATCATGTCACAGGCCGGCAGCGAAGACTTCACGGCCCCTCCGTCGGCTTTCACACAGGCCTCATTTCACTACCTCACAGTACGTACGAAGTGGGAATATTCATTCAGCAGCCATCGACAAACAAACCATAGATCGGCTCTTACAAACAGAACTAGACCAAGAGTACGTTATAGGCCTTTCACTCAGCCCCCTTTCAGCACTTTGAGAGTCAGCCCTATTTGGGGGCTTGTCAAGAGCAAATTCACAGATAAATTACGTTTGGGGTACCACCTGTCTGCGCCTCATTCTTCCCACATCCCCAGTCTCAATTCCCTGATTCCCTCCGAAGAATTCTCCCTAAAATAGTCCTCCGTAGACATGCCGATACAAGCAGTCATCAAAGCAGGTACAGGTGCCTGGCTTTCCAGAGCCGACATCTCGGATGCCTTTAGGCTCCTGCCTATCCGTCCATCCCTTTGGTGCTGGCATGGCGTCAAGTGGAAGGAGGCATATTGTTTGGCCACAGAACTGACGTTCGGTTCGAAGAGCAGCCCTTGGCTCTTCGACACATTCGCTCAGTCTCTTGCTTGGATACTGTTACACAAGGCTCAGTGACAAAAGTCATCCATTACCTGGACGACTTCCACTAATAGAACCTCCCAGCAAGCCCCCAGGAGACCTCGACAAACTCAGAGCGATATTCGGAAAACCCAATCCTCCCATCACCGAGCACAAAGTAGAAGGCCCAGCACATAACATCACCTTCTCGGGGCCAACTTAGACACCTGCGCTATGCAAGCCAGTCTCCCCCTCGACAAACTAACCCGCATTAAGGCGGTCCTTCACAAATTCACCCACATCAAGGGGTGTACCAAGAAGCAGTTGCAATCTCTCCTGGCAATGCTGAATTTCGCCATACGAATTATTCCACAAGGCCGCACCTTCGGGTCACGCCTGCGGAGATTCCTGCCAGAAACACAAGACCCCGATCAGATCTTAAATCTAGACTCCGCAGCAATAGCGGACCTATCTATGTGGGACGAATTCCGTCCTCCCGGAATGGCATTTCCCTAATTATACCCATGGTTTCAGCCCTGTCACCCCAGGTGGTGACAGACGCTGCAGCCACCACAGGTTTCGCTGCAATTTTTGGCCATCATTGGTTTTCAGGACCCTGGCCTCAACAGATACTGTTGATACCCGGCTTTATTCAAAACATCTTCCCTCCTCGAACTCTATCCCATGGTGGCAGCTGCACAACTCTGGGATCACCATTGGACAGGGCAAACCGTAGTCTTCACCACCGACAATCAGGCCACGGCAGACATCAACAAAGACAGGTCCAATTCCCCAGCAGTCATGTCCTTCCTGCGCAGTTTGGTACAATTGTTCTTACAGCATCAGTTTAACATACACTGTGCATTATTCCAGGCAGACAAGTTAGCTGCTAACGCACTGCCACGTTCTAACTACACCTCCTTTTCAAACAGGTTCCCGGAGCCGATCCAGTGTCGGCCCCTATCCCTGCCTGGTCACAACTGACCTTGGACTAGTTTAACATTTACAAGGAGCAACGCAGCTCATCAATCGCTCACTCTCTCATAACACACTCAAAGCCTACCAGACAGCTTGAAAGGCGTTCAATAAATTTCTCACATCCTGCAGTAAAGGACCAATAGATGTCAAACAGGTACTGACCTTCATTTCATACTGCCACACTCAGCTGGCTTTATCTTACAATACCATTCGGCTACACCTAGCCGGCATATAACATTTCGTGACCCTGAAAGACCCCACAAAATCTTCACTGTTCTCATCACACGCTATACGAGCCATCCTAAGGGGCATCCAGAAACAACAACCAGTGATCAGTACTAAGCGCTTACCCATTACGGGGCCCATCTTCAGGGATATGTCGACTATTCTGGCTACTTCGCCATTCGGTCTGCTGCCCAGCACGGTCCTACAAGCAGCCATATAGTTGGCTTACTACGGGTTCACCTATAACCACCCCTCAGACCAAGTATTACGCAGACGGCACTTGCTTCGCCACCAAGACCATTTCATCCTTCACCTCGAGGTTTCTTAGACCCAGGAAACAGGCTCTGGAGTGGACATTCACCTCTACAGAACTAATAACAGCTGGTGTCCAGTCACCATATTTAACCGTCTCCTCTCACTCCTGCCTGAACAATCGGACACCAGTCCTCTTCTACCATTCCCAGTTAAACCCTTAAACGCATGTCACTTTGCAAAACACATAAGGATACTTCTCCGCAAATCTTCACCTTAAACCCAGTCAGTACTCCGGACACTCCTTCCGCATCGGAGCAGCCTCCGCGGCAACCCGCCGGGGGGTTCCGGACCGCGTCATTGGGGGGCTAGGCGGATGGAAGTCGGCCTGCGTCGCCCGGTATATACCCAGTCCTCGAGTGGAGATGGCACAGGCATTCTCCAAATTGGCTCAATGGATACTTGAAAACCAATATATATTATACCCCTACCTGAATGTTTTTGCCCCCTTATTTTGGCATACCGGCCATTAGACCAAGGCACACTTTCAGGTCCATTTCATATGGTAAGTCCACACTTCCAGGTCTATTTCCGATGGTAAGTCTTATCTTTATTATAAGTGTTATCTATGTCCATACCGGACATAGGGGTCCGACCATAAGTAGGAAGGCCAGTATGGTGGCCTGAATTTATGGGAGGAGCCCGGTGGGTACTTAAGCAGCCCGCTCACCTGTGGTGCTTGTCGGTTTCCTGTGCGCGATACCCACCCTCCCATCCCCATTTCAAGGCATTCATTTCATTTCATTCATTTCATCTCATTTCTCTCTACAGAATAATCATTTCTTAAAACCAGGGTATGCCCCCTTATTTTGGCATACCGGCCATTAGACCAAGGCACACTTTCAGGTCCATTTCATATGGTAAGTCCACACTTCCAGGTCTATTTCCGATGGTAAGTCTTATCTTTATTATAAGTGTTATCTATGTCCATACCGGACATAGGGGTCCGACCATAAATATATATATATACTGTATACAGTTTAGCTTCATCTCACTGCAGACCGTTCCTGGTGTACTGTCGCTAATATACTTCAGGCAGGTGGGCGAGACAGCTGCAGTGTATTTAGTATATATATACATCCCGTCTTTGTATATATATATATATATATATATATATATATATATATATATATATATATGTATACTGTATACAGTTTAGCTTCATCTCACTGCAGACCATTCCTGGTGTATTGTTTCTAATATACTTCAGCCAGGCAGGTGACTTATTGAGCTGCAGTTGATATAATATATATCCACTGCATTGTTTTCCAGCCAAGCCTATACCTGACTGTAGGCCATTCCCTGAGTGCATGTTCAAAGACACTTTCAGCCAGGCAGGTGACTCACTGAGCTGCAGTTCATTTAAGCTTGTATATATATATATATATATATATATATATATATATAGTCTTGCCAAGCCTATACGTGACTAGGCCATTGCCTGAGTGCGTATTCAAAGACACTTTTAGCCAGGCAGGTGACTCACTGAGCAGCAGTTCATAAAATATATATCCACTGCATTGTAGTCTAGCCAAGCCTATACCTTACTGTAGGCCATTCCTGGTGTACTGTTTTTAGTAAACTTCAGGCATTGTTTTGCTAATCTAATTGTACAGTATGTCTGGAAGGCCACCAAGGAGAGGGATACGCTCACAGGCCACTAAAAGAGGGCAAGCAGGCTCTATGTCTACAGCAAACAGTGCTGGTCGTGGACACGGTGCATCCTCAGCACGTGGCCGTGGTGCACGCTTGTCCTTTTTTTCGGGAGCTGGCCGTGTTGAGCCACAACATGCAGAAGAGTTAGTAGAGTGGTTGACTAAGCCTTCCTCATCCTCCTCATCCTCTGTCACCCAGGCTCAGGGTACTTTGTCTGCCAATGCAGCTGCCAAAGTGGCCTCTTCCATCGGCTCAATGTCATCAGTCACTCCTTCCCTAGCCCCACCATCATGCCCTGAAGAGTCCCCCGAACTGTTCGACCACAGTGTAGGGTACATGCTGCAGGAGGATGCGCAGCGTTTTGGATGCTCTGATGATGGTACCCAGGTTGAGGATGAAGGCAGTAACGTGAGCCCAGAGAGAAGAGGGGGTACCCAAGAAGGACAAGAAACTGGTGGTCATGTTCCCCCAGCTGCAGCATACTGCCAGGTTTGCTCCAGTGGCAAGGAGGGAGGGGATGATGAGGTCACTGACTCTACGTGGGTGCCTGATAGAAGAGAGGAGGAGGAGGCACATCTCCAACCAGGCAGGATTCCCTCCACAGTCCAGCTTAAGGGCAGCCAACTGACTGCATCACACCACAGAGCTCCGCATGTACAGGGCGCTGCTGACTCTGCACGTCTTTCCAAAAGTTCTTTGGTGTGGGCCTTTTTTGAGATGTGTGCAGCAGATCGCACTGTTGCTGTTTGCACCATATGTCTGAAGCGTAACAAGCGTGGCCAAAACAGCAGCCGCTTGGGCACCACATGCTTGACAAGACATATGCCGACCTCCCATGCTGTCCATTGGCAACAGTACTTAAAAGACCCACACCAAAGAACAAGGCGGACCTCTCCTTGCTCCTCATCAGCTGGGATCTCCAACCCCACTATACCTTCAGTCCTCTCAGGAACCAGCACTGACAGGAATGAAGGTGTAGAATTAGGTGTGCCAAGTACTTGCGGGCAATCTGCTATCGCTACACCAACGTCCAATTGTAGCAGGCAAATTTCCCTACCCCAGTTGCTAAACCGGCGAAAGAAATTTGGTCCCAGCCATCCACATGCTGAGCGGCTGAATGCTAGTTTGGCTAAATTCCTAGCACTCCAACTGCTGCCTTTTCAGCTGGTAGACTCTGCCCCCTTTTGAGAATTTGTGGAATGTGCGGTACCTCAGTGGCAGGTTCCCAAACGCCAACTTTTTTCTCGTAAGGCAATATTGGCTCTCTACCGAGATGTGGAAGGCAATGTCTTGGCTTCGTTGGACAGGGCGGTCAGCGGTAAGGTGCATATTACCGCTGACTCACGGTCCAGCAGGCATGGACAGGGACATTACCTTTCTTTCACGGCACACTGGGTAACCCTGCTGGCAGTTGGGAAGGATGCAGGAAAGGGTGTAGTATTGTTGGAGCTTGTTCCACCACCATGCCTCCAAAATGCTGGTAGTGGTGATTCTGCCACACCTCTCTCCTCCACCCCCTCCTGTTCTTCTTCCTCTATGGCCTCTTCCTGTGCAACTTTGTCCTCAGAACCAGCGGTGCTCCGTAGGCATTCTAGAGGCTACGCAAGCACTCAGGCAAAAAGATGCCATGCAGTGCTTGAGTTGGTCTGCTTGGGGGACAGGAGCCATACTGGGACAGAGATTCTGTTAGCTCTGCAGGGGCAGGCTCAGGGGTGGCTGATGCCACGCCAGCTTCAGCCAGGGATGGTGGTTTACGACAATGGCACCAACCTCCTCTCCGCCCTCTAACAGGGACACTTGACCCATGTTCCCTGTTTGGCTCACATCCTTAATTTGGTGGTGCAGCGGTTCTTGTGCAGGTACCCGGGCTTACAGGATATCCTGAGGCAGGCCAGGAAAGTCTGTGGGCATTTCCGCCGGTCATATAATGCCAGTGATCGGCTGGCTGACCGTTAAAAGGAATGCAACCTGCCCAAGAACCGCCTCATCTGTGACATGCCCACCAGGTGGAACTCAACATTGGCAATGCTGCAGCGGCTGCACACGCAGCAGAGGGCCATCAAGGAGTACCTGTGCGAGTATGGCACCAGGACAGGGTCAGGGGAGCTTGGCTTTTTTTCGCCACGCCAGTGGCTCATGATCAAGGATGCATGCACTGTCCTGTCACCATTTGAGGAGGCCACGAGGATGGTGAGCAGTGACAGTGCATGCATCAGTGATACTGTCCCTCTTGTCTACCTGTTGGAGCACATGCTGCGTGGAATAATGGACAGGGCACTTGAGGCAGAACAAAGGGAGAAAGAGGAGGACTTCCTTACCTCTCAAGGCCCCCTTTATCCAGACAGTATCCCTGCGGGCCCACGGATCTCACAGGAAGAGGAGGAGGAGGAGGATTGTGTCAGCATGGAGGTGGAGCCTAGCACTCAGCATCAGCAGCAGTCTTTAAGGGATCATTTACAGTCCCCAAAAACCCATGGACTTGTACGTGGCTGGGAGGAGGTGGCTGCGGATCAGGTTGTCCTTAGTGACCAAGAGGACTCTGGATCAAATGCCTCAGCAAACCTACGCTGCATGGCCTCCCTGATCCTGCAAAGCCTGCGAAGCCACGTTACAAGGGTAAGGTTGCGGAACTTATCCAGCCGTCGCAGAGGGAGCAGAGGATGAAACATCTTTGGGAGGCCTTGTAGAATGGTTTGTGCAACGCGTTTCCAGAGCCTGGGAGGGTACAATTTCCTGGTCCTGGACAACGTGTTGCTGAGGCTTCGGTCAGTCACAGAAAGAGCAGTGGAGAAGGTGTCCGTCTGACCGATGCGTTTAGACAATTTTTTAGTCCACAGCCCCAAGGTATGATCGGTTCCAGCAACCATCGCCAGCATCTGTTGTACATGGTGCAGGAATACCTAGGGGCAAGATCAGAAAATCCACTGGGTTACTGGGTCTTGAGGATGGATCACTGGCCAGAGCTTGCACAGTTTGCAATTAAGCTACTGGCCTGTCCAGCATCCAGCGTTCTTTCGGAAAGCACATTCAGTGCCGCTGGAGGCTTTGTAACCGATCACAGAGTGCGCCTGTCCACCGACTCGGTTGATCGGCTCACCTTCATAAAAATGAATCAGTCTTGGATCACCAGCTACCAGGCACCTGATGCTGATGTAACCGAATAATTTTTTATGAATGTGAGATCCCTTGAAGACTACCTATGCTGATGCTGACTGACTATCCTGCCGAGTAACTATTCCATTCCTCCTCAATGTTCATGTTGATAGCTTCTAAGAACATTTTTGGTTCTGGGCACCAGTGCCTAAAGCCCAATTTTTCTGCTCCTGTTTAACAGGGGCGTGTAATTACAATTTTTGCTGTAATATTTTGCAGCAGGGCTTGTTCCTCCACTCAACTAGAGTATCTGTGAGGTGTTGCGGTGTTGTGGCACCAGCACCAGTGCCTAAAGCCCAATTTTTCTGCCCCTGTTTAACTAATTACAATGTTAGAATCTAATATTTCACAGCAGGGCTCGTTCCTGCACTCAACAACAGAATCTGTGAGGGGTTACAGTGTTGTGGCACCAGCACCAGTGCCTAAAGCGCAATTTTTCTGCTTTTGTTTAACAGGGGCGTGTAATTACAATTTTTGCTGTAATATTTTGCAGCAGGGGTCGTTCCTGCACTCAACTAGAGTATCTGTGAGGGGTTATAGTGTTGTGGCACCAGCACCAGTGCCTAAAGCCCAATTTTTCTGACCTTGTTCAACAGGGGCATGTAATTACAAATCTTGATATAATATTTCACAGCAGGGCCCGTTCCAGCGCCCACCAAGAGTAACCGTGAGTCCATCTACAGGGGCTATATGCCCCTGTAGATGGACAATCGTCCGAAACATGTCGGGTTGCTGACTGCTGTTACTCTGTTACCACGCTAATTTCCAATCCTATTTTTATTCAACTTGTGATCACTTGTTCAACTTTTTTATCTAATGCTTGTGAAACGTCTGCTGTACCGCTGATGATTTCAAATAAACCTGCTTTTATGGTTCATGCACCATGTGGAGATTCCCTTTTTTTCCCTATGTGGATGACATTGTGACGTGGTGAGAACTACATCCTTTTGGCCACCAGCGTATTGGGAGAGGTGAATCCATCCATCCATCCGATGACCTACAGTCTACCTCGTCTCTGAAGTCGCTGTGTATGCAATTTCCGGTACTATCCATTGGCACGCCTCACCGAGTTTCCAGTGAACACCCATAGGATCATCTGGATCCACAAGCCCTTATGACACCCCGCCGTACGGTGAGAGTGTCCATCCCTTCTGGTAAGCGCATCCACCTTACTATTTCTATATGAAATCTGTATGCAGGAAGATTGCCCACCAGATGTAACAATCACTACGGGATCTCATCAGTGCCACAGTTTGCACAGCGTTATCGCTAGAGTTTTTTATGTATGGACTTTATTCCTTTATATACCACTATACACTGCTGTGATGTAGAGTGATATATATTATTCCAATTAGATGATTCATGTGTGTAGACACTGCACTTATAATTTGTTGTTTATTTTCACTTATATATTTTTTGAATCACCATCACATTTTTTCGGATGACCATCCTTATTACCTATGAAAGGTGATATGTTTGATTATATGTTTGTATAATCACTGAAAACGCATGTTTGATTATACGTTTGTTTAACCACAGAAAAACGCATGTTTAATGACACTTAGCGCTGCATTTATTTATTTATCACAACCGTGAGGGCTTACAGTGTTCTGGTACCACCAACGCCTAAGGCCCAAATTTCTGCAGAGTATATAGGGCAGGCCCCTACTTTCAAACATCCAACTTACAAACGACTCCTACTTACAAATGGAGGGAAACAACAGGAAGTGAGAGGAAATCTACCCCTAGGAAGGGAAATTCTCTACTGTAAGAGTTAATATAGGAAAAAGGTGTCTCCTCCACTGATTGATCACCAATCCTTGTTTCCCTTAAAAACCTCAAATTTTCAAAATCCAATTGTCATTAGGACAGAAAGTGAGGTGAAATCTTCTTAACAGGGGCACAGACAGCAAAACAAATATTACAGGGATGATAACCCCTCCCTATGTTTTCCAAAAAGCTTTTTTGGCTGGAGCTACACTTACAAACTGTACCTGTTCCAAATTGCAAACAGATTCTACCTAAGAACAAACCTACAGTCCCTGTCCTGTTTGCACCGCCTGTATACTGCTGTTCAGAGTATATAGGGCCTGGGGGCCCAACGCCTTTTCTTTTTGTAATTTGGGTGCGGGGTTCCCCTTAATATCCATACAAGACCCAAAGGGCCTGGTAATGGGCTGGGGGGGGGGGGGGTACCCATGCCGTTTGTCTCACTGATTTTTATCCATATTGGTGGACCTGACATTACCCGACATTACATTAAAGCCGCAAGCAGTTTTAAATGACTTTTATTCCTTTAGAAATTTTATTTTGTGCAGGAACTGTTCTAAGCACTGGAAACACGTGCCACTTTACAGGCATACTATAGACACCCACCAGGTACGATATTTAAAGGAATATTTCACTTTTATTTTTTCACTTTAGACCCCTTTCACACCTATACGACTTGTCCCACGATTTTGTACTGCAAAATCGTATGACGAGTCATTCTCCATGATTTTCAATGACTACCATTCATATTGGCACGCATAGATCTCAATGTTAAACCCTCAAGTAGCATGCAAATCATACCTGAATAATATAGACACGATTTCAGCACTACTTTGTAAGCACAAGCTGAGAATGGTTAATGCCAAAGTTGTGGCAAAGTCGTACAAAGTAGTACTGCTCCCAAAATCGCGGCAAAATAGCGGGCACGAAATCGCAATAAAATCGCACGACTTTGAAGTCGTATAAGTGTGAAAGGGGCCTTAAGCATCATTAAAATCACTGCTCCCAGAAAAACAGCCTTTTTAAAACTTCCTATTGCATTGATACATGTCCCCTGGGGCAGGACCCGGGTCCCCAAACCCTTTTTAGGACAATAACTTGCTTATTAGCCTTTAAAATTCGCACTTTTGATTTCTCATGTTCGAGTCCCATAGACTTTAATGATGTTCGAATGTTCGCGCAAACTTTCGGTCTGTTCGCATGTTCTGGATGCCAACCGAACCGGGGGGTGTTCGGCCCATCCCTACTTGTAAGTATACAATGGTCTAAAATACCTTTTTATGCTGTCAGCTGACCAATATTATATGCACAATAGTGAGGTTATTACCCCTGTTAGAGCAATATTCCACACACTGAGTTGGAAAGCGATCCAAAAAAATTAGTTTGGCCTAAATGAGTGAAAGGTTAGAGCCTCTGTCTGGCACCCTTTTGCATTTTTTTTTCTTTCAGAGATTTTTAAATGCTTTTCTCCAGTGATTTCTCTTCCTGTTCTGTCTGAGAGAACAAGAAGGATCTCCCTCTTGGGGAGAAAACTATAACCACCTAGTTGCTGACTGCATGCAAATATATGGCCTCTCGGCGGGTGGGCCTTGGCACTGAGCAGCTGCACATTTGCATACACAGCTGTGCCCTACGCGTTCCTGGCACAGTTACTGGCAGCTAACTGCTTCTTGCGACCAGGAGCTTGCTGATCATGTGAGTGCTGTAATGTGGTGGTCACATGATTATAAACCCAGCCCCTGACATTTAAAACCTCTTTAAGGGCTGGGAGGCACTGGTGCAAAGAGCTTAAAATACTATGGTCCTATTTACACATTTCCAGTGAGTACATCAGTGCATTGCCTTGCCATTCATTGTCAATGACACCCACTTCCAACATTATTTGCAGCGCACAAACGTTTATGGTGCTGTCTTGGAGGGATGATTTATTATTCACGATTTATATTGCACCAACAGTTTGCTCAGCACTTTACAAAATGAAGGCTGATGTTACAGCTACAATAAAATTTGGTACAAGAGGAATCAGAGGGCCCTGCTCGTTAGAGCTTACAATCTAAGAGGAAGGGTCAAGTGTTACAAAAGGTAATAAATATAGGGGATGAGCTAATGGAGAAAGTAAAAACATTGTATTGGTTAGAAGCAGGATAAGCATCTTCTAAAGAGAAGGGTTTCCATGGATTAAAGATGGATCTATTAGGAGATAGTCGGATAGATTGGGGTAGGGAGCTCCAAAGGATGGGCGAAGCTTGGGAGAAGTCCTAGAGTTGGGTGATTGGTTTATTTTCCTTATCAGTTTTGTTTATTCTGGGGCAGGTCTGAATGGGCCATTGACTAAGTTTTTTAAAACCATCTTCCTCTCCTGGAAAAATGGTTATGGATCGCTGTGCACCATGGGGCAATTTCCCCCTGCTCAAAACCCAGCATATATACCAGAAGTAAGGAAAATTGTTCTGACACCTGTGAAATAGGCAAGAAGGAAAGAGAAATCTCCCAAATGTGGGCATGGGTAGTAATACAAATGTGAATGTTTCAAACGATCCAAAACAATTAAACTGAGTAGAATTCTAGGATGCATCACTAGATGGCTCACCACTAGGGATGAGCCGAACACCCCCCAGTTAGGCTCGCAGCAGAACATGCGAACAGGCAAAAAATTTGTTTGAACACCGTTAAAGTCTATGGACACGAACATGAAAAATCAAAAGTCCTCATTTTAAAGGCTTATAACCAAGTTATTGCCATAAAAACTGTATGGGGACACGGTACTGCCCCAGGGGACATATATCAATGCAAAAAAAGTTTTAAATACGGCTGTTTTTTCAGGAGCAGTGATTTTAATAATGCTTAAAGTAAAACAATAAAAAAGAGATATTCCTTTAAATATCATGCCTGGGGGGGGGACCCCTTAGTCTGCCTGTAAAGTAGCGCATCTGTCCCATGTTTATAACAGTCCCACAGCAAAATTACATTTCTAAAGGAAAAAATGTCATTTAAAATTGCTCACGGCTGTAATGTATTGTCAGATCCCAGCAATATACATAAAAAATCATTTTAAAAAATGGCGGGTCCCCACCAAAGCACCTTGTCCCCATGTTGATGGGGACAAGGGCCTCATCCCCACAACCCTTGCCTGGTGGTTGTGGGGGTCTGTGGGCAGGGGGCTTATTGGAATCTGGAAACCCCCTTTAACAAGGGGGCCCCCAGATCCCGCCCCCCCATGTGAATGGTTATGGATCCATTCACCAAAAAAGTGTCAAACAAGTAAAAAGGACAGCAGACAGTTTTTGACAATTCCTTTATTAAAAAAATAAAAATAAAAGTGTCCCGTGATGTAAATCCATCGTCAATTATGGCGCCGGCGGTCCCGAGAAAAAATAAAACGGAAAAAGTCAGCGTCCCTGGGAGGACCACCATGTTCAACCTCGTAGACATCTACACGCAGCAAAATCACCAGTCAGACTTGGCAGTGTAAACCTCACCTTGGTGACCCTCAAAACTAACAATTATCTCCTCACCCTCCAAGCAGTTATATCCAAAGGCTCTCCACTGTGTGGAACCAAGCTCAATGAGAACCAGAATTTCCCACAGGTGTGAAGGGGCAGGGTCACCTGCTTACGTCACCAGATGGCCCCGCCCTTGGCTATATAACAGCTATCACCGCGAAAAGGCTGCAGTCAGTGGGACGCCTCCCATCGAGGTGGAGTTCTTCCGTTTTTTTTTACTTGGGACTGACGGCGCCCTGATTGACGATTTCCATCACTGGACACTTTTTTTTTTATAAAGGAATTGTCAAAAACTGTCTGCTGTGGTTTTTACTTTTTTTACACTTTTTTGGTGAATGGATCCATAACCATTCACATGGGGGGGGGATCTGGGGGCCCTCTTATTAAAGGGGGATTCCAGATTTCGATAAGCCCCCCGCCCGCAGACCCCTACAACCGCTGGGCAAGGGTTGTGGGGAACATGGGGACAAGGTGTTTTGGGGGGGACCCCAAAGCACCCTCCCCATGTTGAGGGCATGTGGCCTGGTACAGTTCATGAAGGGGGGGCGCTCTCTCGTCTCCCCCCCCCCCCCTGTTTTCCTGCGGCCTGGCAGGTTGCATGCTCGGATAAGGACCTGGTATGGATTTTTTAATTCATGGCATTTTTTTTTCGATTTTGGCACGGGGTTCCCCTTAAAATCTATACCAGGCCTACAGGGCCTGGTATGGATTTTGGGGGGGGACCCCCCACGCCATTTTTTTTTACATTTTGACGCAGGGTTCACCTTAAACATTTCAATACACTGTGTTAACTATCTCCGTCCACACACTATACACTAAGTAAGCAGCCTTAGTCCCCCTGAGGCATAATTGACCAAAGGCACCCTGTCTTTGGCCAATCATGGCTCTCTCAGCAGAGCGCGCTGTGATTGGCCAAAGCATGCAGGTCAGGTGCATGCTTTGGCCAATCATCATACAGCAATGCACTGCGATCTTGCAGTGCATTATGGGGCTTTCCGCTGCGCTCGAATTTCCCACGAACGCCTCATAATATTCACTGTTCGGCGAACGCCGGATGTTCGAATCGAACTTACGTTCGATTTGAACATCCAGCTCATCCCTATTCACACTGAATGTGGGTTTGAAATCAGTTTAGCTTAACTTGCACGATTTCAAACTCGCATTTCAGTGCGAGTTTGGGGGTGATTTGAAAGACAGCTGTGCGGGTTCATGCATAGATGCCTATTGAAATCACCACCGAAGTCGCTAAAATTAGTGCATGAACTACTTTTGGAAATCGGTGTGGTGCCACAGTGTCGGCAAAGTCATACCGATTGGGACAGTGCCATTCCCGGCAATAGACTGAGATTTGGCATGAGATTTGACAGTTCAAATCACATCAATGTGGACAGGGGCTTAAACTGGAGAGTACAAAATCTGGTGTCGCTTTACACGGCAGTCAATCAGCTTCTAACTTCTGCTTGTTCAATTAAACTTTTTACAAAAAAAATGGAAGCTGATTGGTTTCTATACAGAGCTGCACCAGATTTTGCACTCTCCAGTTATTGTAAATCAACCCCATAGTGTCTGGGCTGTATGCATGCAAACCTTCACACCTGTGGCCAATTCTGGTTCTCGTTGAGCTTGGTTCCACCCAGTGGAGAGCCTTTACATATAACTGCTTGGAGGGTGAGGAGATAATTGTTAGTTTTCAGGGTCACCAAGGTGAGGTTTGCACTGCTGGGTCTGACTGGTGATTTTGCTGTGTGTAGATGTCTATGAGGTTGTATATGGTGGTCCTACATACAATGTAAATCTATATGTAATGGACACAATGCAGATCCATGATGTGCAATGCTAGTCTCCATTGGGCACAGTCCTCATATTTGGTATTTAATAGATTGCTTGCATTTACTTGTCCCCAAAAACTTCACCTGTACAGCTGGAATTGTATTGCTGCGGATGGTAAATTGTGTTCTTCCTGGGTGAATACCAACAGGCAACATAATTGGAGCAACATGGTATGTTCCTGTATAGTGGCGAAAATGCTGCATGTGTACTTTTGGGCCCGTTCCTGTGCATTAGTAAAGTGATGGGCTACCATAACAATGCATGTTAGGTGTGACACCGTGTGCATTAGTGCAATGCACAGGAATGGGGAAATGTGAATGTGCCTTCAGACATGGTGTATGATATTAGAGCCTTATGCCCCGTACACACGGTCGGATTTTACGATGGAAAATGTCCGATCGGAGCGTGTTGTCGGAATTTCTGACCGTGTGTGGGCTCCATCGGACATTTTCCATCGGATTTTCCGACACACAAAGTTGGAGAGCAGGAGATAAAAATTTTCCGACAACAAAACCTGTTGTCGGAAATTCCGATCGTGTGTACATAAATCCGACGGACAAAGTGCCACGCATGCTCAGAATAAATAGAGATGAAAGCTATTGGCCACTGCCCCGTTTATAGTCCCGACGTACGTGTCTTACGTCACCGCGTTCAGAATGATCGGATTTTCCGACAACTTTGTGTGACCGTGTGTATGCAAGACAAGTTTGAGCCAACATCCGTCGGAAAAAATCCATGGATTTTGTTGTCGGAATGTCCGAACAAAGTCTGACTGTGTGTACGCCCTATTAGTCTGTTGGGATTCTAAATCAATGGTACCACAATGCATGTAACAAGTGCATTTCTGCAATGCACTGCACAAAGTATTTCAGATCTTTGTAGTTGGCCTTCCTTCTCACCACGGTTCATCTTCCAGCTGTGTATGTGGGGTACTTTATGGTTCTTTCCAGTGATGTAGTATTTCATTCTAGGTGAGAGATGACAATAGAGCTTGTTCACACTTGTTTTTTGTCTCTGAAGAGTGATCTGTGCTCAGATTGCTCTTAAAGTGTTTTTATTGCCTGCTTTAACCACTTGATTCCCACACTAGCATGTGGTGATGGTGGGGCACTCACTGAGTGGCCCTATTTGCTTGATGGCAACAGGAGATATATAATGCCTGCAGCTAAATATGGGTGTTGTGCAGCAAGCTTTAACAAAGAGGTTTGCAGAGGTTTAGGCAAGCTTTTGAGAACCTTTGTTAAAGTTTTTAACGCAGATGTTCAGTTTTTGGCAGCATCACCTCCTGAACGCCTGCAAACCTTTCACTTTCTTCTGAAAGGTGATTCCCCATGGATCACTTTTCAGGGGAGGGGGGGGGGGGGGGCAGTAAACACTGCTGGTAGTGTGAAAAACCTTAATGTAAGACTGTTGTGACTGGTTCAGTGTTCTCTGTAAAGCACTGTGGTATATGTTGGAGCTAAATAAACTTATTGGTTTTAACTTGGTCAACATATCCAGTTATTCTAGTGCCATAAAATATTACTGTATTTTTTTTTTTATTTTTTTTTGCTGCTATGCAATCTTAATGGATTACCAATGTTTTCTTAAATTTTGCAGATGATTGAAAAGCTATTACTAGTGCTCTCCATCGCAGCCACTGCAACAGGTGTGTTACTGTATGAGACTGTTTCAAATGTCACTAATGCAAATTTCCCTCCAGTAATATCTCTGCTCCTCCCACAAAGAGAGAGAGAGAGAGAGAGAGAGAGAGAGAGAAGAGAGAGAGAGAGAGAGAGAGAGAGAGAGAGAGAGAGAGAGAGAGAGAGAGAGAGAGAGAGAGAGAGAGAGAGAGAGAGAGAGAGAGAGAGAGAGAGAGAGAGAGAGAGAGAGAGAGAGAGAGAGAGAGAGAGAGAGAGAGAGAGAGAGAGAGAGAGAGAGAGAGAGAGAGAGAGAGAGAGAGAGAGAGAGAGAGAGAGAGAGAGAGAGAGAGAGAGAGATTCTTTGACTGCATAGGGTACTATAGTTACCTCTTACTCATTCACAATGGGGGGGCATCTGGGAGCCCCCCTATTAAAGTGGGCTTCCAGATTTTGATAAGCCCCTGCCCGCAGACCAATACATCCGGCCAGGGTTGTGGCAGAACAGGCCCTTGTTTCATCAAGATAACTCCTCATGCAGGGGAGTATGGGTTTTTTTGCATGCTCCAATAATAGTCTGGTGTGCATTTTTAGGGGGGACCTGACTTTTTTTAGCCTGGGGTTCCTCCTTAAAAATTCAGACAGTCTGATAAAGAATTTGGGGAATGTTTTGTGTGGGATCACCCTTAAAAATCATACCAGACCTGAAGGTCCTGGTATGGATGGGGGGGTACCCTGTTCTAGTGTTTGGTTCTCTATAATCTATACCAGACCCTCATCTAGAATAAGGGTCTGGTGTAGATTAATGGAATCCCCGGCCACTTTGTTTACAAATAAAATGAAGCATCAGGGAGCTGTCTCTTTGTTGGCAATCTCACTACCTGCGGACCTCCCGACCAAAATGTACTGCGCACGGACGCCACCCCCCCCTCTCCAGCCACCCCCTCTATGATTAATGGATAGATTTGTGCATTGCATAAATCTATCAATGGCCGCTGCTGCTACCCCCTATTCAGGTGCCCGGCCCCTTGCCGGGTGCCTGAATTACAGCGGCGGGGGGTGTTTTTGAAGCGCCCGATTAGAGCCTTAGGCTCTAATAGGCGTCAAAAAAGTAAACAGCGAGTACCCAGCTGTGTTTGAATATTCGCTTTCCTAACACTGAACTGCCACTGGCCACTCCGCCAATCAGGTGCTTGGTTCTGTTACCCGTCACCTGACTGGCTGAAACGATAGGCATCCAATCACAGCGCCTATCGGGCATCCAATCATAGGATGGGAGAAGACTTCGAGGACATGGAGGTACCGGGGGGGGGGGGGCACAGTGGGAGCAATTTGATGGGCACAGTGAGGCTACAATTGATGGTTCAATTACAATCCAATCACATTTCCGTTTAGCATCTTAATTCAATTGGCTGTGGCACTCTTACTGGTGTCTTTTGTTTTTTTGGTTTTTTTTTTGTATCCACAGTACCACTCTGTTCTGATACTAATAAACTTCCTTCTATATGTCCAATCAGAGCCCAGAGGTACCTATCTTCTCCCTGCAAAGCTGGGATAAGAAGAAACAGAGCTTTAGTTAAAAAAAGCAACACATTACACAAATGAACACTTGTTAAGCACACATTTAACCCCTTCTCGGCCAGTGTCATCAGTACAATGACAGCGTAGAGTATTATCACTGTATTCGTGTCACTGGTGAGGTCAGTGCAGGGCCGATCCTAGGGTCACCGGCGCCTGGGTGCAGAAATATTTCTGGCGCCCATGTGGGCGTGGTCATCTTACCAACTCCACCCCTTTACAAATGATTCTATGGCAACGACTCAAACACAGAGCTGCTCCCTAAGAAGTCTTTGTTACCCTGGGATCCTCCCATGATCTCTTAACAATAAAGAAAATACAGGAAGAGAGAACACTATGAGACCTGGAGGGGAGTCTCTCTGATCCACACAGAGAGGGCTTCTGTTAGAAAGAGTCCCCAGACATAATACAGGATACGGTCAAAGACTGCAGACATGCTACAAGAGCTGGACAGAGACTGCAGACATAATACAGGAGATGATCAGAGACTGCAGACATAGTACAGGAGATGATCAGAGACTGCAGACATGGTACAGGAGATGATCAGAGACTGCAGACATAGTACAGGAGAGGGTCAGAGACTGCAGACATGGTACAGGAGTTGGCCAGAGACTGCAGACATGGTACAGGAGATGATCAGAGACTGCAGACATAGTACAGGAGATGATCAGAGACTGTAGACATAGTACAGGAGACGATCAGAGACTGCAGACATAGTACAGGAAACGATCAGAGACTGCAGACATGGTACAGGAGATGATCAGAGACTGCAGACATAGTACAGGAGACGATCAGACTGCAGACATAGTACAGGAGATGGTCAGAGACTGCAGACATGGTACAGGAGAGGGTCAGAGACTGCAGACATGGTACAGGAGTTGGCCAGAGACTGCAGACATGGTACAGGAGATGATCAGAGACTGCAGACATGGTACAGGAGTTGGCCAGAGACTGCAGACATGGTACAGGAGATGATCAGAGACTGCAGACATAGTACAGGAGATGGTCAGAGACTGCAGACATGGTACAGGAGAGGGTCAGAGACTGCAGACATGGTACAGGAGTTGGCCAGAGACTGCAGACATGGTACAGGAGATGATCAGAGACTGCAGACATGGTACAGGAGATGATCAGAGACTGTAGACATGGTACAGGAGATGATCAGAGACTGCAGACATGGTACAGGAGATGGTCAGAGACTGCAGACATGGTACAGGAGATGATCAGAGACTGCAGACATGGTACAGGAGTTGGCCAGAGACTGCAGGCATAGTACAGGAGATGATCAGAGACTGCAGACATAGTACAGGAGATGATCAGAGACTGAAGACATGGTACAGGAGATGATCAGAGACTGCAGACATGGTACAGGAGATGATCAGAGACTGCAGACATAGTACAGGAGATGATCAGAGACTGCAGACATGGTACAGAAGCTGGTCAGAGATTGCAGACATGATACAAGAGATGGTCAGAGACTACAGACAAGATAGAATAGATGGTCAGAGACTGTTGGCATGATAAAAGAGACAGTCAGAAACTGCACACATGGTACAGGAGATGGTCAGAGACTGCAGACATGGTACAGGAGATGATCAGAGACTGCAGACATGGTACAGAAGCTGGTCAGAGACTGCAGACATAGTACAGGAGATGGTCAGAGACTACAGACAAGATAGAATAGATGGTCAGAGACTGTAGGCATGATAAAAGAGACAGTCAGAGACTGCAGACATGGTACAGGAGATGATCAGAGACTGCAGACATGGTACAGGAGATGATCAGGGACTGCAGACATGGTACAGGAGTTGGTCAGAGACTGCAGACATGATACAGGAGATGATCAGAGACTGCAGACATGGTACAGGAGATGATCAGAGACTGCAGACATGGTACAGGAGATGATCAGAGACTGCAGACATGGTACAGGAGATGATCAGAGACTGTAGACATGGTACAGGAGATGATCAGAGACTGTAGACATAGTACAGGAGATGATCAGAGACTGCAGACATGGTACAAGAGACAGTCAGAGACTGCAGACATAGTACAGGAAATGGTCAGAGACTGCAGACATGGTACAGGAGATGATCAGAGACTGCAGACATGATACAAGAGACAGTCAGAGACTGCAGACATAGTACAGGAGATGGTCAGAGACTGCAGACATGGTACAGGAGATGATCAGAGACTGCAGACATGGTACAGGAGATGATCAGAGACTGTAGACATAGTACAGGAGATGATCAGAGACTGCAGACATGGTACAGGAGATGATCAGAGACTGCAGACATGGTACAGGAAATGATCAGAGACTGTAGACATGGTACAGGAGATGATCAGAGACTGCAGGCATAGTACAGGAGATGATCAGAGACTGCAGACATGGTACAGGAGATGATCAGAGACTGCAGACATGGTACAGGAGATGATCAGAGACTGCAGACATGGTACAGGAGATGATCAGAGACTGCAGACATGGTACAGGAGATGATCAGAGACTGTAGACATGGTACAGGAGATGGTCAGAGACTGTAGACATGGTACAGGAGATGATCAGAGACTGCAGACATGGTACAGGAGATGATCAGAGACTGCAGACATAGTAGAGGACATGGTCAGAGACTGTAAACATGATACAAGAGACAGTCAGAGACTGCAGACATAGTACAGGAGGTGGTCAGAGACTGCAGACATGGTACAAGAGATGATCAGAGACTGCAGATATGATACAAGAGAAGGTCAGAGACTGCAGACATGGTACAAGAGAAGGTCAGAGACTGCAGATATAATACAGGACATGATCAGAGACTGCAGACATAGTACAGGAGATGATCAGAGACTGCAGACATAGTACAGGAGATGATCAGAGACTGCAGACATGATACAGGAGATGGTCAGAGACTGCAGACATGATACAAGAGAAGGTCAGAGACTGCAGATATAATACAGGAGATGGTCAGAGACTGCAGTTCCTATGGACATTAGTAGATAATGCCCGATTGGCCCTCTCACCTGACCCAGCGATGGTTCCTCTGATCAGGAGTAAGCTCACTCTGAATTGCCCGTGGTGACTCCGCTGGGTAGCACCCAGATCTGTATTCTCCATTCCTTTCTCCGCCAGGGATGGCACCAGGCTGTGTGGCTTTCCCTCTGGTGGCGCAGGGCAGCGGGGTTTCCTCTCTGATGGTGTTCCCTGAGCACTGTCCTCTCCCTCTGGAGTCCTGGGTGCACTTCCCTGAAAGCTTTCCCAGACTCCAGTATCTCTCTCTCTCCCATTCAGCTGAGCCTGCTGTGTGGACTGCAGTTTCCGTGTTACAGTGGGGCTGCCAGTCCTCGGGACTACATGTCCCACAATCCTCTTCTCCTTTTTCTATTCTATTTTTCCCTGGCTGATATGAAGGCGGGGGAAGAAACATATTGGGAGGCTGTGCTGGCCAGCGCCGCTCACTAGTATAGCAGTGCACGTGCGGAGGAGAGGGAGAGGGAGGGGAAGGGGCGAAAGAAGAGCCTGCAGCTGCAGTGACGTCACTAGGGTTGGTGTCACCAGGTGCGGTATAACATGGTGTCACCCTCCTTCCACCAACTTTAGTCGCCCCTCAGTACAGACCTCCCTCCACTAAGTATAGACCCCCAATAACTATAAACCCCTCTCTCAGTACAGACCCCCCTTCATCAGTATAGACCCCCCAGGACAAACCACCCCCCTCCATTAGTAGACCCCCACCAGGACAACCCCCCCCTCCATTAGTACAGATCCCCCCCAGGACAACCCCCCTCCATTAGTACAGACCCCCAGGACAAACCCCCCCTCTATTAGTACAGACCCCCAGGACAAACCCCCTCCATTAGTACAGACCCCCTAGGAGAACCCCCCTCCACTAGTACAGACCCCCACAGGACAAACCCCCCCTCCATTAGTACAGACCCCCCAGGACAAACCCCCTCCATTACTACAGACCCCCCAGGAGAACCCCCCCTCCACTAGTACAGACCCCCACAGGACAAATCCCCCCTTCATTTGTACAGACCCCCCACCAGGACAAACCCCCCTCCATTAGTACAGACCCCCCACCAGGACAAACCCCCCTCCATTAGTACAGACCCCCACAGGACAAATCCCCCCTTCATTAGTACAGACCCCCCAGGACAAACCCCCCTCCATTAGTACAGACCCCCCCAGGACAAACCCCCCCTCCATTAGTACAGACCCCCCAGGACAAACCCCCTCCATCACTACAGACCTCCCAGGAGAACCCCCCCTCCACTAGTACAGACCCCCACAGGACAAATCCCCCCTTCATTAGTACAGACCCCCCACCAGGACAAACCCCCCTCCATTAGTACAGACCCCCCAGGACAAACCCCCTCCATTACTACAGACCCCCCAGGAGAACCCCCCCTCCACTAGTACAGACCCCCACAGGACAAATCCCCCCTTCATTAGTACAGACCCCCCACCAGGACAAACCCCCCTCCATTAGTACAGACCCCCCACCAGGACAAACCCCCCTCCATTAGTACAGACCCCCCCAGGACCCCCCCTCCATTAGTACAGACCCCCCGGACAAACACCCCCCCTCTATTAGTACAGACCCCCCAGAACAACCCCCCTCCATTAGTACAGACCCCCCAGGACAAACCCCCCCTCCACTAGTACAGACCCCCACAGGACAAATCCCCCCTTCATTAGTACAGACCCCCCACCAGGACAAACCCCCCTCCATTAGTACAGACCCCCCACCAGGACAAACCCCCCTCCATTAGTACAGACCCCCACAGGACAAATCCCCCCTTCATTAGTACAGACCCCCCAGGACAAACCCCCCTCCATTAGTACAGACCCCCCCAGGACAAACCCCCCCTCCATTAGTACAGACCCCCCAGGACAAACCCCCTCCATTACTACAGACCCCCCAGGAGAACCCCCCCTCCACTAGTACAGACCCCCACAGGACAAATCCCCCCTTCATTAGTACAGACCCCCCACCAGGACAAACCCCCCTCCATTAGTACAGACCCCCCAGGACAAACCCCCTCCATTACTACAGACCCCCCAGGAGAACCCCCCCTCCACTAGTACAGACCCCCACAGGACAAATCCCCCCTTCATTAGTACAGACCCCCCACCAGGACAAACCCCCCTCCATTAGTACAGACCCCCCCAGGACCCCCCCTCCATTAGTACAGACCCCCGGAGAAACACCCCCCCTCTATTAGTACAGACCCCCCAGAACAACCCCCCTCCATTAGTACAGACCCCCCAGGACAAACCCCCCCTCCATTAGTACAGACCCCCAGGACAAATCCCTCCATTAGTACAGACCCCCCAGGACAAATGCCCCCTCCATTAGTACAGACCCCCCAGGACAAATCCCCCCTCCATTAGTACAGACCCCCCCAAGACAACTCCCCCTCCATTAGTACAGACCCCCCAGGACAACCCCCCATTAGTACAGACCCCCAGGACAACCCCCCCATTAGTACAGACCCCCCAGGACAACCCTCCCATTAGTACAGACCCCCAGGACAACCCCCTATTAGTACAGACCCCCAAGGACAACCCCCCATTAGTACAGACCCCCCAGGACAACCCCCCATTAGTACAGACCGCCCCCCCAGGACAACCCCCCCATTAGTACAGACCCCCAAGGACAACCCCCCATTAGTACAGACCCCCCAGGACAACCCCCCATTAGTACAGACCGCCCCCCCAGGACAACCCCCCCATTAGTACAGACCGCCCCCCCAGGACAACCCCCCCATTAGTACAGACCGCCCCCCCATTAGTACAGACCGCCCCCCCAGGACAACCCCCCCCATTAGTACAGACCGCCCCCCCAGGACAACCCTCCCATTAGTACAGACCGCCCCCCCAGGACAACCCCCCCATTAGTACAGACCGCCCCCCAGGACAACCCCCCCATTAGTACAGACCGCCCCCCCAGGACAACCCCCCCATTAGTACAGACCGCCCCCCCAGGACAACCCCCCCATTAGTACAGACCGCCCCCCCAGGACAACCCCCCCCATTAGTACAGACCGCCCCCCCAGGACAACCCCCCCATTAGTACAGACCGCCCCCCCAGGACAACCCCCCCATTAGTACAGACCGCCCCCCAGGACAACCCCCCCATTAGTACAGACCGCCCCCCCAGGACAACCCCCCCATTAGTACAGACCGCCCCCCCAGGACAACCCCCCCATTAGTACAGACCGCCCCCCCAGGACAACCCCCCCATTAGTACAGACCGCCCCCCAGGACAACCCCCCCATTAGTACAGACCGCCCCCCCAGGACAACCCCCCCATTAGTACAGACCGCCCCCCCAGGACAACCCCCCCATTAGTACAGACCGCCCCCCCATTAGTACAGACCGCCCCCCCAGGACAACCCCCCCCATTAGTACAGACCGCCCCCCCAGGACAACCCCCCCATTAGTACAGACCGCCCCCCCAGGACAACCCCCCCATTAGTACAGACCGCCCCCCAGGACAACCCCCCCATTAGTACAGACCGCCCCCCCAGGACAACCCCCCCCATTAGTACAGACCGCCCCCCCAGGACAACCCCCCCATTAGTACAGACCGCCCCCCCAGGACAACCCCCCCATTAGTACAGACCGCCCCCCCAGGACAACCCCCCCATTAGTACAGACCGCCCCCCAGGACAACCCCCCCATTAGTACAGACCGCCCCCCCAGGACAACCCCCCCATTAGTACAGACCGCCCCCCCAGGACAACCCCCCCATTAGTACAGACCGCCCCCCCATTAGTACAGACCGCCCCCCCAGGACAACCCCCCCCATTAGTACAGACCGCCCCCCCAGGACAACCCCCCCATTAGTACAGACCGCCCCCCCAGGACAACCCCCCCATTAGTACAGACCGCCCCCCAGGACAACCCCCCCATTAGTACAGACCGCCCCCCCAGGACAACCCCCCCCATTAGTACAGACCGCCCCCCCAGGACAACCCCCCCATTAGTACAGACCGCCCCCCCAGGACAACCCCCCCATTAGTACAGACCGCCCCCCAGGACAACCCCCCCATTAGTACAGACCGCCCCCCCAGGACAACCCCCCCCATTAGTACAGACCGCCCCCCCATTAGTACAGACCGCCCCCCCAGGACAACCCCCCCATTAGTACAGACCGCCCCCCAGGACAACCCCCCATTAGTACAGCCTGCCCCCCCAGGACAACCCCCCCATGAGTACAGACCGCCCCAGGGACAATCCTCCCTCTATCAGTACAGACAGACACATTAACACCCGGGCAGCAGCTAGAGAGGACAGTGTGCAGCCGCGCTGCCCGGGTGAAGAAAAGATCGAGACAGGCTGCAGGCAGCAGCTTAGGCGGGAGTGAGAGACAGCGGAGGAGAGAGAGAACCTGTGTCAGGCTGCAGGCACGGGCCGCCCCCCCCTCCCCCCAGCGAAGTCACTGCGCGGCTGGTCTCTCTCAACACAGAGACCAGCCGCTCCGATCTCCGGCGGCTGCTCTCCTCTGACAGGAAGAGGAGGAGGGAGGGGGGACAGGCTCTAGCAAAGTAAAGCGCAGCGGCGCCGGCGCGGCCGCTCGCGGCGGTGAGCTGCTGCGGACAGAGCTACTTCTGGACACGGAGGGGAGGAGGAGGAGGGAGGGGAGCACTCTGGCGCTTCAGCGCCCCCACCTCTCTGGCGCCTGGGTGCACTGCACCCCGTGCACCCGCCTGGGACCGGCCCTGGGTCAGTGGCAGTTTGTCAATTCCCTGTCGGTGTCCAATTGCCTGCCTCACTATTGCAGTGCCATTATAAGTAGCTGCCACCATTAATTGTATGTATGTAGTTGTGCTCATAAGTTTACACACCCTGGCAGAATTTGATTTCTTGGCCACTTTTTCAGAATATGAATGATAAAACAAAAAAAGTTTTCACTCATGGTTAGTGTTTGACTGAAGTTATTTATTAAACTGTTTACTCCTTATTAAATCATCATCGCAACAAACTACCCACATGACCCTGATCAAAAGCTTACATACCCTGGTGATTTTGGCCTGATAACATGCGCACACAAGTTGACACAAAGGGATTTGAATGGCTATTAGAGGTAACCATCCTCACCTGTGATGTTTGATTCTGAGTCATGGGGAAAGTAAAAGAATTTTAAGACTGTGGGGGGGAAAAGGTAGTTGAACTGTATAAAACAGGAAAGGGATCTAAAGATATCCAAGGAATTGAGAATGCCAATCAGCAGTGTTCAAACTCTAATCAAGAAGTGGAAAATGAGGGGTTCTGTTAACCACATAATCCCTGGAAGGATTTACCCCCTTTCTGACTAAGCCCGTTTTTTGCGATACGGCACTGCGTCGCTTTAAATGACAATTGCGTGGTTGTGCGACGTTGTACCCTAACAAAATTGACTTTTTTTTTTTGGTGGTATTTGATCACCTCTGGTTTTTAATTTTTTCGCTATAAACAAAGAGCGAACGTTTTGAAGAAAAAACAATTTTTTTTTTCTACAATAAATATCCCAAAAATGTATACAAAAAACGAATTTCTTCCTTGGTGTAGACCGATGTGTATTCTACATATTTTTGGTTTGTGCAAAAGTTATCTCGTCTACAAAATGGGGGATAGATTTAGCTAGATAGCAACCGATGAATCAGAGGCGTACGTGATATTTGCGCACCAGTGCCACTTCGTCGACATATATCGGCGTGAGCCGGTCGGCAAGTTGGTAAAACCAAACCACATTTAGGTTGACCAACTAAAATTTCAGCCACAACTGCCAGCAAAATTGTTCGGGAAAAACCCACAACTTCAGGTGAAATACAGGACTCTCTGAAAACATGTTGTTGTGTGGCTGTTTCAAGATGTACTTGAAGAAAGATGGGCTGCATGGTCGAGTCGCCAGAAGTACCTCCCATGATTACACTGGCCCAGCACTAGTTGGAACGATGCGGTTCCACTAGCTAGAGTCCTCGTAGCGAAGCATGTTATCTGCCCTTCCTCTGGCCCTGAATTCTGCCGTGCCTTGGAGATGGATGTCCCTGCTACTCATGAGTGATGTGATCATCTTCCTTGTCTGTACTGTTTACAATGTAAGTAATCCAACCCCATGACTGACAATACCTGCTGTGTGTGATCAAGCTGAAACAATATTGGATTTCCATTACTTGTATCATTTGCATACTCTTTATTGTAGAGAATCTATACCCATCTGAATCTATAACAAAAGCTCTGAAGAACTTGTAGTCTGTAACATGTAAGGTGTTATATACTGTATTGACCGCCACTAGTCCACTCTGCACCAGGACAGTGACCAGTTCATGCAACTACATCATTTTCAGTATTAGATATTGTTTAATTTTTTTCTACATGTATGCATTTATTGAAAATGTATACACTTTTTATACTTCATGTTTTGGTCTGTCAAAGACCCTAAAGGGGTTCTCTCCACCATGCCCTTGGCACCAGGTGTTTTTACTACATTTGGAGAGAAGTCAACAAGGCCTATGATGAAAGGTACACCACTCCTACTGTGAAACAGAGGTGGATCGCTGATGTTTTGGGATGTGTGAGCTACAAAGGCACAGGGAATTTAGTCAAAATTGATGGCAAGATGAATGCAGTATGTTATCAAATACCGGAGGAACATATGCATTCATCAGCCAGGAAGCTGTGCATGGGACGTACTTGAATGATCCAAAACACAAGGCCAAGTCGACCTGTCATTGACTACAGCAGAATAAAGTGAATGTTCTGGAGTGGCCATCTCAGTCTCCTGACCTCAATATCATTGAGCCACTCTTGGGAGATCTCAAACGTGCAGTTCATACAAGACGGCCCAAAACCTTGCAGGAACTCATCCACAAAATGCCACAAAAGACTTCAAGCTGTCATTGATGTTAAAGGGGGCAGTACACGGTATTAAGAACTGGGTTATGTAAAATTTTTGATCAGTCATTTTGGGTAGTTTCTGTTGTGATTATGATTTAAAAAGGGTAAACGGTTTGGCTTCAGCCAAACGTGAGTGAAAAGTTTTTGTTATTCATTCTGAAAATGGCCAAGAAATCACATTCTGCCAGGGTTTGTAAACTTATGAGTACAATTGTATATACCATAGTTTGTAGAAGCTATAACTTTGATGCAAACCAATCAATATTCACTTACTGGGGCACTTTTTTTTTGTTTTTTTGTTGTGTTTATATAACTGGGTGATCAAATACCACCAAAAGAGCACTACTTGTGTGAAATTGTATTTTGTTTGGGTTCAGCATTGCATAACCAGTTAAGTAGCAGTGCTAAATGGCATGGTCATTAGTGGATAAAACCTTCCAGAAGTGGTTAATCAGCCACCACACGTGTCTGCCGGTCTGAGGTTGTGTGCTGAGAACGTGCTCACTACGCACTCCCAGCCCACTGACCCAGCTGTTAAGACAGCTCTTGGTCTAGGTTTCTGAGTGGGAGTTAGTGATGGGTTCCTGATCATGTAACTGTTTGAGGCTCCATCACATGATAGAAGAAAAATTGAGCCCACTTGAAGTGCTGCTGAGAAGTGGTTTTAAGAGGTAAATTAGTCTTAACGTTAAACTAGTCTTCAAAAAACAAGAACTAACTTGTGTCATTCCTCCAAAAACAAAACTCTTAAAACATCTTTAAAAGAGAAGGCTGGGAACTTTCCTGTAGAAAAGGCTGATGGTTCCTCAGATTTCTCAGTACAGGTTGTGTTCAGATACGATGTGTGATGACATGGACTGCAAACACTTAATTTGTATGTTTTTCCCAGCAAAGGAAATCTGCTATAGGAAGCTGGGATGTTTCACAGCTGGCCCCCCATACTCTGATACTTTGGAAAGGCCTTTTAGTTGCTTGCCATGGCCCCCGGAGGAGATTGGTACACAGATTCTGCTCTTCTCTAGAGTTCAAGACTCGTTTAAGGTATCATACTTTTTTTTTTTTTTCCTCCCTTGGTTCTATAGATTACTTTCTTAATGTTTAACCTGCCTCTCCTTGTGCCTTCTACCATCAACAATCTAATTACAATTTGTTTTTATTAAATGGGTCACTGGTAGACATGTGTAATCTGTTCCGTTACTAATCAAAATTCAGAGGAAATTTTCTGAAACTTGGATGTACCCGAATTTCAACAATTCCGAAAAGTTACCACAAAACGAATTATCCAAACTTGAATTGCAATAAATATTGTAACGTATAAAAGTGAATTAAGAGCATTCCTACTTGGGCTGCTTTATAGAGTAGAACAGAAAATAGAATATAACCATCTCCTGATATTCTAATTTTGAATTTCAAATAGAATAATATACTAGAGCTGTCTTTCAAATCCATTTCAAACTACAAATATACAAAACAAATATACATTTAATTCCAAAAACAAACCATTCTAGCATGACTATGACAAAACGTTTATTAACTTTACAGCCGAATCCAAAAAAGGCTTTCAAATCACTGCGTCTCGATGCAGTGCAGGTGGATCATGGCTGGTGGCAGGGGCAGACTAGGTGCCTAACAAGGCTTTCTAAAAACCTCACCCTGCCATCCGATGCAAGCAGTGGGCTGGCCCATGTTAAGGAGTTATGCGAATATCAAAATGTCTTGAAGACTGGATACTCTTCTGGCAAGCAATGTGGTGAGCCTCAAATTGAAAAAACTGAGATCCAAAGAATGAAAGGAGTGGGGTCAGGTACAGTCAAGTTGATGAAGGTGTTGGAGGGTGGGTGCACATTTCCGAATGCAGGCGGCGTGCGCTCTGGGGTTGTATCCACACGGCTGTCATTTTGAGAGCAACTGCTGTGTAGATGCAGCTGCTGCATCCCAATTGATGTGAATGGGGATGCAGAAAACACCTGCGCATCACCCTGAGGGTGAGTGTATACTGTAGTACATGTGTGAACAAGGCCTTAAAGAAAGGAGTGCCTTCCATAGTAAAGCCACGGAACCTCATTCTAAGCCAAGCTAGAATCTGAGAGAAGCCTTGATGGACAAGGCCCATTTTATCGGATCATGCACTGTTTGTGTGACTGTACCCATGAGTTTAAGACTACTTCTTCTTAATTCAGGTTGTGAATGTCATGAATCTGTCATCTTCAACCTTCAGTCCCAGTAAGAAGTCTTGCTTTATCATCCATGGATACCTAGATAATGGCTATGAGCCCTGGATTGTGAACATGTGTAAGGTAGGTCTCAGTAATGGGCCCAGTATTCGAGGTCCCTCCAGAGGTATGGCACATTTGTAATAATGCTGGTTTCTCAGTCGTTGTTACAGGTATCCGATGTGAATTGTTTCAGCGTGAACTGGAATAATGGTGCTCATGCTCTGTATCCCCAGGCTGCTAATAATGTCCGAGTGGTTGGGGCTGAACTGGCGCTCTTCATCGACTTTCTTTTGGTGGGTACTATTCCCAGTGTTTGGGGTTTTATTTTTATTTTTTTCCCGATTGAAATTCTATCTGGTGTTGTAACATTTTGATGGGCTGCCCTTCAAGTTTCCAGCACTCATTTTAAAGGAAACTAGGCTTGGGGTAAGGAGAAGCTATCCAGATAGAAATTAGAGACTGGGGCATACAGTGCTTTCTTTTAAAGGTTCGTGGACCTGGTCTGGCATGTGATCCTGACTTCACCAATCAGTCACTCATTAACCTGTAATAAACAATAGCTCAATACCTGACTTTTCTAGCTGATTTGCAGCAGTCAATAACTTTCTAGATAACTTGCTGTAAAGTTTACTGCTGTACGGAGATCAAGACTGACTATACATAGAAGAAAGGAAGCAAAACGTGATTTATTCACTGCATGGTCATCCACGTTTCACTGTTTACTCACTCAGTGGAACAAAGCATTACTTTGGTGTAGTGAACTTCCGCCCTCCAAGGATCTTGTGGAACAAAATTGGCAATTGTGATTTATATTTGCCATGACAATTTTTCCTTAAACCATTTAAACCGTGTGTGTGTGTGTGTGTGTGATAGACCCCCCCCCCATTTTTCTACAGGACAATCAGAACAATATTGCAGGCATTAAGCCTCACCTGTACCCACAATACTGGGGCTGAGAAATACAACATTGTGGTGGTAGAAAGGTAATGGAATCAGCCTCAGTCAAAAAGTGAGGAGGTTCAAAAGATGTGGGTGGCCAGGAAAAGCAAGGGGGTGGGGCAGATCCAGAAGGGAGGTAGGGGGGTGGGGCAGATCCAGAAGGGAGGTGAGTGGGGGGGGGGGGGGTGTAGAAACCCAGGGGCTTGTCAACCCAGGAAAAAGTGGCTACAGTTTTGAGAAATAGAAGGTATTGCAGAAGATTTCAGTCTGAGGAAACCAGGGTGACAGTCAATGTCTTTGCCTTTCAGGATGCAGACTACTCCCTTTCTGACATTTATCTCATCGGTCACAGTCTGGGGGCTCATGTTGCTGGGGAAGCTGGAAAAAGGCGGCCTGGAATAGCAAGAATCTCTGGTAAGTTTTACTGAGGTCTGGTGAGAAAAGGCCACAATCAAACTGCAGTGTCGGAAAATGTGTGCAGAGCAGTGGTTCTGGCCACATTGGTGTACAAAAAAAAAGCAAAGGTCAACTAACCTCTTGACGTTCTGGAGGGTGGCACTGAGAATCTCTTGCTTCTAAAGCAGACTTTATACAGTATATTCCATCCACTAAATTTGTATTTTGGATGGAGAGGAAAAATATAAGCCCCAGTTCAGTCAAGTTTCTGTAGCACCCTGGTGTTTAAGCAGGGTTGCTAATAAATTTAGTTAACAAGGAAAATTACCACCTGGCTAAGTGTTAGATCAATTGATTCCTCTAATTTTGGAATTGCTGCACCTTTTCTCTTCTGTCACTAGGTGGCACTGTGGCTGGTGACATTGGAATGATGGGGATTCGCAAGGTCAGAGTATAAATGGATGGCGTGTCTCAGCCAGTTGGCAGGGGTTTCTTTAGTCCCTTGGCCTGCTGGGAGAGCTGATTTTATTTGGGTGGAGTCAGGTGATCGGGTTCTGTGCCACCTGGACGGCTGTCTAGGTGGACGTGTTAAGTCGCCCCAGGCTTCCACGAGAAGTAGAGCTGGGACTGCAGGATTGGAGCCTAACCAAATTGAGAAGAGTCAGCCGGATAGGGAACTAGTTGTGGTTGGAGGTAGAAGGGAAGCTGTCGCCATTAAGGTACCATCCATTTTACTACCGGAGACTACACTGAGTAAGCTTGAACAAGTACCAAAGCAGTCTTATTCCCAACCTGGGGCGGTGAGGACGTGGGAAAATATCAGTGCCAAGCCAGGGACCCAGCAGGCTAGCAGGGGTGACGCTTGAGTATACAGCGGGTTAGCTGTGGAAGAGATAAGGGGATCCAGTGACGACTGATCTGGAAGTCTAGTGAGAGACTGGGAGCTCAGTGAGTGAATATCTACAGTGGGCTAATATTCAGGCTGTTCTGTTACCAAGAGTTATGTACAACTACCCTTTATTGACTGTTGCAAGATTAGTTGCCATAGACAGTGGTCCTACCTATACAGAAGTGTTATCCGGCTGGAGGCCTTCCACTGTATAGCTGTCTACCTAGAAGTCTTGGAGTCTGCCAATTAGCATTGCATCTACTCAAGGGCGCTCTCTCTCGGCGCTCTCTCTCGGCGCGCTCTCTCTCTCTCTCGCTCTCTCCTGGCTCCCATCTTCTTGCTTTACACCCAACATGCCTGGTACCACACTCCACGAAGAAGGATGTTGGCTCTCCCTGTCTCTAGGGGTCAAGGCCCTTTCTACATTTCTATTGCTTGTTGAAATGATTCCTTTTCAACAACCCTTAAGCACAAAGTGATGTGGATCAGGACTTGCATCAATGCTAGAGATGGCTGTGACAAGATGCTGTCTGGTGTGAAAAGACAAATTTCTAACTACCCACATTGGGGACATTGTCATCTGGTTTTGGTTTTATGGTTTTGGTTTTATCCAGGCAAGAGTTTGAGTGCAACATACACACTACATTTAAAATCTAAGACAAATGGCAACTCACAAGGAAACGGGCAGAAGCGCATGTAATGTAAGATCTCCAAGCTGACACTATTGTCTTCCCAAAATCCAGTATACTGTTTTCTGTGTCAGAACATTGCCACTGGGCACCAGGTCAGCCAGTGTGTATGGCAGGAGATGACAGCGTAGGAAACTCTGGAGATGTCACATGCTGGGGGAGGACAGTGTGGCAATGCATTTAAAAGCTGCTGGCTTCTTTGTCAAGCTCCTCTGACCTCCCCCCCCCCCCCCCCCCCCAACATGTGATGTCATCTCCAGAGCTTCCTATGCTGTCATGTGCTTCTATACACACCGACTGACCCAACTTCTGGTGGTGATAGGTTAAAAGTGGTCTACTGGTCCTTGGCAAAGACAGCAGTGTCAGCTTGTAGATCTTGCATTACATGTGTTTCTGTTTGTTTCCTTGTGAATTTCCATTTTATCTGATTTTTGATGTGCCCTCCCAAGTAGGTGCTAGGAGAGTTGGATAAGTGCTGGAATTTGTTTTTGATTTAGTTGCCACACTATAGGGAATGTTTGGCTCACTGTAATCCTGTGATTATTTAGTAAGGTCTGATCTGTGTGCGCTGCTGTTGCCAGTCTGCTGGATGGCTCATTCTCTATCCAGGTAACTTGAGAAGTTTTTGGATGATGGGTGTGGTGCTGCGCAGATGGTAGCATGAATACTGATAAAGCCCCAGCCTATCCCAGAGTGGCAGCCTATCGCACAGAGCTCTGGGTCTTGTCCCAGAGTGGAGGAGTCCACCCTGAGTGGGGCACGCTGCCCTCTAAGGCATAAGCTGCCATGAGGGGGCCTCAGGTGGAAGACCTGAGGGAAGAATGCTGTAACTCAGGTGTTTGGGAGAAGCTGAATGAGGGGAGCGGTCTGCCATATATTGGTCTAGTATCACTGGAGGGCATTGCTTGGAAGGAGACTCAATCTGTCCTTGAGTCATTTGGGTACAGACATTGAAAGATCTTGGACCTTGTGCTCTATCTATTCTTCTGGTGCCTTGTTAGTCAGCTGTTGGTCTATTAAAGGGGACACTGACTGGTGCCCTGAAGAGCTCTGTCCAGACATTTTCCTACGAAGATGCTTTGCTCTAAGGGCTCTACTTCTACTTAAGCGAAGTCTACTGTCCTAAAGGAAAACCAAGTCCTCAATTGTACATAGTTCTTATCTTTGGTGTATCCCAAAACTTTTCTCATCCCTATTAAAGTTCTCCAAATATAAAAACCACAAACATCCCCTAGACTGTTCTTTGGAGAAAAAGATTGAGCCTGTTGTGTGCCTAGCTGCGGGGCAGAAGTTGGAGACCTTGACAGTAACGCCTGCAGCTCCTACGGGAGTAGTGCTACATTATGTGTTAATGTTGCACTTAGATTATGCCCTCTGTCTGTTTCATCATACTACTAGGTGGAAATATCCCACGATCTGAGAGGAGCTGCAGAAAAATGTACCCTTGATGGGTTATGAGGACTTTGAAAGACTTTTGCTTTTTATCCATCATAGGCCCAGTCTAACTTTATTTACAATCATTTAAGCACACAGGTCAATTTTTTTTTTTTACACAATTTCTTAACTTGTATTAAAGCCTATTATCCACGCAACATTGGCGGATTATTACTAAAATAAAGTATGTATAAGGGCGCTCTGCGTAAAAGACCAAGCAGATATCAGTCCATGTTGAAATGTAAAAGGGTCTTCACACACTTGCAGCAGCACTTGAAGATAAAGGGCAGACTCTGAAAGTAAAAGGGGGGGGGGGGGGGGAGGTGCCTCTAAGTGCAGAAGTAAAACTTTATGTATCCCAAAAGGGTAGAAGCACATAATTTTAATATGTCAGGTGGTCTGGTGTTCTGGTAGTCCCAAGGAGTCCCAGGAATATCCAAAGGTGTAACTATGGCAGCATATTCTGAAGTGGCTAGCAGAGGGAACCCACAGCTCTCTGGATACTGGGGAGATGGCTAAGCTGTCTGAGACAGTGTGAAAACTGAATTCCGGAAGTGACTTCAGTGGTAAGGGACCAGCAACCAGCGTGGACCGCAAGCCGAATGTGATGTCATTTACATGCAATGTGTTTCAGAACAGCTAATTGGTTTCTTCTTCAAGCAATGACAAGAGGTTACTGGAAGCGGGGCTTCTTATGGTCTATGGGGGGTTTTGGGTGACATCAGGACAAAGGGGAACACTAAGCTTATACAAGCCTATAAAGTGACATGACAAATATAAAAACAATGTACTTGGGCACGCAAAAGGAAAAACAAGACTGACCTACAGGGCTAATTGATGCAAAAACATGATGCAAAAGTGATGCACATGCTAATAGCACTGCAATGCAGATGGCACGTCTCTTGCTGTGTATGCGTACATCAACAAAATGGTGAACGATATACATCAGTGGTTCTATAGTATTGAGTGTATATGATAAGAAAGGGAATCTCAAACCATCGAGATTTGTTATGGTATTCAAGGAAATGCCTTGGGCCACTGTGGGTGTCCAGTTCCTCAGTGATAAACTGGCAATGTTCGCCGAAGTGCTTCCATAGTGGCCTTAAAGTTCGCCCTACATAGAAAAGGCTGCAGGGGCATGTCAGACAGCAAACTACATGGGCGGTTGAACATGTCTTTTCCTTTCACACAGAAATCCTTCTAACCATGTTTGACAAAATGGCAAGTCTTGCACAAGGGTTTTCAACATTGATTGATACATGCCTGTGATGGTTAAAGTGGGAAGGGAATGACCTGGAGGTGATGGTTTCTTTCTGAGATTACTAGGTGCCACCTTGCTTTTAATATTGGGTGCTTTTCTATAAGCAACTTTAGGCTTATTGGACAGGGTAGGGAGGAGATGCTGGTCTTGTAGGAGCAAAGGCCAGTGTCTATGCACAATATTTTCCACCTCTTTATGACGAGAATGGAATTGGGTAATAAAGTGTAGTTCATCCTAATTTGTGTCTAAAAATGGGGGGGGGGTTGTCTTTTTTTTTTTTTTTTTTCGCACCAGGTGACCTCAACCCTAGTGACACCACTGTCCTGGAGCCCAGTGACATGTTCCAGAACTGAGCTTCGGTAGACAGGGGTGCGCTGGCGTGGGCACCCAGGTCATATGCTGCCCAGGGTCCCACAAGCGGTGATCGGCTTTCCGTAGCAGCCAACTCCTCTTTCCCTGGTGTCAGCCTCACATGCTCCTTTTCGGCTCCAATAGTCTAGTGTACACAGCCAGGAGGAGGAGCCACAGAGGAGGGACGTGACTTCAGTGCAAGAGCCGTGCTGCTGGTCTGAGGTCTGCATATAGTTTACAGTGGAGGGGGGGCAGATAACGGATGCACACATGGAGTGATGGGAGAGGGGTAAGGGGATATGTGCTGGGTGCTTTGGAACAGGAGAGGATATGTGCTGGGGGGGGGGGGGGGGTCTGATTCCCCCCCACTAGCACATGTCCCCTCCCAAGGCACCCAGCACATATCCCCTTGCCCCCCAAATGAAAAGATGCGGCGTCTCTGTTCTCCTCCCATGAAGATGACAGGACGGATCCTAAAAAGGAAGGGGGTGGGTCATTTTTAATGTGTGTGTGTGTGTGTGTGGGGGGGGGGGGGGGGGGGGGAGGGAGGGAGCGATGTGAGTTTAGTCAGGCCTAGGGCAGCACAAAACCTAAAATACACCACTGTCTGTGGCGCTGCACTGATTTCCAAAAGTAGTTTCTGTACTACTTTTTTGCAATTTTTAGTCTGCGATTTACATTGACATCTGTACAGAAACCTGCACAGATGTCTCTGAAATCACGTCCGAAATCAGGACTGGCGTGCGGGAGTGAAATCGTGCGAGTTCAGCTAAACTTGCAGGTCTTCATTCCCGCAGCTCGGTGTGAACCTGGGCTCAATGTCAAACCCTTGTGCAAGACTTGCCATAGTGTCAAACATGGCCAGAAGGATTTCTGTGTGAAAGGAAAAACATATCTTCTCAAGTGTTTTCACACATGTTCAACCGGCCATGTAGTTTGCTGTCTGACATGCCCCTGCCGCCTTTTCTATGTGGAAGCGCTTCGGCAAACATGTTTATGACTGAGGGACTGGACACCCACAGTGTCCCTGGGCATTTCCTCAAATACCATAACAAGTCTCTTGATGGTTTGAGTGTCTGGGCTATTTATATTTAGTGTATATAATTTTTATATAATGTAGCACTGACCCCCCCCCCCCCCCCCCCCCAAAGGAGCTGCTGATATTTGATTGGGCCTGTACTCTGCTTTTACACCCCCTAACGACTTGACTCATTCCCCTTGACACAGCTGTGGTGCAGTCTTTGTGGAGTTATCCTTTACTATTCGCTTCACACTATGTACAATATAAAAATAGTATACCTTTTATTACCTGGGTATCCGATGTTCCACCTGCTGTAAAAGGATCACTCCACACAAATTGTACTCGACCAAGAATGTAATTTTACTGGAATTGGTATAAAGATAGTAATTACAATAGTTGCACTGTTACACAAATGTAGTGCAACAGTCCAAGTATTCACAACAGTTTGTACATATAAAGTTATATCAACTGATTGCTGGAAGTGCGTCTCCAGGTGGGACTAATGCCAAAATGGGAAACTCCTTTCAATTCTGGGCACCTTCCCACTTCCAGTGTGCTCTTGTAGCGTTGGTAAATAAAGCACAAATGCAATCCCCGGGGAGCTCCGCCTGCTTTATAATTCAGTTTCTCTGTTGTAATGAAGAGTGTAAGGCCTTGCAATAAAAGATTAAGTTTTTTCCTTCTAGCTATTTATGAATTATAAATTGTAATCCAACGGTTAAACCAGGGTTAGATAAAGTGAATGTTGAAGATTATTCTTGTAGTGTAGTAACCTGCAACTCTCTAGTTCCTTTAAATTCTCCTGTGTGGGACTACAGGTCCCAACACACTGTTACAGATTCAGGTGTATGAGTGCATTAGGAAAACTTTGGGCAGCAGCCCTCTCACCCAACCAGGTCTGTGTAGTAGAACAGCTCCGCTCCGGTGTACTTGGTCTTGCTTCCCGTCGGCCGGTGCCGTTGCTCCGCTATGCAAGATGAACCAGGACCCTCTAATGTCTCCGACAGGTGCCTCTGGATCCTTCCCAGTTCTGCTGCACTTCCAGTAACATTGCTCACATTCTTAAAATGTGAATATAAAATAAAGTCCAGTCTACATTTTGGCCACTAGATGGTGCCAAATACAATTTTAATTTATGAACAGTATTATAATTTAGTATTACATTAGCAGGCAAAAATGATATATATATCATATATATATATATAAATATAATTTTTTAATCTTATGATTCCCTTTCTTGTACATTCAATATAATACCATATAGTCACCATTGTTTGGTGTGCCATCTAGCTGCTATGTTCCATCTGCATGCAGTACTATTTGCTTCATTTAGCCCTGTATGTAAGTCTGTTTTTTCCTTTTTTGTGTGCCTAGTATGCTGTTTTTATATTCATCATGTCACTTATTATAGCTTGTATAAGCTTGGTGGTCCTCGCTGATGTCCGCCCATAGTCCATAAGAAGCCCTGCTTCCAATAACCTCTTGTCATTGCTTGAAGGAACCAATTGGCTGAAACGCATTGCATGTTGATGACATGACTTCCGGCTTGTGGTCCATGCTGATTGCTGGTCCCTTCCCGCTGACGTCACTTCAGGGATTCAGTTTTCATGCTGTTTCAGACAGCTTAGCTGTCTCCCCAGTATCCAACTTCACAAAATGTTGCCATAGAGTTACATCTTCAGATATTCCTGGGACCACCAGAACGCCGGACCACCTGCCATATTATGTGTTCCTACCCATCTACCCTTTAAGTGTTTTTTTAACCCTTTTTGGGGTTAGTTTTACTTCAGTGTCTTTTTTTTTTTTTTTTCTTTAAAACGTCCAAAGATTTATTCGTCAATTGTGCAGATCCAGCCATGGAGTAATGGTTTGGGAAAGGCCCTCTTCTGTTCCGGTATGACTATCGCTAAATAGGACATGTTTTGACAACTTTGAGTAGGACCCCAAGTGGCCTGCACAGACCTCAACCCCACTGAACTACTGTCCTACATATTACAATATGACTCCTTCAGTTTTAATCCTGTGTCAAGGTTACTGAAAGTACCGGTATTTGAGTATTGTTAACTTGCTTTCTCACACCAAACATTGAGCTAGTGCTGACAATGCACCAGAAAATTTATTTATTTATTTTTTTTTTATATTTTTCATGAATTTCACAAAGTCTGCTCTGATTATATTGTAGGTCTGGATCCAGCTGGGCCATATTTCCAAGATACACCACCTGAAGTCCGACTCAACCCCTCAGATGCGGTCTTTGTTGATGTGATCCACACTAATGGCTGGTCTTTGCTGCATTTTGGTACTGTAAATTGCTGTTCACCTGTTTTCAGTCTGTCCTCCCTCCAAATTGATGCAAAAATTCAACATTTGTCCCATCTTGTGACAGGGACAGAAGATTTCTGTTTTTATAGTGCTAAAAGCTGTTTCATTCCATCTATTTGGGCAATGTGTACATTCTGTTTTTGTTCTGACTTTTTACATGCTCTAGAAAGTCCCATCTTGGAAAGTCAGGTGTGTGGTTTTTTTTTTGTTGTTGTTGAATTGCGACCTCCTACAAGCTAAACTTCTAAAGTGGATCATGAAGGAAGATGTCATTCCTAGCTAGACATTTTGTGAATCTTGTGCAAATACTAAAACATTAACTTCAAGTTCTACACAAATTTAACGCTAACATTTTATTTTTTTTGTTCAGGATTCGGCATGACTCAGCCTGTTGGTCATCTGGACTTTTATCCCAATGGAGGGCAGAGCATGCCAGGCTGTGATGAACTTTCTTTCTCATTCGGCAACCTTGATGACATGTTTGATGGTAATTCAGAGCCTCTTCCAAAATTGTCTGTACCTCAGCAGATTGCTACTGTAGCATTCTGATGGCTGGATTTGTTTTATTTCCAGAATTGGATGACAAGGTTACTTGTAACCATCAGAGAAGTCACCAGTTCTTTCAGGAAAGCATTTTGCGACCTTATGGCTTTATCAGCTACCCAGCACCATCATACAGTGCCTTCCAACAGGTAAGAGCGTAGGTAAAAATACCCACTCATCATGACTCCAAAATTGGACATGAGCAATTGGCTGACAGTCAAAGCTCTACAAGTTGAATTTTGCCTGATGTAATGCAATGCGGCATCTTTAAAAATATGGGTTCATCCAATAAGCCTACGTGTGTCTCTATACATATCGTAATCCATACAAATTGTCTTTGATAACTTAACTTCATTTTCTTTGAATATACAATTTTTGTAAAACTTCTTCTATTTTATTACTATTTTTGGGGTTTTGTGTGTGTGGGGAGAGAGAGAGAGAGAGAGAGAGAGAGAGAGAGAGAGAGAGAGAGATCCTGCATTCATGTAATGGATCACATATTTCTTGCACAGGAGTATCGACAGGGCAGCATCACTTCATTTGCACACTTCTAAATAAAACTGAGGTGAAGCCTCCATTAATCGAAATGTATTATCCCACCACCATTGTTTAGCTGGTTAGTGAGCGTCAGACATTTGCTTAAAACTGAGCATGTGCAGATTTGCTAACACTGCTCTGTAAAATCCCTAGCTGAATTGGGTCCTTGGAAAGATGTGGAGAGCAGCAGGATCCACCAGGTGGTTTTTCTTTTACAGAAAACAAATTTCATTGACTAAATATGAACAGCATATAATGCACAATTTGTGTGGGTTTAGTGACACTTTAAAGATTGCATGATATCACAATTGTGTGTCTTTTGACAATCTATCACTTGACAGAGTTAATGAAAATGGCTTGTTTCTGCCTGAAGAATGGGTGCATATTAAACTTATCATATTTGTAACCGCTTCCTCTTTACAGGGTGCTGGGTTCCCCTGCAGCAACAAAAGCTGTGCCATCATGGGTTATTATGCTGATGGCTATACCCAAGACCCAACTACCAGGAAGACCTTCTACCTTGTCACTGGAGACACCAATAACTTTCTACGTATGCACTTCCCTGACTGTTTTTTAGCTAAGTCTTTTATTGCCGATGAGAACATGCCGTCTTATGTAGTCCAAATCTGGGCATCAGTTGTGTTTTTAATGTGATGGTGCTTGGTTACTTGTCCTCCCACCTTAAGACTGATCTGCAGTAATTACATTTTTCCCAGTTTTTGCCCTTGAACTCGGGCTTTCGCAGAAGCCCATTATTCCAGGGTGCTCTGGTTCATCAACTCTAAACATCCATGGAAATCAAGGACCATATCTTGATCCAGTAGCTCTTAAATACGGTGATCCAGAGGAACTAATTCATTTCCTGAAGTCCAATATTGTGTCAGGCTTTTTTTTTTTTTATTATTATGCATCCTAAACGGATGCATAATGTCTGCAACAAAACTCTAAACCTAGAGGCCTTGCATGCTTTTCCTTCCCTTTGCATAATAACTCAGTCAGCCATTGTCTTTCAAGAAGTAAACCTGGCCATAGACGGTGTAATTTCTCTTTTCCTGCCACAACCATTGTCTGCGGTCAAGGGCTAATGGCCCAGGTAGCAGGAAACTAAATTCTATGGTGGGCAGTGTTTAGAGTTCTTGAGGTAATATACGAGAACTGTTTGGCTCACCTTTTAAGAAATCCCCTTTGAAAAACGCCCTCTAGCATTTCTAGCTGCAGACACTTAAGTAAGGGCAGGTGGTTCATGTAGCATTTTACTTCCCAGACGCCATCTGCCCTTAGCTCAGGAATGCAGGCAGAAGGGTGTGCTTAGCTGAGAGCCCTCAGCTGAGATGAAAGAAAAATGCACAGGAAGAATTTGGGGATTTGTAATATATTTGCCTAGGCTAGAAACCAGAAGGCAATGAAAATGTAAAGGTTTAAAACAAATTTTCCTGCTAGCAGTAAGGATTAAAAACCACTATTAAGAGTTCTGTTTTTAAGCTGGAAAAAATAGCGGGACTGTGCATATGTGGATTTGGACCTGGCTGATTTTAGGCTGGGTTCACACCATTTCAAATTGAATGCTAGTTCCCTGCATCCAATTTGCAATAGCAGATTTTGACTTGCTCTCTATGGAGCCGGTTCACATATCTCCATAGCAGGTCCAGTGCGTTTTGCACAAAAACACTGCGTCTTTTCTGTTTCGGGTCCAAATTCGGGCTGAAATCGGACCTGAAATGGTGAACCAGAATGCACCAGACCCTGCTGTGAGATGGATGCGTTGATGGTGTGAACCCAGCCTTATGCTTGTTACTGAGGGCTAAAACCTCTACCTTCTGAACCTTAGAAGTGTCCCTTTGCAGGTTGCTGTAGAGGGGAAGGTTTACCCTCCATAATGCCATTTGTCTAACTGGGGAATTTCTTCTTCTAGGCTGGAGGTACCACGTATCCATTACAATTGCTGGGTCAGAGTTTGTTTTGGGGTCTCTTTCAGTGTCTCTCTGTGGAAAGGATGTATGTTCCAGTCGGTATGAAATTTATAGGTAGGATTGTGTCTTGTTTGTTTTTTTTTTTTTTTTTTTTTCTGGTGTAAGGCTTATTAAAGATTTCAGACCTTGGCCTAGCATGGCTTAAAGTATGGATAAACTATGTGATGATGCAATTTTAAGTTATTGTTTGCAGACCTGTTCAATTTCGTTACAGAGCAAAATTTGGACAACCCTTTTCATTTTTCAGAGATTTGGATGTATCCAAATTTCCAGGTCACAATAGGAGCACATTTCAACGAATCTGAAATGACAAAATAAATGCATATTGCTATAAATACAGGAAGGTATAAAAGTGAAATAAGAGGATTCCTACTTGGTATATAAATCTAGCCATCTTCCATAATTCTAATTTTTGAATAGGCTAGAACCTGCTATTCAAGCTTCAGACCAATTCTATATTTTTGGTTAAATTTTTATTTGAATACTTTGAATCCAATGGAAAAATTTTGAATCTTGTCAAACAAAACGAGTTATTACGAATGCAATGAAACAAAATTGGTAACCTCCAAGTATGGTACACTGTTGTCACAACTGGGAAACTACCCTGGTAAATGCCATGTAGCAATCAGGAAGTGGCTATAAATAAGCTGCGGGAAGTCAGTGGTTCTGAGGTGTGCTTACTAAGCATCACCACTTCTGGGGTTTAGGCAATAGCCCTTCCAGTGCTAGAGTCCTCTTGTTTAATGGATTGACTGTACTCCCAGGCTTTCTAAAAGGGATGAGAATAATGTAATATTTGTAGATGACAAACTGCTGGATGTGTCTGGGTGTCTCACTGACTTGACTCAGGGACACAATACAGCAGCACAATGGCTTTGCAGAACTACAAAGTAGGAAGCAGGCCCTGTCTTTGTAATATGCAATTCTGACCGACTCCAAGTAAAACTGAATCCATAATTTGTCAAAATAAGGATTTTCAAATGCAAATACTAATTTTTCTATGTTGAAGTGTTCTCAGGAAATACAAGTCAAACGAGTTTCCTTTTTAACAAAGAATGGCAAGTAACTTTCCTTTGTTTGCAGTGGACTTCTTCGTTCTGGTTCAACCTACTCGTCTTTCATTGATGTGGGGATAGATGTCAAGCCCGTCCAGAAGGTGGAATTCATTTGGCATAAAATGACACTCTACTTCCTACATCCCAAACTAGGTGCCTCGGTTGTCGTTGTGCAATATGGACCAAGTGGTGCAAAGTATGTATTCCCATATATAAAAATTTTCACTACATCTTTTGCCACTTGCTGATTGCCCTATAGCCGTTTTACTGCTACAGGGCGGCAGCTGTGTGCAGGATCACGATTCTGCCGGCAGGGGGAGCACACCACCGGTGGGTTACTTCTGCTGTGAATCTTAACAGCAGAAGCCGATCTTCGGGTGCTGGAAACTCTGATCCTCGGCACCCACCAATCTTCAGTAAACACAGAATGGGGATCTGCCTATGTAAACAAGGCAGGTCGCTGTTCTGATGGGGGAAGGGATGGATTCTGTGTTCCTGCAGCACATTGCCCTAAATATTTAAGCCCTTGCCAGCCAGTATCATTAGTACAGTGTCATTACCATTATATGCATAATCCATAAACATATCTCATAGATTGTAGCTGCTATAACATTTGCATTGGCAATTCAATGTACGCTCATTACTTTTTTTTTTTTTTTTTTTTTTTACCAAACACTTGTAGCAGAATACATATTGGCCTAAATTTATGATGGAATTTTTTGTATTTTATTTTTTTATAGCAGAAAGTAAAACTATTTTCAAAATTGGCGGTTTTTTGTTTTATAGCATAAATGTAGTGGTGATCAAATGCCACCAAAAGAGCTATATTTGTGGGAAAAATTACATACAGTCCATCTGGAAAGTATTCACAGTGCTTCACTTTTTCCACATTTTAGGTTACAGCCTTTTTTCCAAAATGCATTAAATTCATTCTCCTCAAATTTCTACAAACCTACCCCATAATGACAATGTGAAAGAAGTTTGAAGTCTTTGCAAAATTATAAAAAAAATTCTATGTACTGAAGTATTCACAGCCTTTGCTTAATACTTTGTTGAAGCACCTTTGGCACCAATTACAGCCTCAAGTCTTTTTTTGACTATGATGCTACAAGCTTGGTATATTTATTTATTTATTTATTTATTTATTTATTTATTGGCAATTTCTCCCATTCTTTGCACAACCTCTCAAGCACCATCAGATTGGATGGGGAATGTCGATGCACAGCCATTTTCAGCTCTCTCCAGAGATGTTCACTCAGGTTCAAGTCTGGGCTCTGGCTGGGCCACTCAAGGACATTCAGAGTTGTCCTGTAGCCGCTCCTTTTTGTTATCTTGGCTGTGTGCTTGAGGTCATTGTCCTGTTTTAAAATGAACCTTCACCCCAGTCTGAGGTCCAGAGTGCTCTGGAGCAGGTTTTCATCAAGGATGTCGATTTACATTGCTGCATTCATCTCCCCCCCCCCCCCCCCTTCCCGATCCTGACTAGCCTCCCAGTTCCTGCCAGTGATAAACATCCCAACAGTATGATGCTGCCACTTCACTGTAGGGATGGTATTGGCCAGGTGATGAGCGGTGCCTGGTTTCCACCAGACGTGACACTTGTCATGCATGCTCAATAGTCCAATCTTTGTTTCAATAGACTAGAGAATTTTTTGTTTTTCATAGTCTGAGTCTTTCGGTGTCCTTTTTGGCAAACTCCAGGTGGGCTGTCATGTGCCTTTTTACTGAGAAGTGGCTTCCGTCTGGCCACTTTACCATACAGGCCTGATTAGTGGAGTGCTGCAGAGATGGTGGTTCTGGAAGGTTCTCCTCTCTCTCTCCAGAGAAACGCTGGAGCTCTGAGAGTGACCATTGTGTTCTTTGTCACCTCCCTGACTAAGGCCCTTCTCCCCCAATCATTCAGTTTGGCCAACGGCCACTTTAGGAAGAGTCCTGTTGGTTCCAACCTTCCATTTACGGATTATGGAGGTCACTGTGCTCATTAAAACCTTCAATGCTGCAGGAACTTTTCTGTGCCCCGATACAATCCTGTCTGAGGTCTACAGAAAATTCCTTGGACTTCATGGCTTGGTTTGTGCTCTGACATGCACCGTTAACTTTGGGACCTTATATAGACAGGTGTCTGCATGTCCAATCAACTGAATTTACCACAGGTGGACTTTAATCAAGTTGTAGAAACATCTCAGGCCGGGTTCACACTGGTATGACACCACAGTTGTACCACTTTGCCCTGCAACTCGAAGTCCAACATGCGTCCGACTTTGATCCCCGACAATACCAGGCGCTGTTTGGTATCTTTTAGTAGGAACTCCACGCCAAATTTAAAAACAAAGGCATGGGTTCTCCCAAGTGCATACCAGGTCATTCAGTTTAGTATGGATTTTCAGGGGAACCCCCACGCCGAAAAACGGCGTTGGGGGTCCCCCCAGATCCATACCAGACCCTTATCTGAGCGCACAGCCTGGCAGGTAAGGAAAGTGTGTGGGGATGAGCGAGCGCCCCCATCCTGAACCATACCAGGCTGCATGCCCTCAACATGGTGGGGGGCTTTGAGGCAGGGGGGGACCTGCGCCCCCCCCCACCCTAAAGCACCTTATCCCCATGTTGCTTAGGACAAGGGATTCTTGACAACCCTGGCTGTTGGTTGTCGGGGTCTGTGGGCAGGGGGTTTATCAGAATCTGGAAGCCCCCTTTAACAAGGGGGGGCCCCCAGATTCTGGCCCCCCACCCTATGTGAATGAGTATGGGGTACATTGTGCCCCTACCCATTCACCCAAAAGCCACATTACACAGGTTTTTAAAGTAATTTTTAAGGCAGCTCCATCGTCTCCCTTTTTTTTTTTTTTTTTTTTTTTTTTTTTTTTTTTTTTTTTTTTTTCCTTCCCTCTCTGGCTCTTCTGCCACCTCCCATGGACATGTTCTGTCTCTGCCGGTTCTTCTCTGCTGATGTCTTCTAGCCCTCTCCGGTTCTTCTCCCTCTGTCTGCTGTCTTCTCTGCTATCTTCTCGCTCTTTTGCTGGGTTTTCCCCGCTGTCTTCTACCTCTGTTCTTCCGGTGTTGACTCTTTCCCGCTCTAATGCTTGGTGTGCCACTACTTATATTGGCATGGGGCGGGGTCACCGGGTGATGTCATCTGGAGGCCTTATGTCACTGCCCGGGGCATGATGGGGTGGTTGTCATAAGGGGTGGGCCTCCGGTGACCCCGCCCCATGCCTATATAAGTAGTGGTGCACCCAGCATTAGTGCGGGTGAGTGCATTGAGTCAATATTGGAAGAAAACAGAGGGGAAAAAACTGAAGACCCAGCAAAAGAGCGAGAAGATAGCAGGGAAGACCTGGCATAAGACAGAGGGAGAAGAACCGGAGAAGTTGGAAGAGACCCCGGAGCTGTCTAATAAATAACTTTAAAAACAGTTGTCTGTATTTATTACTTTTTTAGGTGTAGGGGTACAATGTACCCGATACTCGCATAGGGTGGGGGCAGTGATATGGGGGGGCCCCCTTATTAAAGGGGGGGCTTCCAGATTCCCATAAGCCCCGCAGATCCTGACAACAAACGGCCAGGGTTGTTGGGAAGAGGCCCTTGTCCTCATAAACATGGGGACAAGGTGCTTTGGGGTGGGGGGGCGCAGGGCCTCCCCTGCCTCAAAGCACCCACCCCCCCATGTTGAGGGCATGTGGCCCGGTACGGTTCCGAAGGGGGTGCTTGCTTGTCCTCACCCCCTTTTAATGACCTGCCAGGCTGTGTGCTGGGATAAGGGTCTAGTATGGATTTTGTGGGGGGCCAGCATGGGCGTTCACCTTAAAATCCATACCAGACCAAAGGGCCTGGTATGCTCTTGGAGAGGGAGCCCATGCTGTTTTTTTTTTTTTTTTTTGCGTGGTGTTCCCCTTCAAGATCATCAGAGCACAAGTCGCATGCCAAAGTCAGATCAGTCAAGACAGCAATCCGACTTCAGTGATATTCAATTGGTTGAAGTGGGATCAAAGTCGGACCAAAGTAGTGCAGGGAGCATTTTCAAAGTCTGACAGACTTGTGTCAAGCCAGTTAAGATGGCTCCCATAGGGAAACATTGATTTTCACACGTCATGTGACATGAGCTCCCAATATCGGAGCATTTGTCATAAAGGTGTGAACCTGGCCTGCAGGATGATCAGTGGAAACAGAATGCACCTGAGCTCCATTTTGAGTCATGGCAAAGGCTGCGAGTACTTGTGTGCATGGGATTTTTCATTTGAAATCTTTGCAAATGTTAGACTTTTTTTCACATTCATTATGGAGTTTTGTTCGTAGAATTTTGAGAAATGAATGTAATCCAGTTTGGAATAAGGCTGTAACATGACAAAATGTGGAAAAAGTGAAGCTGCTGTGAATATTGTCTGGATGCACGGTACATTTTTATTTGGATACAGCGTTGCATGACCATGCAATTGTCAAAGTATCGCAAAAAATAGCCTAGTCATGGCCGAGGGTAAGTCTTCTGCAGGTAAAGTGGTTAAACTGAAATACTTGGAGCCTTAGGTGCAATCTGAGAATTTGCACAAGTGATATCCAAAAGAAATTTGGATGTGATTAAGTCCATCTTAAAGTAGAACTATAGGCAAAACATTTTCATTTGGGGGGGGGGCGACTTTAAGATTTGCTTTTTTTTTTTTTTTTTTTTTTTTATGGTAAACAGGACAAATAGAGGGTGCATCTCCCTAATAAGGGCACACTGCAGTAAAAACTGACAGGGTTCCTAATCCTCCTCCAGTCTTTCCAACACTTCAATCAAATATAACTAAAGGTTTTTAAACCGTTCCCCTTAACTGTTGGAAGCCAACAGCATTCTGTAAATTGGCTGCCGATATGGGTCTATACAGAAATTGGAAGCTAAGGGGGACTGTAAATTAAAAAAAAAACCTTTTAAAAAATCAGATTTATTTCTGGCTTTTGAGAAATGTAGCTTTGTGATCTGTTTATAGCTCTAAAGGTGGTGTTCTAAGAACACAGAAGGGTTTGCCTTAACCTTCACTAGGACTTTCTTTGGTTATGGTATTCATTTTTACCTTAACCGGATTGGCCTGCAAAACATTTAAATAAATAAAAAATAAAGGGGGGGGGGAGTAACAAAATACACTGAAGCAAAAAAGCAGCTTCACTTTTTACATATGACCTAAGTGCCATAGATGTTGGCCTAGACCAGTGGTCTCCGAACTGCGGCCGGGGGGCCAGATGTGGCCCTTTGCTTGCCTTATCTGGCCCTTGGGGCACCAATCCTCCCACTGATACAAGCAGCTATTCTGCCCACTGACCCCAACGGGGCAGCATTCCTCCCACTGGCAAAAATGATGGGGCACTATTCCTACTAATGCCAGGAAAATCTCCACTCCCACTGGCCAGTTTGGGGGGCCCCCCTAAAGTCTGAAGGACCATAAACTGGCCCTTTGTTTAGAAAGTTTGGAGACCCCTGGCCTAGACTCTGAAATCTTTCTGCAGGACCTGGTCCGCACTCTTAAGCTTGGATTTTTGGTTATGGTCTAAATATTCCTTTCTGACTAGAAAACACAAATATATCTTGAATCTTCTTTGAAACTACATCTCTGGTTCATGTTGCGTGTTCTTTTCCAGGCACACGTTTTGTTCAGATGACCTGACTGAAGAAGATGAAAACCAGTCTCTGGAAAAATGTTCCCTTTCCCATCCTTCATGATTTTTTTTTTTTTTATAGATTGCTAATAAATGGAAGAAGGAAAAAACAAAATTGTAAAGTCTTTTATTAAAGCTGTCTAAACTTGTTTACTCTTCTATAGTTACTGCCCACAACTATATAACAGAATGGTCACTGTGTATGTGTGTGAATTGTGTGGTGTGTGTGTGTTTGGTTTTTGTTTTTTTTTTGTTTTTTTTTGTTTTTTGGATTTGCGTGGATCCATCCCTTCTACCAATACTCGTATGTATGATTTGCATCTACATTCTATGGACAAAAATTTGTGGCTGCGCGATCAAAACATCAGTGTTAATGCTGTATCAAGAGTGCTAGTGCAAAAATTCAGTAAATCAATATCCTATCAGTCTTGTAATAACATTTAAAAAGACTTCTAAAAGTCCATCAAAGGTGTCATTATTAGTGTCCAGGTCTATTCACAAATTGTTCATAAACAATTGACACCTTTTTGGACTTTATGAATTCTAGTATTTACTTTTTATTACAAGATTAACTAACTTATTGGATTTTTATAGTACAATAATTCATACACCTTAGGTGACTGCAGCTAAAGCTATTTCACATCTCTGGCATTTGATTGTATTGATTTGCTAAGTCATGCAGCTTGGCATGTATATGAGCTTGTTGGACTTCTCATTCAAACCATGGTTATTAATATGGAATTGCTTCTTATTTGTAAAAAAAAACACACGTGTGCAGGCCACCACTTAAAACCCAACACTGGTTCTAACCCTTCACTAATTTAGTCAATATGTTTTGGATTGCTTCCCAACTCAGTTTGTGGAACATTGCTCTAACCCATAATATGAATATTGGTCAGCTGACAGCATAAAAAGGTATTTTGGACAATTGTATACTTACAACCTTATGTTAACAGCTTGGGGGGAAGGTTATTTTTGTTGTAGCATTACAGAGCACAAAACCAGCTCCATAGAGCTATGGTCTGACCGGTTTAGCGTGAAGGAACTTAAATGGTCTACTCTACATAGCCTTGACCTCAACCCTACAGAACACTGCTGAGATGCATTGGAATGGAGATTGCACAACATGTCTTGGCTGACATCAGTACCTGAGCTTTCAAAATTGGCACACATTTTATCAATTCTTTGGACAACCTTTCTAGAAGAGTGGAGGGTTTGTGGGGTTTTTTTTTTTTTTTTTTTTTTTTTTAGAAAAGTGAGTCAAAATGTGAGTAAATCTCTGGAAAATTGTGCCAATTTTGAGAGGTCAGGTACTGATGTTGGCCAAGACATGCTGTGCAATCTCCATTTCAATTCATCCCAGCGGTCTTCTGTAGGGTTGAGGTCAAGGCTCTGTGTAGACCATTTAAGTTCCTTCATGCTAAACTAGTCAGACCATAGCTTTATGAAGCTAGTTTTGTGCTCTGTAATGTTGCATCAAAAATAACCTATGCGCACGTGTAAAAGCTTCCTCTCTTGGGGAGAAAAAACTTTAACCCCCCCAGCTGCCAACGGCACTCCAATATTTGGACTCATAGGTTTGCATACCCATTTGAAGGCAGACATTGCAGTTACAATACAATTTGGTATAAGAGGAATTGGAGGGGCCTGCTCATAAGAGCTTACAATCTAAGTGGGAGGGTCAAGTGATACAAAAGGGATGAGCTGATGGAGAAAGTAAAAACATTGTATTAGAAGCAGGATAGGTGTCTTTTAAAGTGAAGGTTTTTCATGGATTAAAGATTGATAAATTAATAGATGGTCGGACAAATTGGGGTAGAGAGTTCCAAGGGATGGGAGGAACTTGGGAGAAGTCCTGGAGAGGGATGGTTTCTTTTCAGTTTTATTCTGGGTTGAGATGGGCTGAACACCTCCCTGTTCAGGAGAGTGCACCACTCCAGTTTTGTATAGTTAGGTTGAAAAAAGAAAAGACACAAGTCCATCTAGTTCAACCATAAAAATTAAAAATATCATTCAATCCTATACCCACAGTTGATCCAGAGGATGGTGACCCCCCCCTCCCTGAAAAGCAGGATCCAATCGGATTTTCCCTGGATCAACTTTACCTATAAATGTTAGTACCCAGTTATATTATGTACATTTAGGAAAGAATACAGGCCTATCTTAAAGCAATCTACTGATCTGGCCAAAACCGCCTCTGGAGGGAGTCTGTTCCACATTTTCACAGTGCTTACTATGAAGAAACCTTTCCATATTTGAAGATGAAATCTCTTTTCCTCTAGTCATAGAGTGCCCCCTTGTCCTCAGTGTTGACCATAAAGTGAATAACACTAAGTTCACTATATGGACCCTTTATATATGGTGATCATATCCCCCTTAATCTCCTCCAAGAGTGAATAAATTCAGTCCCTCTAATCTTTCCTCATAGCTGAGCTCCATGCCTCTTATCGTTTGGTTGCACTTCTCCAGTTCCAATATCCTTTTTGAGAACTGGTGCCCAAAACTGAACTGCATATTCCAGATGAAGTCTTACTAATGATTTGTACAGGGGAAAAGTGATATCTCTCTGAAGTCCATACCTCTCTTAATACAAGAAAGGACTTTACTCGCTTTGGAAACAGCAGCTTGGCATTGCATGCTATTATTGAGCTTATGATCTACCAAAGCCCCCAGATCCTTCTCCACTGTTGATTCCCCCTAGTATGTATGATGCATGCATATGCTTAACCCCAAGTGCAAAATTTTACATTTGTCAACATTAAAACCTCATCTGCCACATAGTTGCCCAATTAGACAGGGCATTGAGGTCGGCTTGTAAATTGGAAACCTCCTGTAAGGACGTTATTCCACTGCATAGCTTGGTGTCATCTGAAAAGACAAAAATGTTACTTTTAATCCCAGACCCAATATCATTTATAAAGATATAAAAAAAGTAAGGATCCCAACACAATCTTGGGGTACACCACTGATAACCTCTGTCCAAGGTTTTCAAAGTGATCACCTCTCCTAAGAACAGCTGTCTCCGCAATCAGGCAGGGTGCTGGCTCTGTTTGCAACAGCGATAATGGAATAATTGTTCCCATTACCTCCCTGTTCAGGTCGCAACAGAACTCCTGAACAGGGGGAAAAGTTCTAACCCGAACAGCAACCCAATTGAAGTCTATGGGAGCTGAACAGGAAAAAAATCAAGTGCCCATTTTGAAGGCTTATATGCTAGTAATTAACCTTAAAGTGGTTATAGGGGGGGTCTGAGTACTGCCCTGGGGGACATGTATCATAACAAAAAAAAGTAACCAATTTTTTTTCAGGTGCAGTGATGTTAATAATGCTTAAAGTGCAACAATAAAAAATTGCTTTTTAAATATAGGGGCGGGGGGGGGAGGGGTCTGCCTGTAAAGTGGTTCATCTGTAGTATGCATAGAACATGCTGACATTTCTAAGGAAGAATACAAGTCCGATCCCATGATTAAAATGACTCGCGGTTGCAATTCTCAGCACCTCTTCTTCAGGTTTGGTATGGATTCTGTTTGCCCCCCCCCCCCCAAGCCAGTGGTTCTGGGGGTCTGCAGGCAAGGGGCTTATTGGAATCTGGAATCCCCCTTTAACAAGGAGGGGCCCCCATGTGAATCAGCATTGGGTACATCGTATCCCTACCTATTCATCAAAAGTGTCAAAGTAATAAACGCACACAGTTTGACCATTCCTTTATTAAAAATGAAAAAAAGTGTCCCCTGATGTAAATCCATCGTCTATCATGCCACACCTGAAGAATAAAACAAAGCTCCTGCTGACATGAAGGCTGGCTGTCTACTGCAGGCTCTGCCGTTTAACATTTCTTAGCCAGGTGACCCCGCCCCTTACCTATGTCACCTGGTGGCATCGCCTCTTCTGACATCATGGACCCAGCATGCACAGTCTGTGTCAGAAGGGAGCGGTGCCGCCAGGTGACCCTGCCCCTTACCTAATATAAGACATGTCAAAGACATGTAGTAGACAGCCATTTTTTAATTTTTATTTATTTTTTTATTTTATTTTTCCATAGTCAATCGCGCCGCACCTGGAAAAACGCTGCTGCCGACATGAAGGCTGGCTGCTACCTTCAGGTCAGCAGGAGTTATTTTTGGTGAATGGGAAGGGGTACTAAGTACCTGATACTCATTTACATAGGGGAGAGTGGGATCTGGGGGGCCCCCTTATTAAAGGTGGCGTCCAGATTCTAATAAATCCCCTGCCTGCAGACCCCACAACCACTAGCCACAGTTGTGGCGATGAGGCCCTTGTCCGCATCAACATGGGAACAAGGTGCTGGTGGGCAGAATCTCTATTAAATTCCATACTGGCCCAGAATGGACTGAGAAAGGGGGGGGGGGCGCCAAAGCCGGTTTTTACTGGCAATTTTTTTTTACTCAGCTGTCAGCTGGGAAACCCATTGATGGCTGACTCATTGGTTGTTGAGGATGCTGCGGCTGGCTTCCTGGCCCCGCTCCTAAACAACCAGCTTATACTGCACCCTGATTGGGCAAAGCATTTATGAAAAATGCAGTGTGCGTTACAGGGTGATTACCATGGAAATTTGGGTCTTCCACGAACGGGGTGCACAGCCAATGTTCGGCCCAAACTTATGCTCAGGGCTGGTCTGAATGGGCCTTGGACTATGTTTTTTAAAACAATCTTCCTCTACTGGAAAAATTGGTTATTGATCCCTGTGGACCATGGGGCAATTTCCCTCTGCTTAAAACCCAGCAAATCTACTAGAAGTAAGAAAAATTATTCTGACAGCTGCTAAATGGACAAGGAGGGAGGAGAGATGTGGGCATGGGTAGTAATACAAATGTAAAACTAATAAACTTAGTAGACTTCTATGTTGCATTACTAGAGGGCTCACCATCAGGAGCAAATAGATCCTGATTCCTCTATATAGATCTTTAATTATCACTGCTGGATTCACCAGCCAGAGGAAAGAGGTCCTGGTTTCTCTATAGATCTTTAGTTGGACCTCATTTAGAATACTATCCCATTCTGGAGACCTCACTTATAAAAAGATAAATTAATAAGATAGGAAGCCAGAGTTTAGCAACAAAAATGCTGAAGGTCTGGGACATAAAACACATCAGGAGTACCTGTACATATTAAGATCCTGCAATCTTTAAAGACAGGGGGGACATAACTAAAACATTATTTATATATATATATATAATATATATATATATATATTGAAGCAGTATTAAACTCAAAACTTTAATGCTGCAGCTTCACCAATCTTAGATGTGGTGGCTACATCAGTTTCCCTTTTTCAGACTGTTTCCCTTTCATTAATAGGTCAGGACGCACTATACTGTGCGGAGGACAAAATGAGTGTGTGGCTATTGTAGTTTCACAGCCTCTTCCCAAATTGACATTTAAAAAAAAAAAAAAAAAAAAGTCACCCCGGGACTTTAAATGAGGTGAATGCGATTAGCCAGTCACATGAAACAAGTAAGTACAGTATCAACTTTTTTTAAAAATTGTCATACATACATGAACACATTGCCAAGCCGGTCAGCTGATACATACAGTGTAAAACGTTATCATTACGCGTATAAATGTACATAGCAATATATACAGGCATAGAAAGTGACCCTACGCGTTTTGCAAGACTGTGTTTGCTTCATCAGGGGTAGATGCGTGTGTATTACATCTGTAAAAAAAAAGTATGAAAAACCAAATGGACAGTGATGGTATTGTGACAAATGGTAAGAATGGGGTCTTGTGCATCAGACCCCCAATGGCTAGGTCAGACTACCAGATGTTGAATACCCAGAGGCGGCACCCCAGTTGCACTCTGTTGGGTCTGGGTTTTTCTTCCCGCCTCAGCTCCCGAGCTGGGCGCTTATTGCTGCCACCTCTGGGTATTCAGCATCTGGTAGTCTGACCGGACCTAGCCATTGACCATTTGTCACAATATCATCAAACTGCAGATACCTATTTGGTTTTTCATACTTTTTTACAGATGTAATACACATGCATCTACCCCTGATGAAGCAAGCATGGTCTTGCAAAACAGGTAGGGTCACTTTCTATGCCTGTGTATGTTGCTATGTACATTTATACTGCTATACGTGTAATGATGCTGTTTTACACTGTATGTATCAGCTGATCAGCTTGGCAGTTTTTTATGTATGACAATTTTTAATAAACTTTGATAATGTATTTACTTGTGTCATGTGACTGGCTAATTGCATTCAGCTCATCTACCCCTGATGAAGCAAGCACTTACTGTGTTTTGTTATATATATTGGGATGGAGGTGTTTTTCGGCTGACACCAGACCATTTTCCCCTTTTTTTTAAATTGACATTTAGGGGTAAGCTTGGGTTCAGGTCAAACCAATAAAGGAGCTGATTGATTCAACCCAAACATTTCTGACCTTTGCATTCTCTACTTGCCAGCTGCATGGAAAACAAAGGGGCAGGTATGGTCGTTGACTTAATATGGCCATGTTGCATCAATGATTGATATTGCATGTATAAGGTTCAGGAAGGCAGTATTTTCAATATGAAGCCAAAATCGAGAACATAGGGACATGACTCCAAGCTAACCTTAAAGTATTCTAATATTGAAAGAGCAGTTGATGTATAGAACCGACTTCCAGCAGAGTTAGTAAATCAGTTAACCGTGATGTTAAAGTAGTACTAACGGCAAAATCTTTTAAAAATTTTGGAAAAAATAAAAGGTGGGTGGGGGGAGGGGTCTCAAACCATTGTTGGTTTTTTTTTTTTTGCTATCTGTGTCCCATTGGGGAGATTTCCCTTAAATTCCTGTACCATAGGCAAAATAGGAAGAGAGAGGAAATATCTCCAAAGTAAGGGAAATCCCTGGCTGGTTCACCAGACCATGAGTCCCTTTTTGAAACACTTCCCCTCTCCTCCTGTTCTGGTGACAAACCAAAATTTGGAATTTTCTTTCGCTTTCTAGTCAAATTTGTTTATTACATTTTAACAATTAGCATACATAAATACATATGGTGGCAGCAAAGGAAAAGATCACGTATATGGTAATAATATTGAGTTGTAGTTCCAACATAAACTAAAAGTAGTTTAACTAAAACAATTTTAGCATGGATATAACTACTCAAAAGATTACGTCATACATTGTATAAGGGAGGATAAAACCAACTTAGACCAGGTTAATATAAGATGACCTCAGATTAAAAAAAAAAAAAAAAAAAAAGGTCTTAATTATTATCAAGAGCATAGTTTTTAAATAAAAAAATAAATAAATTTATTATAGAATTTAAAATCTTATACTACAGGTCCTAATAGGGAAGCATCAGAATTGGAAGGCAAAAAGTGAGTCACCCAGGGATTCCATATATTCTCAAAGTTGGATATATATCTTGAGTTATGTTTTGGCATGGATCATTGCTTGATTGATTCTACAAAAAACAAATGGAGAAATCACTAGCCCCTGCCTACAAAAGCCAGCGCTTATGGGACAGGTGAAATAAATAATATTCCCTTAAAGGGTAAATGATATGGCCAATTCAGCACCGGAAGAATTTACCCCCTTCCTGACTAGGCCATTTTTTGCGATACGGCACTGCGTCGCTTTAACTAACAATTGCGCGGTCATGCGACGCTGTACCCAAAGAAAATGTACGTTCTTTTTTTTCCCCACAAATAGAGCTTTCTTTTGGTGGTATTTAATCACCTCTGCGGTTTTTATTTTCTGCGCTATAAACAAAAGAAGAGAAACAATTTTGAAAAAAACACATTTTTTTACTTTTTGCTATAATAGATATCCCAATTTAAAAAAAAAGTAAAAAAATGCCTTAGGCCGATATGTATTCTTCTACATATATTTGGTAAAAAAAATCGCAATAAGCAAATATTGAGTGGTTTGTGCAAAAGTTATAGCTTCTACAAAATAGAGGATAGATTTATTGCATTTTTTGTTTTTTATTTTTTTTTACTAGTAATGGCAGAGATCAGCGATTTTTATCGGGACTGAGACATTGAGGTGGACAGATCGGACACTTTTGACACTTTTTTGGGACCATTGGCATTTATACAGCGATCAGAGCTAAAAAATAGCCACTGATTACTGTATAAATGTCACTGTCAGGGAAGGGGTTAACACTAGGGGGCGATCAAGGGGTTAAATGTATGTTCCCTAGGTGTTGTCTAACTGTGAGGGGATTGGACTGACTGGGGAAAGAGACATATCATTGTTTCTACATAGTAGGAACACACGATCTGTTTCTCCTCCCCTGACAGTACAGGGATTTGTGTGTTTACACACACAAATCCCCGTTTCTGCTCTTGTGCTCGCAATCGCGGGTGGTCGGCGGGGATTGCGCCCGCCGGCCACGTGCATTGGGTTCAGTGGGCCTGCTATGGCTCTTGGGTGCAGCGCGCCTGCTATGGCTCTTAAAGGAGCCACAGTATATATACGGCGATTCACGCAGCAGAGCCATTCTGCCCCTGTATATATACAGGAGCCGGTCGGGAAGCGGTTAAGGCTGAAGCAGATAACATACAGACCTACCAATGGCAAGTGTTAAACATAAAATAAAACAAACATAAAGGCAGCCATACAAGACAAAAACACACTCCAATAATCCAAGTGTGCTATCATAAAGTGCATATAGAAAAAGTCCAAAACAAGCTGCAAATATTTGCTATGTTAGCTCCACAATATATATAGTGAGAAAGTCCAAATTATGTTTTGATTCCGCACTTGAGATGATAAGCTGTCACCAACACCTCCACATGTGAAAAAAGGGGGATATAGAGTCCCCCTTTGGATTAAACTCTAACCAGAATGTACTGAAAAAAATACATAAACACCGGGCCTTTACTAGGACGATCTCTCTGGATGGTTCTTTCAAAACCTATTGAAGCCAGAATGGAGGATCATGCGCTAATGAGCTCATTCACAAACAAAAGAAAAAAAACTCCACAGCGTAATCCCGTTAAAATTATTTATTATATTCAAAGAAAAAAAACCCTTTTAGGACTTGCACTTACAAAGACTAAGATGTAAACAGGCATAAGAATAATGTAATCAGTGAACCACACAGGGATCCCAGCGATGTCTCCTACCACACTGAGCTCAGCTTTCCAGCATTTCGTCATCCACAGCATCATCTGAGGGTGTGGCCACACGACACGACATACCATTTTATACTACGGCTGGTCGGGAAAATTTAAGCCCTCACACTATAAGGCTTCCATCTATTAACTGGAATATCTCTAAACCAGCAAGGATATCGTAACCATGAGCACGGATGCGCAGGAGTGACCAACGCCACCCCCCCTCACACACACACACACACACACACACACACACACACACACACACGCACACGACTATCAGTATCGGACGAGAGCCAGGCAGCTCCACAAACGCACCAATGCACCCGGATCGTCCGTCAATATAGCACAGCCATAAACAACATTTCAGAATGTTACCACATGTTATTGTCATAATATAGTATACAGTGCATTCACAATACATTAAATTAATAAATAATTAAATTATACATCACTGCAGTTACACAACAATAAAAATGAAGTTAAAAATAACATTGAAACAGAGGTGAAAATGGCTTGACTGGCCATATATATTATCAAAACACTTACTAAATACCTCAGACTACTGACAGTATATAGAATTTTTTTCAACATCTTAATATTAGTAAACTAACACAGATAATAAATTAAATAATGATTGGCTATCTCCCATGAATAGGGCCACTATACAGGTATATGGTTACCATGACCACATGTTCCCATCAAAAAATGAATTATATAGATAAAATGTCATAAAATTAAAATTAAAAGTGATGCTAATAATGAACTATAAAAATAATGGACAATAAATGTTGGTAGAATTATTCCATAAATTGATTAAAAAAATTTAGAAAATTGATATAGCAATGTATTTTAATAGTCACTGATGAAACAATTAACGTCCACTTTGATGTTCATACCACTGGGCGTTAATGTATTCATAAGGAATATCCAACCTGTTTCTCTCTTGGATATCTCCCGTACTGAATTGGACCCCCTTCAGCTTGGGTGAACGCTATCCACCCCCCAAAATTTTAAACCTGACGCGTCCTGGTTATTATGATTTTTAAAATGTAAAGACGCGCTATGGTATTTAAAACCTATATATATCTCTATATTATGTATATGTTCCAAGATGTGTTTTTTGAGTCAGTCCTTTTAGTAAGACCTACATACATTAAATTACATGGGCATTGTAGGACATACACCACATGTTAAAAAATTCTGAAATATTGAACGTTTTATTATTACCAGTAGAAGTGAATTCAGTTAAACTCCTGATTGGATAATTCACCTTAGAACAAGCTTTACATCTCCTGCATGAGAAGAAACCAGCACAGTCCCAAAACATAACTGGTCTAACAGGGGGGTCTAGAACCTTTTTGACCACCCTATCCCCAAAATTGGGTGCCTTTCTATAAATAAAGGAAGGATTGGCCGGAAGTGCTTGATTGAGGACTCTCTTCATACATAGAATGTGCCAATGGCGTTATAAAAAGGCCTCAATTTCTCTATATTGTACATATAAGTTGGAGATGAATCCCCATTTCTGTCTGAGTAACCCAGATGTTCTTTGTCTTTAAAACAGGATTCTAGTGGAGTACCACCAACCTCATGTATGATTTTATCCAAATACTGTTCTTTATAGCCTTTCTGCAAAAACCTATCTTTAATAAATTTAGATTGTGTTACAAAGTCATTATCTGTAGTACATATTCTTCTCACCCACATTATCTGGCCTTTGAGGATATTTTTTAACTAGTGGAGATGGTGACCACTACTTAACGGAAGATAACTGTTCCTATCCGTGGGTTTGAAATAAACCATAGTGGTCAGTACATCTCCCTGTCTCAAAATATTTACGTCCAAATAATGGATGTGTTCTCAGTTGCACTCATAATCCAATTTTATGTTAATTATTATTGCAATTAAGTTTTAACAGAAATTCATGCAGGGAGCTCTCATTTCCCTCCCAAATAAAGAATAGGTCGTCAATATACCTTTTATAAAAGAGCAAACCTTCTCTCCTTTAAACGAGCATGGATTTGTCCTCCCACTCTCTCATAAATAGGTTTATGAGACAGTCAAAAATCTAATACCTGTCTCAAAAACACCTTCTGTTCAAATGGCATGTTGTGTCTTTGGCTTAAAGCCCAATTCAGCGCCAGCAGAGTGTCATCATGCTGAATGATGGTGTACAATGATGACACATCAGCTGTCATCAAAAAGAATTCCTGTTTTCCCAACAAATTAATGTCACTTATTAACTGTAAAAAGTTTTTGGTGTCTTTTAAATATGCTTTTGTCTGTAAGACACTCACTTGTAAGAAGGTGTCAAGGTGCTGCCCCAATCTTGCTGTGACCGATTCTATACTGTTCACAATGGGGCATGCTGGTGGATTCTTAAGGTCTTTATGCACCTTAGGGAGTGTGTAAATCATTGGAATTCCACAAAAACTAGGTACCAGATACTTATTTTCTTTCTTATTCAGGACCTTTTTATCAAATCCCAGATCGACTAGTCACTGAAGATCTTTCTGATAAGCAGAGATGGGGTCAGAGCTCAACTTAACATATGTACTCTCATCAGATAACGGAAAATTTGTCAAATTCCTTTGCATTATGGGACAGATTGAAAAGCAACGAAAGATTATCATCCCCTATGACACCATTACAGCACTTATTCAACAATCCCGAATTCCCCCCAGGTCTCAATATTTCTGACTTCAAATGGTGGCTCGATAAAGGGATGTACAGAATAGGACACTTCCTTAGACCATTAGGCCCAATCTCTAAAGCTTTTTGTGTCAGTAATCTAGATATGCCACAATCTGAACTCTTTAGATTCTCCCAAATATCAAGCTACTTACACAATAAGTGTAGATCACTCCCGAATGGTACCCAAATGACCCCTTACGAACTATGGTGTGGCCAGGCCAACGAGCAGAGGGGAGGCATTTCGGTGATTTACAAAGCCTTATCCTCTGCGCAATCCAAGGCACCTTACATGCTAGCCTGGGAGGAAGATTTGTCTCAAAGCTGGCAACTGGAAACCTGGCATAGGAACTTTTCCCAATCCTACAAAGGCATCCTGAACTCGGGGCTAGTGGAGAGCAACCTGAAAGTACTAACCAGATGGTACCTGGTTCCCTCCAAATTAGCTCGCTTTTACCCTTCAGCATCCCCCCTCTGTTATCGGGGATGTGGCCTTAAGGGTGATATGTTCCATACATGGTGGACCTGCCCTAGAATCAGACAATTCTGGCACAAGATTTTCATTTGGATTAGTAGAATTGGCGAAAGGCCTATCCAAATGTCGCCTTTAGTGGCACTCCTCAATTTCCCAGTAAGAGAAGTTTCCAGGATCACACAACGCCTCATCTTCTTCATCATCCTAGGAGCCAAGCTCACCCTAGCTAAAGCTTGGAAAAAACCGACAGTATCCACACTCTTGGCCAAAAGAAAGATTTCCTGGATTATGTACCAGGAAAAAATGGCAAGTGTGATCCTGGAACGCTCAGCCAAATTCCAACAAATTTGGGAACCTTGGGCGAAGTACATTGGGGTCTCACTCTGACTCTTCCCCTAGAGCTTTTACACATCGACATTTCTCTCCTCCCCGGTCGACTCCTACGCATCTCTCTCTACCCTCTTCTCCTCTACCCCATCTCTCTACAACCTCCCTTTTTCTTTTCTCTATACTTCTCTCCTCCCTTTCTCACCTTACTTTTCCTCTTTATTATTGGTACTAGGCTTTGACCTGTGCTCGAAGGATCATAACCTGGCTTCGGACGGGGATCCTCCTGAGTCGGTCCCCGTCCCAAGCCCAAACCAGCACAACCTTACTGACACCCCGATTCCTCGATGTCTATTTCATTTGTTTGTATATTTACCATCTCAGTTGCTACTGATAATCAGTTTCTAACGTTACTTGTTTAATTTTCGTAGACACCGACTCGTCTCGGTCATGTACTGCAGTGATCATGGATTTGATAGCCTAGGTCTTCATCACCGCCCTTCCACATAGGTTTTTGACACTTTGCTTTTTCTAGTGAGAAAGATGTTGGGGGAGGTGGAGTCCCGCCACAGTGTGTACCCAATTGGGGTGGCGGGCCTCTCCCTCCCAATATCACATACAAACTAATCTAAACCTGATTTATGGCTCTCCTATGTTCACCTTGCTCAAAGCAATTGACTGAGTTTGTACTTTTTATACTACACTGTTATGTAGGCCAAAGCCTTATTAAGTTATACATAATATGACCGTGATGGTCATCTGTATTTTACTGTCTCAAAAGTTCTTGTAACGACATGTAATGTTTTCCCAACGTCCCCCTTCCCTTCTCTTTTGAAAATACAAATAAAAATATTGAAACCCAGATAACGGAAAATTGTATACTCACCTTTCCGTAATTTTCCTTTCCTGTCGTATCTTCATGGCAGCATACACTTTGGGTTGTGACTCCGCCCCCACAACCTGATAGGACTACATAGCTATAAGTTGTAGAGATGGCCCCTGCCCAGTATTCTCCGAATATATATATATATCTCACCTTAGACGGGTGGGAGATTGTATGCTGCCATGAAGATACGACAGGAAAGGAAAATTACGGAAAGGTGAGTATACAATTTTCCGTTTTCCTGTCGCATCATGGCAGCATACACTTTGGGGAGTAACTCGCAAAGACTGGGTGGGAATTCAAACTAAGTTTATTAATCAGGGGGGCGTGTCCGGGATGGCAAAGGGAGCAGGTGTGTGAGGCCTGAGCTCCCACAGATCGGGACTTAATCCTGCAATTTTGGGGTGCAGACACAGGACAAAAGACCCTCCTGTGCCCCCTCTCACCTCTGGGACACCTCTGGGGTACAAATCAGTGGTAACCCCCATCAAAAAAGCTTCGGACTAGGCCACGCCGCTGAGAGCCGCGGACTAGGCCGAAGCCGCGGCCTCGCCTGAATTTCCGGCCCGCTTGGGGAACCAGGCCGGCGCGGACGAAAAAAACTCCCCTTCCCGGGGCAATAAACGCCGGGAGAGTGACCATCCTGTCCCCCCATCATCCCTGGAGCACCTCTGGAGTACACATCAGCAGAATCCACAATTAAAAAAGCTCCGAAATAGGCCTGCCTGCCGAGAACCGCGGACTAGGCCGAAGCCGCGGCCTCGCCTGAATTTCCGGCCCGCTTAGGGAACCAGGCCGGCGCGGACGGAAAAAAACTCCCCTTCCCGGGGGAATAAACGCCGGGAAAGTGACCATCCTGTCCCCCCATCATCCCTGAGGCACCTCTGGAGTACACATCAGCGGAATCCACCATTAAAAAAGCTCCGAAATAGGCCTGCCTGCCGAGAACCGTGGACTAGGCCGAAGCCGCGGCCTCGCCTGAATTTCCGGCCCGCTCAGGGAACCAGGCCGGCGCGGACCGAAAAAACTCCCCTTCCCTGGGGTATAAACGCCGGGAAAGTGACCATCCTGTCCCCCCATCATCCCTGAGGCACCTCTGGGGTATGTATAGGAGGAATTCCCAGCAAAAAGCCCGAAAAAAGGCCGCCCCGCTGAGCAACGTGGACAAGGCCGAAGCCGTGGTCTCGCCTAAACTTCCTGCCCACATGGAGAACCAGGCCGGCGGATCGACTGAACCGGAGCGGCTCCCAGACTCGGCGGCGGACTTTAAAGCGGTCATGCAGGCCATAACCTCCCTAACGGAAAAAGTGGATCATATACAGACTCATGTGGAATTTATTAGGAAGGACTTTGACACTCTGAGAGGCCGCATGCACGAGGTGGAACAGAGGGTCTCACAAAATGAAGACACGGTACGTGACCATGGGGTTGATTTACACGAGTTAAAAACCAAAGTTAAAGTGCTGGAGGCAAGAGCGGAAGATGCCGAGAACCGCAACCGAAGGAACAACTTGCAAATTTTGGGGCTTCCGGAGGGAGCAGAGGGAACGGATCCCACCGCGTTTGCTGAACGTCTCTTGCAACAATTGCTCCCCTCGGCACGGTTTTCGCCATTCTTCACAGTGGAGAGAGCGCATCGCATACCCTTCACCAAGGGCCCACAAGGTGCGCCACCTCGCACCTTCATCTTTAAATTACTCCATTTTCGTGACCGTGACCTGGTGATGAAGGAGGCGAGGGCACAGGGTGAACTCCGCTTTGAAAATGCCAAACTCCTGATTTTTCCAGATTATTCGCTGGAAACACAGAAACAACGAAAATCCTTCGACGCAGTGAGAGCCAAGCTTCGAGCCAAGCATATCAAGTACAGTATGCTGTTCCCGGCAAGATTGAGAGTCGAAGACGGCGAATCGGTGCGGTTCTTCAATTCTCCTGAGGATGCCTCCACTTGGATCGACACGCTACCTCGCAGATAAGTTTTACCACAAAAGAAAATCTGTTTATTTCTAGCTATGTGTACCACAACCGACCGATGATCTAGAGACGTGCCTCCTTTACTTATTGGCCTGATCATCATTTCTGCCCAAGTCAGTTCCCTGTGTGATCTGCACCAATGTGCCTTACGGTAGAAGGGAACCCGGGGGACCACCGGTTTCCTAAATGTCTATTGATTCCCTGAGATGTTTTGATTGGAGGATTGGGAGTCATTGGTTTCTTTGCACATCCACCTTTTCCCCCCCCTCCCTCATCCTCCCCGATAATGTCGGTCGTGGCCAAGAAAGCATAACTGTTCCTGCAACGTTGAGGTTTAAGTTCGTACCCCCGGCTGATGCCGGGAGACTGCACCCACCTATTATTATGATCCGATCTTCAGCAGAGGACTGGATGTTTTTCATCACCTGACTGCTGCTTGTGGTTGCTGTTCCGCTCACGGTACCCCATTACAGGCGTGTTCGCCTTGGTTCTGAGTTGGGATCCTGAGCCTCCCCGAGGTTTGGGTCGGGGCTGGCGGGGTGGGGGGTGGGGGGCTTGGTTGGGAATGTTTTGTTATACTTTGTTGATTTGCTGTTTTTTCACAGGCAATGCAAATTTTCTTGTCACAAGATGCTCCAGGTGCCATGTCCTGACCTTGTCAAGGGTCCGGGCCTTGCAACTGCTTATATATGTTGATATATGGATGATAAATGTGTTCTCGAGCGTAGATGGCTGATTGTACCATAATTTCATGGAACACCAGGGGCCTGAATTCCTCTGTTAAAAGATCGCTGGTGTTCCAGTTCCTTAAAGCACACCACCCCCATATCTGCATATTACAAGAGACCCATTTGATGGGAAGCAAACTTTTGAGTTTGAGACGACCCTGGGTGGGACACCAGTACCACTCCACATACACTAATTACTCTAGGGGGGTTAGCATTTTAGTGCACAAGTCCACGCCATTTAGACTGCTGGCGCTGGAGCTTGACCCTGCCGGTCGGTTTGTAATTTTACATGCCATTGTGGACAGACTGGAGTTGGTAGTGGTGGGATTGTACCTACCCCCCCGGCCTCTATAAGAGGCTTAACCAAATTATCTCTAAAATAGCTGCCTTTGGTACAGATAATGTGGTAATACTTGGAGACTTTAACATGGTCCCGGACCCTGCAATGGACAGACTCACATCGGGGACAGGCTCGCATTCAGAGCTGTCCTCTTGGGCGGAGGCGTCTAACTTGACTGACGTGTGGAGGTGGCGTCATCCTTCTCGGCGTGCCTACACTTGTCACTCAGCCTCCCATAAGACCCTGTCACGGATAGATCTTGCCTATGTGGGGGGTTCTGTCCTCCCCATGGTTCGGGACATCAATATACTCCCCCGTGGCATATCCGACCACGCTCCGCTCGCCTTAAAGCTTTCTGTATCTAACGCCCCAGGGGAAAATCTTTGGAGGTTATCCAGATTTTGGTTGACTGACAGTAGGGTGTCCGAACCCTATAGATCCGAGGCGATACAATATTGGAGAGACCTAGACCAATCAGAGGCCCTGACCACATCCTGGGATGCATTTAAGGCCTTCACTAGGGGCAGTTTTCAAACACATTTCCGAAAGATCCGGAGGGATCTGAGGAGAGAAACACAGACAGCCGAGAGAAGGGTAGCAACATTGGAGGAGGCATATTCCACAACAGGATCCTCTGAGATTTACTTGAATTTCCAGGCAGCGTTGAGAGACGTTCTTTTACTACGCACAGCGGCCACAAAGACCAAATTTTTACACCAGTCACAAAGAATCTTTGAACATGGAGAAAAAACAGGCAGTATGCTGGCATGGCTGACGAGGGAAAGCTCTTCCCCGGTGACCATTTCATCTATTGGTGATTCGGACGGGACGATCTTGACTGATCCCGCGGACATCAATAATAAATTTGCTTCATTCTACCGGGACCTCTACGGTTCTCGGATGGGATGTTCGGATGAGGAACTGACCGGTTACCTTGACGGGGTGGAGCTCCCTTGCCTGACATCCACGTTTAGGGAGGCGTTAGATGGTCCGATACAATTAGAAGAAATACAGCGAGCAGTAGCCTCCTTGCAAAACGGTAAGACACCAGGCCCAGACGGAATTCCAGCAGAATTCTATAAAACATATGCTGAAGAAATTCTCCCATCGTTTAGATTAATGCTCCAGAAAGCCACGGAAAGGGGCTCATTACCCCCGACTATGGCTGAAGCGGTCATAGTGGTCATTCTTAAGCCTGGCAAACCCCCTGATCAGTGTGCCTCGTATCGGCCAATATCACTCCTTAATGTCGATGCAAAGTTACTGGCCAAAGTACTGGCCAGACGGTTGAATACTGTGATCACGGCACTGGTCCATCCAGATCAGTCTGGATTCATGCCAGGAAGGGGAACCGATATAAACGTCAGGCGCCTCCTTACACACCTCTCTAGGGCAGGTGGGGACGGCTCGGAGGTAGTGGCCTCTCTAGACGCCGAGAAAGCTTTTGACTCGGTGGAGTGGCGCTGCCTCTGGGCTGTCCTGCGCAAATTTGGATTTGGCCCTCGCTTCATTGGCTGGGTGCGGATGCTATATAATAACCCATCAGCACGCATACGAACAAACAACTCATTGTCATCTTCCTTTCCTCTATCTAGGGGTACTAGGCAGGGTTGTCCGCTTTCTCCTGGGCTGTTTGCCCTAGCAATAGAACCCATGGCTGCCCGCATTAGAGCCTCCCCTCTGGTACAGGGCATCCAGGTGGGAGTAGTGGTAGACAAAATATCCCTTTATGCTGATGATACCCTACTTTTTCTCAAAGACATATCCTGCCTTTCACCAGCACTTCGAATAATTGATGAGTTTGGCATCTACTCGGGCATTAGGGTAAATTGGGGAAAATCGATAATCTTCTCATTAAGTGCATCTGGTCAAAACCCACCGACAGGTACCCCCCTAAACTGGACACCTGAATTTAAATATTTGGGAGTACGGATTAGAGCTCCACTGTCCACATATTTTGAATTGAATCTTCAGCCACTTTTAAAAAATCTCTCGCAAAAATGTACAACATGGAAAACTCTCCCCCTTTCTCCAGTGGGGAGAGTAAATTTAATTAAAATGATATATTTGCCCAAATTTTTGTACTTTTTTCGAAACTCGCCTCTGATCCCTCCGGCTTCGTTTTTTACCAAATTAAAAGGTATATTGTCTTCCTTTATCTGGAATGGTAGGCCCCCGAGACTGGCCATGGCTACCCTTCAGCTGCCCATTACCCAGGGGGGTTTGTCCCTACCGGATTTCCAGGTATACTTCTGGGCGGCCGTCCTGGTGACGGTTAGATGGTGGTTCTCTCAACCACGTGATAACCCGGCAGTGACCCTGGAAACCGCCATCATGGGGTCCTACTCCTCTCTCAGTAATGTGGTGTTCAGAGGAGTGAAATCCCACCCTGGTATTACAGATTTGATGAGCACTACTATCATAGTTTGGAACAAGGCTAGAAATAGTTTCAACAACCCAGAGAGGTTTTCCCCGCACATCCCTCTTTGGGGCAACCCTAGACTGCCGCATTTGAAATCTGTCCCAGACCCTCAAGTCTGGGCAAGAAACGGAATTACTAAACTAAAACACATTGTGCAGGGTGGCAAATTGAGAACATTTTCAGATCTCAAAAATGCTTACTCACTGCCGGGCTGGATGCTGTTTAGATATTATCAACTCCGACACGCCTATAGGAAGCAGTTTCCATCTATTATCCAGTTAGAATCAGACCCTGTGGAGGGACTGCTTACATCAAAAATCATAGATAGACCACTGTCTACTCTATATTTTCATCTGTCCATACCCCCTGCAAAGAAACTTGAAAAAACTTTTGTCAAGTGGAAGGCAGACATTCCTGATTTATCAGAGGATGAATGGGAAACATGTGTATCCTCTTTTGTGATTAACACAATATCAGCCAGAGAGCGATTTATGCAGGTCAAGTTCCTCCACAGGGCCTATTATACCCCAAAACGTCTGACAATTATGACACCTAGCAGTCCGGTGGCCTGCGCCAGATGTGGTCTAGAGTCCGCCTCCTTTATTCATATGGTATGGTCTTGTCCACGCCTCGGAGACTATTGGACGGAAATATCTAAAATTCTCAACCGGGTTACCTCCTTAGATGTGGGTGCTCATCCCAAGGCAATGCTATTGAACATTTTCAGTCCAGACGTTAGAGGTAAATATACCAAACTATTTTTGGGTTATGCTACGTTCTATGCCCGAAAAGAAATATTTCTCCAGTGGAAGGATGTGTTACCCCCTAGAGTATCTTCATGGCGCCTAGCAATGAACTCTGTACTCCCACTATACAAACTTACATATCTTAATCGTAATTGCCCCAAGAAATTTGATAAGATATGGTCGGGCTGGATAGATGCATGGGGTGCTGAGGTGGTGAATGATGTTCAAGTTGACGCAGAGATGCCAGCTGTTATATGACAAGATTGAATTATCTTTAAATATCATTTAGTGTATGTGTTTAATTAAGCTATTGCGGTACTTATGGTTCCTTCCTTGCCTCCCCCCTCTCGCCCCTCCCCCTCCCCCCCTCCTCTTTTGAGTATCCTTAAGCCGCCCCCCCCCCTTCCCCCCCTCCCTTTCCTTTTCCCTCCCCTCCCTATCCCCTTCCAGCAGACCCTCTAGATTGACTATTTTAATATACTACCTCTACACCACTGTTTTGCTGCAATGCCATATACTGCTCTCATGCTTCTTTATGTTGTCTATATGGAAAATTGATCATCCATCTTGTGACTATGTACATATATTGTTATTATATCTAAATGTGCCTATGCATCGCTTGTAATGTTTAAATCTTGAATAAAAATTTTTTTCTATTGTGAAAAAAAAAGTTTATTAATCAAATAATAGAGGAATTGGCCTGGATAACGGATCTTCCGAAATCCACTGTGGATAAGCAGGCGGAATCCACCTTGTAATGAGACATGAAGGTGTTCCTGGAGGACCAGGTAGCCGCTCTGCAAATCGTCTCCGCCGAGACTCTACAATATGCCGCCCAGGAGGTTGCCACTGCCCTGGTGGAGTGTGCCCTTAAGCCCTCAGGTACTTGATGGTTACTCAGTGAGTAAGATCTCTTGATGGTCTTTACTAGCCATGAAGCAATGGTACGTGAGGATGCCGCTTGACCTCTCCTGAAACCATGTGGGATAATTAGGAGGTTCTCCGACTTTCTGATGGATTTTGTTGCTGAGAGATATTCCATAACGGTACCCTTAACATCTAGTGGATGAGGGTCTCCCTGATCCGTGCTGAGTGCTGGAAGATTAATCTCCTGGTTAAAATGGAAGGATGAGGACACCTTGGGGATGAATCGATCCGAAGGCCTTAGGACTAGCCTGTCTGGAAGAACAACCAAGTATGGTTCGCTAACCATTAGAGCTTGCATTTCTGACACTCGCTTCGCCGATGTTATGGCTATTAAAAATGAAACCTTCAGCGTTAGATCCCAGAGGGATATGCTCTGCATTGGAAAAAAGGGTTCCTTGGATAATGACTCTAGAACAATTGAGAGATCCCAGACCGGGAATGACGGTTTTCTGGGGGGCCTCAGCTTTAGACAGGCCCTCTGAAACTGAACCACCAGAGGCTCTTGCGCCCATTTAACTCCTGTCAAGGCGGACAGGGCCGATACCTGGACCTTCAGGGTGCTTGACCTAAGGCCTTTCTCTAGGCCTGATTGAAGGAACTCCAAGATGTGAGACACCGACGGGGAGGACGAGTCCCAACCTTGCTGGTGGGAGAAGGAGACAAATTTTTCCCAAACTCTTCTGTACGTGATGTTGGTAGTAGGCTTTCTGGCCTGGAGTAAGGTATCCACCACCTTCTGGGAACAGCCCTGCTCTAGGTACCTAGCCCTTTCAGTCTCCAGGCCATCAAGTGCAGCTTCCCCGGGTTCGGGTGAAGAAGATGTCCCTGGGAGAGTAGGTCTGTCGTCAATGGGAGAGGCAGAGGCTCTGCCGTGTTCAGCTGCATGAGGGTAGTAAACCATGGCCTCCTCGGCCAGAAAGGGATCACTGCTACCACCAATGCTGTTGACTTCTTGAGCCTCAGGAGGAATCTCGCTATGAGAGGTGTCGAGGGGGAAAATGTACCCCAGGTGAAAGTTCCAGGGGTGTTGGAGGCAGTCCGTCCCCTCTGCCGAAGGAAACGGTGTCCTTGATAGGAATCTCTGACACTTTGTGTTCTCCGGAGTTGCTGCTAGGTCTATCTCTGGAGGGCCCCAGGTTCGGGATATGAGAGCATAGGCTTGTGGACTCAGAGACCATTCGTTGTTGGAGTGGAAATTTCTGCTTAGTGAGTCGGCTAAGGTGTTCTGGACTCCCGGGACATAAACCGCCCTTAGGTCCAGTAGATTCAGCTGCGCCCATTCCAGAACAGGACGGACCTCCTATAACATGGACCTGCTTCTGGTGCCCCCCTGCCTGTTGATGTAGGCAACAGCCACCTTGTTGTCCATCCTCAGGAGGACGTGCTTCCTCCTCAAGTGAGAACTGAAGGCCAGGAGAGCCTGGAACGCTGCTCTCATCTCCAGAACGTTCGACACTGTATCCTGTGCCCTGAAAGGCCAACGACCCTGAGCCGCAAGGTCCTGATAGTGGGCTCCCCATCCCTGTAGACTGGCATCTGAGGTCACGGTTTCTTGATAGGGAGTGACTATATGCCTGCATCTTCTCAAGTTGTGAGGACGTACCCACCACATCAACGATTGCTTTACCTCCTGAGAGATGAGGATTGGTTGGGACATTGATGTGCCCTTCCACTGACGTAGGAAGGAGATCTGGAGAGGCCTCGAATTCCATTGCGCCCATTGGACCATTGGAATGGTGGAAGCTAGGGAGCCCAGGATACTGAGACAGGTCCTGGCCGGGAGCATTGTAGCGGAGATTGCCCTTTTCACCTTTTGAATTAGAGGAGGGATTTTTTCCCCCGGAAGTTCCACCGTATTCTCCCTTGTGTCCAATTCGGCCCCCAGAAAGACCATTCTCTGTGTGGGATGGATGTTGCTCTTCTTCCAATTTATCAGCCACCCTAGGGACTGTAATGTGGAGACCAGGATTTCCCTGTGAAGGACAAGAGAGTCCTGGCTGTCTGAGAGAAGTAGGATGTCGTCCAGGTAATGGTGGACCCTCAGCCCGTTTTCTCTCAGGTGGGCTATTACAGGTAATAGGACTTTTGTAAACGTCCTGGGTGCGGTAGAGATCCCGAACGGAAGGCTTCGGAATTGGAAGTGCCGATGATTTAGGGTAAACCGGAGAAATTTTTGGAACTCGGAATGGATAGGGATATGCAAATACGCGTCCTGGAGGTCGATTGACAGCATCCAATCTCCCAAGTTTATTGCTTGGAGGATTGATTGAAGGCTTTCCATCTTGAATGTTTCTAACCGTATCGACCGGTTGAGGTTTTTTAGGTCCAAGACTGGGCGAAGGTCCCCTGATTTCTTTTTCACTAAGAAAAGTGGGGAGTAGAAACCTTTGCCTCTTTGGGATGGCGGTACCTCCACTATTGCTTGTTTCTGGAGCAACTCTTGGATATACTGGACTAGGGATAGTCTTTTCTCTTGAGAAAGAGGAAGTCTGGTTGAGCAGAATTGGTCTCTTGGAGGACGACCTCTGAATGCCCACCTGTGTCCGAAATGAATGGTGGACACCGTCCATGGGTCTTTTATCATTCCCGCCCAGACCAACTTGAACTTTGTGAGTCTGGCCCCCACTACCGCTGGTTGGGCGGGCGAACCTTCAAAAGGACTTCTGGTCATTGGAGGCAGGGGTCTTGGGTTTCTGGAACTTAAGGAAGGACGTCTGGGGGTTCTTCCAGCTCCTTCTGTATTCCTTCCCGGGTCTATAGGATTTCGCATCCCTATATCTTTCCGGAAGGTTACGTTTAAAGGGAGGTGGCCTTTGTTGTTTCGGCCTTCTGTCCGATGGTATGAGACCCGACTTCCCGCCTGTTACTTTAGAGATTGCGGTATCCAGCTTTGCTCCAAAGAGGTTCACCCCATCATACGGAATCCTGCACCAGTTTGACTTCGAGGCGGGGTCAGCCGACCAAGGTTTAAGCCATAGCGCCCTTCTGGCCATTACAGAGGCTAACATAGACCTTGATGTGGATCTGATAGTATCTACGGAAGCCTCCGCCACGAAATCTCCCGCAAGGCTAAGTTCTTGTAAGGCCTTAGTGATCTGTTCTTGATCTGCGCCCTCAGTGACGAGCCTCGCTGTAGCTGAGGACCAGCTGGAGATAGCTTTCCCAACCGCCGCTAATGCCACCGCTGGCCTGCAGGCGCCTCCTGCGAACAGGTAAGCTCTCTTAAGGTCTGTATCCACCTTCCTGTCAAGCACGTCTCTGAACGTTACTGCATCTTCAATGGGGAGCGTCACGTGCCTGGCTAGACGCATCAAAGATGCATCCACTACTGGAGGAGAAAGTAAAGGAGATACTTTGGGTTCCTTGAGAGGGTACAGTTTGGTAAGTCTGTTGGACAGACTGAACTTCTTTTCCAGATTCTGCCACTCCTCCTTAATGAGCTCATCTAATTCGTCGATGAATGGGAAAGCCTCCGGAACCTTCTTGAGGTTTGGGAAATATTTTCTCTGTTTAGGCTGTGTCTCCTCAAGCTCCTCCCAGTTAATCGCTTCCTTAACCGATCTGATGAACGGTTCTATGAGCGCAAAATCAAAGCCAGCTGAAGCTTCCGGCTCTTCATCATCCGACGGTAGTTCTTGCTCTCTTGATGCACTGGGAATGGTGGGTGAGGTGCTATAGGCCGTAAACTCCACATCAGGAGTTGAGACCTGGGGAGTAGAGACTCCAGTGGGTTCTATGGAATCCGGCTCTTTCTCCCTGGTGGCTTCATCTATGCACTTGCGGCAGGCTAGTTTGTCTGGGAGGGCCGTGGCCCCACATACCCAGCAAGCGTTCCCGGCTGGGCGGGAAGGGTGCGTAGAGGATTGGTGTCCTCATGCAGGGGATCTTCTGCGGTAGGAACGGCTATGCCTTGAGTGGGATCGACTCCGTCTGCGACTCCCCTTGCGGCCTGAGCGGCTTCTTCCGCGTGAGCGGCTGCGTCTATGGCCGGAGCGGCTTCTCCTGTGCGAAGATTCTCTTTGTCCTGATTTAGATGATCTTGCGGACCTGACAGGGCTGACCAATTAGGTAGCATTAGTACGGTCCTGCTCTCTTTTTCAATCTTCTCTACTTACCGCTGGAATCCCCCCCCCTTACCTATTAGGCTGGTGGTGATCTGCTGGGGCAGCGGCCTCCATAGGAGAGGAAGGTGAGTACCTGAGAAAGGTATAGGAAGGTAAGAACATGCAACCAGGTCCCAAAAAACAGTGCATAAGTATTAGACACTTACCCAGAGAGAGAGGGTAGCTTTAGGAATGCAGAAGTTCAAAACACAGCAGTCAGAAGTCTTCCAGGAAGCAAGGAGAGCTCAGAAATGACAAACAGGGCTTTTAAATTTGCCGCCATGGCCGCCGAGGTCACGACCCGCTCGCGCATGCGCAGTAGCGGCGCGAGGCGCCCGGCGCCATCTTGGAAACTGGCAAAATCGAAAGGACGCCCTGACGGCGTGCACCGCGCATGCGCGGAAGCGCCAAGACGCTCGGGAAGCCTGTAGGGAGGCACAGAGGGACCACAGAGCCCAGCATAGAGGAAAAAAGACAAAAAAGTGAGAAAAGAGGCATGGCGACCGCTGCACAACAACTAAGCCTGTTTAAGGCTTATACTAGACCGCAACATACCCCCGAGATCACCAGAGCGGGGCTCCTTCCATCTAGCTCGTTTAGAGGCTGTACAGGTAAGGACTTCCACCCAGGAGAGGCTAGAACCTGGCTGGGGCGAATTCGGTAAGGGGGTGCTTCTGATATGTTCAGTCCTTCAGGTGAGGAAAAATAAGAGAATACTGGGCAGGGGCCATCTCTACAACTTATAGCTATGTAGTCCTATCAGGTTGTGGGGGCGGAGTCACAACCCAAAGTGTATGCTGCCATGATGCGACAGGAAAACATATTATCAAGTTGATTGTCATAAAAACGTTTGTCCAAAATGACGCCTCCACCTTTATCTCCAGGACAAATTATATTTTTTCTATCCTCAAGTCGCCCCTCTGTTCCCCTCTGTTGTCCTGAGATTTACCCCTTTGGCCCTTGACTTTTACCCCCTTGGGATGCCGGGGGTACGTGTCTGTTTGATCCTGGCTAAGGTGATCTTTGGCATTTACTGACACTTTGGCTGCATGGACACCCAAGGGCGGTGCTGCCTATGGCCAGTATCCGCCCGCCTCTAGCCACTGCCCAGAGAGGATCTTTTTTAACATCATTACCATCTCCGGTGGTCCGCGGCTCTGTCCCACTGACAGTCTCCGCTGTCCACTGTGTTCTCCGCTGCGTGTACTACACACGCAGCGTCAGACTCTCCCGCATAGCCCCCTGGACCTTGTAGGCTTACAAGGTTTGTACCGGGCGCATGTGCAGTGGCGCCTTCTGTCCGCTCACACGTCATGGCTACGTTAGACACCTGACGTGCGTGGGGGGCATAAGAGGCCGGCCATTCCAGCCATTCCTTCGTCGGCGTCTCCAGGGCACCCATGCTAATGCCGAATAAATCAAGGTATGCTCATTACTCTGTTGCTATGCGATTCTTTCAGGCTCCCTTTCTGCTCACATTTACATTGATTCTATGTTTCCCCTGCAGAGTGATTTCTTAGAGCCAATTATACTGCTCTCACCAACTTTTATCCTACTGGCCTCCATTACTCTAATAGCTTCACCAGAACTACTGGTGAGTTCATTTATTTTTGGGCATACACTTTTGCTTTAATACTCTTTATTCATTTCCAACCCCCTTGTAATGTTCTTTTTAACATACCCTTGCATTTGCATGCGTCTAAAATATATACCCTCATCCCTCTAATTTTCAGTGATCACCCACCTGCTACCTTTGCTCAGATTTAATCTAGTATATTGGGTGCCCTGCTCTTCCTTTTCCTTTTTTGATAACTGCACAAAACGTAAGTATTTTTGAGGCTATGTTAGCCCTACTTGTTGTTGGTCTGCACACCCAGAACCTTTTTTTTTTCTGGGATTTGCCAAAACTTTATTATTTACTTTACTTTATTATCATACTTTCTCTTCTTCCCAGGTCCTCTTTTTTGCCCCCTGTAGCCTCCTATTGTGCTTTTATGCCTTGAATTCACCTCTGGGTCTCCTACGCTTGCCCCTTGGGACCCATTGGTAGGTAATGTACCATTTTACGTCACAGGGATCCCTGGGGTGTCTGCTGGGTGGAGAGAGCGGTATCTGGGTGTCATTGGTTGGCTAGGCCTGTACTCCAGCAACTACTATGTGGGATGATCTGTAGCTATATCTGACGGCCACATAACATTTTATCATCATCATGAAAAACTGTAATAATAGTTGATGTCACTATACTGTTATCTTTTGTTTGACTGTTACTATTTTTCTGTTATAGAATTTCAAGATAATAATACAGGTATAACCAACTGTCCCCGAGGAAGCCATTTTAGGCGAAACATGTAGGACTTCATATACCTGTTTACAGGACCTGCCACCATGCCAGAGGCTTGGTTCTGTGAAACTACTGCTTAGTTGGCTTTTTATTTCTCTTATTATTTTTCTGTATTGTTCACACCCCTGATATGTATGTTTATACATTTCTTTTAACTATTTGCGAATAAAAATATTGTTATTTTACTCTACCTATTTCAATCACTGTTTGGCACCATGATAATCCCTTGATCTCTCCTTGACCATTGTTATCTATCCTCAAGTTGTTCTATGCCTTCCTGAATAAAACGCGGGTTTATGTTTTTCTTGGGTATTACTTGTTCCAGATCTTTCAAAACTAAATTTTTAAAAACTTCCACGTGTTGATTTGCGGTATTAGGTGGGTTAAAGAGTGATTTATTCTTTAAACCGCTATCCACCCCTATCACATTTCTATTAACTGTGTTATTATTCCTAGGTCCACTATTCAGAAAATATTTCTTTTAAATTGATCTTTCTTATATACTTGTGTATATCCATATATACATCAAATTTATTTAACGCTTTTCTTGGGGCACATTTGAGTCTGGAATTAAAAATATTCATCTTCTTATGAGTTAATTCTACTTTACTGAGATTAAATATTCCCTCTAATTCATCTCCCTCCTTCTTTTTATGTTTAAATTTGATCCTCCGGCCTGCCCTGCACCCTCTCCTTCTCTTCTTAAGGGGTCTGGTGGGTGTTGGTACGTTCTTTCCTCATGCTGGTGTTTCCACCATCCCTGCTGATTGGGAGGGGCCGTGGGACCCGATGGTCTTCCCCCTAAGGGACGATTTTCCTGGTATCCCCAAAAACCCCTCCTCCCTCACTCTAAAAAGGACGAGGGGACCTAATGTTTCCCCATTCATCGTATTGGATCTGGGAATAAAATCTATTGTGTGTGGTACTAGTGATCGTTATAGGCATGCAGTGGCCTATACTGGGATTCACCTCTAGATCTATTTCCTCCATGCATCCATCTTCCCCTACCACCTCTACCTCTAACATTCTGGGGTTGAGGAACTTGGTAATAAGAGCAATTGCATGGTGTGGAATGTGCTTCTGGGTTCAAATGACTTTATTTTGATCTGATCTGAGGAGTCATGGGAGAATTAATGATAATATTGGAAGCTTATTTTGCCATATATAAATAGATTCATTTTTGAAATCACACATATCTCTATAGAACTTTTTAACTTTTTTCTTTTGCGTATCCTTATCTATTTTATCCAGCTTTTTAATTATACTATTATTAAAATCTAGCCATTGCTGAGTATTTTTAATAGGATCCAATTTATTATGTAGTTCAATAATTTTATTTTCTAATTTCAACATTTTCTTCTGTTTTCTCTTTTATACTAATTTTTGTCATTTAAAACCCACCCCATTAAAAAAGTCAAGCCATTCTGTCATTGATTCTAAATCATCAAGACCATCCTGAGGAGTCACCTCCCATCTCAAACTCCTCACGATGATCTTTTCTTTCAGGTACTGTTCCATGGTGCAAATATCCCATCGTGTCCTGACCTGTTGGATATTCCATATGAATACATTAACGCCCCATGATGTGAACATCGAACTGAACGTTGTTTCATCAGTGACTAATAAAATAAATTGCTGTATCAATTTTCTAACATTTTTTAATCAATTTATCAAATTAATTCTACCAACATTTTTTTGTCCATTATTTTTATAGTTCATTATTAGCATCAGTATTAATTTAATTTAGCGAGGTCACAGGCCTCCTTTGGTCTAATGAGAACCTCCAGGGCCAGAGATAGCTGACATCCTTCTGTAAATGGTGGGTTGCAAAGCATAATGGGTGTGAGATAAGGTATATTAATTGGGCGCCAAACACTTCTTGAATGCAAAAGAGCTTTTATTTCTCTTAACAGAACTTTGGGAGACAGGGTTGGGGCCAGGACACCCTTAGGTAGTTGTAAGGTCGATTGGCAGACTCAGGGACATCAACAGGAGAACAGCCATGCAGGGAAAGGCATCCCGCAAGAAGCCACATCTGCATATGTAGGAATGCTGTCTCCTATGGCAACAGCCTTTAACAGTTTCTAACACAAAGTGTAACAGTTCCTTCACTTCCACTACGATCACTTCTTGTAGTTCTTCAACCCACTGAGCTCCAAGTCTCTCTCACTGGACTAGATGATTCACTGCCACTGAATTCCTTGAGCTCCTTCAATCTTCACTGTAGTATCTTCCTCAAGGGTTACCCCTGTTTCTCTGCTGGGTCCCTAGCTTGGCATTGGCAGATACTTCTCAAGCTTCACCCCACTGACCTGCTCAGTCCCTGGCTTGATACACAAGGCTGCTCTGCAAGCGTCACCTCCGCTGGTGGGGTCCCTGGTTAATATCCGCTGGAGTTTCCCTATTCTTCACCGTCCCTGGTTGGTGAGAATACTGCTCCGGTACTTGCTTCAGCTACTTACTGTGGTCCCTGGTAATAAGGTGGTTGGTCCCTTAATGGTGACAGCTTCCCCTCTACCTCTGATCATGACAGGTTCTCCGGCCAGCAGAACTGTCACTTCTGGCTTGACACACAAGGCTGCTCTGCAAGCGTCACCTCCACTGGTGGGGCCCCTGGTTGATACCCGCTGGAGTTTCCCTATTCTTCACCGTTCCTGGTTGGTGAGAATACTGCTCCGGTACTTGCTTCAGCTACTTACTGTGGTCCCTGGTAATAAGGTGGTTGGTCCCTTAATGGTGACAGCTTCCCCTCTACCTCTGATCATGACAGGTTCTCTGGCCAGCAGAACCATCACTTCTGGTTGGACTGCAAGCCTCAATCCCAACCCTTCGCTGCTCTCTTGCTTCTGGATAGGCCCTCAGACAGCCTAGCAGACAGATGTGCCCAGGATAGGCCCAAACTCTGGCCTAGCAGCCCTGGCAATACAACACACGTCCACCCAGACAGCCACCCAGGTGGCACAGAACACTGATCACCTGACTCCACCCAAATATACAGGTTCTCGCAGCAGGCCAAGGGATCCAAGAAAATGCCTGCCCATTGGCTGAGACACCCTATATACCCATAATCTGACCTTGCAGTGCCCTTCTCGTATCTAATGCCACCAGGTACCCGGCCACCTAGCAGCAGAAGAGAAAAGTGCAGCACTGCCAGACTTAGGGAGAAATCAATTGATCCCTAACAATTAGCCAAGGTAGCTACTCCTGGCAAGTAAATTTAGGAGCAACCCTGCCCAAACTCCAGGGCCTACATCCTCCCCCTACCTACAAAACGACATCTCTAAGTTTGAAGAAAAAATAAATATTTTGAGCTCTCAAGCCTAAGAGCGAATGTCCTGTCAAAAACTGGGATGGGTGGGGAAACAGGTAAAGAGTAACAATAAAAATAATGTATGTGGCGTACCACAAGGAATAAACATAGTATCAGACACGTGAAATGGTAAATCATATATGACAAAGAAATATTAAATACTTTTATGTACAGCTACTTCTTAGCTATTTATCTAATATATACAGTGATAGCAATAATGAGAGGGTAATGTTGGCATCAGGTTGGATCCCCTGTCTCTCCTTAGCCAAGGAAGATGTACCGATACAGCAACACTTGAAAGAGAGAACAGCAGCAATGCAAATGCATCCTATCCTATGGTAACATGGTGCAATATATATACATATGTGATTGAATGGTTTGCAATTGTCCTCAGCCGAAGACAGCATAGCAGTGTAAATACACCCTATAAAATATCTGCATTCTAAGCCGAGAATGCCACCTCCTTTCCTAATCAAACATAAAACTTCGTTAGGGTTTCACTATGGAGATCAAGTAACAGTCCTGATGCATAGATGAGTCCATTATTCAAAGAAAAGTAAGCATTTGCCCATTTATCACAGCCTATTCTAACTAACTACACACCCAGTGTCCATGACATCAGTCCATCAATTTCACTCGTGCCGGACAATACTTCCCAGTGGTTTCCCTTCTTCTTTAGGGACAACTCCGGGGACAAGAAGGCACAGCTGCATATCAGACAACAAGCAGCCAGGCGATGGTGCTAGGGACCGCACTTTGGGACATAGGTCCCCTTGCAACAACATAAATCTGTCCATATGACAGCCGGGGACTGAGATGGTCTCCTTCCTTAATTTAAGAAAACACAACCTACTGAAGATTACTGGGTGCTTATCAAGGTGGAAAACCCCAACAACTTCAACTTTAGCCAACGTGCCTCAGGTGGGCACTCCATGTATCTTCCGGCAGCATTCAGTCCAGTACAATCTTTACAGTACAGCTCTCTGGAATGTTCTCCACTAGCAACAACTTATATGTGAGTGTGAAGTGGTGAAGCCAGCATAGCGTCCTTGACATCACACAACACATATTTGTAATCCACAGGAAAAGATAACATAGGCATCTTTATGGCATTTACCAGTAGTACCTGGGATCTGGCAGGGTTACAGCTTCTGCTTTGGCATTTATGGTGACAACATAGTGTTTAGCATCCTTCTTGTCTGGCCTACTAAGAATTATGCTGTCCAGGTTAATCCTATGGGCGTAGTCCCAGGTGTGTAGCATGGAGGTATATCTTTCGGCCACCTTGGGTGACAGTTTCAGAAAGTCTAGTTTGAGAGAGATCCGGAGGAAACTGCGCACAGCTTCATCCACCCATTGGGTTTCTTACTCAAAGATTTCCTTATCCAGGTGAGAGGGTATATAGGGGTATAGGTACCCGTATTTCTCTGCCACTTTCTTTATTATGATCCACTGTACTTTGGACAGCCGAGGCAGGGTCTTAGGGTCTCCATATCCGGCTTGCTTACAGGCATGGGCTTGCTTACAGGCATGGGCCTAATAGGACGAACTTTGGGAACCCATTGAGCCCAAGAGAGGAAACTTCACCTTCCTGCACATCAGAAATTTGCTCTGGAAGTCAAATGGTTAAACTTGGAAATGGGGTAATGCTCTTTAAGACAAAATGGCAGTTCTCCTAGTTTAGTTACCTATGGGCTCTTAGCTGTACTTTAACCACTTACCGACCGTCGAACGCCGATATATGTCCTTACTTTGAGGATATTGTTGTTATGGCAGCAGCTAGCTGCCATAACCCTGGCGTCCTCGTGTTCGGCCGGTGGTCCACTACATGATAAAAGTGGTCTCTGCGGGCACTTTTCGGTGCCCTTCACGCTTACCGGAGCCGTCGGTAGCGGTGGAGGCGATCCGGTCCTTCTCCTGGCTAGACATGGAGACGAGTAAGGGAAAGATGGCCCTCACCCGTCTCCATGACATTGCAGGGCAGAAGCAACGTCAAAACATCACTTCCGCCCATAGCTCTTAAAGGGCCATTTATTTTTAATTATTTTTTTTTTCCTTTTAATTGCATTTTAGTGTAAATATGAGATCTAAGGTCTTTTTGACCCCAGATCTCATATTTAGGAGGTCCTGTCATGCTTTTTTTTCTATTACAAGGGGTGTTTACATTCCTTGTAATAGGAATAAAAGTGACACAATTTTATTTATTTTTTAAAACAGTGTAAAAATAAAAGGTAAAATAAATAAGAACATTTTTTTTTTAAATGCGTCCCGTCCAGCTCGCGTGCAGAAGCAAACGCATACGTGAGTAGCACCCGCATATGAAAACGGTGTTCAAACCACACATGTGATGTATCGCCATGATTGGTAGAGCAAGAGCAATAATTCTAGCCCTAGACCTCCTCTGTAACTCAAAACATGCAACCTGTAGAATTTTTTAAACGTTGCCTATGGAGATTTTTAAGGGTAAAAGTTAGTTGCCATTCCACGAGCGGGCGCTGAAGCGTGACATGTTGGGTATCAATTTACTCAGCGTAACATTATCTTTCACAATATAAAAAAATTGGACTAACTTTAATGTTGTCTTATTTTTTAATTTAAAAAAATAGTGTATTTTTTCCAAAAAAAGTGCGCTTGTAAGACCACTGTGCAAATACGGTGTGACAGAAAGTATTGCAATGACCGCCATTTTATTCTCTAGGGTGTTAGAAAAAAAATGTATAATGTTTGGGGGTTCTAGGTAATTAATTAAGGTAAGTAATTTTCTAGCAAAAAAAAACAGTTTTTAACTTGTAAACAACAACCTTATCTAAAAAATTGGCTTGGTCCTTAAGTGGTTAAGGCTGAACTTCTTGAAACAAGAAGTTTCGGGTGTTGGGGGGAGATGGAGTCCTGACTGGTGTCTGTGGTCAGTAAGAAAAATAATGCAATTGTTATGCCCGGTACACACGGTCGGATTTTCCGAGGGAAAATGTGCGATCGGAGCGTGTTGTCGGAAATTCCGACCGTGTGTGGGCTCCATCTGACTTTTTCCATCGGATTTTCCGACACACAAAGTTTGAGAGCAGGCTATATAATTTTCCGAACAACAAAATTCGATCGTGTCAATTCCGACCGTGTGTGGACAATTCCGACGCACAAAGTGCCACGCATGCTTAGAAGAAATTCCGAGATGGAACTGCTAGTTCTGGTAAAATTAGCGTTCGGAATGGATATAGCACTTTTGTCAGGCTGCAATGTTTTAAATTGTTTAATGCAGCGCACTCTCTTCTTCTTTATAATGTTAGAAGAATGAAGTAGTTTTGCTGCTCATATTCACACAGAATTCTCACAAACTTCTTTCTTTATTATTTCTGTTGATTTCATCAATATAATATTTGGATTTGTCACATCTGACTAAAAAATTTTTATTTTTTTTTTGTTTTGGTTATTATTTTTTTTAAGCCTGATCTTTTTTCTCCAGAATATTTTTTGGGTGTGTTTTGTGTGTCAAGTTACCACAACACCAATATTATTGAGTATTTTTTAATCTCAAGGAGATTGTTTGGTGTTGTTGTCTCTTGTTAATTTCACATTGTATTTTTGAAATGTACATGCCTCCTCACAAACAAACTGTCCTTTTAGAAGGAAAACACACATAGGCGAGTGTAATTGAAACAAAAATTCCTTTATTAAGGGGTCCTAACCAAACAAAGAGGGAGGCAATGCTGGAGTAACTGCAGAAATTGGCGAAGCCTTTGGCCCCCAGGGCACACATCAATTATTTCCAGCAAAAATTGGTGGCTTGAGGAGTCCATATATAAGGGAGTTCAATCTGGTCCAGAAGTCCAAGAGATCCTTAAAAGCAGCAGATGACATCTGTGTCCCCAGGCTGTGGTCATACAAGAGCCTGCATCTTTTGTCAGACCAGACTGAACCCAGAGCATCACTCTCTGGTCTTCCTTCCACGCTTCCTTCCACGCTGTGTCTGTGGTGGTGGAGTTGTGGCAGGAGGACGAGAAGGAGGAGGAGGAGGGATGGTCCAACTCACACAGGTGGGTATTGGGTGTTATTTCGCCCCTCACCCCCTTAGTTAAGGCTTTATGAAAAAGGTCCTCACACATAAGGCGTTGACCCTCCTGCATGCCCTGCAGTTTTGTGGCAGCCATGCAGGCAAAGGCCTCTTTAGGAGTGGGGGTGGCTCTGAGGGACGCAGAAGCCTCCTGAATCAGCCTGAGTGCTGAATCCTGCACGTTACTCCCCTTCCTGGGTCTTTTGTTTGGAAGGCGGAAGGGAGGGATCTGTGATTCTGTCAGGCTCATACTGGGCCCGGCCTTCTCCTGGCTGCCACTTAGCCCCGTCTCCTCCTGGCTGCCACTTACCCCCGCCTCCTCCTGGCTGCCAGATTCCACAGCCTCCTCCTGGCTGAGGTCTTCCTGTGTATGAAAAAGGGACATCGTTTTAGTTTTTTCTTCATCAATCACACACAATTTTCATCTCATGACTGTTGCCAATTGAATGTTAACAAATATAACAGACTATCATTCTGAGCCCAGCATTTTTCATTCTTGTCCCAATTATTTTTGCCCACTACTGTCTATTGATATATAAAACACTTTATTAAATCAGCAATTAGTGATCAATAATAACATCTAGTAAACAGAGTCTGCACAGGAATTTTGGGGTACGACGATCGAAAGATCAACTCAGGAAGTGGTGGTTGGACCTCAATTTAAGGGAGCACGAGCAGTACAGAAGGATCAGGAGAGTGCTGCAAAAAAGTAGTTGTGCTGTGTTCCTATTCTTTATTTTTCTAACTTTTGTGCTGCTCCATGTATTTTTCTTAACTGTTGTACAGTTAAAAATGGCAACTTTCATGTTCATGGGCACATTGTTTGTTCGTCATATACATTGTTCGTTCGGCCTAGAAAACACCATTGTTTTGGACATATGCATTTGAATACATTTTTGCTAGCCTACTTCTCTTAAAATAAATTTGGTGTCTAGATGGGTTGGTAACTAGAATGAAATGCAATCTAGATTCTGTGTAAGGAGAGGACACTCAGCAGCTGTTTACACATCTGGACACTGGAGAACTAGTGTGGGACACCAGAACACCCTTTTTATTAGGGGGCCCACACAGGTGCTCCAGTGTATACTATAGGGGTGTCTCCACCTGTGAAGCTTGTACAAAACAGGTAAGTATTCAAGCTTGACAAAGTGACAAAAATAATTCTTTATCTTGAAACTCTGCCAAAACAGACAATTGTACCCCACTTCCAAGCAATGTTTCATATTCCTATTTCTGCCATCAAATATCTGTGTGCTAAATATACCAATTTTTTTTTGGACATAGGGGAGAAAAGACTCAGAGGACACCACTCATCTGAGGAGACCACAGACCCCCCACCTCATGAAGAAGTGGAAATCCACCAAAGTCAACAGGAGGAGGAGGAGGGAGACGTGGTGGAAATAGTCACAACAGGTGAGTGTCTGCGACCACAGGCTCAGGTAAGAGATGGATGCCTGCATATTTATAATACATGGTGTGTTTTTATATTTTTAGGTGATCGTGATGTTGTGGATGAAGGACATTTCACCAGTGAGAGTGCCCAGATCCTGATCGGGGAGATCATGGGGTGTAATAGGGACTTGGAAAACATCCAGAAAAACATCAATGATGTTAAAACCAAAATGAAGAACATCATAGATGTTTTAGGGAGAGTTTAAAACACCTCCAAATCCCTTACTTTTTTTGGTTTTTGGAATCGAAACCTTTTTTCAGATTTTGGACATATTAGAGAAAAGCAAAATTTTGAAGATGCACAATACTGCGCCATGTGTATGGGTGTAAGAAATAGGCGGAACCGGCTGGCCATGATTCCAAATGTGTTCTCCACCACTCTTCTGGCTTTGGCCAGCCGGTAATTAAAAACCCTCTGGTCCGGGGTGAGGGTCCTCATCGGGAATGGCCCCATAAGTTGGTCCCCCAGCACAAATGCTTCATCTGCAACGAAGACGAATAGGAGTCCTTCCACATTGTCTTCTGGAGGTAGCAAGTCCAAGCTGCCATTCTGGAGACGCCTGTAGAACTCCATCTGGGCAATGACTCCACCATCTGACATCCGGCCATTCTTCCCCACATCCACATACAGGAACTCATAAGTAGCCGACACCACCGCCAACATCACAATACTATTGAACTCCTTATAATTATAATAGTATGACCCCGAGTTGGGTGGTGGGACGATGTGGACGTGTTTCCCATCAATTGCCCCTCCGCAGTTAGGAAAGTCCCACCGCTGGGCAAAGTGGGAGGCCACAGTCTGCCATTCCTGTGGGTTGGAAGGAAACTGTGGAGTCAAACAAGAAAAATAAATTAATCATTTTGCACATAAACATGGAAAGCAGATTAGACACAAACATTCTTGGCCAACATCAGTATAACATTTATTTTAGGGAGTATTTAAAGACAAAGGTATAAGGTCCACCTATCAGATTCCCCCGCCCCCTCTCATGGGCCATTTGTAAAATTTTATGGGGGGGATGTTTTGGACAGGTAACCCTCTCCACTTCATTGAGAGATGAATGCCTAAATAATGTGTATTACTTTAGCCAGCCCCTCCTTACTTTACACTATTGGCAGCCCACTGGACAGGTAGGAAGTCACATAATACAAAGAGATAAATACACACTGTACACATTTTAGCACATTTTTACATTCTGCTATTACCTATCAAGATAATAATAGGATACAAAAACTTTAAACAGTACCATTTGAAAGTATTCAGGCAGGCCCTTGCACTACATGCTTTGGTGAATTCATCCATAAATCTGACCACAAAAGAGGTGGTTATAGTGTGTATGGGTTTGACAAAGTCAGCAGACAGAGGATTGTTATCAGCTGAGTTAGCAGTTGAGGGGAGGGAGGGTTCCAAATGATTTTGGGACACCAAAAAAAAAGCCTCTGGCACTCTGTCTGAATTTAAAGCACAAATCACAATTTTACACATTTTAGGGGGTGTTTAGGGTAAAGCACTACTATGGAGCTGACAAAATACATTTTTAAGTGACTACATGAGGTGAATATAGGCCCAGGAGAGCATACTGGGGAGGTAAGTGAAGGCAAATATTTATGAAGGACAAAAAAAACAACTTAAAAATCCAGCATGCATGAGGACAAAGGGGACATTCACAGCATATTACAATCATGGTAATTAGGGAATGAGGAAAGAAATACAATACATTATCAAACATTATATACAATAAAATGTGATATTAACGGATAAATCTTACCTTAATATAGTCCTTCTGCAGGACCTGGATGATGGCAGAACAGGTCTCTGGGATAATGATCCCCAGAGCCTGGGGGAGATGCCTGTCGAGAACTTAAGGTCCTGCAGGCTTCTCCCCATCGCCAAGTACAGCAGGGTGGCGACAAGTCTCTGCTCCGGAGTGATGGCTTGCCTCATGCAAGTATCCTGCCTGCTGATATAGGGGGTCAGCAAAGCCAACAAATGGTGAAATACGGGGTCCGTCATCCGGAGAAAGTTGCTGAAATCGTCAGGATTATTCTCACGGATCTCACAGAGCAAAGGCATGTGAAGGAACTGGTCACGCTGGAGCAACCAATTCTTGGTCCATGAACTCCTCCCCACCCTGTTCATGGACTGGGCTTGTGTCAAGGTAAGGACCCCAACACCAAGCCCCCACACAGCACGAACTCTACGAGGAGTACGTATACGCAACATGGCTAGAAAACGGTCGGCTGCTCAGAACGAAGTAACAGAACGCACTGAAGAACAGCAAGGCCTGTGAAGAGTGACCTGAAAATCAGTAACGAATGAACACGAACACAATGACAAGTCAATTGTACTCACTGCAGGCACTGAAGACCAGATACAAACCCACAAGCACAAACTGAACAGCAGAAAACGATCTGAAAGCCACGAGTCTGAAAAAGCGCGAATCGTCTGTCACCAAACTTTTACTAACACGAGATTAGCAAAAGGAGCCCAAAGGAGCGCTTGGTTCTGAACTGCCCTTTTATAGCCTCATCGTATGTTGTGTACGTGACCACGTTCTTGGCGATCGGAAATTCCGACAACTTTGTGCAACCTTGTGTATGCAAAACAAGTTTGAGCCAAAATCCGTCTGAAAAAATCCATGGATTTTGTTGTCAGAATGTCCGATCAATGTCTGATCGTGTGTACAGGGCATTAGTGTGGAGAAAGTGACATTAATTGTTGGATTTCAGTGGGAGGAATGGTGCCCCAAGGGCTAGTTAGAGTTGAGCAAAGGGCCACATAAGCCCAATTGGCCAATTATTTGTTCCTCAATGCTCTGTCCTGTTACAGGTGTGTCTGGGGTCGTTATCATGTTGAAATACTGCCCTGCAGCCCAGTCTCCAAAGGGAGGGGATGATGCTCTGCTTCAGTATGTCACAGTACATGTTGACATTCATGGTTCCCTCAATGAACTGTAGCTCCCCAGTGCCGGGAGGACTCCTGCAGCCCCCAGACCATGACACTCCCACCACCATGCTTGACTGTAGGCAAGACACACTTGTCTTTGTACTCCTCACCTGGTTGCCACCACACAAGCTTGACACCATCTGAACCAAATAAGTTTATCTTGGTCTCATCAGATCACATGGCATGGTTCCAGTAATCCTTGTCCTTAGTCTGCTTGTCTTTAAGCAAACTATTTGCGGGCTTTCTTGAGCATTCTGGGACTACAGCCATGCAGACCAATGTGATGCAGTGTGCGGCATATGGTCTGAGCACTGACAGGCTGACCCCCCCACCCTTCAACCTCTGCAGCAATGCTGGCAGCACTCATACGTCTATTTCCCAAAGACAACCTCTGTATATAATGCTGAACACGTGCACTCAACTTCTTTGGTCGACCATAGCGAGGCCTGTTCTGAGTGGAACCTGTCCTGTTAAACCACTGTATGGTCTTGGCCACCGTGCTGCAGCTCAGTTTCAGGGTCTTGGCAATCTTCTTATAGCCTAGGCTATTTTTATGTAGAGCGACAATTCATTTTTTCAGATCCTCAGAGAGTTCTGTGCCATGAGGTGCTATGTCGAACTTCCAGTGACCAGTATGAGAGAGTGAGAGCGATAACACCAAATTTAACACACCTGCTCTCCATTCACACCTGAGACTTTGTAACACCTTGTAACACTAACTAGTCACATAACACCGGGGAGGGAAAATAGCTAATTGGTTCCAATTTGGACATTTTCACTTAGGGGTGTACTCACTTTTGTTGCTAGCGGTTTAGACATTAATGGCTGCGTGTTGAGTTATTTTGAGTCAACAGCAAATTTACACTGTTATACAAGCTGTAAACTCACTACTTTACATTGGAGCAAAGTGGCATTGCTTCAGTGTTGTCACATGAAAAGATAGAATAAAATATTTACAAAAATGGGGTGTATTCACTTTTGTGAGATACTGTATATACATTTTAAGACTCCAGGATTTCCTTGGATCCATCCCTCTTATCTTCCAATACACCCTTTTTTTATTCTCAGTGATGTATGCCTCACCAATAGGAGGCACACAAGACGGGAGTGATGGGGCCAAACTTGACTTGCAGGAAGTCAATTTGCATCTACGTTATACAGCCAAAAGTCTGTTGTTGTGCTATCAAAGTGCTGTATCAAGAGTGCTAGTGCAAAAATTCAGTAAAACAATATATCTATCTTGTCGTAAAAATAGAAGTCCATTAAAGGTGTCATTATTAGTGTCCAGATGTATTAATCCACAAATTGTTCATAAACAATTGACACCTTTTTGGACTTTATGAATTCTAGTTTTTACTTTTTATTACAAGAATAATGTGATATTGATTTATTTATTGATTTTTTTTTTTTTTTTTGCTCTAGCACTTTTGATGTAGCATTAGCTCTTTGTGCAATAATTAAATTGTGACCGTGCTATCAAACCATCATTCATACACTTTAGGTGATCACAGGTGACTGCAGCTAAAGATATTGCACATCTCTGGTGTTGATTTATCTTATTGATTTTGCCAAAAGTCTGGCACCTTAGCATCTATATGAGCTTGTTGGACATCCCATTCCAAACCATGGTTATTAATATGGAGTTGCCCCTTCTCTTTTGTAAAAAATAGATTCCACTCTAACTCAAATTTTGAGGGCAGCCTTTCTAGGAATCTGTGGAAAGTTGTGCCAATTTTAAGAGTTCAGGTATTGATGTTGGCCAAGAAGACATACTGTGCAATCTCCATTCCAAGTCATCCCAGCAGTGTTCAGTAGGGTTGAGTTCCTTCACACTAAACTGGTCAGACCATAGCTTTATGGAGCTGGTTTTGTGCTCTGTAATGCTGCAACAAAAATAACCTTCCCTTAAGCTGTAACATCAGGTTGTAAATATACCATGGCCTAAAATACCTTTTTATGCTGTCAGCTGACCAATATTATATGCACAATAGTGAGGTTATTACCCCTGTGTTAGAGCAATATTCCAGACACTGAGTTGGAAAGGGATCCAAAAAAATTAGTTTGGACTAAATGAGTGAAAGGTTAGAGCCTCTGTCTGGCACCCTTTTGCATTTTTTTTTCTTTCAGAGATTTTTAAATGCTTTTCTCCAGTGATTTCTCTGCCTGTTCTGTCTGAGTGAACAAGAAGGATCTCCCTCTTGGGGAGAAAACTATAACCACCTAGTTGCTGACTTCATGCAAATATATGGCCTCTTGGCGGGTGGGCCTTGGCCAGGGCCGGACTGGGAATAAAAACCAGTCCTGGAAATAATTTCATACCAGCCCCATAGCATTATTATTCCAGCCCAACAACATAACATCATTATTTTCTTGTTCACAAAAGGCAAAACCATCCATTTTAAAGCACATTTGAAGAGTGTATTATATACAGATAAGAGAGACATGGCATTTACAAACAACACCAATTTTTTACTGGCAAAAATCATGGCATTTACTGGCACATTTTTTACTGACACTGCAAAAAAAAGGTGCCTAAAATGGCAGATTAATATAACCCAGCACAGAGTTTCCCCATATATCAGGAGGACTCCCCTTTATAGTGCAAGGGAACTCTAACATAAAGGGGAACATTGCAGATCATGATCTAAGCAGGAACTCTGATATAAAAGGGGGGGCACTGAAGACCAGAGACCCCACTTATATCAGAGTCCACTGCATTCCCCTTTACATCAGAGTTCTCACTTACATCGGGGTCTGCAGCATTGCCCTTTACATTAGAGTTCCCCCTTGCACTGTAAGGTGGAATTCTGCAGACTATGATGTAAAGGGGAACTCTGGGAATGTGGGGAGGACTCTGGTGACCAGAGACCAACTTCTGCAGAAAGAAAACACTACGGTAAGGGGTTTTACTGATATAAAGGAGAAACCTTTATATTAGTGCCCCCTTACAATATTGTATTGACCCCCCCTCTCAGGCTGACCTAGCGGCGCTGTCACTGACCTCCCCTCAGGTGCACCATGCAGGGCTCAGTCAGTCGGCTCCAGCTTGGTGGCTCTGGTTTTATCCCATAGTTTCCTCTCCACAGTCCATACATGTCTGACTTCTCCCATGACCCCCATCCCTGCGGCACTCCCACTCTTGACTCCTCTCCAGACTGCAGACATGATATAAGACAAGAGATGGTCACAGGCTGCGGATGGTACAGGGGAGGTCAGAGGCTGTGGATGGTACAGGGGAGGTCAGAGGCTGCAGATGGTACAGGGGAGGTCAGAGGCTGCGGAGGGGACGACAGGGGAGGTCAGAGGCTGAGGAGGGGATGACAGGGGAGGTCAGAGGCTGCGGAGGGGACAACAGGGGAGGTCAGAGGCTGCGGAGGGGACAACAGGGGAGGTCAGAGGCTGCGAAGGGGACGACAGGGTAGGTCAGAGGCAAGTTCGTGGTCAAGGTCAGGCAGAGGTCGGCAACGGGCAGGCAGCGAGGTACAAAGTCAGGAGGCAGAGCCGTAGTAGAGAGTCCAAGCCAGGGTCGGTATGATCAGCAGAGGCAGGTGACAGACAAGGGAATTCCAGAAGAGAAGTCAAGGAAGCCGGGTAGTCAGGAGCAAGGTAACAGGTCACACAGGAATCAAGAACTTAGTAACTAGCTGAAGACGATCCAGCACTAGTGTCAGGCAAAGACTTTGTTTATATATGGATTGGTGGACATGGACGTGCGTGCGTGAGAACGTAAACCCGCTCGTATGGCTGTACGGGTGCGCGGGCGTGCACGTTCGATCCGGAACTCGCTCGCATCTGTCGGGGACACCGCGCATGGCCGTTAGCCACCACTGCACGGAGACAGAAACTGTAAGTTCTCTGACATTGCCCCTTCTTAAGGGCAGCCTCCGGATGCCTCTTGAAACCGAACCCTCTGGGCGGGAGCGATGAAAAGCCCGTATGAGCCTCTGGGCATGAAGATTTGTTTCGGGTTCCCAAGAATTCTCTTCTGGGCCAAAGCCTCTTCATTTGATCAAATATTGATTCTGCCCTTGTCTTTTCCTATAGTCCAAAATGGCTTTAATCTCAAATTCTTCTTCCCCATTCACAACTATAGCCTCAGGGGGTCCTACCTCCCGATCCGGAAAGGAATTTGGCACATCGACCTTGAGAAGTGAAGCATGGAAAACAGGGTGGATCCTGAATGAATTTGGGAGTTCCAGTTCATAGGTGACTGAATTGATTTTCTTCTTGACTGGGAAGGGCCCTAAGTATCTGGGACCCAGTTTCTTAGAAGGGCATGCCAATTTTAGTTTTTTTAGTAGCCAGCCACACACGATCACCAACTTTTAAATCCAACTCTCCCCTTCTTTTCTTGTCGAAGAATTTTTTATTATCTTCCTGCGCCTTAGAGATAGTTTCTTTAAGCAACTGATTGTTTGCGGCAAAGAAATTGAGTCTGTCCTGGACAGCGGGTACAGGAGAATCTGGTACGAGTACTGGCAAAAAGGAGGGATGAAACCCGTAGTTGGAGAAGAATGGTGACTGGTTTGTGGTAGAGTGCGTAGTATTGTTGAATGCGAATTCCGCCAAGGGCAGCAATGAGGCACAATCTTCCTGAGAAAAAGAAGAGAAGCAACGTAGGTACTGTTCCAACGTTTGTTTAGTGCGTTCAGTCTGCCCATTGGTCTGGGGGTGATATGCTGAAGAAAAGCTCAGTTTGATGCCTAGTGCCTCACACAATGACTTCCAAAATTTAGATGTGAAGTGTACTCCACGATCCGAAATGATGTCACTGTTAATTCTGTGGAGTCTAACAATTTCCTTAATAAAAATTCTGGCAGTTTCGGTTGCCGACGGAGTCCCTTTCATGGGAATAAAATGTGCCATTTTGGAAAAACGGTCAACTACCACGAAGACAGATGAAAATCCCTCAGAAGGGGGAACCTCGACAATGAAGTCCATTGCAATTTTATCCCAAGGTCTTTCAGGGATGGGCAGTGGTCTCAATAGTCCCCATGCTTTATTCTTGCTACTCTTATTCCTAAGGCAGGTCAAGCAAGAGTTTACATAATTCCTACAGTCCTTTGCAAGGTTGGGCCACCAAAAATGCCTTTGAATTAGGTCCACGGTCTTGTGACCCCCGAAGTGGCCCGCTAAGGGATAGTCATGACAGACCTGTAGAATGGTGGTACGTAGATCTTAAAGGGACAAAAATCTTATTTCCTTGCCAGAAGAGCCCGTCTTTTTCCTGGAGGTTAGTTCCTGGGGGTATCAATGTCCCTAAAGATGCCTGACGGATTTGTGATATAACACTAGATTGGGTTAGTAAGAAATTTCCAGCTTGCAGGATCGTATCTGGTTGTGAAGAAACCTCAGCCTCCGTGAACATGCGGGATAGAGCATTGGGTTTGATGTTTTTAGACCCTGGCCGGTAGGTAAGGTGAAAATTGAAACGGGAAAAGAATAGAGATCATCTTGCCTGTCTGGGTCTGAGACGCTTGGCAGTCCTGAGATACTCGAGGTTTTTATGAACTGTGAAGATCAAGTGCTGCTCCCTCTAGGAGATACCGCCATTCTTCCAAGGCTGCTTTTATCGCCAAGAGCTCTCGGTCCCCAACGTCATAATTTCTCTCGGATGCACCTAATTTCTTGGAAGAGAAAGCCACAGGGTGCATTAAGCATTTGGGCCCTTGGCGTTGGGACAGGATGGCCCCCACAGCGCTCTCTGATGCATCCACTTCCAAGGTATAAGGCAAGGCAGGATCAGGGTGTTTCAACACCGGGGCAAAGGTAAATAGTTCTTTTAATTTGTCAAACGCAGCTTGGGCTGCTGTGGTCCATTGAAAACGGTTTTGCTTCCTTGTGAGGTGTGTGATGGGTGCTATAATACTGGAGAAATTTTTTATAAATTTTCTGTAAAAGTTAGAGAATCCAAAAAACGTTGCACTCCTTTTTTATCAGTTGGGGTGGCCAGGACATGATGGCTGAGACCTTCTGAGGATCCCTTGCCACACCCCCAGTTGATATTACCAAGCAAAGAAAGTGAATGGTCTGGTGTTCAAACTCACATTTCTCGGCTTTGGCGAAAAGTCAGTTTTGTCTCAACCTCTGCAGAACTTGTCTCACATGGTCACGATGTGTTTCTAGGGAGTTTGAGAATATCAGGATATCATCCAAGTAGACAATTACGAATTAGTCCAGAAAGTATCTAAAAAAGTTGTTCACAAAATGTTGGAAGGTAGCTGGTGCATTACAGAGTCCAAATGGCATAACTAGGTACTCGAAGTGGCCGAAGCGTGTCCGGAAAGCTGTCTTCCACTCATCCCCCTCACGGATTCGAATGAAATTATAGGCACCTCACAAAATCCAGCTTTCTGAATATCCAGGCCGAGCGAAGTCTCTGAAACAGTTCTGGGATCAATGGGAGAGGATAGCGATTCTTAATTGTTATTTTATTTAAGTCTCTGTAGTCCACACATGGGAGGAGGGAATGATCTTTCTTCTTGACGAAGAATATTCCAGCACCGGCTGGAGAAGAGGAGTGTCGGATGAAACCTTTTTTCAGGTTTTCGTCAATGTACTCCTTAAGGACCAAGAGTTCGGGTTCCGACAGAGGAAAGATTCTTCCAAACAGAATTTCTGCCCCCGGTAACAGTTCAATTGGGCAATCATAAACCCGGTGGGGTGGAAGAGTGTCTGCTTTCTGTTTGTCAAACACATCCAGGAAACTATGGTACACAGATGGAACCAGTTCTTGGATTCTGACGTAGATTTTAGACAGCTGATGACTGGGGTTACATGGTGGAGGACCTTAAGGCAGTTCTGGAGACAATAGCTGGACTGGAACACTACTTCACCCGTAATCCAATTGATTTGAAGATTATAGGCTTGCAGCCACAGCATTCCCAGAATAATTGGAAATAATGGGGATGAGATGACGTCCAGGCACAGTAGTTCCTGATGGTTGGGTAATATGCTGGCGGGCAGTGGTTGGGTTTCATGAGTAATAGGCCCGGATTTAATATTTGACCCATCTGCTAGCCATATGGAGAGTTGTTGTTGCTTGGGTGTTAACGGGATGTTATGTTGCAGGGCAAAGGCACGATCTACGAAGCAGCTGCAGGCGCCAGAGTCAATTATGGCCCGGACCCGGAGTGTTCCTTCTGGAAGCTGCAAGGAAACAGGGACAGCAATGTGAGCAGATCTTGTTACAGGTAGTGCACTAGGTTCATGAGGCAGAGAGTTAAACTTACGGGTCTTATTTGGGCACATATTTGCGTAGTGGCCAGCTTCCCCACAATAGAGGCAGAGGTTGTTCTGGCGTCGACGCTGTTTTTCTTGGCAATGGTGAACGGAGCAGTCCTATCTGCATTGGCTCCGGAGCTTCGGAGGTGGCAGCAGGTACATGGGAGGCGGACTTAGGAGGGTTGCTAGGAACTTTGGGCAACATCCACATGGGCCGCATCTGACTGGTTCTTTCAGATCTCCGTTCTCTTAGACGACGGTCTATCTGGATGGACAATTGGATCAGGTCCTCCAAAGAGTCTGGAAGTCCAACACGGGCCAACTCATCTTTCAGTGCCTCAGAGAGTCCCATGCGGAACTGATAGCGGAGGGCGGCGTTGTTCCACTGAGTGTCGGCACTCCATCGCCTAAAGTCTGTTACGTAATCTTCCACTGGCCTACGTCCTTGCTGGAGGGCATGAAGACTGGCCTCAGCGGTGGTAGCACGTTGAGGGTCATCATACAATTTGGCCATTTCATTCAAGAAAGAGTCCATAGTGTCTAATAGTGGACTGGCTTGCTCCAGTAAGCGGTGAGCCCAGGTTTGGGGTTCACCCTGGAGTAGTGAGACGATGAACCCCACCTTGGTGCTCTCCAAAGAGAAGGTATGGGGCTGTAGCAGAAAGTATAGCTGGCAGGCATTTTTAAAGGCACGGAACTTGCTGCGATCTCCCGAAAACCTCTCTGGAGTGGGGACTCGAGGCTCTGGGGGTGGCACCATTATTGCAGGTGCTGATGCTGAGGTCGCTGGGCCGGGAGGCCGAGGTGCTGTAGCCGCCTGGTGAGTTGAGGGATTTGGAGACAATGACTCCACTCTTTGCTCGAGTTGCCGGTAGCCATCTTGTAGGCCCTGGACTGCCTGGGTAAGGGCCGAAATCTGTTGGCACAGAGCGTCTAGAGGTGAAGTCCCCCTTTCAGATTCCATCTTGGCTGGATCGTACTGTCATGTACCTTACAGCGGAGTCTGAATGCTGAGGGAGGCCTCTCTCACGGTTCCGGTCCTGACACCCCTGGTAGTTAGGACAGGGAGTGCCGGGGCTGGAAAACTGGAACTAGGAGATTCAGGATCCTCCAGGAGAAGATGGGAAGACTGATCACCAGAACTGTTTAGTAGTAGCCGGGCAGGTAGGGGTGGATTCAAGAACAACTGCAACGTCAGGACAGGCAAAGGTTGGCAACTGGCTGGCAGCGAGGTATCTAAAACAGAAGGCAAGTTCGTGGTCAAGGTCAGGCAGAGGTCGGCAACGGGCAGGCAGCGAGGTACAAAGTCAGGAGGCAGAGCCGTAGTAGAGAGTCCAAGCCAGGGTCGGTATCATAGGCGTGCCCACGGGGTGTGCCGAGTGTGCCCAGGCACACCCTAATCATTCAGCCCTGTCTGTGTTTCAACAAGTTTTGTCAGTGCTAAATGCCTGCAACATCTGTCCTGTCCCTGTGTAACTTCAGTCACCACCACTGTGGCCAGTAAAAACAGCTGTGCTGCGAGTGGGAGGTGATTGAGCAGAGAACTAGGACCTCAGCTGTGGAGTAAGCCAGCCGCATTTTCCGATGCAGCTTCTATAGTTCCGGCTGCAGGTCCTCACAGTAGCCGGCGGAGTGATCTATATCTACACCCTGCCCCCCCCCTCCAGCTTCTCTCTCCCTGTAAGCAGCAGACTAGCAGAGCCTGAGAGCGGCAGACGAGTGGCTGCAGCCTCCTAGATCCAGGTAGTGATTGCATTTAGAAGCTTCCAATCTCGTTTTTTCTATCTCCCCCAAGTCTTATGTATGTTCAATCTGTGCCCTCATTCACTTAGATCCTCCCCCCATCTCCAGTGCCGTCTGCCCAGAGAACCTGGAGGTGGGGCACTGCTACTGCCAGGTGCTGCTGACACTGTGCAGGGGAGGGGGTGAGCTGAGCTCATGTTCTTATAAAAGTCAATTTGGAGAGGTTAGCTGGCAGTTTCACATCAGAACTATTCAGAACTATTCAGGAGGATTTGTTTGCAGTGTGATGAGAAAGATGAAGCTAATAGGAGGATTGGAAGAACAGAGTGTGTGTATGGGGGAGTCAGCTGAGTCTTCAGCCCTGCTCACACCTAACAGATATCTTGAACACTGGCACTTATCACTATATAAACAACCCCCACACTCTGTGTATGTTCAGATAATCTAAAGAAAGTTTATAACCATTCAATTTAACCTTGTGTTCTCCAAACTCTGTACAACATGTAAATTCCCCACATAAACGAAACACTCTATACAGGGGGTCCCCTAGTTACAAACATCCGACTTACAAACGACTCCTACTTACAAACGGAGGGAGACAACAGGCAGTGAGAGGAAATCTACCCCTAGGAAGGGAAATTCACTCCTGTAAGAGCTATTATGGGGAAAAGGTACCTCCACTGATGCTTTATCACCAATCCTTGTTTCCACAACAACCCAAAATTTTCTAAATCCCATTGTCATTGGGACAGAAAGTGAGGTGAAATCTTCTGAACAGGGGCACAGACAGCAAAACAAATGTTACAGGGGTGTTAACCCTTCCCTATGCTATCCAAAAAGCTTAAAAATATTATTTTTGGCTGGAGCTACACTTAAAAATGTACCTGTTCCGACTTACAAACAGATTCAACTTAAGAACAAACCTACAGTCCCTATCTTGTTTGTAACCCGGGGACCCCCTGTATACAAGTTACCTGTCCTCAATAAACAGAGCAGAGCACAGTGTTCACAGTTATTTACATGGTAGTGCAATTGTATGAACACTGATTATTTAGAGAATAATGATTTTTTAAAACTGAGAATTAGGCTCGTTTATTCTTTTTTTACGCACGCACAGGCATGGTTTTCATGCATTACGTGTAGGGCAGCCCATTAATTTCAATGGGTGCCCTACGCACAAGCATCGTGGAAAAGAAGTCCTGAATCTTTTCCAAAAGTGTGCGGCACCCTGTAGTTTGGTCCACATGTTTGCAGATGCATGGAGGTGCCAATAACAAATAATGGCACTGCTGCACATCTGGATAAGGGCAGCACATTTCTTTGCATGTTGGGAAGGCATGCAATTTTGCATGCATTACCCACACGCATAGATGTGAACTTAGCCTTAGAGTGTTTTGTTTTTTTTACGGTGAATTTACACTTTGGATTTTACAGAGTTTGGATCAATACAGGGTTAAATTGAATGGTTATACATTAACTTTGCATGATCTGGAAACCACATACACAGAGTGCTTTCACTCTCATACCTCCCACATTCCTCTCCTGTACATACTGCTCACTCTCATACCTCCCACACTCCTCTCCTGTACATACTGTCCACTGTCATACCTCCCACACTCCTCTCCTGTACATACTGCTCACTCTCATACCCCCCCCCCCCCCACACACTCCTCTCCTGTACATACTGCTCACTCTCATACCTCCCACACTCCTCTCCTGTACATACTGCTCACTCTCATACCTCCCACACTCCTCCTCTGTACATACTGCTCACTCTCATACCCCCCCACACTCCTCTCCTGTACATACTGCTCACTCTCATACCCCCCACACTCCTCTCCTGAGCATAGTGCCCACTGTCATACCCTGCACACTCCTCTCCTGTACATAGTGCCTATTGTCATATCCTCCACACTCCTCTCCTGTACATACTGCTCACTCTCATACCCCCACACTCCTCTCCTGTACATACTGCTCACTCTCATACCCCCCACACTCCTCTCCTGTACATAGTACCCACTGTCATACCCCCCACACTCCTCTCCTGTACATAGTGCCCATTGTCATACCTCCCACACGCCTCTCCTGTACATACTGCTCACTCCCATACCTCCCACATTTCTCTCCTGTACATACTGCTCACTCTCATACCCCCTCCCCCCCACACTCCTCTCCTGTACATACTGCTCACTCTCATACCCCCCACACTCCTCTCCTGTACATACTGCTCACTCTCATACCCTCCACACTCCTCTCCTGTACATAGTGCCCATTGTCATACCCCTCACACTCCTCTCCTGTACATAGTGCCCATTGTCACACCTCCCACACTCATCTCCTGTACATACTGCTCACTCTCATACCTCCCACACTCCTCTCCTGTACATACTGCTCACTCTCATACCCCCCACACTCCTCTCCTGTACATACTGCTCACTCTCATACCCCCCCCCCACTCCTCTCCTGTACATAGTGCCCATTGTCATACCCCCTACACTCCTCTCCTGTACATAGTGCCCATTGTCACACCTCCCACACTCATCTCCTGTACATACTGCTCACTCTCATACCTCCCACACTCCTCTCCTGTACATACTGCTCACTCTCATACCCCCCCACACTCCTCTCCTGTACATACTGCTCACTCTCATACCCTCCACACTCCTCTCCTGTACATAGTGCCCATTGTCATACCCCTCACACTCCTCTCCTGTACATAGTGCCCATTGTCACACCTCCCACACTCATCTCCTGTACATACTGCTCACTCTCATACCTCCCACACTCCTCTCCTGTACATACTGCTCACTCTCATACCCCCCACACTCCTCTCCTGTACATACTGCTCACTCTCATACCCCCCCACTCCTCTCCTGTACATAGTGCCCATTGTCATACCCCCTACACTCCTCTCCTGTACATAGTGCCCATTGTCACACCTCCCACACTCATCTCCTGTACATACTGCTCACTCTCATACCTCCCACACTCCTCTCCTGTACATACTGCTCACTCTCATACCCCCCCACACTCCTCTCCTGTACATACTGCTCACTCTCATACCTCCCACACTGCTCTCCTGTACATAGTGCCCATTGTCATACCTCCCACACTCCTCTCCTGTACATACTGCTCACTCTCATACCTCCCACTCATACCTCCCATACTCCTTTCATGTACATAGTGCCCACTCTCTTACCCTCCACATTTTGCACTTTTCTTTCACTGTGCCCGCAGGGAGATGGGGAAGACCTTTCTTACATTATAAACCGTTTGCTCATATTTATTTATAAGAATATTTACAGTGTATATGTGTGTGTATATATACATACATACATACGTACACACACACTCGCATGTGCGTTTGAGATTTCGTGCACACCCTAATGCGATAGGCTTCACACACCTATGGTCGGTATGATCAGCAGAGGCAGGTGACAGACAAGGGAATTCCAGAAGAGAAGTCAAGGAAGCCGGGTAGTCAGGAGCAAGGTAACAGGTCACACAGGAATCAAGAACTTAGGAACTAGCTGAAGACGATCCAGCACTAGTGTCAGGCAAAGACTTTGTTTATATATGGCGCTGAACGCGGGGATTGGTGGACGTGGACGTGCGTGTGTGAGAACGTACACCCGCTCGTATGGCTGTGCGGGTGCGTGCACATGTTCGTACAGGTGCGCGGGCATGCACAATCGATCCGGAACTCGCTCGCATCTGTCGGGGACACCACGCATGGCCGTTAGTCACCACTGCACAGAGATGGAAACTGTGAGTTCTCTGACAGCTGCGGAGGGGACGACAGGAGGTCAGAGGCTGCGGATGGTACAGGGGAGGTCAGAGGCTGCGGAGGGGATGACAGGGGAGGGCAGAGGCTGCGGAGTGGATGACAGGGGAGGTCAGAGGCTGCGGAGGGGACGACAGGGGAGGGCAGAGGCTGCGGAGAGGATGACAGGGGAGGTCAGAGGCTGCGGTGGGGATGACAGGGGAGGTCAGAGGCTGTGGAGGGGACGACAGGGAGGGCAGAGGCTGCGGAGGGGATAACAGGGGAGGTCAGAGGCTGCGGAGGGGATGACAGGGGAGGTCAGAGGCTGCGGGGGGGAAGACACGAGGTTAGAGGCTGCGGGGGGGGGTAAACAGGAGGTCAGAGGCTGCAGGGGGGGTGGACAGGAGGTCAGAGGCTGCGGAGGGCAATCTTAGAGGCTGCAGGGGGGAACAGGAGGTCAGAGGCTGCGGGGCGGACAGGAGGTTAGAGGCTGCGGGGGGGCGGACAAGAGGTCAGAGGCTGCGAGGGGGACGTAGAAAGGGAGAAACACGCCACCAGACCAGACCTCACTGAGCGCTTTACTTTTAAAAATAGCGCCACTCTGCGCCATCGTGTCACTGCGCATGCGCCCGCCTTTCCGAAAATTGACGAGCGTGTACGGGCTTTCTCGAGCACGGCTAGCTTTGGAACAGCTGGCGTGTGCGCAGTTGCATGTCGGCCGGCCCCGCAGCCATATTTTTTTCCGACGCCGCTGCCCTCACAGCGGCCTCAGGGGCAGCCAGTCAGCCGGCCCACCGGGAGATTTCCCGGTATCCCGGTAGGCCAGTCCGGCCCTGGCCTTGGCACTGAGCGGCTGCACATTTGCAGACACAGCTGTGCCCTGCGCGTTCCTGGCACAGTTATTGGCAGCTAACTACTTCTTGCGACCAGGAGCTTGCTGATCATGTGAGTGCTGTGATGTGGTGGTCACATGATCATAAACCCCGCCCCTGACATTTAAAACCTCTTAAAGGGCTGGGAGGCACTGGTGCAAAGAGTTTAAAATACTATGGTTCTATTTACACATTTCCAGTGAGTACATCAGTGCATTGCCTTGCCATTCATTGTCAATGACACCCACTTCCAACATGTTTTGCAGCCCACAACCGTTTATGGTGCTGTCTTGGAGGGATAATCTATTATTCAGGATTTATATTGCCCCAACAGTTTGCTCAGCACTTTACAAAATGAAGGCCGATGTTACAGCTACAATAGAATTTGGTACAAGAGGAATCAGAGGGCCCTGCTCGTTAGAGCTTACACTCTAATGCCCCGTACACACGGTCGGACTTTGTTCGGACATTCCGACAACAAAATCCTAGGATTTTTTCCGTCGGATGTTGGCTCAAACTTGTCTTGCATACACACGGTCACACAAAGTTGTCGGAAAATCCGATCGTTCTAAACGCGGTGACGTAAAACACGTACGTCGGGACTATAAACGGGGCAGTGGCCAATAGCTTTCATCTCTTTATTTATTCTGAGCATGCGTGGCACTTTGTCCGTCGGACTGGTGTACACACGATTGGAATTTCCGACAACGGATTTTGTTGTCGAAAAATTTTATCTCCTGCTGTCCAACTTTGTGTGTCGGAAAATCCGATGGAAAATGTCAGATGGAGCCCACACACGGTCGGAATTTCCGACAACACGCTCCGATCGGACATTTTCCATCGGAAAATCCGACCGTGTGTACGGGGCATAAGAGGGAGGGTCAAGTAATACAAAAGGTAATAAATGTAGGGGATGAGCTAATGGAGAAATGAAAAATATTGTATTGGTTAGAAGCAGGATAAGCGTCTTCTAACGAGAAGGGTTTCCATGGATTAAAGATGGATCTATTAGGAGATAGTCGTAAGGATTGGGGTAGGGAGCTCCAAAGGATGGGAGAAGCTTGGGAGAAGTCCTAGAGTTGGGTGATTGGTTTATTTTCCTTATCAGTTTTGTTTATTCTGGGGCAGGTCCGAATGGGCCATTGACTACGTTTTTTAAAACCATCTTCCTCTCCTGGAAAAATGGTTATGGATCCCTGTGCACCATAGGGCATTTTCCCCCTGCTCAAAACCCAGCATATATACCAGAAGTAAGGAAAAATTCTGACACCTGTGAAATAGGCAAGAAGGAAAGAGAAATCTCCCAAATGTGGGCATGGGTAGTAATACAAATGTTTCAAACGATCCAAAACAAATAACCTGAGTAGAATTCTAGGGTGCATCACTAGATGGCTCACCACTAGGGATGAGCCGAACACCCCCCCCCCGGTTCGGCTCGCAGCAGAACATGCGAACAGGCAAAAAATTTTTGCAAACACCATTAGTCTGCCTGTAAAGTAGCACATCTTTCCCATGTTTATAACAGTCCCACAGCATAATTACATTTCTAAAGGAAAAATGTTACTTAAAATTGCTCGCGGCTGTAATGTCCCCCCCCCAAAGCATCTTATCCCCATGTTGATGGGGACAAGGGCCTCATCCCCACAACCCTTGCCCGGTGGTTGTGGGGGTCTGTCTCCCAGATCCAGCCCCCCCCCATGTGAATGGGTATCCATTCGCCAAAAAGTGTCAAACAAGTAAAAAGGACAGCAGACAGTATTTAACAATTCCTTTATTAAAAAAAATAAAAGTGTCCCGCGATGTAAATCCATCGTCAATCATGGCGCCGACGGTCCAGAGAAAAAGAAACGGAAAAAGTCCGCCTCCATAGGAGGACCACCATGTACAACCTCATAGACATCTACACGTAGCAAAATCACCAGTCAGACTCAGCAGTGTAAACCTCACCTTGGTGACCCCCAAAACTAACAATTATCTCCTAACCCTCCAAGCAGTTATATCTAAAGGCTCTCCACTGGGTGGTACCAAGCTCAATGAGAACCAGAATTGGCCACAGGTGTGAAGGGATGGATGGCCCCGCCCTTGGCTATATAACAGCTATCACCACGAAAAAAGGCTCGAGGTGGAGTTTTTCCGTTTTTTGTTTGTTTTTTTTTTACTTGGGACCATCAGCGCTGTGATTGACAAATTCCATTGCGGGACACTTTTTTTTTTTTTTTATAAAGGAATTGTCAAAAACTGTCTGCTGTGGTTTTTACTGTTTTTACACTTTTTTGGTGAATAGATCCATAACCATTCACATGGGTGGGGGCCGTGATCTGGGGGCCCTCTTGTTAAAGGGGGCTTCCAGATTTCGATAAGCCCCCAGCCCGCAGACCCCCACAACTGCCGGGCAAGGGTTGTGGGGAACATGGGGACAAGGTGCATTGGGGGGACCCCAAAGTACCCTCCCCATGTTGAGGGCATGTGGCCTGGAATGGTTCATGGGGGGGGCTCTCTCGTTCCCCCCGTTTTCCTGCGGTCTGCCAGGTTGCATAAGGACCTGGTATGGATTTTTCAATTCATGCCATTTTTTTTTCGATTTTGGCACGGGGTTCCCCTTAAAATCCATACAAGGCCTAAAGGCCCGGTATGGATTTTGGGGGGGACCCCCATGCCATTTCTTTTTTACATTTTGACGCAGGGTTCCCCTTAACCATTTCAATACACTGTGTTAACTATCTCCATCCACACACTATACACAGCCACTATGTAAGCAGCCTTAGTCCCCCTGAGGCATGATTGGCCAAAGGCACCCTGTCTTTGGCCAATCATGGCTCTCTCAGCAGAGCGCGCTGTGATTGGCCAAAGCATACAGGTCAGGTGCATGCTTTGGCCAGTCATCATACAGCAATGTACTGCGATCTTGCAGTGCATTATGGGGCATTCCGCTGCGATCGAATTTCCCACGAACACCTCATAATATTCACTGTTCGGCGAACGCCCAATGTTCGAGACGAACTTACGTTCGATTTGAACATCGAGCTCACCCCTATTCACACTGAATGCGGGTTTGAAATCAGTTTAGCTGAACTTGCACGATTTCAAACTCGCATTTCGGTGCAAGTTCAGGGGTGATTTGAAAGACAGCTGTTCATGCATAGATGCCTATTGAAATCACCACCGAAGTCGCTAAAAGTAGTGCAGGAACTACTTTTGGAAATTGGTGCGGCGCCGCAGTGTTGGCAAAGTCGTACCGATTGGGACAGTGCCATTCCCGGCAATAGGCTGAGATTTGGCAAGAGATGTGGACAGGGGCTTAAACTGGAGAGTGCAAAATCTGGTGTAGCTGTACATGGCAGTCAATCAGCTTCTAACTTCTGCTTGTTCAATTAAACTTTGACAAAAAAAAAATGGAAGCTGATTGGTTTCTATGCAGAGCTGCACCAGATTTTGCACTCTCCAGTTATTGTAAATTATCCCATAGTGTCTGGGCTGTATGCATGCAAACCTTCACACCTGTGGCCAATTCTGGTTCTCGTTGAGCTTGGTTCCACCCAGTGGAGAGCCTTTAGATATAACTGCTTGGAGGGTGAGGAGATAATTGTTTGTTTTCAGGGTCACCAAGGTGAGGTTTGCACTGCTGGGTCTGACTGGTGATTTTGCTGTGTGTAGATGTCTATGAGGTTATATATGGTGGTCCTACATACAATGTAAATCTATATGTAATGGACACAATGCAGATCCATGATGTGCAATGCTAGTCTTCATTGGGCACAGTCCTCATATTTGGTATTTAATACATCGCTTGCATTTACTTGTACCCAAAAACTTCACCTGTACAGCTGGAATTGTATTGCTGCAGATGGTAAATTGTGTTCTTCCTGGGAAAATACCAACAGGCAACATAATTGCAGCAACATGGTATGTTCCTGTATAGTGGAATAAATGCTGCATGTGTACTTCTGGGACTGTTCCTGTGCATTAGTAAAGTGAGGGGCTGCCATAACACGTTAGGTGTGACACTGCATGCATTAACGCAATACACAGGAATGGGGAAATGTGAATGTGCCTTCAGACATGGTGTATATTAAAGCCTTAGTGTGTTGGAATTCTAAATCAATGGTACCACAATGCATGTAACAAGTGCATTTCTGCAATGCACTGCAGCGCACAAAGTGTTTCAGATCTTTGTAGTTGGCCTTCCTTCTCACCATGGTTCATCTTCCAGCTGTGTATGTGGGGTACTCCACGGTTCCCAGGGCCGGTGCTACCACTAGGCAGCCGCCTAGGGGGCCCGACCACTGGTGTTTCTACTCTATTCTCTCTGCAGCAATCAAATAAGTCTCAGCATCCGCCGCTCTGTTCGCACATAGTGTCAGAGGCGTGGCGGCGGAGGATTATGTCTGTGTCCCGACTCCTGAATGAATAGAAGCAAGCAAACATTCATTGATGGGTGCTGGTGAGGCTGCATTTGATGGGTGCTTCATGATCTTCGTGATCTGTGCTCAGATTGCTCTTCAAGTGTTGTATTGTCTGCTTTAACCCCTTGATTCCCACACTAGCATGTGGTGGTGGTTGGGTACTCGCAGAGGGGCCCTATTCACTTGTTGGCAATGGGATATATGATGCCTGCAGCTAAATGGGGGTGTGTGGGTCTTGTGCAGCAAGCTTTAACAAAGAGGTTTGCGGGGGTTTAGGCAAGCTTTTGAGAACCCCTGTTAAAGTTTTTAACGCAGATGTCCAGTTTTTTGGCAGCATCACCTCCTGAACGCCTGCAAACCTTTCACTTTCTTCTGAAAAGTGATTCCCCATGGATCACTTTTCAGGGGGGGGGGCAGTAAACACTGCTGGTAGTGTGAAAGAAACCTTAATGTAAGACTGTTGTGACTGGTTCAGTATTCTCTGTAAAGCACTGCGGTATATGTTGGAGCTAAATAAACTTCTTGGTTTTTAACTTGGTCAACATATCCAGTTATTCTAGTGCCATAAATTACTGTATACTTTTTTTTTTTTTTTTTAATACTGATTTGCATTGACCTTACAGTATATGTGCTGGTATGCAGTCTTAATGGATTACCAATGTTTTCTTAAATTTTGCAGATGATTGACAAGCTATTACTAGTGCTCTCCATCGCAGCCACTGCAACAGGTGTGTTACTGTATGAGACCGTTTCAAATGCAAGTTTCCCTCCAGTAATATCTCTGCTCCTCCCGCAATAGGGTTGTGGCAGAACAGGCCCTTGTTTCATCAAGGTAACTCCTCATGCTAGGGGCACATGGCTGAGGTGTGGTTTTTTTTTTTTTTTTTTTTTTGGCCTGGGGTTCCTCCCTAAAATTCAGACTATCTGATGTAGAATTTGGGGCATGTTTTGTGTGTGTGTTCACCCATAAAAATCATACCAGATCTGAAGGTTCTGGTATGAATGGGGGGGGGGGGGAACCCTGTACCAGTTCTAGTGTTTGGTTCTCTATCATCTAGAATAAGGGTCTGGTGTAGATTAATGGAATCCCCGGCCACTTTTATTACAAATAAAATGAAGCATCAGGGAGCTGTCGCTTCGTTGGCAACCTCACTACCTGCGGACCTCCCGCCCAAAATGTACTGCGCACGGACGCCACCCCCCCCCTCTCTCCAGCCACCCCCTTTATGACCAATGGATTCGTGCATTGCATGAATCTATCAATGGCCCCTGCTTCTACCCTCTATTCAGGCGACCAGCCCCTTGTCGGGTGCCTGAATTACAGCGGCGGGGGTGTTTTTGAAGCACCTGATTAGAGCCATAGGCTCTAATAGGCGTCAAAAAAATAAACGGCGAGTGCAGCTCGCAGTTCACCCAGCTGTGTTAGGAAAGCGAATGAATATTCTCTTTTCTAAACACTGAACCACCACTCCACAATCAGGTGCTTGGTCCTGTTACCCGTCACCTGACTGGCTGAAACGACAGGCGCTGTGATTGGATGCCTATCGGGCATTCAGTCATATGAGAGGACTGTTGAAGACCTCGAGGACATGGAGATACCTGGGGCGGCACAGTGGAAGCATTTGATGGGCACAGTGAGGCTGCAATTGATGGTTCAATTACAATCCAATCACATTTCCGTTTTTAGCATCTTAATTCAATTGGGATGTGGCACTCTTACTGTCTTTTTGTATCCACAGTACCACTCTGTTCTGATACAAATAAACTTCCTTCTATATGTCCAATCAGAGCCCAGAGGGAACGATCTTCACCCTGCAAAGCTGTGATAAGAAGAAACAGATCTTTAGTTAAAAAAAGCAACACAAATGAACACTTGTTAAGCACACATTTAACCCCTTAATCACCCTAGATGTTAACCCCTTCCCAGCCAGTGTCATTAGTACAATGACAGCGTAGAGTATCACTGTATTCAGTGCCATTATAAGTTGCTGATTGCCACCATTAATGGTGTATATTAAATAAAATAAAAATTCCAGTGTATACAGTTGTGCTCATAAGTTTACATACCCTGGCAGAATTTATGATTTTGTGTCCATTTTTCAAAATATGAATGATAACCCAAACAAACATTTTTTTTTTTTTCAATCATGGTTAGTGTTTGGCTGAAGTAATTTATTATCAACTGTGTTTACTCTTTTTTTAAATCCTAATCGCAACAGAAACTACCCAAATGACCCTGATCAAAAGTTTATATCCCCTGGTGATTTTGGCCTGATAACATGCACACAAGTTGACACAAAGGGGTTTGAATGGCTATAAAAGGTAACCATCCTCACCTGTAATCTGTTTGCTTGTAATTTAGTGTGTGTATAGGTAAAGGTCAATGAGTTTCTGGACTCCTAACAGACCCTTGCATCTGTCATCCAGTGCTGCACTGACGTTTCTGGATTCTGAGTCATGGGGAAAGAAAAAATTGTCAAGACTCAGCAGGAAAAGGTAGTTGTATAAAACAGGAAAGGGATATAAAGATATCCAAGGAATTGAGAATGCCAATCAGCAGTGTTCAAACTCTAATCAAGAAGTGGGAAAATGACGGGTTCTGTTAACCACATCAGCCCTGGACGGATTTACCCCCTTCCTGACCAAGCCCTCTTTTTGCGATACGGCACTGCTTCGCTTTAAAGCGGAGTTCCACACAAAAATGGAACTTCCGCTTTTCGGACCCCCCCCCCCCCCCCTCCGGTGTCACATTTGGAACCTTTCAGGGGGGAGGGGGGTGCAGATACCTGTCAAAGACAGGTATTTGCACCCATTTCCGACATAGACTCCCATGGGAGTCTATGCCTCTTCCCGTCCCGACCGCGCTGTCTGCTGGGAACACACAGCTCCCAGGAGAGAGCGGGGACCACTTGGGACGCGCAGCGCGACATGCGCAGTAGGGAACCGGGAAGTGAAAAAGAGGGGGGAAGGTTGGGACTTTGAATGAGGTGCGCATGATGCAGCCCAATCACACTCACAGAGGTGCAAACATATGTATGTTTATTAAGGACCAATGATCAACATGGCATAAAAACGCATTGCATACATTAAACATAAAATCGCATATAGACAATAAATCTATGTATATACAATCATAGGACATGGGTAGGTACAATTATGCATCTTAATCCCCCAAGCAAGATAAAAGTCATGTGAAGTAAAAAACATCTGAAAATTGATCAATGTGTGTTTGATGCATCAAAGGTAGGCCCGACGCTGCGTTTCATGGACTTCAATCCACTCTTCAGGAGCCGGATGCATCTAAATTCTATAAAAAATGTATGAAAAGCAATATAGTTTCAGGGTCTAACAAGATCAGCAGAAAAGGGGGAAATTTGGACATAATAGGCCATGCCAAAAAAAGGTTACTCACATGATAGCCAAAACTGGGACCGTGCGACAAAAAGCCAGGGGTGAGCCATGGAGCCTGGCCCAGGAGCTGAGAGGGGGACCTTGACAAGGAACACCGGACCGCACACACCAACACCCCGCAATGGAGGGGACTTCTATAATGTAGGAAATATATAAAATGTATCTATGATGATACAAGTAACAAAAAACGAGATGATATAAGCTGCAGATATCACCAAGGTGATTGAAAAACGCACCTGGAAGATTGCCTTGAAAGATACATGTGGTGTTTGAAGCCACATGGATGGGAGAGGATCAGGGTTGCATAGGTTGTATCAGTACCATCTCTGAATACCATGAAGCAGGGAGTGAGATGCAGCCCCAGCATTGAACGTCAGCTCCCCCTCAGCGTCACGCAGGCACGACACAGTGGAGCAAACCTCAGCGAACGCCAGAGAAGCTCACCACATGTCAGCCCAGCTGATATACCGGACATCTGTGTGTGCGACGCCCAACCAAGGAGGTCACATGCACAGTGCCGGGGGCGTGGCGCCGATGCAAGGTGGAAAGATCCGCCCAGCCACTCACCCCCAACCCTGTGGAGGGGAGATAGGAGGGCGGACACCAGCATGCATCGCAGCTCCCGGGAGACAGGACATCTGCCCACCCACCGACAATGAGTCACACAGACTCAATCTGGCCACAGGGAGTAAAAAATATATAAAGTAGTAAAAAATCAATATATGTAAACTGTCAATGCAAAGAACGTTCCATATCAAGCATGCTGAATTACGGCCGGACCCGGTAGGAATCCGCCATAAGAGAGCGATGGGCTACAATCATGAGCACCTCCATCCCTAATCAGTGCAAGCAATGGGGGGGAAAGCGAACTTAGGACTTTAAATGGGACGCAAGGGAAAGTTTGCGCCCCCATCCTTAATGACATGAAAAAGAGGGGGGAAGGTTGGGACTTTGAATGAGGTGCGCATGATGCAGCCCAATCACACTCACAGAGGTGCAAACATATGTATGTTTATTAAGGACCAATGATCAACATGGCATAAAAACGCATTGCATACATTAAACATAAAATCGCATATAGACAATAAATCTATGTATATACAATCATAGGACATGGGTAGGTACAATTATGCATCTTAATCCCCCAAGCAAGATAAAAGTCATGTGAAGTAAAAAACATCTGAAAATTGATCAATGTGTGTTTGATGCATCAAAGGTAGGCCCGACGCTGCGTTTCATGGACTTCAATCCACTCTTCAGGAGCCGGATGCATCTAAATTCTATAAAAAATGTATGAAAAGCAATATAGTTTCAGGGTCTAACAAGATCAGCAGAAAAGGGGGAAATTTGGACATAATAGGCCATGCCAAAAAAAGGTTACTCACATGATAGCCAAAACTGGGACCGTGCGACAAAAAGCCAGGGGTGAGCCATGGAGCCTGGCCCAGGAGCTGAGAGGGCAACGCTTCACTTCCCGATTCCCTCACCTAGGATGGCGGCGGCAGCTGCCGAGAACCGAGCGTCCCCTGCCGACATCGCTGGACCCCGGGATAGGTAAGTGGCAATGTATTAAAAGTCAGCAGCTGTAGTATTTGTAGCTGCTGGCTTTTAATAATTTTTTTTGGCGGTGTGGGTGAACCCCCGCTTTAACTATCAATTGCGCGGTCATGCGACGTTGTACCCTAAAATTTTTTATTTTTTGGTGGTATCGCCTCTGCAGTTTTTTTTTTTTTTTTTTTTTTTTTTTTTTTTTTGCACTATAAACAGAGCGAATGTTTTGGAAAACTTTTATTGTAGTAAAAAAAAAAAAAAAAAAAAAAAAATATCCCAAAAATATATACAACAAAAACTGAAATTCTTCCTCCAGTTTAGACTGATTGGTATTCTCCTAGCATTTTACCAAAAATATTTAGAACCCTCGCAGCGAAGCATGTTATCTGCCCTTCCTCTGGCCCTGAATTCTGCCGTGCCTTGGAGACAGCTGTCCCTGCATGTGATCATCTTCTCTTCAGATGTGCCTTGTCTGAACTGTTTACAATGTACGTAATCCATCCCCATGACTGACAATACCTGCTGTGTGATCAAGCTGAAACAATATTGGATTTCCATTACCTGTATCATTTGCATACTCTTTATTGTAGAGCATCTATACCCATCTGAATCTATAACAAAACCTCTGAAGAAGGACTTATAGTCTGTAACATGTGAGGCGTTATATACCGTATTGACTGCCACTAGTCCACTCTGCACCAGGTGACCAGTTCATACAACTATCGTTTTGGGTATTAGTTATTATACTTATGTCCAATGTATTTTTCTACATGTATATTAAGTTTCAATAAATTCATACTTTATACTTTGTTTTGTCTAAAGACCCTAAAGGGGTTCTCCCCACCATGCCCTTGGCACCAGATGTTTTTGCTACATTTGGAGAGAAGTCAACAAGGCCTATGATGAAAGGTACACCATTCCTACTGTGAAACACGGAGGTGGGTCGCTGATGTTTTGGGGATGTGTGAGCTACAAAGGCACAGGAAATGTAGTCAAAATTGATGGCAAGATGAATGCAGCATGTTATCAAATACCGGAGGAACATTTGCATTCATTAGCCAGGAAGCTGCGCATGGGACGTACTTGGACAATCCAACATGACAATGATCCAACACACAAAGCCAAGTCGACCTGTCATTGGCTAAGGCAAAATAACGTGAAGGTTCTGGAGTAGCCATCTCAGTCTTCTGACCTCAATATCATTGAGCCACTCTGGAAAGATCTCAAAAGTGCAGTTCATACAAGACAGCCCAAGAATTTACAGTAACTCATCCACAAATACCACAAGACTTCAAGCAGTCATTAATAAAGGGGGCAATACACGGTATTAAGAACTCGGGTATGTAACTTTTGATCAGGGTCGTTTTGGGTAGTTTCTTTTGTGATTATGATTTAAAGAGTAAACGGTTGATTGCTAAATGGCTTCAGCCAAACACTAACCATGAGTGAAAAGTTTTTGTGTTCATATTCTGAAAATGGCCAAGAAATCACACATTCTGCCAGGGTTTGTAAACTTCTGAGCACAATTGTATATACCATAGTTTGTAGACGCTATAACTTTCACGCAAACCAATCAATATTCACTTTTTTATTATATATTAAAAAAAAAAAACCCAGTGGTGATCAAATACCACCAAAAGAGCACTATTTGTGTGAAAAAAAAATTATATACATTTTTGTTTTGGGTACAGCATTGCATGACCAGTTAAGTAGCAGTGCTAAATGGCCTGGTCATGAGTGGATAAAACCTACCAGAAGTGGTTAATCAGCCACCATACGTGTCTATGCCGGTCTGAGGTTGTGTGCTGAGAACGTGCTCACTACGCACTCCCAGCCCACTGACCCAGCTGTTGGACAGCTCTTGGTCGAGGCTTCTGAGTGGGAGTTGGTGATGGGCTCCTGATCATGTAACGGTTTGAGGCTCCATCACATAAGAAAAATTGAGTCCTCTTGAAGTGCTGCTGAGAAGTGGTTTTAAGAGGTGAAAAATTAGTCTTAACGTTAAACTAGTCATCAAAAACAAGAACTAACCTTTTTGTCATTCCTCCAAAAACAACTCTTAAAACATGTTTAAAAGTTGAGGCTGGGAACTTTCCTGTAGTAAAGGCTGATGGTTCCTCAGTAGATTTCTCAGTACAGGTTGTGTTCAGATACAATGTGTGAAGAAATGGACTGCAAACACTTTGTTTTTGTTTGTTTTTTTTCCCAGCAAAGGAAATCTGCTATAGAAAGCTGGGATGTTTCACAGATGGCCCCCCATACTCTGATACTTTGGAAAGGCCTTTTAGTTGCTTGCCGTGGCCCCCGGAGGTGATTGGTACACAGATTCTGCTCTTCTCTAGAGTTCAAGACTCGTTTAAGGTAACTTTTTTTTTTTTTTTTTATTGAATGGGTCACTGGTAGACGTGTAATTTGTTCCGTTACGAATCAAAATTCAGAGGAAGTTTTCACAAACTTGAATTTCAACAATTCCAAAAAGTTACAACAAAATGAATTATCCAAATTTGAATTGCAATAAATACTGTAAGGTACAACAGTGAATTAAAAGCATTCCTACTTGAGCTGCTTTATAGAATATAGCTATCTCCTGATATTCAAACTTTGAATTTTAAATAAAATAAAGAATATACTGTAGCTGTCTTTCAAATCCATTTCAAACTACTAATATACGAAACAAATATAAATTTTTAATTCCAAAACAAACCATTCTAACATGACTATGACAAAAGAATTAACTTTACAGCTGAATCCCAAAAAAAATTCAAATCACTGCGTCTCTATGCAGTGCATGTGGATCATGGCTGGTGGCAGGGGCCGACAAGGTGCCTTACAAGGCTTTCTGAAAACCTCACCCTGTCATCCGATGCAAGCAGTGGGCTGGCCCACGTTAAGGAGTTATGCGACTATCAATGTCTTGAAGACTGGATACTCGTCTGGCAAGCAATGTGGTGAGCCTCCAAAATTGAAAAACTGAGATCCAAAGACTGAAAGGAGTGGGGTCAGGTACAGTCAAGTTGATGAAGAGGGTGTAGTAGGGTGGGTACACACTTCCAAATGCAGGCGTTGTGCGTTTCGGGGGTTGTATACACATGGCTGTCACTTGAGATCAACTGCTGTGTACATGCAGCTGCTGCATCCCAATTGACGTGAATGGGGATACAGAAAGCACCTGTGCATCAACCTGAGGGTGAGTGTATACTGTAGTACACGTGTGAACAAGGCTTTAAAGGAAGGAGTGCCTTCCATAGTAAAGCACAGAACCTCATTCGAAGCCAAGCTAAAATCTGAGAGAAGCCTTGATGGAAAAGACCTGTTTTATCTGATCATGTAGTGTTGATGTGTGGCTGTATCCATGAGTTTGACTACTTCTTAATTCAGGTTGTGAATGTCATGAATCTGTCATCTTCAACCTTCAGTCCCAGTAAGAAGTCTTGCTTTATCATCCATGGATACCTAGATAATGGCTATGAGCCCTGGATTGTGAACATGTGTAAGGTAGGTCTCAGTAATGGGCCCAGTATTCCGGGTCCCTCCAGAGGTATGGCACACTTGTAGTAATGCTGCTTTCTTAGTCGTTGTTACAGGTATCAGATGTGAATTGTTTCAGCGTGAACTGGAATAATGGTGCTCATGCTCTGTATCCCGAGGCTGCTAATAATGTCCGAGTGGTTGGGGCTGAACTGGCGCTCTTCATCGACTTTCTTTTGGTGGGTACTATTCCCAGTGTTTTTGTTTTTGTTTTGTTTTTTTTCTTATTGAAATTCTATCTGGTGTTGTAACATTATGATGGGCTTCCCTTCAAGTTTCCAGCACTCATTTTAAAGGAAACTAAGCTTGGGGTAAAGAGAAGCTATCCAGGTAGAAATTGGGGAGTGGGGCATACAGTGCTCTTCTTGTAAAGGTTCATGGACCTGGTCTGGCATGTGATCCAGACTTCACTAATTAGTCACTCATGAACCTGTAATAAGCAATAGCTCAATACCTGACTTTTCTAGCTGATTTGCAGTAGTCAACAACTTTCTAGATAACTTGCTGTATAGTTTACTACTGTACAGAGATCATGACTGACTATACTATACATAGAAGTAAGGAAGCAAAACGTAATTTAATCTCTGCATGGTCATCCACATTTCACTGTTTAGTCGGTGGAACATGTATGCATTGCAGCTACAAGAGTTAATAGTCAAGCATTACTTTGGTTTGGTGACTTACAAAGTAGTGAACTTCTGGCCTCCAAGGAATTGCCTGAAACAATTGCACATAATCGCCACCCTAGATAAAGAACAGTAAATTCAACACTAACAAAAATATGACCTGAATGTTTAGTTGGCCAAATCCTGTTGTAAAGGATTGATCTGGTCGTGCAGGTGCAAATGTACTTGCAAACAATCCCCCATTTTTCTACAGGACAATCGGAACAATATTGCAGGCATTAAGGCTCATCTGTACCCACAGTACTGGGGCTGAGAAATGCAACATGGGAATGCTAAGGGGGGAGAGAGGGGGTGGTAGAAAGGGAGTGGAATCTGCCTCAGTCAAAAAGTGGGGAGGTTCAAAAGACTTGGGTGGCCAGGAAAAGCAAGGGAGGAAGGGGGGGGTGGGGTTAAAAGGAACAGAAGGGGGGGGGGGCAGGTCCAGAAGGGAGGTGAGTGGAGGTGTATGGAACCCCAGGGGCTTGTCAACCCAGGAAAAAGTGGCTACAGTGTTGAGAAACAAAGTATTGCAGACGATTTCAGCCTGAGGAAGCCAGGGTGAAGGTCAATGTCTTTGCCTTTCAGGATGCAGACTACTCCCTTTCTGACATTTATCTCATCGGTCACAGTCTGGGGGCTCATGTTGCTGGGGAAGCTGGAAAAAGGCGGCCTGGAATAGCAAGAATCTCTGGTAAGTTTTACTGAGGTCTTGTCAGAAAAGGCCACAATCAAACTGCAGTGTCGGAAAATGTGTGCAGAGCAGTGGTTCTGGCCATATTGCTTTTTTTCCAGCCACTACATTTGTATTTTGGATGGAGAATATAATATAAATATAAGCCCCAGTTCAGTCAAGTTTCTGTAGCACCCTGGTGTTTAGGCAGGGTTGCTAATAAATTTAGTTAGCCAGGTGGTAATTTTCCTGGTTAATTGTTAGAAGATCAATTGATTCCTCTCTAATTTTGGAATTGCTGCACCTTTTTTTCTTCTGTGGCTGGTGACATTAGAATGATGGGGATTCGCAAGGTCCGAGTATGAATGGATGGAGTGTCTCAGCCAATTGGCAGGGGTTTCTTTAGTCCCTTGGCCTGCTGGGAGTGCTGATTTTATTTGGGTGGAGTCAGGTGATCGGGTTCTGTGCCACCTGGACGGCTGTCTAGGTGGATGTGTGTTAAGTCTCCCCAGGCTGCTAGGCCTGAAGCCTGAGGCCTATCCAGGAGAAGTGGGGCTGGAACTGAAGGATTGGAGCCTAACCTAGTTGAGAAGGTTCAGCTGGACAGGGAACCAGTTGTGGTCAAAGGTAGAAGGGAACCTGTTGCCACTAAGGAACCATCCATTTTACTACCGGAGACTACAGTGAGTAAGCTTGAGCAAGTACCAAAGCAGTCTTATCCCCAACCTTGGGAAGTGGGAAAACATCAAGTGCCAAGCCAGGGACCCAGCAGGCTAGAAGGGGTGACGCTTGAGTATACAGCGGGTTAGCTGTGGAAGAGCTCAGGGGATCCAGTGGCGACTGGGATCTGGAAGTCTAGTGAGTCTAGTGAGCTAGTGAGACTGGGAGCTTAGTGAGTGAAGATCTACAGTGGGATAAGAAGCGGACTGTTCTGTTACCAAGAGTTATGTACAACTACCCTTTATTAACTGTTGCAAGATTAGTTGCCATAGGAGACAGTGGTCCTACCTATACAGAAGTGTTATCTGGCTGGAGGCCTTCCACTCTATAGCTGTCCACCTATAGAAGTCTGCCAATTGGCATTGCATCTTCTCAAGGGTGTCCTTGCCCTAATTCTCTCCCCCACAGTTCTGTTAAGAGACAATCTCTTTGCATTCAAAAAGTGACTGGCCCCCATAATTTCTTCTTGCATTACACACAACATGCCTGGTACCACACTCCACGAAGGATGTCTGCTCTCCCTGACTCTGGAGGTCACCATTAGGTCTATAGGGGTCAAGGCTCTTTCTACATTTCTATTGCTTGTTGAAGTGATTTCCTTTCAACAAGCCTTAAGCATAAATTGATGTAGATCAGGACTTGCATCAGTGCTACAGATGGCTGTGACAAGATACTGTCTGGTGTGAAGACCAATTTCTAACTACCCACATTGGGGACATTGTCATCTGGTTTTGGTTTTACCAAGATAAGAGTTTAAGTGCAGCATACACACTACTTTTAAAATCTAAGACAAATGGCAACTCACAAACGGGCAGAAGTGCATGTAATGTAAGATCTCCAAGCTGACACTGTTGTCTTCCAAAGGTCCAGTACACTGCTTGTTACTGTCAGAACATTGCCACTGGGCCAGTAGTGTATTTAGGTTTTGTGCTGCCCTAGGCCTGACTAAACTCATGCACCCCTAATTTAAATATGACCACCCCTTCTTGTCAAGACCACACCCCTTGCTGTTCAAGACTCTCCCTGAAATTTTCGAGTGGGGATACTAGTTCTGAGGGCCTGGGGGGGGGGGGGGCAATGGATTCCCTTAATTTGCATAATTTCCTCTCGCTTCCTGTTTGGCTATGGGGCAGGAAGTGAAGGGAAATCTCTAGAATGGGACAGGGATGGTAAAAATAAACTGACAAGGGCTATAACCCTCCCTTACTCTTTCCAAAATAGGGGTGGGGGGGAGAGGAAAGCGTTTCCTATAGTTCTACTTTAAGCACAAATTTCTGATAATTTTATGGAGAGGACTAAAGATATAACCATGCCAATGGTGCAGCAGAAAACATAGCACAGTGAGGAAGGTTTGTGGTCCAGGATGATAGGACAGTCAAAATTAGAAGTGGCGCATACCGGAAGCAGTGAGGCCGCTTTATGGGGGCGCTACACTAATTTGCCTCAGTCCAGTCTGCCCCATAGAACTGGTGCTACACTAACCGTGTAGCGCAAGCTGGTGGGGAATCTTTCCGTGCTGCCCTAGGCCTGGGCCTTGTTGGCCTAGGCCAGGATACAGCATTGCACTGGGCGCCAGGTCAGCCTGTGTGTATGGAAGGAGATGACAGTATAGGAAGCACTGGAGATGTCACATGCTGGGGGAGGACAAAGAGTAGCAATGCATTTAAAAGCTGCTGGCTTCTTTGTCAAGCCCCTCTGTCCACCCCAACATGTGATGTCATCTCCAGAGCTTCCCATGCTGTCATGTGCTTCTATACACACCAGCTGACCTAACTTCTGGTGGTGATAGTTTGATGTGTCAGCTTGTAGATCTTGCTTCTCCCGGTTTCCTTGTGAATTGCCATTTTGTCTGATATTTGATGAAGTGCCCTCCCAGGTAGGTGCTAGGAGAGTTGGAAAAGTGCTAGAATTTGTTTTTTATAAATTTAGTTGCCACACTATAGGGAGTGTGGTTATCTTTTGTGTTTGTAAAAGCATAGTTTGGCTCTCTATACTCCAGTGAGCTGTGATTGTTTAGTAAGGTCTGATCTGTGTGAGCTGCTGTTGCCAGTCTGCTGGATGGCTCATTCTCTATCCAGGTAACTTGAGAAGGTTTTTGGATAATGGGTGTGGCGCTGTGCAGATGGTAGCATGAATACTGATACAGCCCCAGCCTATCCCACTGGGGCGGGCTGGGAGACTGTATTCTGGGAGCACACAGCTCTGGGTCTTGTCCGAGAGTGGAGGAGTCCACCCTGAGTGGGGCACGCTGCCCTCCAAGGCACAAGCTGCCATGAAGGGGCCTCAGGTAGGAGACCTGAGGGAAGAATGCTTTAACCCAGGTGTTTTAAGGAGAAGCTGAATGAGGGGAGTGGTCTGCCATATATTGGTCTGGTATCACTGGAGGACATTGCTTGGTAGGAGGCTCCATCTGTCCTTGGGCCATTTGAGTAAAGACATTGAAAGATCTTGGGGACCTTGCTCTCTAGCTATTCTTCTGGTGCCTTGTTAGTCAGCTGTTGGTCAATTAAAGGGGACACAGACTGGTGCCCTGAAGAGCTCTGTCCATTTTACTACAAAGATGCTTTGCTCTAATGCAGTGGCGGCCCGTCCATAGGGGGCGCCAGGGCGCCGCCCCCCCCCCCCCTCCTGTAGTCAAAAAAAAATTTTTTTTTTTAAACGGCCCCTTTAAGAACAAAAAAAAGTCCTTCAACAAAGTGCACTGTGGCGCCGGACGCCAGTGCACTATGGGAAGCGTCACGTCAATGCAATCACGAGATTGCAGACGCGGCGCTTCATTTGCAGGCTTTAAACCCGCCTTGTGGCGCAAACGAAAACGCAGATTAGCTTCCGCTCATAGAATCAGTGTGATTCTATGGGCGGGAGCATTGCTTTTCAAATCTTGAGGTCACTTCCGGCTTTCGTCAAGACGAGAGCCGGAAGTGATGTCGGCAGCTCCATTCTTCGGCTGAGCGGAGCTGCAGGAGGAAGGTAAGAGCCATATGAGGGATGGGTAGCTGTCTGGCAAGCAGGGTGAGCTCCAGCACAGCTGCATGTATCTGTCCCTCTCTTCCCCATTCCCCCCCCCCTCCCTCCTGTCTCACTACACACGGACTGAAGACACCTATACACAGAGGGGGAGGAGAATGGACACATACACAGGACGTGAGGGGCAAGTTATCAAAGAAAGATACAGTGATTTAGGGGGCTGGGAGAGGATGCTTTATGTGCTAGGGGCCACTTTGGGAGCAGAGGATTTGTGCTAGAAGGGTGGTTGAATATAAAATTAGACCCCCCCCCCCCCCCCAGGACAAATCCTCTCTGCTCCTAAAGTGGCCCCTAGCACATAAAGCATCCTCTCACAGCCCCCCAAATCACTGTGATTATCTTTCTTTGATAACTTGCCCCCCTTCCCCCTTGTTCAAAGAGATGCTGGCTGCTATTAAGGAGACAATCATGGTTTCTGGGATCAGTGGACACAGTGGCTGCATTTTTGATGGGTTTTTTTTTCAAAATTTTTCAGTTTGTTTGCGCCCCCCCAAAAATTTTGAGCACCAGCCGCCACTGCTCTAATGGCTCTACTTCTATGTAAGCTGAAGTCTACTGTTGTACAGCCCTGACTTCATCATAGCTTGTCCTAAAGGAAAACCAAGTCCTCAATTGTACATAGTTCTTATCTTTGTATCCCACAACTTTTCTCATCCCTATTAAAGTTCTCCAAATATAAAAACCACAAACATCCCCTAGACTGTTCTTTGGAGAAAGTGACTGAGCCTGTTGTGTGCCTAGCTGCGGGGCAGAAGTTGGAGACCTTGACAGTAATGCCTGCAGCTCCTACGGGAGTAGTGCTACATTATGTGTTTATGTTGCACTTAGATTGTGCCCTCTGTCTGATTCATCATACTACTAGGTGGAAATATCCCACGATCTGAGAGCAGCTGCAGAAAAATGTACCCGTGATGGGTTATGGAGTACTTTGAAAGATTTTTTTGCTTTTTTTTTTTTTTTTTTTTTTTTTTTCCATCATCGGCCCAGTCTAACTTTATTTACAATCATTCAAGCACACAGGTCATTTTTTACACCATTCCTTAACTTGTATTAAAGCCTATTATCCACCAAACATTGTTTGGCAGATTATTACTAAAAGAATGTATAAGGGCGCTCTGAGTAAAAGACCAAGCAGATATCAGAGGGGCAGACTCTGGAAGTAAAATGGGGGGGGGAAAGGTGCCTCTGAGTGCAGAAGTAAAACTTTATGTATCCCAAAAGGGTAGAAACACATAATTTTAATATGGCAGGTGGTCCGGCGTTCTGGGAGTCCCAGGAATATCCAAAGGTGTAACTCTATGGCAGTATATTCTGAAGTGGCCAGCAGAGGGAACCCACAGCTCTCTGGATACTGGGGAGACGGCTAAACTGTCTGAGACAGTGTGAAAACCGAATCCCGGAAGTGACTTCAGCAGCAAGTGACCAGCACCCAGCGTGGACCACAGGCCAAACGTGATGTCATTAACATGCGTTGCGTTTTGGGAAAAACTCTTTGGTTTCTTCAAGCAATGACAAGAGGTTACTGGAAGCAGGGCTTCTTTTGGTCTATGGGGGGCTTTGGGCGGACATCAGGAGGACAAAGGGGAACACTAAGCTTATACAAGCCTATAAAGTGACATGATGAATATAAAAACAGCATACTGGGCACGCAAAAGAAAAAAAACAAGACTGACCTACAGGGCTAACTGATGCAAAAACGGCAAGAGTGATGCACATGCTAATAGCACTGCATGCAGAGGGAACATAGCAGGTAGCTGGCACGTCTCTCGCTGTGTATGCGTACATCAACAACAAAATGGTGAACAATATACATCTGTGGACCTATAGTATTATATTGAATGTATAGGATAAAAAGGGAATCATAAAGGCTATATTAAAAGGAGTAAATTTAAAAGTTGTGGTATATCTCTAATCTCTGGGGAAAAAATAGAGTAACACACTAACCTCAAAATCCTCATTTAACCCTCCAGGTGCCAGTGCATCCAAAGAGAAAATCCAGTACATTTCTCTTTGGCAAAGCTTATGGAAGTGCTCAGCGGGAGGGAGGTCTCTAGGCATCGCCTCAATAACCCAGACTCTCAAACCCAATAAGACTTGTTATGGTATTCGAGGAAGTGCCTAGGGACACTGTGGGTGTCCAGTCCCTCAGTCATAAACAGGTGATGTTCGTCAAAGCGCTTCCGTAGTGGCCTTAGTTCTCCCTGCGTAGAGAAGGCAGGGGCATGTCAGACAGTAAACTACATGGCCGGTTGAACATGTTTTGAAAACCCTTGATAGGATATGTTTTTCCTTTCACACAATAATCCTTCCGGCCATGTTTGACAAAACAGCAAGTCTTGCACAAGGGTTTGACATTGAGTGCAGGTTCACACTAAGCTGTGGGCATGAAAACCTGCGAGTTCAGCTGAACTCGCACGATTTCACTCCCACACGTCAGTCCTGATTTCGGCCGCGATTTCAGAGACAACTGTGCAGGTTTCTGCACAGATGTCAATGTAAATCGCAGAAAATTTAAAAGAAGAAAAAAAACAATTCACAAAAAGTAGTACAGAAACTACTTTTGGAAATTGGTGCAGTGCCGCAGATAGTGGTGTATTTTGGTTTTGTGCTGCCCTAGGCTTGACTAAGCTCACGCACTCCCTAATTTAAATATGACCCACCCCTTCCTTTTTAGGATCCGTCCTGTCATCTTCATGGGAGGAGGATAGAGAGACGCCACAGGAGGAGGACAGAGGGACGCTGCATCTTTTAATTTGGGGGGTAAGGGGATATGTGCTGGGTGCTTTGGGAGGAGACATGCGCTAGTGGTGGGAGGGGGGGGGGATGAGACCCTTCCCCCCCCCCCCCCCCCACTAGAACATGTCCTCTCCCCTCCCAAAGCACCCAGCAAATATCCCCTTACCATCACTCCATGTGTGAATCTGTTTACCCCCCCTACTGTAAACTATACACAGACCTCAGACCAGCAGCGTGGCTCTTGCACTGAAGTCATGTCCCTCCTCTGTGGCTCCTCCTCCTTCTGGCTGTGTACACTAGAACATTGGAGCTGAGGAGGAGTGTGTGTGGCTGACAGCAGGGAGAGAGGAGTCTGCTGCTACGGAAAGCCGATCGCTGCTTGTGGGACCCTGGGCAGCAGATGTCCTGGGTGCCCACGCCAGCGTATCCCTGTCTGGCAAGTTACCGAAGCTCAGTGCCGGAACTTGTGTCGCTGGGCTCTGGGACAGTGGCGTTACTAGGGTTGGTGTCACCTGGTGCGATTTAAAATTGTCGTTTCCCCCCCCCCCATTTTTAGACACAAATCAGGACAAACTACACTTTATTACCCAATTCCATTTTCTTCATAAACAGGTGGAAAATATTGTATGTAGACACTGGCCTTTGCGCCTACAAGACCAGCATCTCCTCCCTACCCTGTCCAATAAGTCTAAATTTGCTTAGAGAAAAGCGCCTAATAAAAGCAAGGTGGCAACTAGTAAACTCAGAAAGAAACCATCACATCCATGTCCTTCCCTTCCCACTTTAACCATCACAGGCATGTATCAATGTCGAAAACCCTTGTGCAAGACTTGCTGTTTTGTCAAACATGGTTAAAAGGATTTCTGTGTGAAAGGAAAAACACATCCTCTCAAGGGTTTTCACACATGTTCAACCGGCCATGTAGTTTGCTGTCTGACATGCCCCTGCGGCCTTTTCTACGTAGGGCAAACTATAAGGCCACTATGGAAGCACTTCGGCAAACATTGCCGGTTCATCACTGAGGGACTGGACACCCACAGTGGCCCTAGTCCTTGAATACTATAACAAATCTCGATGGTTTGATAGTCTGGGTTTTTGAGGTAATGCCTATAGACCTCCCTCCCACTGAGAGCTTTCGTAAGCTCTGCCAAAGAGGAATGTACTGGATTTTCTCTTTGGATGTACTGGCATCTGGAGGGTTAAATGAGTATTTTGAGATTAGTGTTACTCTAGTATTCATTCCCCGCCCCCTCATACATGACTATGAAACCTGCTCATATCCATTAGTACTTGTCACTTTATTCCACATGTCCCACAGTGGACAATAATGGCTCATGCATTGTTTTTGAGATGTGCACATGATTTTTGTCCATGTGTTTTTGTGTGCATATGCATTACATTTCTATATTGCTCCTTGCTGTACATATGTATAATTTTTTTTTTTTTTTTTTTTTTTTTTTTTAAATCTTCTGATTCCCTTTATGTAGCAATAACTCTCAGTGGAGCTGCTGGTTTAAGCGGGTCTGTTACCTTCACTCTGCTTCCCTCTGTTTCACAGGCACCAGGTCTAGGTTTCCGTTGAGTTTACCTCTGGACGACACACGCACCAACACTGGAGTACGTTTTTAATGCTCTATTAAACACTTGACTTAGGAAATAGCAGGAAAGAGGCAGAAAGTAAACTGCAGAAGAAACTCGAACATCTTCTTGTAGGGTTCTTTTAACAAATGTTCGGGTAGAATTCAGATATTGAATGGAATGCGCTCCCCTCGTGGGACACACTCCTTGCTTGTCTGGATAGGCCTCTCTCACCAGCCTAGCAGCCAGTACGCAGCACGAATCAGTCTCTGCCACAGGCTTGCTTGGGAACAAAATCCGTACGATCCTCTGCCACAGGATGTATCAGATTTTCTGTAATGAATGTCAGTCACGGTGCCTGAACCTTTTAGCCAACCCAGCAACACTATGCTGTATAGTTACTTTCGGATAGGTCCTCCAACCCGAGTCACCAGGCCCCTCTATAGACCAGCATGACGTGTGATCCCTCCAACACGGGTCCTCCCCTGGGATCTCCTCGGTTGTCCAGCTTCGTCACACAGGACCGACAGCTCAGGACCATTCCTCAGCCGCGGTGGTAGGCCCCAGACAAGCCTCTGGACCTGCGCCGTAGTAACGTGGGCCTCCGGAACGGAGGACCACGAGGTAGCTCCTTAATACATACCTGTCAGCCAGGAGGGCCAGCAGGTGGCTGAAAAACGAATCCCAAAAAATGGCGTCTGTCCCATAAATACCCTCGCCCAGAATGCAACTCGGAGGACCACCTCCACCAAATTGTCTCCGGGACAGAAGAGCATCCATACGCTTTAACACGTTGCCTTTCTAACACTAACCAGTGAGAACAGCGACACCCACCGGTCATCATGGAAACACACACAACGTAAGCCAAGCTGGAACAGAGGCAAACCTAACCTTTTTAACGAACAAATTACTAAATTTACCTAACATGCGGTAGATTGCAAATCTACCAGCGCTACATTTACATACGATATAATACCAATACCAAAATAGATCCACCAATGTATAGCTACCATTTTTTTGGTGATGTGCCATCTAGCTGCTATGTTCCATCTGCATGCAGTACTATTGGCTATTTGCATGTGCATCACTCTTGCTGTTTTTGCATCAGTTGGCCCTGTATGTCAGTCTTTGTTTTTATTTGTTTTTTTTTTTCCTGTTTTTATATTCATCATGTCACTTTTTATAGGCTTGTATAAGCTTGGTGGTCCTTGCTGATGTCCGACCATAGTCCATAAGAAGCCCTGATTCCAGTAACCTCGTCATTGCTTGAAGGAACCAATTAGCAGTTCCGGAACGCATTGCATGTTGATATCACTTCAGGCTTGCAGTCCATGCTAATTGCTGGTCCCTTCCCACTGACGTCACTTCAGGGATTCAGTTTTCATGCTGTTTCAGACAGCTTAGCTGTCTCCCCAGTATCCTGAGAGCTGTGGCTTCCCTCTGCTGGTAACTCCAGAAAATGTTGCCATAGTTACATCTTCGGATATTCCTGGGACTACCAGAACACCAGACCACCTGCCATATGTACTCCTACCCATCTACCCTCTGTGTGGTTTTTTTTTTTTAACCCTTTTGGGATGCATAGTTTTACTTCGGCTTTTTTTTTCTGGATTATTAAAAACGTACAAGGATTTATTTGTCAATTGTGCAGATCCAGCCATGGAGTAATAGTTTGGGAAAGGCCCTTTTCTGTTCCGGTATGACTGTCGCTGTGTAAAGCCAGCTAAATAGGATGTGTTTTGACAACTTTGTTGAAGACCCCAAGTGGCCTGCACAGAGCCCTGACCTCAACCCCACTGAACTACTGTCCTACATATTACAATATGAATCCTTCAGTTTTAATCCTGTGTCAAGGTTACTGAAAGTGTGAGATGAGGAGGTGACTGAGATACTATTAATGAATTATGGCCTTTTTAGATTAGTACCAGACACTAGCCCAGTGTCTCCATAGGGAACTGGATTTTGTGCTGGTGCTTGGCCAGTATTTGAGTATTGTTCACTTGCTTTCTCACACCAATCATTGAGCTAGTGTTGACAATGCAGCAGAAAATTTGTGTGTGTGTGTGTGTGTGTGTGTTTTTCAGACATCTAGTAAGGTCAAGCCTATCAAACGGTGTATGGATTGCTCATATTTACAATCTTTCAGATTTGTTTTTTCTCTCATGAGTTTCACAAAGTCTGCTCTGATTATATTGTAGGTCTGGATCCAGCTGGGCCATATTTCCAAGATACACCACCTGAAGTCCGACTCAACCCTTCAGATGCGGTCTTTGTTGATGTGATCCACACTAATGGCTGGTCTTTGCTGCATTTTGGTACTGTAAATTGCTGTTCATCTGTTTTCAGTCTGTCCTCCCTCCAAATTGATGCAAAAATTCAACATTTGTCCCATCTTGTGACAGGGACAGAAGATTTCTGTCTTTATAGTGCTAAAAGCTGTTTCATTCCATCTATTTGGGCAATCTGTACATTCTGTTATTGATCTATGCCTTTTTACATGCTCTAGAAAGTCCCATCTTGGAAATTCAGCAGTTTATTTATTTTTTTTTTTGGTTTTTTTTTTTTTTTTCCCCAGGGTTCGGCATGACTCAGCCTGTTGGTCATCTGGACTTTTATCCCAATGGAGGGCAGAGCATGCCAGGCTGTGATGAACTTTCTTTCTCATTCAGCAACCTTGATGACATGTTTGATGGTAATTCAGAGTCTCTTCCAAAATTGTCTGTACCTCAGCAGATTGCTAGCATTCTGATGGCTGGATTTGTTTTATTTCCAGAATTGGATGACAAGGTTACTTGTAACCATCGGAGAAGTCACCAGTTCTTTCAGGAAAGCATTTTGCGACCTTATGGCTTTATCAGCTACCCAGCACCATCATACAGTGCCTTCCAACAGGTAAGAGCGTAGGTAAAAACACCCACTCAACATGACTCCAAAATTGGACATGAGCAATTGGCTGACAGTCAAAGCTCTAAAAGTTGAACTTTGCCTGATGTAATACAATGCGGCATCTTTAAAAATATGCAGGGCCGAACTGCATGGCGGCTCCTGTTTACCTCTTCCGGTCCCAGGGCTTTTTTTTTCAGCGGGAACGTGGAGGAATGCAGTTCCGGCACCTCCAGCACTGAATGTATGTAATAGCATGGGGTGTGGTGTGTGCTGGAGGGTCTATTGATGTTGGCTGCTGGGGGATCTATTGTCACTGGGGATCTGATTTTGTGTGAGGGTCTATTGTTGCTGATGGGGAATCTACTGTTGAGGGAGAGGTCTATTTTTACTGGCTACTGGAGGATCTATTGATGCTGGCTGCTGGGAGATCTGTTGTTGCTGCTGGGGGGTCTAATGTTGCTTGGGTGGATATTTTGTTACTGGGTGTGATATCTGGTTGTGGGTAGTTCACTGTTGCTGCAGGGAATCTATTGTTGGGGTGGAGTCCATTGTTGCTGGGGGAGTCTATTGTTGTGTGGGGACCTATTGCTGGGATTCTATTGTTGCTGACTGCAAGGGATCTAATTTTACTGCTTTTCTTTTTATCAACCTGTTTCATACAAATGATTTAGCACCACAAAACGATACTTGGTTCTGTATTCTCTAAAAGGGGCAGTACTGGTAGGTGGGTAGGGGGTGGAATCAAGGGACGGTGGGTAGGAGGCAGGGACAAGGGGTGTCTCAGACGGGGGGTAGTTCCTGCACCTATTCTCCAAGCTGGAAAAAAAGCCCTGTCTGGACCCCACTATATATAGTCATTACTTTGACATTCTATACTGTTATGGCAACAGCTAGCTACCTTGTAAAAGTGGTCCTGGCAGTGGACCTGCCATGGGATCACCTTTATAAGCAGCGGGAGAGGTGCCCCCACTCTCCTCTTGGAGGACCGGAGTGACATCCCTTTCACCTAGCAGCCTTAAAGTGCCTATATTTTTTATTTTTTGTAAGTGGAATAAAAGTGATCAAAAAAATAGACCATGTAAAAATAGTAAAATTAATGAGAAAAAAGTGGCATCTCGCAGCTGAGTGTACAAGTAATCAGGGCACTGATAGGGCTCCATTGATGAGCAGGGCACTGACTATCTGTGATGCCAATCCATACCAATCAATGCCCAGAAGTGCCTCCAGCGAAGGAGGAAAAAAGTAAACCCAGCTGTGATTAAATACCACCAAAAGAGCTTTATTTGTGGGAAGAAAATGATAAACTTTTTTTAAGCCTTTTGTTTTTACTATGTATTCCAATCTTCACTAAAATGTTTTAAATTGTCATACAAAGATATATAAAATCAACTCACCCCCCCCCCAAGAACATGGTGTGTTCTGCCAGTGGCAAGCTGTGTAACATCCCTCCAGCCTGTCCTAGAATAACAGGCAGGTGAGCTAAAAAGATGGGGCGACACTCCCCATGCTGTCATAAAGTAAAGTTTATAATGAGTGACCAACTAAATTAACTGCTGCAAGCACCGACAGTGTTCCCACACCTATGATGTATACAAATGTAATGTGCAAATGAAGTGATGCTGCCCTGTTGATACTCCTGTGCAATAAATGTGATACTACATGAATGCAGGATGTGTGGTGTGTCTATCGTATCTATCTTATCCTCCCATAGTGTGATTATATAAAGCTGTTTTTTTTTTTTTTTTTTTTTGAGCTAAGATTACCACACTTGCACTAAAACTTTTTCATGCATAAAACGAGGTCTGAACAAATGCATCTGCTTGTGTCACTCCTGGTCCCTCTTACTGCAAGAACTATCTTTATGGTTTGTATATTAGTCATTGAAATGGTGTTTGTGTACATATATGGAAAAAGATTCCAAGACCTGCAGGATCAAATGTTTGAGGTCACCATATCGTGAAATTGTAGGAAAAAACACAAAATACCCTTAGTGAGTAGGACTTTTAAAGTGACCAAAAATAGTAATTTTATGATATAAAATAGTTTATTACAAAAATTGTATATTCAATAAAAGAAAATTAAGTTATCAAAGACAAAGGAGTACATACGCATTTGTATGGATTACGATATGTATACAGACACATGTAGGCTTATTGGATGAACCCGGGTTCATCCAATAAGCCTACATGTGTCTGTATGGCTTAAGATATGTATACAAACCACACATCCTGCATTTGTGTAATGGATCACATATTTATTGCACCGGAGTATCAACAGGGCAGCATCACTTCATTTGCACATTTCTAAATAAAACAGAGGCGAAGCCTCCATTAATCAAGATGTATTATCCCACCACCATTGTTTAGCTGGTTAGTGAGCGTCAAACATTTGCTTAAAACTGAGCATGTGCAGAGTTGCTAACAATGCTCTGCAAAATCCCTAGCTGAATTGGGTCCATGGACAGAAGATGTGGAGCGCAGCAGGATCCACCAGGTGGCTTTTGTTTTACAGAAAACAAATTTAATTGATTAATATGAAGAGCATGTAATGCACCATTTGTGTGGGGTTTAGTGACACTTTAAAGATTGTCGAAAGACACACAATTGTGATATCATGCAATCTATCACTTGACAAAGTTAATGAAAATGGCTCGTTTTTGCCTGAAGGATGGGTGCACATTAAACTTATAATCATATTTGTAACCTCTTCCTTCTTACAGGGTGCTGGGTTCCCCTGCAGCAACAAAAGCTGTGCCATCATGGGTTATTATGCTGATGGCTATACCCAAGACCCAACTACCAGAAAGACCTTCTACCTTGTCACTGGAGACACCAATAACTTTCTACGTATGCACTTCCCTGACTTTTTTTTTTTTTTTTTTTTTTATTGCCGATGAGAACATGCCATCTTTATGTGGTTTAATGTGATGGTGCTTGGGTACTTGTCCTCCCACCTTAAGACTCATCTGAAGTAATTACATTTTTTCCAAGTTTTTGCCCATCAACTCAGGCTTCCCGGAAGCCCATTATTCCAGGGTGCTCTGGTTCATCAACTCTAAACATCCATTGAAATCAAGGACCATATCTTGATCCAGTAGCTCTTAAATATGGTGATCCAGAGGAACTAATGAACTAATTCATTTCCTGAAGTCCAGTATTGTGTGTGGTGTGTGGTTTTTTTTTTTTTTTTTTTTTTTTTTTTTTTTTTTTTCCATAATGATGCCTGCAACCAACTCTAAACATAGAGGTCTTGCATGCTTCTTCCCTCTGCTTAACTCAGTCAGCCATTGTCTTTCAAGAAGTAAAGCTGGCCATAGACTATGTAATTTCTCTTTTCCTGCAACAACCACTGTCTGCGGTCAAGGGCTAATGGCCCAGGTAGCAGGAGACTAAATTCTATGGTGGGCAGTGTTTAGAGTTCTTGAGTTAATATACGAGAACTGTTTGGCCCACCTTTAAGAAATCCCCTTTGAAAAATGCCCTTTAGCATTTCTAGCTGCAGACACTTAAGTAAGAGCAGGTGGTTCATGTAGCATTTTACTTCCCGGACGCCATCTGCCCTTAGCTCAGGAATGCAGGCAGAAGGGTGTGCTTAGCTGAAAGCCCTCAGCTGAGAGATGAAAGAAGAATGCACAAGAAGAATTTGGGGATTTGTAATATATTTGCCTAGGCTAGAAACCAGAAGGCAATGAAAATTATAAAGGTTTAAAACAAATTTTTCTGCTAGCAGTAAGCATTAAAAAACAGTATTAAGAGTTCTGTTTTTAAGCTGGAAAAAAATAGCGGGACTGTGCATATGTGAATTTGGACCTGGCTGATTTTAGGCTGGGTTAACACCATTTCAAATTGGATGCTAGTTCCCTGCATCCAATTCACAATAGCAGATTTTGACTGGCTCTTTATGGAGCCGGTTCACATATCTCCGTAGCAGGTCCAGTGCGTTTTGCACAAAAACACTGCGTCTTTTCTGTTTTTTGGTCCGAATTCAGGCTGAAATCGGACCTGAAATGGTGAACCAGAATTCACCAGACCCTGCTGTGAGATGGATGTGATGGTGTGAACCCAGCCTTATGCTTGTTCTAACTAAAGGTTAGTTTTAGCCTTCAGAAGTGTCCCTTTACAGGGTGCTGTAGAGGGGAAGGTTTACCCTCCATAATGCCATTTGTCTAACTGGGGAATTTCTTCTTCTAGGCTGGAGGTACCACGTATCCATCACAATTGCTGGGTCAGAGTTTGTTTTGGGGTCTCTTTCAGTGTCTCTCTTTGGAAAGGATGTATGTTCCAATCGGTATGAAATTTATAGGTAGGATTGTCTTGTTCATGTATCTATTTCTGGTGTAAGGTTTATTAAAGATTTGTCAGACCTTGGCCTAGCATGGCTTAAAGTATGGATAAACTCCGTGATGATGCAATTTTAAGTCATGGTTTGCAGACCTGTTCAATTTCATTACAGAGCAAAATTCAACCTTTTTCATTTTTCAGAGATTCGGCTGTATCCAAATTTCCAGGTCACAATGGCAAATTTCAATGAATCTGAAATAACGAATTAAGTACATATTACTATAAATACAGTAAGGTAAAAAAATTGAAATAAGAGGATTCCTTCTTGGAATATAAATCTAGCCATCTTACATAATTCTAATTTTGAATAGACTAGAACCTGCTATTCAAGCTTCAGACCAATTCTATATTTTTGATTGAATTTTTATTCTTATACTTTGAATCCAATGGAAAAATTTTGAATCTCGTCAAGTAAAACGAGTTTCATTATGAATGCAATGAAACAAAATTGGTAACCTGCACGTATGGTCCACTGTTGTCACAATTGGGAAACTACCCTGGTATATGCCATGTACTGTAGCAATCAGGAAGTGGCTGTAAATAAGCTGTGGGAAGTCGGTGGTTCTGAGGTGTAGGAGGGTGAGTTTGTGTTTTTTATGCTATTAAAAAAAAAAAAAAAAAATCTACTCTGCCTATTAAGCATCACCACTTCTGGGGTTTAGGCAATGGCCCTTCCAGTGCTGGAAGAGTCATCTTGTTTAATGGATTGACTTACCCCCAGGCTTTCTAAAAGGGATGCTAATGATGTAATATTTGTAGATGCCAAACTGCTGGATGTGTCTGGGTGTCTCACTGATTTGAATCGGACACAATACAGCAACACAATGGCTTTGCGGTACTACGAAGCAGGCCCTGTCTTTTGTAATATGCAGTTCTGACCAACTCGAAGTAAAAATTAATCCACAATTGTCAAAATAAGGATTTTCAAATGTGAGGTTTTTTTTTGTGTGTTTTTCAGGAAATACAAGTCCCAAACTTCAAATTAACGAGTTTCCTTTTTAACAGGACTGGCAAATAACTCTTTCCTTTGTTTGCAGTGGACTCCTTCGTTCTGGTTCAACCTACTCGTCTTTCGTTGATGTGGGGTTAGACATCAATCCCGTCCAGAAGGTGGAATTCATTTGGCATAAGATGGCACTCTACTTCCTTCGTCCCAAACTAGGTGCCTCGGTTGTGGTTGTGCAATATGGACCAAGTGGGACAATGTATGTATTCCATATAAAAAATTTTCACTACATCTTTTCGCCACTTGCTGATCGCCCTATAGCCGTTTCACAGCTACAGGGCGAAAGCTGTGCACAGGATCACAATTCTGCATTTCTGCCTGTAGGGGGTGCGTGCCACCGGCGTGTTACTCCTGCTGTGAATCTTAACAGCAGAGGCTGATCTGCAGGTGCCGGAAACTATGTACCTTGGCACCCACCTGATCTTCAGTAAACACAGAATAGGGATCTGCTTGGGGGGGGGGGAGAAAGGGATGGATTCTGTGTAGGAACTAGAATTGATCACTTCCCTTAGTGAAAGCAGCACGTACAGTACACAAACACTGATTGCCTAAATATTTAAGCCCCTGCCAGCCAGTGTCATTAGTACAGTGTCATTACCAGTATATAAATCCAAAACCTATCCCATAGTTTGTAAATGCTATAACATTTGCATTAGCAAATCAATATACGCTCACTGGAAAAAAATTTTTTTACCAAAAACTTGTAGCAGAATACATTGGCCTAAAGCTATGATGGATATATTTTTTTTATTTTTATAGCAGTAAGTAAAACTGTTTTCAAAATTGTCGCTTTTTTTGTTTTATAGCATAAATGTAGTGGTGATCAAATGCCACCAAAAGAGGGCTATATTTGTGGGGGAAAAATGAGGTACAGTGCATCTGAAAAGTATTTACAGCGCTTCACTTTTTCAACATTTTGGCAGGTTACAGCCTTTTTTCCAAAATGCATTAAATTCATTATTCTCCTCAAATGCTACAAACCATACCCCATAATGACTTCCTGAAAGAAGTTTGTTTGAAATCTTTGCACATTTATAAAAAAAAAAAACAAATCCCATGTACACAAGTATTCACAGCCTTTGCTCAATACTTTGTTGAAGCACCGATTACAGCCTCAAGTCTTTTTAAGTATGATGCTACAACCTTGGCACACCTATATTTGGGCAATTTCTCCCATTCTTTGCACGATCTCTCAAGCTCCATCAGATTGGATGGGGAGTGTTGGTGCACAGCCATTTTCAGATGTTCAATCAGGTTCAAGTCTGGGTTCTGGCTGGGCCACTCAAGGGCATTCAGAGTTGTCCCTTAGCCGCTCCTTTTATCTTGGCTGTGTTCTTGGGGTCATTGTCCTATTTTTGAAGATGAACCTTCACCCCAGTCTGAGGTCCAGAGCACTCTGGAGCAGGTTTTCAGCAAGGCTATCTCTGTAGATTGCTGCATTTTTCTTCCCCCTTGATCCTGACTAGCCTAGTTCCTACAACCTGAAAAACATCCCCACAGCATGATGCTGTGACCACCATGCTTCACTGTAGGGATGGTATTGGCCAGGTTATGAGCAGTGCCTGGTTTCCTCCAGACATGACGCTTGTCATTCACACCAAAGAGTCCAATCTTTGTTTCATCAGACTAGGGAATTTTGTTTTTCGTTGTCTGAGTCTTTCGGGTGCCTTTTGGCAAACTCCAGGTGGGCTGTCATGTGCCTTTTGCTGAGGAGTGTCTTCCGTCTGGCCACTTTTCCATACAAACCTGATTGGTGGAGTGCTGCAGAGATGGTGGTTCTTCTGGAAGGTTCTCCTCTCTCCAAAGAAACGCTGGAGCTCTGAGTGACCATTGGGTTCTTGGTCACCTCCCTGACTAAGGCACTCCTCCCCCGATCATTCAGTTTGGCCGATGGCTCCACTCTAGGATGAGTCCTGGTGGTTCCAACCTTCTTTCATTTACGGATGATGGAGGTCACTGTGCTCATTGAGACCTTCAATGCTCTCTTCTCCGCTGTCTTCTCCCTCTGTTCTTCCGATGTTGACTCAACGCTCTCTCCCGCTCTAATGTTGGGTGCGCGGTGTGCCACTACTTATATTGGCATGGGGCGGGGTCACCGGGTGATGTCATCTGGAGGCCCCGCGCCTTTATGATGTCACTGCCCAGGGCATGATGGGGTGGTAACATCATGGGCGGGCCTCCAATGACCCCCCCCCCATGCCTAATTTAAGTAGTGGTGTACCCAGCATTAGAGTGGAAGACTGAGTCAACATCGGAAGAACAGGGGAAAAAGCTGAGAAGACCCAGTAAAAGAGTTAGAGAAGATAGCGGAGAAGACCTATCAGAAGACAGCGGATAGAGGGAGAAGAACCGGAGAGGGCTAGACGACTTCAGCGGAGGAGGCAGAAGAGCAAGAGAGGGAAGAAGTCGGAAGAGACCACGGAGCTGCCTAATGACTTTAAAAACATGTGTATTGTGTTTGTTTTTATTTTTGACGCTTCCAGATTCTGATGAGCCCCACCCCCCCCGCAGACCCTGACAACAGGGTTGTCAGGAAGAGGCCCTTGTCATCATCAACATGGGGACAAGGTGCTTTGGGGTGGGGCCCCTCCTGCCTCAAAGCACCCACCCCCATGTTGAGGGCATGTGGCCTGGTACGGTTCAGGAGGGGGGGTGCTTGCTCGTCCTCACCCCCTTTCCTGACCTGCCAGGCTGTGTGCTTGGATAAGGGTCTGGTATGGATTTGGGGGGGGGAGGGGCACCCCATGCCATTTTTTTCAGCGTGGGGGTTCCCCTTAAAATCCATACTAGACCGAAGGGCTTGGTGTGCTCTTGGAGGGGGAACCCATGGGTGTGTTTTTTTTTTTTTTTTTTTTTTTTTTATATATTTGGCGTGGAGTTCCCCTTCAAGATCATCAGAGCACAAGTCGCATGCCAAAGTCAGATCAGTCAAGATGGCGATCTGACTTCAGTGATATTCAATGGGCTGAAATAGGATCAAAGTCGGACCAAAGTAGTGCAGGGAGCATTTTCAAAGTCGGACCGACTTGTGTCGGACTAGTTAAGATGGCTCCCATAGGGAAACATTGGTTTTCACATGTCATGTGACATGTGCTCCCAATGTTGGCGTGTTTGTCTTACCAGTGTGAACCCGGCCTGAAGGATGATCAGTGGAAACAGAATGCACTTTAGCTCCATTTTGAGTCATGGCAAAGGCTGTGAATACTTGTGTGCATGGGACTTTTTTCATTTGAAATCATCGCAAATTTAAAATAAAAAATTTTCACATTGTCATTATGGAGTATTGTTTGTAGATTTGAGGAAAATAATGAATGTAACCCATTTTGGAATAAGGCTGTAACATGACAAAATGTGGAAAAAGTGAAGCTGCTGTGAATATTTTCTGAATGCACTATTTTTTGTTTTTTGATACAGCGTTGCATGACCATGCAATTGTCCATTAAAGTATCACAAAAAAATGGCCTGGTCATGGACAGGGGTAAGTCTTCTGCAGGTCAAGTGGTTAAACTGAAATACTTAAAGCCTTAGGCGCAATCTGAGATAGATTGTGAAAATTGGCAGAAGTGATATCCAAAAGAAATTTAGGTGTAATTAAGTAAAGTTCTTAAAGTAGAACTATAGGCAAAACTTTCATTTTGGCTGTGACTTTTCTGGGGGGCGACTTTAAAATTTGGGATTTTCTTTCAATGATAATGGTAAACAGGATAATTAAAGGGTGCATCTCCCTAATGGGGTCACACAGCAATAAAAACTGATGGGGTTCCTAATCCTCCTCCACTCTTTCCAAAACTTTAAAGTATAACTAAAGGTGTTAAAACGGTTCCCCTTAACTGTTGGAAGCCAACAGCATTCTGTAAATAAGTTGGCTGTTGACATGGGTCTATAAAGAAGTTGGAGGGGGGACTGTAAATCATTTTAAAAAAATCGGCACAGGATTTATTTCTGGCTTTTGAGAAATGTAGCTTTGTAATTGGTTTATAGCTCTAAAAGTGGCATTCTAAAAACACAAGGGTTTGCCTTAAACATCACTAAGACTTTCTTTGGCTATGATATTCATTTTTACCTTAACCGGAGTGAATGCAGATAGTTTCTTTTGCTGACCTGTGGATCAATACTTTGACTTGATGCTGAATTGGCCTGCAAAAAATAAAAAAGGGGGAAGTGAAGTAACAAAATACACTGAAGCAAAAAAGCAGCTTCACTTTTTTACATATAACCTAAGTGCCATAGATGTAACCCTAGACCAGTGGTCTCCAAACTGTGGCCCGGGGGCCCTTTGTTTGCCTTTATCTGGCCCTTGGGGCACCAATCCTCCCACTGATGCAAGCAACTATTTTGCCCACTGACACCAAAGGGGCACTATTCCTCCCACTGGCACCAATGATGGGGCACTATTCCTCCCACTAATGCCAGGAAAATCTCCACTCCCACTGGCCAGTTTTTTTTTTTTTTTTTTTTTTTTTTTTTTTGGGGGGGGGGGGCCCTAAATACTGAAGGACAATAAACTTTGTGTAGAAAGTTTGGCGACCCACTGGCCTAGACTCTGAAATCCTTCTGCAGGACCTGGTCCTCACTCCTGAGCTTGGATTTTGGGTTATGATCAATATTCCTTTCTGACTACAAAACACAAATATATCTTGTATCTTTCAAACTACATTTCTGGTTCATGTTGCATGTTTTGTTTTTGTTTTTTTGTTTTTTCCAGGTACATGTTTTGTGCAGATGGCCTGACTGAAGAAGATGAAAACCAGTCTCTGGAAAAATGTTCCTTTTCCCATCCTTTGTGATCTTTTTGTTTTTATAGATGGCTAATAAATGGAAGAAGGAAAAACAATGATTGTAAAGTCTTGTATCAAAGCTGTCCAAACTTGTTTCCTCTTATATAGTTGTGTTGTGGGCAGTAACTATAGAACAGAATGGACTGTGTGTGTGTTGTGGGGGTTTATTTTTTATTTTTTTATTTTTTTTCTGTGCTAAATGCCTCACTAACCAATAGGAGGCCCACAAGACACGAGTGGCAAGGCTTGACTTGCAGGAAGTCTATTTGCATCTACATTCTATGGCCAAAAGTTTGTGGTTAATGCTGTATCAAGAGTGCTAGTGCAAAAATTCAGTAAATACATATCGTATCAATCTTGTAATATTTAAAGACTTCTAAAAGTCCATCAAAGGTGTCTTTTTCTTTCTTTCTTTCTTTTTTTTTTTTTTTTTTTTGTGTCCAGATGTATTCACATTGTTCATAAACAATTGACACCTTTTGGACTTTATGAATTCTAGTTTTTACTTTTTATTACACAATTGATGTGATTGATTTATTGGATTTTTGCACTAGCACTTTTGATATAGCATTAGCTTTGTGCAATAATTCATGCACCTTAGGTGACTGCAGCTAAAGCTATTGCACATCTCTGGCATTTGATTTTATTGATTTGCCAAAAGTCATGCGGCTTGGCATGTATATGAGCTTGTTGGACTTCCCATTCCAAACAATGGTTATTTAATCTGGAATTGCCTTTTCTCGTTTATGGAAAAAAAAGTAGCCTCCACTCTTCTAGAAAGGCTGTCCTCAAAATTTGAGAATCTCTGGAAACGTGCCAATTTTAAGAGGTCAGGTATTGATGTTGGCCAAGACATGCTGTGCAATCTCCATTCCAATTCATCACAGCAGTGTTCAGTAGGGTTGAGGTCAAGGCTCTGTAGACTATTTAAGTTCCTTCACGCTAAACTGGTCAGACCATAGCTTTATGGAGCTAGTTTTGTGCTGTGTAATGCTGCAACAAAATAACTTTCCCCCAAGCTGTTAATATAAGGTTGTAAGTATACAATTGTCTAAAATACCATTTTATGCTGTCAACTGACCAATATTCATATTATGGGTTAGAGCAACGTTACCCAAACTGAGTTGGGAAGCAATCCAAAATGTATTGACTAAATTGGTGAAAGGTTAGAGACGGTGTTGGGTTTTAAGTGCTGGCCTGCATCCATTTCAATGTGTGGGTTTTTTTTTTTTTTGTTCCTGTTCTGTCTGAGCAAGAAAGCTCTCCCTCTTGGGGTAAAAACTTTAACCCCCTAGCTGCCAACAGCACGCAAATATTTGGCATCACAGGTTTGCATACCAATTTGAAGGCAGACATTGCAGTTAAAATACAATTTGGTACAAGAGGTATTGGAGGGCCCTGCTCATAAGCGCTTACAATCTAAGAGGGAGGGTCAAGTGATACAATGTTTTTACTTTCGCCATCAGCTCATCCCCCTACAGTAGTAGATGGTCAGGCAGATTGGGGTAGAGTTCCAAAGGATGGGAGAAACTTTGGAGAAGCTCTGGAGATGGGTGGTTTCTTCAGTTTTATTCTGGGTAGAGATGGGCCGAACACCTCCCTGTTCAGGGGAGTGCACCGCTCCAAAGTGATCACCTCTCCTAAGAACAGAGTCTCTGTAATCAGGCAGGGTGCTGGCTCTGTTTACAACAGAGATAATAGAAAAATGGCACGCTGGATAGCTGCACTCAAAAAGTTCACCTTTATTAAAAAAATGAATATCAAAGCATCACAGGGCAATACAGACTAACTGCACAGCTTCTGACATGTTTTACACCAGATATGGTGTAGATAGATTGGATTTGTGGCCACCTAAAGTTCAGGAATTAACTACTGGGTGGAGAGAAAACCCCCTCCCTTCACCCTGCAGAAATTCCACATAAATTGATAGCAACAGTAAATATGTAATGTGAAAAGGAGACGACAAGTGTGTAGAAGAAAATGACACAAAAACCATAATGTATGCATTAAAAAAACTTGGCATAAACCAGCTTGTGTACCTGGGCAAAAAACAAAGTTTTATATATCACCCTGGTGTGTGCGCCACTCAAAGACCATAGTCAATCTGCTAACAGATGATCACAATACTTTCAGAAATGCATATTAAAGCTGCCATAAAATGTAACATACCTGTGACATATATGAAAATATTTGCCTTTTATAAATTTGCATATGTAAAATACTTTCAATCCAATATTGTCCTATTGAATAAACATTAAAGACACCCCTATGCACTTATATAGAGTATGATGGAATAAAGTCGCATATATAAAAATAACCCCCTAATGGTATAACTATGGGAGAAATGTTAAATGATATAGAGAAGGTGCAAACATAGAATGTATATAACGTATCGACACATTGTACTCAAAATGAGGGAAACACTTGAGTATATAAGAACCAGAAAATGGATAAACTGACTATAAAAAAAAAATTAAAGAGAAAGCTTTATCTATAAATCAAACGAGAAGACCTGCATATATGTATGTGAACTTTTTTGGAGTGTGACTATCAAGAGTCCTTTTTTTCTTTATCGTACATCACGGGACACCGAGCACCATAATGATGACTGTGGGTTATACGCTTACCTTTTAGGTGATTGGACACTGGCAACCAATAGTAAGACTGTTCTTCCCATATAACCCCTCCTATACCGGAAGTACCTCAGTTTTTTTCGCCAGTGTCTTGAAGGTGATGGTCATGGCTGTTGAAGCTCTTCAAATTTCTTCTTCTTCAAAAAAAAAAATGATGTCCCACTGAGGACGTTATAATCGGATCCATTCGGATGGCATAACAAAGCTGAAGTGGATGGTACTCGAACCTCGATTCAAGAACGAGGTACTGTTTGTAATGTGTCCTATATAGGCGCTGGACCCTCGTTAAATTGGTATTCCTGGTCAATCAAAAAGGGTGCTTTACAGGTCCAGGGGTGTGGACCCCAATATATGGGGGACCCGGTCCCTGAAGGTCCTTGGAGGTGCTACCCGCCATGATGGGGGAAGATTGGGCCTGGTAAGACAGGCCCTGCTGCTTGGGATGGTGAGTACTCCTTTTGGGATTTTTTTTATATATACATGTATATATTTCCCTTTTAAAAACTGTTGGTATATTCTTAAGCCTGTGTCTGATTACAGATGGCCAGTTTTTGTGCGCATTTTGAATACTGGCGCGAGTGCGCATGCGCCGCATGCCCACCGCCGGCATGTGTGCGTGCTGTTGGTGTGCGCCGCTACTATGCGTGTCGCGGATGCGCCGCGTGTCAGGACTGTGCATGCGCCATGCAGTGGGCGTGCCGCCTACCGGTGATGCGCGTGCTCCCTCTTAAACTAAAGCTTTATAGGGATGGAGCTCCTGGCGTGGACAACACAGAGCGGTATTTGGGCATGTGAGTCTGGTGGTCTTGGACACAGTGGTGACAGGTTAAAGGCTGATTATAGTTTGTGGGGAGTACTCCTTTTCTTCCTCGTGTGTAAGCAATGTCTTCCAGAAAATGAGGTATAGGGAACAAGGCAAGCACAGGGGTAAGAGTCCCTCTATAAAAATAGGAGACCAACCCCATGCTGATACGGCCTCAGTTTCTCCAGAAAGACCTGCGGCATCTGGCCTGGCTAAGACATTGCATTTGTCAGGCATAGTGGCCACTACCAATATACCTTCCTCGGCTTATGTTACAAAGGATGATTTGGCATCTGCCTTAGCGGGCCTTGAGGGCAAAATAGCTGGCATGATTGCCTCTGTAACACGGGGGGGGGGGGGGGGGGAGAAGCATAATAGATCTCCTGAGCCTGGGCCAAGTGGTGAGTCACCAGAGCACCAGGACTCTTATAGCCAGATGGGTCCAGGTAGTCTGGAACCAGAATGGGCGGAGGATTTGGAAGAGTTGGTCATAAAAGACCGGGAGGAAGGAGAGGCTGAGGACTCTGAAGAGCCAATTTCAGCCTCCCATTCTCAAAAATGGTTTATCCAATCTCTAATTGAGATGGTACAAAATGGGTTTAAGTTACCCCCGGTTCAGGAGTCTGGACTCTCCTGTTCTATTTTAGGATCTTTGCGACCTCAGCAAATTCCCCAAGCGTTCCCTTTGCAACCATTACTGGAGCAGGTGGTTTACGCAGACTGGGAGCACCCTGACAGGATATACTTGCCTCCCAAAAAGGTTTTCTGTCTTCTATCCTATGGAGGAGAAGTTTAGGAAGAAATGGGTGGACGCCGCCATATCTTCAGTAAATAAAAGTTTAACCTGTCCAGTGGATAATGCCCAGGTATTTAACCGCTTCAATACCGGGCCAATTCTGACACTTTGCTCCTACATGTAAAAATCATCATTTATTTGCTAGAAAATTACATAGAACCCCCAAACATTATATGTTTTTTTAGCAAAGACCCTAGAGCAGGGATCCTCAAACTACGGCCCTCCAGCTGTTGCAGAACTACACATTCCATGAGGCATTGTAAAACTCTGACATTCACAGACATGACTAGGCATGATGGGAATTGTAGTTCCTGAACAACTGGAGGGCTGTAGTTTGAAGACCCCTGCCCTAGAGAATACAATGGCGGTTGTTGCAACTTTTTATCTCACAGTATTTGCGCGTTTTTTTGGGGAAAAAAACTTTTGTGTTTAAAAAAAACAAAACAGTAAAGTTAGCCCAATGTTTTTGCATTTTGTGAAAGATGAAGTTACGCAGAGTAAATGGATACCTAACATGTCACGCTTCAAAATTGCACACGCTCGTGGAATGGCGCCAATGTTTGGTACTTAAAAATCTCCATAGGCGACGCTTGAAATTTTTTTACTGGTTACATGTTTTGAGTTGGAGGAGGTCTAGGGCCAAAATTATTGCTCTCGCTCCAACGTTCGCGGCGATACCTCACATGTATGGTTTGAACACCGTTTTCATATGTGGGCGGGACTTGCGTATGCGTTTGCTTCTGCGTGCGAGCACACGGGGACAGCGGCGCTTTAAACTTTTTTTTTTTTTTATTGTTTGTTTTTTATTTTGACACTTTTTTGAGAAAAAAAATGATCACTTTTAGTCCTATTACAAGGAATGTAAACATCCCTTGTAATAGCAATATGACATGTCAGGTGCTCTTAATAGTGAGATATGGGGTCAATAAGACCCCATATCTCACCACTAGGCTGGGAAGCCTGAAAAAAAAAAAATAATAAAACTATCGCCGCTTCCAAGCCGAAGCGGCGCCGTTTTTTTTAATGGAGAGGCCGGGCGTGACGTCATAACATCACGCCCGGCCTCCGACGATCATAGAGACTCCGGGGAACATCTGGTCCGCCGGAAATCTCTATGATCTACATCCGGCGCCGGCGGATCCACTCTCCGCCTCACCGATCGTAACGGTGAGTCGGAGCAGGCACCGGAGGGCGGCGGGAGGGGGGGGACGTCCCCTCTCGCCTCCCATAGGAACGATAAAGTGGCGGAACGGCAGCTATGATCGTTCCTATGGTGTAGAGATTCGCCGGCTGAAACCGGCAATATCTGAATGATGTCTGTAACTACAGGCATCATTCAGATATACCTGCTCAAAGCCAAGGACGTCGTATGACGTCCTTGGTATTGAAGTGGTTAAGGATCCGGCTGATAAGAAGCTAGAGTCCTTATTAAAAGCCTCCTTTTCGGTGGCTGGTGCAGCAGTTCAGCCAGCAGTTGCAGCTATTGGGATTTGCCAATCCCTAAAGAATCGCTTTAAAGGTTGGTAAAGAGCCTACCTTGCCAGGAGGAATCTACTGAGGAATTGTCGGAGATTCCTAATGCCTTATGTTTTGCAGTAGACGCATTAAAGGACTCCATTCAACAGATGTCTCGTTTTGCGTTACTGTCAATCCATATGCGCAGAGTCTTGTGGCTAAAGAATTGGTCTGCTGAGACGCCATGTAAAAGGCTACTTGCAGCTTTTCCATTCCATGGAGAGTGCTTGTTCGGCGAAGATCTGGATAAATATATCCAAAAAAATCTCTGGAGGAAAGAGTGCCCTACTCCCTATTAAAAAGAAAGGGAAGCAACCCTCGTATAAAATTCCCAATGCTCCAGGACCTAGTGCTTCTTCCCCTAAGCGGTATCGACAGCCTCAGCCGTCTGGTTTTAAAAGACCCCAGGGTCAGAAGAAGCCCTGGACCCAAAAGCCACCCAAGCCCAGCTCCAAGTCTACCTTGTGAAGGGGCACCCCCGCTCTCGCGGGTGGGGGGCAGGCTTCGGCTGTTTGGGGAGGCCTGGGAAGAACTGGTTCAAGACAGATGGGTCATTTCCACTGTAAAATACGGTTACAGAATAGAGTTCCCGGGAGATCCCCCCCCCCCCCCCCCCTTCCCCGAATCGTTTTCTGTAATCAAGGGTTCTGTCGGATCCAGAGAAAAGATGCCTATTCCTAGCTTTACACCATCTGCTGATGCAGGGGGGGTAATTGTAAAGGTTCCGCACGAGGAAAGATTCAAGGGGTTTTACTCAAACCTATTCACCGTGCCGAAACCAAATGGGGAATTAAGGCGCATTTTGGACCTCAAGGCTCTCAACTTCTTTGTAGAAGTCCGATCCTTCCGCATGGAGTCGGTTCTTCAATAATAAAATCCCTGAGGAAGGGAAACTATTTAGCGTCCATAGATATCAAGGGTGCGTACCTTCATGTGCCGATCTTCGGTCCACATCAAAAGTTCCTGCGCTTCGGTGTAGAGGGCAGTCATTTCCAATTTGTGGCACTACCTATCGGTCTGGTCACGGCCCCCAGGGTCTTCACAAAGATTCTGGCCCCAGTGTTGGCTTCCCTAAGGTCTCAGAGTCTCTAGTAGGATATCTGGACGATCTTCTAAGGGAATGCTCTCGCCCCATACTAGTTCAAAACGTGTCAAGAACAGTACGGGTTTTACAACGCCTAGGTTGGATGCTAAATATGGACAAGTCAGCTCTTTGTCCGACCCAAGCCTTGGTGTATCTGGGTCTGGTCTTGAACACTGCCCAAGAAAAGGTGTTTCTTCCTCTCTTAAAGGTCGCGTCCATAATGGAACTTGTACAAAAGGTTAAAAAAGAACTGACACCTTCTATTCGGCTGTGCATGAGGTCATTAGGCAAGATGGTGTCTTCCTTCAGCGCAGTGCCATATGCACAGTTCCACTCCAGAGTGTTCCAGAACAGTATTCTAAAGGCCTGGGGCAAGTCAGCTCGAACCTTGGATCAGCCTATGGTTCTATCTCCACAGGTTCTATGGAACCTCTCTTGGTGGTTAAGAACCAGCAACTTGAAAAGAGGGAAATCTTTCCCACTGGTAGCCTGGAAGGTCGTAACCACAGACGCCACTCTTCTCGGCTGGGGAGCAGTCTTAGAGGAAGCGTCTGTTCAGGGAATATGGTCCCAGACAGGACCCTGCCCATCATTCTATTGGAGATTCGGGCAGCTCACCTGGCTCTGCGATTCTGGACATCCAGATTGCGGTGTCTTCCTGTCAGAGTCCAGTCCGGAAACTCCACAGTGGCATATATCAACCACGAGGGAGGTACCAGGAGTCGGGCAACCCAAAGAGAGGTAGATCATATATTGACTTGGGCAGAAAAACATGTGCCGTTTCTGTCAGCATTGTTTATTCCGGGGGTGGACAATTGGCAGGCTGATTTCCTAAGTCGCCAAAAATTGTTGCCAGGGGAATGGTCCCTGCATCCGAGGTTTTTCTACAGATCTGCCAATACTGGGGAACCCCAGATGTGGATCTGCTGGCATCCAGATTCAATGCAAAGCTGGACAGGTTTGTATCCAGGACCAAGGATCCGCTTGCTGGATATATGCATTGGTAGTTCCTTGGGATCAGTATTCTCCGATTTATATGCCTATCCTCCGATCCAAATTCTGCCGCACTTACTACGCAGCATACAGGAGGAACGAAAGCCAGTGATCTTGGTGGCCCCAGTGTGGCCCAGGAGATCATGTTACTTGGAGATTGTGAAGTTGGCAGTAGGGGACCCACTGGTCCTTCCTTGCCATCCAGACCTGTTGTCCCAAGGGCCCATATTCCATCCTTCTTTACGGTTGCTGAATTTGATGGCCTGGCTATTGAAACCAGACTATTGAAAGACCGTGGTATTATGGGTTCAGTCTTGTCTACTTTGATAGCTCTAGAAACTGACTTTCTAGCGTTTATCTATTATAGTCTAGAAGTCATACATTTCTTGGTGTGAGGAAAGAAAATGGAACCCTCGTAGGTATACGATTGGAAGGGTTCTCGCCTTTCTTCAAGCAGGAGTAGACTTGCAGCTCGCTTTAGGGACAATTAAAGGACAGATTTCGGCCTTATCGTTTTTTTTCCAAAGACCAATTGCATTCCATTCTTTGGTGCGAACCTTTTGTCAAGGGAGTAGCACACCTGAGGCTGCCGCTTAAACCACCTTTATGTCCCTGGGACCTAAATTTGGTACTGTCAGCCTTACAGAGTCAACCCTTTGAACCTATTAGGCATATCCCTTTTGTCCTATTGACCAGGAAATTAGTTTTCTTAGTGGCTATAACTTCGGCTAGAAGGGTGTCAGAATTGGCCGCCCTTTCTTGTAAAGAACCTTTTATGATTCTTCATCAGGACAGAGTAGTCATGCGCCCTTGTCCGGATTTTCTACCGAAGGTGGTTTCCAAATTTTATTTGAATCAGGATATCATTTTACCTTCCTTTTTTCCAAACCCTAAGACTAGGGAGGAAAGGTCGCTTCACTCACTGGATGTGGTGAGGGCGATAAAAGTTTACTTGGAAACGTCAGCTCCCTTTCGGAAGACTGACTGACTGTTTGTTTTTTTTTTTTTTGTCTTGTCTGAACGTCCTAAAAAAACTGGCAACAAGTTCAACCATATCCAGGTGGATTCGTCAGACTATTATCCAGGCATATGGATTAAAGCGAAGGGATTTAAAAGCACACTCTACTAGAGGAATTAGTGCATCATGGGCAGTACGCCAACAGGTGTTTATGGCTCAGGTTTGCAAAACGGCGGCTTGGTCTTCAGTTCATATGTTCACCAGGTTTTACCAGGTGGATGTGAGATCTCAAAAAGAGGCTGTTTTTGGCCACAGCGTGTTGCAGGCAGCTTTATAGTCTCAGGCCTGTTGGGCTTGGGGATAATGTGTGTCCCCCCCCCCCCCCCCCCAGCTGCATTGCTTTAGGACATCCCACATAGTCATTTTATTATGGTGCTCTGTGTCCCGTGATGTACGATAAAGAAAAACGGATTTTTAAGACTGCTTACCTGTAAAATCCTTTTCTTGGAGTATATCACGGGACACAGTGGTCCCTCCCCTCTTCCTGGGATCATCATTGCTTGCTACAAAACTGAGGTACTTCCGATATAGGAGGGGTTATATGGGAGGAACCGTCTTACTATTGGTTGCCAGTGTCCAATCACCTAAAGGTAAGTGTATAACCCACATAGTCATTATTATGGTGCTCTGTGTCCTGTGATCTACTCCAAGAAAAGGATTTTATAGGTAAGCTGTTTTTAAAAATGCATTTTTTTTTTTCCATTACCTCCCTGTTCAGGTCACAGCAGAACTCCCGAACAGGGGAAAGTTCTAATCTGAACAGCAACTCAATTGAAGTCTATGGGAGCTGAACAGGAAAGAAAATCATGTGCCCATTTTAAAGGCTTATATGCTAGTAATTAACCATAAAATTGTTATGGGGAGTCTGGTTACTTTTTTTGTTATGATACATGTTCCCCTGGGCAGTACCCAATTTTTTCAGGAGCAGTGATTTTAATGATGCTTAAAGTGCAAATGAAAAATTCCTTTTTACATATAGTGCCGGGGGGGGGGGGGGAGGGGAGGGGAGGAGGGGAGCAGAGTCTGCCTGTAACGTGGCACATCTGTAGTGTGTAATATATAGAACATGCTGCAGCAAAACTGACATTTCTAAAGCAGAAAACGAGTCAAGTCCCATGTTTCAAATGACTTGCGGTTGCACTTGCCAGCACCTCTTCTTCAGGTCTCGTATGGATTTTAATGGATTCTGTTCCCCCCCCCCCCCCCCCCCCAAGCCAGTAGTTGTGGGGGTCTGCAGGTGAGGGGCTTATTGTAATCCCCATACCCCTACCCACCAAAAGTGTCAAAGTGATAAACGCATTAAGTTTGACTATTTCTTTTTCAAAAAGTGTCCCCTGATGTAAACCCTATCATGCCGCACCTGAAGAATAAAATGAAACTCCTGCCAACATGAAGGCTGGCTGTCTACTGCGGGCTCTGCCGTTTAACATTTCTTTAGGTAAGAGGCGGGGTCACCTGGCGGCATCGCCTCTTCTGATATCACAGACCCAGCATGCACGGTCTGTGTCGGAAGGGAGCGGTGCCATCAGGTGACCCTGCCCCTTACCTAATATAAGACATGTCAAATCGCAGAGCCAGCAGTAGATAGCCATTTTTATATTTTATTTTTTAGGTTTTTTATTTTATTTTTCCATAGTCAATCACGCCGCACCTGGAAAAACGCTCCTGCCGAAATGAAGGCTGGCTGCTGCCTTCATGTCAGCAGGAGTTATTTTTGGTGGATGGGTAGGGATACTAAGTACCTAATACTCATTTACATAGGGGGGGTGTGGGATCTGGAGGGGCCCCCTTATCAGAATCTGTTAGCCACCTTTTAATAAGTCCCCTACCTGAAGACTCCACAACCACTGGTGATGGTTGTGGGGATGAGGCCCTTGTCCCAATCAACATGGGAACAAGGTGCTGGTGGGCAGAATCTATTAAGTTCCATAACAGACCCAAATGGACTGGGAAAGGGGGGGTCGCGCGAGGCGCCAAAGCTGGTTTTTACTGCTAATTGTTTTTACTCAGCTGTCAGCCGGGAAACCCATTGATGGTTGACTCATCGGTTGTTAAGGATGCTGCGGCTGGCTTCCTGGCCCCGCTCTTGAACAACCAGCTTATACTGCACCCTGATTGGGCAAAAGCATTTATGCAAAATGCACTGTGTAGTGTGCATTGCAGGGTGATTACCCTGCAAATTTGGGTGTTCCACGAACGGGGTGCACAGCCAGTGTTCGGCCCAAACTCATGCTCGGGCTGGTCTGAATGGGCCATGGACCACGTGGTGTGTTTGTTTTTAAAAAAAAAAAAAAAAAAAAAAAATCTTCCTCTACTGGAAAAATGGTTATTGATCTCTGTGCACCATGGGGCAATTTCCCTCTGCTTAAAACCCAGCAAATTTACTAGAAGTAAGAAAAATTGTTCTGACACCCGCTAAATGGACAAGAAGGGAGGAGAGATCTTCCAAATGTGGGCATGGGTAAGTAGTACAAATGTTTCAAACTATCCAAAACCAATAAACTGAGTAGAATTCTATGGTGCATCACTAGAGGGCTCACCACCAGGAGCAAAGAGATCCTGATTTCTCTATATAGATCTTTAATTATCACTGCTGGATTCACCAGCCAGAGGAAGGAGGTCCTGGTTTCCCTATATAGATCTTTAGTTGGACCTCATTTAGAATACTATCCCATTCTGGAGACCTCACTTATAAAAAGATAAATTAATACGGGAGGATTCCAGAGTTTAGCAACAAAAATGCTGAAGGTCTGGGATGTAAAACACATCAGGAGTGCCTGTACATATTAAGATCCTGCAATCTTTAAAGACAGGGGGGACATAACTAAAACATATATTGAAGCAGTATTAAACTCAAAACTTTAATGCTGCAGCTTCACAAATCTTAGATGTGGTGGCTACATCAGTTTCCCTTTTTCAGGCTGTTTCCCTTTTATTAATAGGTCAGGACACGCTATACTGTACGGAGGACAAAATGAGTGCTGTGGCTATTGTAGTTTCACAGCCTCTCCCCAAATTGACATTTAGAAAAAAAAAGTGACCCCGGGACATTAAATGAGGTGAATGAGACTAGCCAGTCACATGACACAAATACAGTATCAAGTTTTTTAAAAATTGTCATACATGAACAACAAATTCCCAAGCTGGTCAACTGATATACAGTGTAAAACTGTATCATTACACGTATAAATGTACATAGCAATATAAACAGGCAGAGAAAGTGACCCTATGCATTTTGCAAGACTGTGCTTGCTTCATCAGGGGTAGATGCGTGTGTATTACATCTGTAAAAAAAAAGTATGAAAAACCAAATGGGTATCTGCACAGTGATAGTATTGTGACAAATGGTAAGTATGGAGTCTTGTGCATCAGACCCCCTTGACCAACGGCTAGGTCAGACTACCAGATGCTGAATACCCAGAGGTGGCACCTCAAGTTGCGCTCTGTTGGGTCTGGATTTTTCTTGCCACCTCAGCTCCTGAGCTGGACGCTTATTGCTGCCGCCTCTAGGTATTCAACATCTGGTAGTCTGACCTGACCTAGCCATTGGTAAGCATGGGGCCTTGTGCCTCAGACCCCTTGACCATTTGTCAGAATACCATCACATTGCAGATACGTTTGTAAAAAAGTATGAAAAACCAAATAGGTTATACACACGCACCTACCTCTGATGAAGCAAGCATGGTCTTGCGAAACACATAGGGTCATTTTCTATGCCTATGTACGTTGCTATGTACATTTATACTGCTATACGTGTAATGATACTGTTTTACACTGTATATATCAGCTGACTGGCTTGGCAATTTTTTATGTATGACAATTTTTAATAAACTTTGATACTTTATTTACTTGTGTCATGTGACTGGCTAATTGCATTCACCTCATTTAAAGTCCTGGGGCAACTTTCTGTGTTTTGTTATATATATTGGGATGGGGGTGTTTTTCGGCTGACACCAGACCATTTTTCCCTTTTTTTTTAAATTTGACATTTAGGGGTAAGCTTGGGTTCAGGTCAAACTAAGAAAGGAGCTGATTGATCCAACCCAAACATCTCTGACCTTTGCATTCTCTACCTGCCAGCTGCAGGGAAAACAAAGGGGCAGGTATGGTTGTTGACCTAATATGGCCATGTTGCATCAATGATTGATATTGCATGTATAAGGTTCAGGAAGGCAATATTTTCAATATGAAGCCAGTATAACTTATGTCAAAACCTTTTTAAAATTTTGGATAAAATAAAAGGTGTGTGTGTGTGTGTGTGTGTGTGTGTGTGTGTGTGTGTGTGTGTGTGTGTGTGTGTGTGTGTGTGTGTGTGTGTGTGTGTGTGTGTGTGTGTGTGTGTGTGTGGGGGGGGGGGGGGGGGGGTCTACAACCCTTGTTGTTTGGTTTTTTTTTTTTGCCATCTGTGTCCCATTGTGGAGATTTCCCTTCAATTCCTGTACCATAGGCAAAATAGGAAGAGAGAGGAAATATCTCCAAAGTAAGGGAAATCCCTGGCTGGTTCACTAGACCACAAGCCCCTTTTTTTTTAAACACTTCCCCTCTCCTGCTGTTCTGGTGACAAACCAAAATTTGGAATTTTTTTTAACTAGTCTCTAGTTTCTTTTCTAGTCAAATTTTGTTTATTAAATTTTAACAATTCGCATACATAAGTACATATGGTGGCAGCAAAAGAAAAGATCGCATATATGGTAATAATATTGAGTTGTAGTTCCAACATAAACTAAAAGTAGTTTAACTAAAACAATTTTAGCATGGATCTAATTACTCAAAAGATTACGTCATACATTGTATAAGGGAGGATAAAACCAACTTAGACCAGGTTATATAAGATAACCTCAGATAAAAAAAAAATGTCTCCTAATTTTTATCAAAATTTATTATAGAATTTAAAATCTTATACTTCAGATCTTAGTAGGGAAGCATCAGAATTGGAAGGCAAAAAGTGAGTCACCCAGGGATTCCATATATTCTCAAAGTTGGATATTTTATCTGGAGTTATAGCCTCTGTTTTGGCATAGATCATTGCTTGATTATACAAAAACAAATGGAGAAAACCCTAGCCCATGCCTACAAAAAAACAGCACTTATGGGAAAGGTGAAATAAATAACATTCCCTTAAATGGTAAATGATCTGGCCAAGTGACAACTTCAGCACCGGAAGAATTTACCCCCTTCCTGACCAGACCATTTTTCGCGATACCGCACTGCGTCACTTTAACAATTGCGTGATTGTGCGACGTTGTACCCAGACAAAATTTCCTTTTTTTTCCCCACAAATAGAGCTTTATTTTGGTGGTATTTAATCACCTCTGCGTTTTATATATTTAGATATAGATAGATATATATAAATTATTTTTTTTTTGCGCTATAAACAAAAGAAGAGTGTCAATTTGGAAAAAAAACACTATTTTTTACTTTTTGCTATAATAAATATCCCAATTAAAAATAAATAAAAATAAATTCTTCATCACTTTAGGCCAATATGTATTCTACATATTTTTGATAAAAAAATATCTCTAAACCAGCAAGGATATCGTATCCATGAGCATGGATGCGCAGGAGTGGCCAACTATACAAGTATATGGTTACGATGACCATATTTTCCCATCAAAATTTTAAGTAAATGAATTTATATAGATAAAATTGAAATTAAAACCAATGCTAATAATGAACTATAAAAATGAGGGACAAAAAATGTTGGTAGAATTAGTTGGTAAATTGATAAAAAAAAAAAAAAATGTTAGAAAATTGATACAACAATGTATTTTAATAGTCACTGATGAAACAACGTCCAGCTTGATGTTCATACCACTGGGCGTTAATGTATTCATAAGGACTATCCAACGTGTTTCTCTCTTGGATATCTCCCGTACTAAATTAGACCCCCTCCAGCTTGGGTGAACTCTATCAACCCCCAAAAATTTTAAACCTGACGGGTCCTGGATAAGATAAGACACGCTATGGTATTTGTACCTCTATATTATGTATATGTTCCGAGATGTGTTTTTTGAGTCCTTTTAGTACGACCTACATACATTAACCACTTGACGACCGCCTCACGCCGATGTACGTCGGCAAGGCGGCACGGGCAGGCAAAATCACGTACATGTACGTGATTTGCCTCCCGCGGGTGGGGGGTCCTATCGGACCCCCCCCCCGCCGCCCGAGGCGGTCCCGTTTGGTCCCCCGGCGATCGGAGACGAGGGGGAGGCCATCCGTTCGTGGCCCCCCCCTCGCGATCGCCACCGGCCAATCAGATCACTTCCTTTGCTGCTGTATGCTAAACAGCAGCAAAGGAAATGATGTCATCTCTCCTCGGCTCGGTATTCCGTTGCAGCGCCGAGGAGAGAAGACATCAATGTGAGTGCACAAACACTACACAACACAGTAGAACACGCCAGGCACACAAATCACCCCGATTCCCCCCCCCCCCCCCCCCTCCCTGTCACAAACTGACACCAGCAGTTTTTTTTTTTTTTTTTTTTTCTGATTACTGCATAGTGTCAGTTTGTGACAGTTACAGTGTTGGGACAGTTAGTATTACCCCCCTGTAGGTCTAGGGTACCCCCCTAACCCCCCCTAATAAAGTTTTAACCCCTTGATCACCCCCTGTCACCAGTGTCGCTAAGCGATCATTTTTCTGATCGCTGTATTAGTGTCGCTGGTGACGCTAGTTAGTGAGGTAAATATTTAGGTTCGCCGTCAGTGTTTTATAGCGACAGGGACCCCCATATACTATCTAATAAATGTTTTAACCCCTTGATTGCCCCCTAGTTAACCCTTTCACCACTGATCACCGTATAACCGTTACGGGTGACGCTGGTTAGTTCGTTTATTTTTTATAGTGTCAGGGCACCCGCCGTTTATTACCGAATAAAGGTTTAGCCCCCCGATCGCCCGGCGGTGATATGCGTCGCCCCAGGCAGCGTCAGATTAGCGCCAGTACCGCTAACACCCACGCACGCAGCATGCGCCTCCCTTAGTGGTATAGTATCTGATCGCATCAATATCTGATCCGATCAGATCTATACTAGCGTCCCCAGCAGTTTAGGGTTCCCAAAAACGCAGCGTTAGCGGGATCAGCCCAGATACCTGCTAGCACCTGCGTTTTGTCCCTCCGCCCGGCCCGGCCCAAGTGCAGTATCGATCGATCACTGTCACTTACAAGGCACTAAACGCATAACTGCAGTGTTCGCAGAGTCAGGCCTGATCCCTGCGATCGCTAACAGTTTTTTTGGTAGCATTTTGGTGAACTGGCAAGCACCAGCCCCAGGCAGCGTCAGGTTAGCGCCAGTAGCGCTAACACCCACGCACGCACCGTACACCTCCCTTAGTGGTATAGTATCTGATCAGATCAATATCTGATCCGATCAGATCTATACTAGCGTCCCCAGCAGTTTAGGGTTCCCAAAAACGCAGTGTTAGTGGGATCAGCCCAGATACCTGCTAGCACCTGCGTTTTGCCCCTCCGCCCGGCCCAGCCCAGCCCACCCAAGTGCAGTATCGATCGATCACTGTCACTTACAAAACACTAAACGCATAACTGCAGCGTTCGCAGAGTCAGGCCTGATCCCTGCGATCGCTAACAGTTTTTTTTTGTAGCCTTTTGGTGAACTGGCAAGCACCAGTGGCCTAGTACACCCCGGTCGTAGTCAAACCAGCACTGCAGTAACACTTGGTGACGTGGCGAGTCCCATAAGTGCAGTTCAAGCTGGTGAGGTGGCAAGCACAAGTAGTGTCCCGCTGCCACCAAGAAGACAAACACAGGCCCGTCGTGCCCATGATGCCCTTCCTGCTGCATTCGCCAATCCTAATTGGGAACCCACCGCTTCTGCAGCGCCCGTACTTCCCCCATTCACATCCCCAACTAAATGCAGTCGGCTGCATGAGAGGCATTTTCTTTATGTCCTCCCGAGTACCCCTACCCAACAAACCCCCCCAAAAAAGATGTCGTGTCTGCAGCAAGCGCAGATATAGGCATGACACCCGCTATTATTGTCCCTCCTGTCCTGACAATCCTGGTCTTTGCATTGGTGAATGTTTTGAACGCTACCATTCACTAGTTGAGTATTAGCGTAGGGTACAGCATTCCACAGACTAGGGCACACTTTCACAGGGTCTCCCAAGATGCCATCGCATTTTGAGAGACCCGAACCTGGAACCGGTTACCGTTTTATAAAAGTTGGTTACAAAAAAAGTGTAAAAAAAAAAATATATATATATAAAATAAAAAAAAATAGTTGTCGTTTTATTGTTCTCTCTCTCTATTGTTCTGCTCTTTTTTACTGTATTCTATTCTGCAATGTTTTATTGTTATTGTTATTGTTATTTTGTTTTATCATGTTTGTTTTTCAGGTATGTAATTATTTATACTTTACCGTTTACTGTGCTTTATTGTTAACCATTTTTTTGTCTTCAGGTACGCGATTCACAACTTTGTTATACCAGAATGATGCCTGCAGGTTTAGGTATCATCTTGGTATCATTCTTTTCAGCCAGCGGTCGGCTTTCATGTAAAAGCAATCCTAGCGGCTAATTAGCCTCTAGACTGCTTTTACAAGCCGTGGGAGGGAATGCCCCCCCCCCCACCGTCTTCCGTGTTTTTCTCTGGCTCTCCTGTCTTAACAGGGAACCTGAGAATGCAGCCGGTGATTCAGCCAGCTGACCATAGAGCTGATCAGAGACCAGAGTGGCTCCAAACATCTCTATGGCCTAAGAAACCGGAAGCTACGAGCATTTTATGACTTAGATTTCGCCAGATGTAAATAGCGCCATTGGGAAATTGGGGAAGCATTTTATCACACCGATCTTGGTGTGGTCAGATGCTTTGAGGGCAGAGGAGAGATCTAGGGTCTAATAGACCCCAATTTTTTCAAAAAAGAGTACCTGTCACTACCTATTGCTATCATAGGGGATATTTACATTCCCCGAGATAACAATAAAAATGATAAAAAAAAAAAAAAAAAAATGAAAGGAACAGTTTAAAAATAAGATAAGAAAGCAAAAAAATAATAAAGAAAAAAAAAAAAAAAAAAAAAAGCACCCCTGTCGCCCCCTGCTCTTGCGCTAAGGCGAATGCAAGCGGCGGTCTGTCGTCAAACGTAAACAGCAATTGCACCATGCATGTGAGGTATCACCGCGAAGGTCAGATCGAGGGCAGTAATTTTAGCAGTAGACCTCACTGTAAATCTAAAGTGGTAACCTGTAAAGGCTTTTAAAGGCTTTTAAAAATGTATTTATTTTGTTGCCACTGCACGTTTGTGCGCAATTGTAAAGCATGTCATGTTTGGTATCCATGTACTCGGCCTAAGATCATCTTTTTTATTTCATCAAACATTTGGGCACTATAGTGTGTTTTAGTGCATTAAAATTTAAAAAAGTGTGTTTTTTCCCCAAAAAATGCGTTTGAAAAATCGCTGCACAAATACTGTGTGAAAAAAAAAATGAAACACCCACCATTTTAATCTGTAGGGCATTTGCTTTAAAAAAATATATAATGTTTGGGGGTTCAAAGTAATTTTCTTGCAAAAAAAATAACTTTTTCATGTAAACAATAAGTGTCAGAAAGGGCTTTGTCTTCAAGTGGTTAGAAGAGTGGGTGATGTGTGACATAAGCTTCTAAATGTTGTGCATAAAATGCCAGGACAGTTCAAAACCCCCCCAAATGACCCCATTTTGGAAAGTAGACACCCCAAGCTATTTGCTGAGAGGCATGTCGAGTCCATGGAATATTTTATATTGCGACACAAGTTGCGGGAAAGAGACAAATTTTTTTTTTTTTTTTGCACAAAGTTGTCACTAAATGATATATTTCTCAAACATGCCATGGGAATATGTGAAATTACACCCCAAAATACATTCTGCTGCTTCTCCTGAGTACGGAGATACCACATGTGTGAGACTTTTTGGGAGCCTAGCCGCGTACGGGACCCCGAAAACCAAGCACCGCCTTCAGGCTTTCTAAGGGCGTGAATTTTTTATTTCACTCTTCACTGCCTATCACAGTTTCGGATGCCATGGAATGCCCAGGTGGCACAAACCCCCCCCCCCAAATGACCCCATTTTGGAAAGTAGACACCCCAAGCTATTTGCTGAGAGGTATAGTGAGTATTTTGCAGACCTCACTTTTTGTCACAAAGTTTTGAAATTTGAAAAAAGAAAAAAAAAAAATATTTTTTCTTGTCTTTCTTCATTTTCAAAAACAAATGAGAGCTGCAAAATACTCACCATGCCTCTCAGCAAATAGCTTGGGGTGTCTACTTTTCAAAATGGGGTCATTTGGGGGGGTTTTGTGCCACCTGGGCATTCCATGGCCTCCGAAACGGTGATAGGCAGTGAAGAGTAAAATCAAAAATTCACGCCCTTAAAAACGCTAAAGGCAGTGATTGGATTTCGGGGCCCCGTACGCGGCTAGGCTCCCAAAAAGTCCCACACATGTGGTATCCCCATACTCAGGAGAAGCAGCTAAATGTATTTTGGGGTGCAATTCCACATATGCCCATGGCCTGTGTGAGCAATATATCATTTAGTGACAACTTTGTGCAAAAAAAAAAAAAAAAAAAAAGTGTCACATTCCCGCAACTTGTGTCAAAATATAAAATATTCCATGGACTCAATATGCCTCTCAGCAAATAGCTTGGGGTGTCTACTTTCCAAAATGGGGTCATTTGGGGGGGGGGGGGGGTTTGTGCCACCTGGGCATTTTATGGCCTCCGAAACTGTGATAGGCAGTGAAGAGTGAAATCAAAAATTTACACCCTTAGAAATCCTGAAGGCGGTGATTGGTTTTCGGGGTCCCGTACGCGGCTAGGCTCCCAAAAAGTCCCACACATGTGGTATCCCCGTACTCAGGAGAAGCAGCTGAATGTATTTTGGGGTGCAATTCCACATAGGCCCATGGCCTGTGTGAGCAATATATCATTTAGTGACAACTTTTTGTAAATATATTTTTTTTTTTTTTTTTGTCATTATTCAATCACTTGGGACAAAAAAAATAAATATTCAATGGGTTCAACATGCCTCTTAGCAATTTCCTTGGGGTGTCTACTTTCCAAAATGGGGTCATTTGTGGGGGTTTTGTACTGCCCTGCCATTTTAGCACCTCAAGAAATGACATAGGCAGTCATAAACTAAAAGCTGTGTAAATTCCAGAAAATGTACCCTAGTTTGTAGACGCTATAACTTTTGCGCAAACCAATAAATATACGCTTATTGACATTTTTTTTACCAAAGACATGTGGCCGAATACATTTTGGCCTAAATGTATGACTAAAATTGAGTTTATTGGATTTTTTTATAACAAAAATTAGAAAATTTAATTTTTTTTCAAAATTTTCGGTCTTTTTCCGTTTATAGCGCAAAAAATAAAAACTGCAGAGGTGATCAAATACCATCAAAAGAAAGCTCTATTTGTGGGAAGAAAAGGACGCAAATTTCGTTTGGGTACAGCATTGCGTGACCGCGCAATTAAAAGTTAAAGCGACGCAGTGCCAAATTGGAAAAAGACCTCTGGTCCTTAGGCAGCATAATGGTCCGGGGCTCAAGTGGTTAAATTACATGGGCATTGTAGGATGTACACCACATGTTAAAAAATTCCAAAATATTGAACGTTTTATTATTACCAGTGGAAGTGAATTCAGTTAAACTCCTGATTGGATAATTCACCTTAGAACAAGCTTTACATCTCCTGCATGAGAAGAAACCAGCACGGTCCCAAAACACAACTGATCGGACGGGGGGGGGGGGGGGGTCTAGAACCTTTTTGACCACCCTATCCCCAAAATTGGGTGCCTTTCTATAAATAAATAAAGGAAGGATTTGCCTGAAGTGCTTGATTGAGGACTCTCTTCGTACATAGAATGTGCCAATGGCATTTAAAAATGTCCTCAATTTCTCTATATTGTACATGAAAGTTGGAGATAAATCCTTAATCTTTAATAATTTTAGATTGTGTTACAAAGTCATTATCTGTAGTACAATTTCTTCTGACCCACATTATCTGGCTTTTGGGGATATTTTTTAACCAGCGGGGATGGTGACCACTTAATGGAAGATAACTGTTCCTATCCATAGGTTTGAAATAAACCGCCGTGGTCAGTACATCTCCCTGTCTGAAAATTACGTCCAAATAATGGATCTGTTCTCAGTTGCACTCATAATCCAATTTTATGTTATTATTATTGGAATTAGGTCTAAACAGAAACTCGTGCAGGGAGCTCTCATTTCCCTTCCAAATAAAGAATATGTCATCGATATGCTTTTTATAAAAGAGCAAACCTTCTCTCTTTTTAATGAACATGGATTTGTCCTTCCATTCTCCCATAAGTAGGTTTGCCAAACTGGGAGCGAATTTTGCGCCCATCGCAACTATTTTTTGCAAATAGGAATGATTGCTATACCAAAAGTAGTTATGAGACAGTCAAAAATCGAAAAAAAACACCTTCTGTTCAAATGGCATGTTGTCTCTTTGGCTTAATGCCCAATTCAGCACCAGCAGAGTGTCATCATGCTGAATGATGGTGTACAAGGATGACACATCGGCTGTCATCAAAAAGACTTCCTGTTTTCCTGACAAATTAATTTCACTTATTAACTGTAAAAAGTTTTTGGTGTCTTTTTAAATATGCTTTTGTCTGTAAGACACTTGCTTGTAAGAAGGTGTCAAGGTGCTGCCCCAATCTTGCTGTGACTGATCCGATACTATTAACAATGGGGCATGCTGGTGGATTCTTAAGGTCTTTATGCACCTTTAGGGAGTATGTAAATCATTGGAATTCTACAAAAACTAGGTACCAAATACTTATTCTCTTTCTTATTCAGGACCTTTTTATCAAATCCCAGATCGACTAGTCGTTGAAGATATTTCTGATAAACAGAGGTGGGCAGAGGCGTAACTAGAAACTTCAGGGCCCCGGTGCAAGAAATCATGAAGGGCCCCCCCCCCCCCCAAAAAAAAAGCATGATTTTGATACTTTACATTTTTTTCCACTGTACAACACTGTACACTAAAACATTTCTGATTTCAACTGGAGGGGGGGGTGGTAGCCGTTGTACTGGAGGGGGGGTGGTAGCGGTGGTAATGGTGGGGGGGGTGGCGGTGGTACTGGGGGGGTGGTAGCAGTAGTAATGGAGGGGGGTGGTAACCATTGTACTGGAGGGGGGGGGGGGGTGGTGTCGGTGGCAATGGAGGGGGAGGGTGTCGGTGGCAATGGAGGGGGGGGTGGTGTCAGTGACAGTGGTGGTGTCATCCTCTGCCACCACCATCTCTGCCTCTTACTGATCCCACACCCCCACCACTGATCTCATCCCTATCCCCCCCCCCCCATCATTACCTCTGTTGCAGTGGTGATGGATGGGGGATAGGGATAAGATCTACAGTGGTGGTGGGGGGATGGGATCATTAAGGTGCAGAGCCGCAGAGGTGGTGGGGGTTGGGATGGGATCGATTGCAGTGCAAAATAGTGACTTACCGCCAATCAATCGATTTCCCCTCAGAAAATGATCCTTCACTGTGCCTCTTCCAGGAATGCCTTGCCTCACATGGGTAGACAGCAGGTACTCCACGCAGTCGCAGAGGGGAGAGCTCCTCCCCCGCCTTCACTCAATTGGTCTGCTGACTTTATTTTTCAGTGTCCGACCTGCCTCCCTACATTCTCTCTGTTTCTGGATAGGCTGGGGTGGGACGGTCCACACACAGTCTCTCTCTGCCTCTGCCTTCTCTCGTCTGTCCCCTCAGCGGGCGAAAGCCCCCATCCCCGCAGCATGGACCGACAGTCGACACATGATGAATGGACATCCCGACACACACTCACACACTGGACAGTCAGGTGGGCCCCTCATCACGCGGCGGATGGTCGGTGGGCCCCCCTTAAGTGGCAGAGAACTACAGGGCCCAGTCGCACTTGCGACTCTAATAATTCCGCCACTGGAGGTGGAGTCAGAGCTCAACATAACATATTTACTCTCATCAGATAACATATTATCAAGTTGAGTGTCATAAAAACTGTCCAAAATGACAACGCCTCCACCTTTATCTCCAGGATGAAATATATTTTTTTATCCTCAAGTTGTTCTATGCCTTCCTGAATAAAACGTGGGTTATGTTTTTCTTAGATATTACTTGTTCCAGATCTTTCAAAACAAAATTTTTAAAAACTTCCACATGTTGATTTGCGGTATTAGGTGGGTTAAACAGTGATTTATTCTTATACCCCTTCAGATCCACGCTATAGCCGAATGACGGCCACAGTGAGGATCTACTTTGCTGGGAGGCCGTCAATAGACGTCCCCCCCCCTTTGCACGCTCCCCTGTGCGATGTGATCACCGAGTCAATGAGACTTGAGTGATCACTGATCGGAGTAAGGGGTCGATCCCGGCCCCTTACCACGTGATCAGCTGTCAGCCAATGACAGCTGATCACGTGATGTAAACAGAACATAAGAGAATCGTTTTTTTTTCTTCTCACACTGACAGCGTGAGGAGAAAAAAAAGTCGATCACCGTCTTCTGTTGAAGGGACATCGGTCCAGAAGAGGAAGAGGCGAAGCCGCCTCATTTCTGCCCACCAGTACCGCCTGCCAGTGCCATGAATCAGTGCCCACCAGTAAATAACAGTGCCAGCAATCAGTGCCACCTATCAATGCCCAGGAGTGTCACCTATCAATGTCCACCAGTGGTGCCAATCAGGCAGCACTGTTAGGTGGCACTATCAGAGTCACCTACCAGTGCCGATCAGTACCCATCACTGCCACCCATCAGTGCCAGCTATCAGTGCCCACCAATGCCGCCTATTAGTGCCCATCAATGCAGCCTATCAGTGCCCATCAGTGCAGCCTCATCAGCGTACATCAATGAGGGAGAAAAGTTACCTGTTTGCAAAATTTATTAACAAAATATAAAACGGTTTTGTATTTTTTTTTTTTTTAAATTTCAGTCTTTTTACATTTTTTTTTAACAAAAAATAAAAAACCCAGAGGTGATCAAATATGACCAAAAGAAAACTCTATTTATGGGGAAAAAAATTATAAAAATTTCATTTGGGTACAGTGTTGAGTGACCACGCAATTGTCGTTCAAAGAGTGACAGTGCTAAAAGCTGAAAATTGATCTGGGCAGGAGGGGGGTTTAGGTGCCCAGTAAGCAAGTGGTTAAGCCGCTATCCACCCCTATCACATTCCTATTAACCGTGTTATTATTCCTAGGCCCACTATTCAGAAAATATTTCTTTAAATTGATCTTTCTTATATACTTGTGTATATCCATTTATATAACAAATTTATTTAACGTATTTCTTGGGGCACATTTGAGTCCGGAATTTAAAATATTCATCTACTTATGAGTTAATTCTACTTGACTGAGATTATATATTCCCTCTAATTCAACTCCATCCTTCTTTTTTGTTTAAATTGGATCCTCTGACCTGCCCTGCACCCTCTCCTTCTCTTCTTAAGGGGTCTGGTGGGTGTTGGTACGTTCTTTCCTCGTGTTGGGGTTTCCACCATCCCTGCTGATTGGGAGGGGCTGTGGGACCCGGTGGTCTTCCCCTGAAGGGATAATTTCCCCGGTATCCCCAAAAACCCTTCCTCCCTCGCCCTAAAAAAGGATGAGGGGACTTAATGTTTCCCCATTCAACGTATTGGATCTGGGAATAAAATCTATTGTGTGTGGGCACCAAATACTGGTGATCGTTATAGGCATGCGGTGGCCTATATTGGGATCCACCTCTAGATCTATTTCCTCCATGCACCCCTCTTCCCCTACCACCTCTACCTCTAACATTCTGGGGTTGGGGAACTTAGTAATAAGGGGAATTGCATGGTGTGGAATGTGCTTCTGGGTTCACATGACTTTATCCCGATCTGATCTGAGGAGTCACGGGAGAATTAATGATAATATTGGAAGTTACTGGTGGAATAAGCTTATTTTGCCATATATACCGGTAAATAGATTCATTTTTTTTAAATCAGCCATATCTCTTTGGAACTTTTTTCTTTTGCGTATCCTTATCTATTTTATCCAGCTTTTTATTTATACTTTTATTAAAATCTAGCCATTGCTGAGTATTTTTAATAGGATCCAATTTATTATGTAGTTCAATAATTTTATTTTCTAATTTCAACATTTTCTTCTGTTTTCTTTTTAATACTAATTCTTGTCATTTAAAACCCACCCCATTAAAAAGTCAAGCCATTCTGTCATTCATTCTAAATCATCAAGACCATCCTGAGGAGTCACCTCCCATCTCAAACTCCTCACGATGATCTTTTCTTTCAGGTACTGTTCCATGGTGCAAATATCCCACCATGTCCTGACCTGTTGGGTACTCCTTATGAATACATTAACGCCCAGTGGTATGAACATCGAACTGGACATTAACTGTTTCATCAATGACTATTAAAATACATTGCTGTATCAATTTTCTAAATTTTTTTATCAAATTAATTCTACCAACATTTTTTTGTCCCTTATTTTTATAGTTCATTATTAGCATCAGTTTTAATTTTATGACATTTTATCTATGTACCGAGGTCCCAGGCCTCCTTTGGTCTAATGAGAACCTCCAGGGCCAGAGATAGCTGACATCCTTCTTTATATGGTGGGTTGCAAGGCATAGTGGGTGTGAGATAAGGTATATTAATTGGGTGCCAGACACTTCTTGAATGCAAAAGAGATTTTATTTCTCTTAACAGAACTTTGGGAGACAGGGTTGGGGCCGGGACACCCTTAGGTAGTAGGTCAATTGGCAGACTCCAAGACTTCAACAGGCAAACAGCCATGCAGGGAAAGACATCCCGCAAGACGCCACATCTGCATATGTAGGAATTCTGTCTCCTATGGCAACAGTCTTTAACAGTTTCTAACACAAAGTGTAACAGTTCCTTCACTTCCACTACAACCACTTCTTGTAGTTCTTCAACCCACTGAGCTCCAAGTCTCTCTCACTGGACTAGATGATTCACTTCCACTGAATTCCTTGAGCTCCTTCAATCTTCACTGCAGTATTTTTCTCAAGAGTCACCCCCGAATTTCTATGCTGGGTCCCTTGCTTGGCATTCAAGATACTTCTTCTCAAGCTTCACCCCACTGGCCTGCTCAGTCCCTGTCTTTACACACAAGGCTGCTCTGCAAGCGTCACCTCCTCTGGCTTGGTCCCTTGCTTGATACCCGCTGGAGTTTCCCAATTCTTCACCATCCCCGGTTGGTAAGAATACTGCTCCGGTACTTGCTTCAGCTACTTACTGTGGTCCCTGGTAATAAGTTGGCCTGCCCATTGGCTGAGACACACCATATACCCATAATCTGACCATGCAGTGCCCTTCTCGTATCTAATGCCACCAGGTACCCGGCCACCTAGCGGCAGAAGAGAAAAGTGCAGCAATGCCAGACTTAGGGAGAAATCAATTGATTTCTAACAATTAGCCAAGGTAGCTAATCCTGGCAGGTAAATTTAGGAGCAACCCTGCCAAAATTCCAGGGTGCTACATCCTCCCCCTGCCTACAAAACGACGTCTCTGAGTTTGCAGAAAAAATAAATAAATATTTTAAGCTCTCAAGCCTGAGAGCGAATGTCCTGTCAAAAACTGGGATGGGTGGGGAAACAGGGAAAGAGTAACAATAACAGTAATGTATGTGGCGTACTACAAGGAATAAACATAGTATCAGACACATGAATAGTAAATCATATATGACAAAAAAATATTAAATACTTTTATGTACAGCTATTTCCTACCCATCTATCTAATATAAACAGTGATAGCAATAATGAGAGAGTTATGCCCCGTACACACGGTCGGACTTTGTTCGAACATTCCGACAACAAAATCCTAGGATTTTTTCCGACGGATGTTGGCTCAAACTTGTCTTGCATACACACAGTCACACAAAGTTGTCGGAAAATCCGATCATTCTAAACGCGGTGACGTAAAACACGTACGTCGGGACTATAAACGGGGCAGTGGCCAATAGCTTTCATCTCTTTATTTATTCTGAACATGCGTGGCACTTTGTCCGTCGGATTTGTGTACACACGATCGGAATTTCCGACAACGGATTTTGTTGTCGGAAAATTTTATATCCTGCTCTCAAACTTTGTGTGTCGGAAAATCCGATGGAAAATGTCCGATGGAGCCCACACAATTTCCGACAACACGCTCCGATCGGACATTTTCCATCTGAAAATCCGACCGTGTGTACGGGGCATAACTGTTGTCATCAGGTTGGATCCTCTGTCTCTCTCTCCTTTAATCTAATGAGAACCTCCAGGGCCAGAGATAGATGACATCTTTCTGTATATGGTGGGTTGCAAGGCATAGTGGGTGTGAGATAAGATATATTAATTAGGCATCCAGACACTTCTGGAATGCAAAAGAGATTTTATTTCTCTTAACAAAACTTTGGTAGAGAGGGTTGAGGCCAGGCAGTGGCGTCACTAGGGGGGGTGGGGGTGGACCCGCACCCGGATGACACCCGCCAGAGGGGTGACATCAGCGGCACATATTCATGTGTGCAGTGTGTGCGGGGCTGAGCCACACTGCACACATGGAGTTATCTAAAACAAATCTGAGCCCCGCAGCTGCGCCTAGCCGCCTATGACTACCAGCTGCGGAGGTGGCTCAGTGTCATATTAACCCCCAACACAGCACACAAAGCCGCACCGGGTTACAGCGCCACACACAAGCGGCGCTGCAGACACCGCCGGCCCCATCTCTCCTGACCAACTAAAGGGATCTCAGGACTGATGGCAGCAGCGTCAGCCAATTGGAAGAGATCTGGAAAGATGTCCACTGCCCAGAGAGAGGGAGGGGGCGGGCGATGTGTATGACAGTTCTACTGCCCCGGCGGCAGCTCCTTCTAAAGCCCAGAGTACACACCCTCTGTAAGTTGTAGCTGCTTTTCGACAGCAGCCCCTCTGTCCTCTCTTCTGTCTTGTGAATCAGAAAATCTTAAGTCCTGCCCCCTTGAGCCTTGCACCCTGTACGTAGCGCCCTCCTGAGCCTTGCACCCTGTATGTAGCGCTCTCCTGAGCCTTGCACCCTGTACATAGCGCAATCCAGAGTCCTGCACTCTGTACATAGCGCCCTCCTGAGTTTTGCACCTTGTACATAGCATCCTTCTGAGCCTTGCAACCTGTACATAGCGCCCTCCTGAGCCTTGCACCCTGTACATAGCGCCCTCCTGAGCCTTGCACCCTGTACATAGCACAATCCAGAGTCCTGCACCCTGTACATAGCGCCCTCCTGAGCCTTGCACCCTGTACATAGCGCCCTCTTGAGCCTTGCACCCTGTAATAGCGCAAACCAGAGTCCTGCACCCTGTACATAGCGCCCTCCTGAGCCTTGCACCTTGTGCATAGCGCTCTCCTGAGCCTTGCACCCTGTACATAGGGCCATCCTAAGCCTTGCACCGTTTACATAGCGCAATCCAGAGTCCTGCACCCTGTACGTAGTTCCCTCCTGAGCCTTGAGTCCTGTATACAGTGTACTTCTGTACCCTGCACCCTGTATATAGCTCAATCTTAAGTCCTGCACCCTGTACATAGTGCAATCCTGAGTCCTGCACCCTGTAGGTAGCACACACCTGAGTTCTGCCCATGTAAATAGTGCACTCCAGAGTCCTGCACCCTGTATGTAGCACGCAATTCGGCCGCACCTACCCCTTCATGCAGTGTGCCCCCCCCCGTGGTGGGGGCGTGGTTGAGCCCTGGGTGACACCATCAAGTCCACTGTGGCAGGCTAAACAGGAGAGCCTGATATGCTAGCCTTCCAAGTGTCTACTGCTCTGTCCTGCTCATGCTGTCACTCTGCAGCAGTACAGAGCACTGTGGCAGGCTAGGCGGGGGAGAGCCAATCCGATGCGGCGGTGCGGTAAAACATGGGGGGGTGACACCATGCTTTACCGCACCAGGTGACACCAACCTTAGTGATGCCACTGGGGCCAGGACACCCTTAGGTGGTTGCAAGGTCAATTGGCAGACTCTGACACTTCAACAGGAGAACAGCCATGCAGGGAAAGGCATCCCGCAAGATGCCACATCTGTATGTGTAGGAATGCTGTCTCCTATGGCAACAGTCTTTTAACAGTTTCTAACACAAAGTAACAGTTCCTTCGCTTCCACTACGAATCACTTCTTGTAGTTCTTCAACTCACTGAGCCTCCAGTCTCTCTCACTGGACTAAATGATTCACTGCCACTGAATGCCTTGAGCTCCTCCAACCTTTACTGTAGTATCTTCCTCAAGTGTCACCCCCATTTCTCTGCTGGGTCCCTAGCTTGGCACTCAAGTTACTTCTCAAGCTTCACCTCACTGGCTCGCTCAGTCCCTGGCTTGACACACAAGGCTGCTCTGCAAGCGTCACCTCTGCTGGCTGGGTCCCTGGCTTGATACCCGCTGAAGTTTCCCGATTCTTCGCCGTCCCCGGTTGGTGAGAATACTGCTCCGGTACTTGCTTCAGCTACTCACTGTGGTCCCTGGTAATAAGTAGGGATGGGCGAACGGTTCGTCCCGAGCATAAGTTTGGGCCGAACTTTAGCTGTTCAGACATTTAATGAGCAGCTGAACAAACGGGTAGTTTGACTGTTTGTTCTGCCCCCCGAACCGACCACAATGCATTGCGGTGCTGAACAGTGCATTGCAAGCCCTGGCTGCAATCAAGCCCAGTGAAAGCTTCAGCCAATCAGGGCACATAGCACTGTCAGAATCATGATTGGACACTGTCATCATAACTTTATCCAATCATGGCTCATTCCCGCCCCACAGTATAAAATTTTCTTTCAATGGCAGCCATTTTCAGTGTGATTTCGGAGTGGAGAGAGACAGAACAGGGCTCTGTTCAGTGACATCAGTTAGTGTACTATACTGTGCTATTTTGCTTCAATTGTCAGTGTAGAATATTAGTTTTGGAGTCTTAACCCTCACAGTGCTGACAGGAACTGTCAAAAGACCAGGCTGATCCTCTCCCCATGAGCAATGAGACTTGTTGCTTCTTCCCCACATTGTAGGTATGCACGACAACACGAAATTTCGATGAAGCTGAAGCCGGTTGCTATGGGCGACTGCTGCGAGGATAACGCCTTAGCCCCACATTGGGCGCCAAATGTAGCGAGTTCTTAGGCCTCCTTTAATCTAATGAGAACCTCCAGGGCCAGAGATAGATGACATCCTTCTGTATATGGTGGGTTGCAAGGCATAGTGGTTGTGAGATAAGGTATATTAATTGGGCATCAGACACTTCTTGAATGCAAAAGAGATTTTATTTCTCTTAACAAAACTTTGGTAGAGAGGGTTGGGGCCAGGCAGTGGCATCACTAGGGGGTGTGGGGGTGTACCCGCACCCAGATGACACCCGCCAGAGGGGTGACATCAGCGGCCCATCATTCATGTGTGCAGTGTGTGCGGGGCTGAACCACACTGCACACATGGAGTTATCTGAAACAAATCTGAGCCCCGAAGCTGCGTCTAGCCACCTATGACTACCAGCTGCTGAGGCAGCTCAGTGTCATATTAACCCCCAACACAGCACACAAAGCTGCACCAGTTACAGCGCCACACACAAGCAGCGCTGCAGACACCGCCGGCCCCATCTCTCCTGACCAACTAAAGGGATCTCAGGACTGATGGCAGCAGCGTCAGCCAATTGGAAGAGATCTGGAAAGATGTCCACTGCACAGAGAGAGGTGGGGGGGGCGATGTATATGACAGTTCTACTGCCCCGGCGGTAGCTCCTTCTCAAGCCCAGACTACACATCCTCTGTAAGTTGTAGCTGCTTTTTGACAGAAGCCCCTCTGTCCTCTCTTCTGTCTTGTGAAGCAGGAAATCTTAAGTCCTGCACCCTGTACATAGCACCCTTCTGAGCCTTGCACGCTGTACATAGCACAATCCAGAGTCCTGCACCCTGTACATAGCGCCCTCCTGAGCCTTGCACCCTGTACATAGCATCCTTCTGAGCCTTGCAACTTGTACATAGTGCCCTCCTGAGCCTTGCACCCTGTACATAGCTCCCTCCTGAGCCTTGCATCCTGTACATAGCTCCCTCCTGAGCCTTGCACACTGTACGTAGCGCCCTCCTGAGCCTTGCTCCCTGTATGTAGCGCCCTCCTGGGCCTTGCACCCTGTACATAGCGCAATCCAGAGTCCTGCACCCTGTACATAGCGCCCTCCTGAGTCTTGCACCCTGTACATAGTGCCCTCCTGAGCCTTGCACCCTGTAATAGCGCAAACCAGAGTCCTGCACCCTGTACATAGCGCCCTCCTGAGCCTTGCACCTTGTGCATAGCTCTCTCCTGAGCCTTGCGCCCTGTACATAGGGCCATCCTAAGCCTTGAACCGTTTACATAGCGCAATCCAGAGTCCTGCACCCTGTACGTAGTTCCCTCCTGAGCCTTGTGTCCTGTATATAGTGTACTTCTGTACCCTGCACCCTGTATATAGCTCAATCTTAAGTCTTGCACCCTGTACATAGTGCAATCCTGTGTCCTGCACCCTGTTGGTAGCACACACCTGAGTTCAGCCCATGTAAAAAGTGCACTCCAGAGTCCTGCACCCTGCATGTAGCACGCAATTTGGCCGCACATACCCCTTCATGCAGTGTGCTCCCCCCTGTGGTGGGGGGCGTGGTTGAGCCCTGGGTGACACCATCAAGTCCACTGTGGCAGGATAAACAGGAGAGCCTGATGTGCTAGCCTTCCAAGTGTCTACTGCTCTGTCCTGCTCATGCTGTCATTTTGCAGCAGGACAGAGCACTGTGGCAGGCTAGGGGGGGAGAGCCGCTCCGATGCGGCGGTGCGGTAAAACATGGGGGGGTGACACCATGCTTTACCGCACCAGGTGACACAACCCTTAGTGACGCCACTGGGGCCAGGACACCCTTAGGTAGTTGCAAGGTCAATTGGCAGACTCCGAGACTTCAACAGGAGAACAGCCATGCAGGGAAAGGCATCCCGCAAGATGCCACATCTGTATGTGTAGGAATGCTGTCTCCTATAGCAAGAGTCTTTTAACAGTTTCTAACACAAAGTAACAGTTCCTTCGCTTCCACTACAAATCACTTCTTGTAGTTATTCAACTCACTGAGCCTCCAGTCTCTCTCACTGGACTAAATGATTTACTGCCACTGAATGCCTTGAGCTCCTCCAATCTTCACTGTAGTATCTTCCTCAAGCGTCATCCCCATTTCTCTGCTGGGTCCCTAGCTTGGCATTCAAGATACTTCTCAAGCTTCACCTCACTGGCCCGCTCAGTCCTTGGCTTGACTCACAAGGCTGCTCTGCAAGCGTCACCTCTGCTGGCTGGGTCCCTGGCTTGATACCCGCTGAAGTTTCCCGATTCTTCAATGTCCCCGGTTGGTGAGAATACTGCTCCGGTACTTGCTTCAGCTACTCATTGTGGTCCTGGTAATAAGTAGGGATGGGCTGAACAAACGGGTAGTTCGACTGTTTGTTCTGCCCCCCGAACCGACCACAATGCATTGCGGTGCTGAACAGTGCATTGCAAGCCCTGATTGGCTGAAGTAGTGAAAGCTTCAGCCAATCAGGGCACAGAGCACTGTCAGAGTCATGATTGGACACTGTCATCATAACTTTATCCAATCATGGCTCATTCCCGCCCCACAGTATAAAAGTTTTCTTTCAATGGCAGCCATTTTCAGAGTGATTTCGGAGTGGAGAGAGATAGAACAGGGCTCTGTTCAGTGTCATCAGTTAGTTAGTGTGCTATACTGTGCTATTTTGCTTCAATTGTCAGTATAGAATATTAGTTTCTAGGGATAGTGTGAGGAGGACCATCATTCAGCTTTGCATAGTGTGCAGCTAGAGTAGAGATAGCTCAGATAGTTTCACTGTAGTGTAGTGAGACAGTGTCATTCATACATACATTAGTGTGAAGTAGGGGCAGCTCATATAGTTGCAGTGTATTGTAGTGAGACAGTGTCAGTAATCTTGACATAGTTCAGATAGCGTCAGTGTAGTTGAACACATCTATTTCATTGCGTTACTGCCAGTTTAACACCATTTACTTCTGTGTGCGCTAATGCCAGTTAAACGCCATTTACTTCTGTGTGCGTTACTGCCAGTTTAATGCCATATCGTTTTGTGTGCGTTACTGCCAGTTTAACGCCATATCGTCTTGCGTGCGTTACTGACAGTTTAACGCCATATAGTTCTGTGTGCGTTACTGCTAGTTTACTGCCATAAAATCAAAAAATCACTGCTCATTTAAAAATTACGTTTTTTATGAACTTTTTTTTTATTGATACATGTCCCCCAGGGCAGGACCCAGACCCCTATAACCATTATATGCCCAATTACTTGCATATAAGCCTTCAAAATGGGCACTTTTTATTTTTTGACGTTCGGGTCCCATTGACTTTAATGGGGTTCGTTATTCACTTTCACAATGTCTGGTGCGAACCAAACAGGGGTCTGTTTGGCCCATCCCTAGTAATAAGGTGGTTGGTCCCTTAGAGGCGACAGCTTCCCCTCTACCTCCGACCACTGACAGGTTCTCCAGCCGGCAGAACCGTCACTTCTGGTTGGACTGCAAGCCGCAGTCCCAACCCTGCGCTGCTCTCTTGCTTCTGGATAGGCCCTCAGACAGCCTAGCAGCCAGATGCGCCCGGGATAGGCCCAAACTCCGGCCTAGCAGCCTGAGCAATACAACACACGTCCACCCAGACAGCCGTCAAGGTGGCACAAAGCACCGATCACCTGACTCAACCCAAATATATAGGTTCTCCCAGCAGGCCAAGGGATCCATGAAAATGCCTGCCCATTGGCTGAGACACCCCATAAACCCATAATCTGACCTTGCAGTGCCCTTCTCATATTTAATGCCACCAGGTACCTGGCAGCAGAAGAGAAAAGTGCAGCAATGCCAGACTTAGGGAGAAATCAATTGATTCCTAACAATTACCCAAGATAGCTGCTCCTGGCAGGTAAATTTAGGAGCAACCCTGCCTAAACTCCAGGGTGCTACATCTATATAATAATTTTAAAATATTTTTATGTGAAAATGTGGTCATCGTAACCATATAGTACCCCCATTCATGGGAGATAGTCCATCATTATTTTATTTATTTATTATGGGTATTAGTTTACTAATATTAAGATATTGAAAGTACTTCTATATACTGTCAGTAGTTTGAGGTATTTAGTGAGTGTTTTGATAATAAATATATATATATATATATATATATATATATATATATATATATATATATATATATGGCCAGTCAAGCAATTCACCTCTGTTTCAACTTTATTTATTTTTTTCAAATATAAATGTTATTATTTTTCATAAGCAAAAGAGGAAGAGAACAGAGACTCAACAGAGAAAACATGATACAATGTCCATCATCATACTTGATGTTCACAGGTAAGTACATGACATATTGTTAATAATTACATTGATATTTGTGGTTGAACATTCAGCATTTGTGATTAACATTTGCTGATAGAAATTAACTGAAAGTGAATATAAATGAATAGCTTATATCACCACTTCTTCGTAGTTATATGTCTGGTTCAACCATGTGTTCCCTTAGTTCGGGTACATCTGAGAAATTGAGAAATATCTCAGAGACCAAGTAGTTGGGAACCTAGAGATTCCACAGAGAGTGGAAGAAGAAATGAGGAAGAGGAAAAAGGAGAGAGAAAGAAAAAAACAGGGAGGGGGTCAGTGAGAGTCAAGAGGGGATGAGGGGAAGGGGAAGGGGGGGGGGGGGGAGGGGGGAAGGGTATGGGAGTGGTAGACCCGAGTTTACTGTGTGTATTGTCTTCTATGATGTTTTACTATTCAAGTGGCTAACATAGCCATTCCTTCATCCGAGTATATGAACATAATGCAGGGCGTCCATGCCTGGAAGTGTTGTTCTTGCTTGTTTTGTGCTGTAAGGACTAAGTCCTCCAGTCTCCTGATCTCCTCCACTCTGCCTAGCCACAACCCTATAGTCGGAGGCAAGCTTTTCTTCCACAATAGTGGGATGCAGGATTTAGCTGCGTTCAATAGGTGCCGTACTATCGACTTTTTATATTTCCGTGTTGGGATTGTAGTGGAATGCAGCAGGATGAAAGCTGGGTCATCGCTTATCGTGTAATCCGTGAATTTTTGAGTAATCATTCGGACTGTCATCCAAAAATGCTGAAACAGAGGGCAAGACCAGAAGATATGGAGGAGTATCTCTTTATCTGTTTGGCACCTCCAGCATTTGTCTGAGGTAGCCGGGAAGTACTTGTGTAGTCTGTTAGGGGTATAGTACCATCTAGTCAGGATCTTGTAGTTAAGTTCCTGTGTCTTTGTGCAAATGTTTTCAGGGAGAATCTGATGATTGTTTGTTTTCGGACATTAGTAAACTGGCGTTGTAGGTCATTTTCCCATTTTTGTATGAATGTCAGATCCGGTTGTTCTGGGGGAGAGTTGAGTAGAACGTAAGTTTTAGATAGTGCTTGAGGTAAGACTCCCTCATCTCTGCAATAGTCTTCGAAAGTCGCCAGGTCGCGGTTAAATTGTGCCGGGTTGGGGATTGAATGTAGGAAATGGTGCAATCGTATTGCTTGCCAAAATGACATTTGGAATTGACCATTGTCGGCAGTAAGGGTTTGTACGGAGGGCCAGATATTATCTGCTAGGAAGTGCGAGGCTCTATCCCTGCCAGTTGATGTAAATGTCTCATATCCTGCTTGTTTCAGGCCAGGAGGAAAGGCAGGTTTACCTAGTATAGGATAAAGAGGGGAGTTGTTAGTGGACAGGGAGGTTGCGAATATTGTGGATGCACCTACCCGGAGGGTAGTGCCAATTACAGGGTGTGACTTCAACGTTGGAGATAGCTGGTCGTAGCACCAGACCGTTCCTTTCAGTGTGGCCTCGGACTGTGTCTGCTCCAACTGTGTCCATAGTTTGATTTTGCTATGGCGATTCCAATCTATTATTCTGCCTAAGTGAACGGCCAAATAATAATTCTTTAAGTCTGGGAGGGCTAATCCTCCGTAGTGCTTGGGTAAGGTTAAGTATTGTCTACATAGCCTAGGTTTTGATTTTGCCCAGATAAATTTAATAAAGAGGGAGTGTATTTGTTTGAAGTATTGGGGTGGGATTTTAATCGGTAGGGCTTGGAATAGGTACAGGAATTTTGAAAGTATAGACATTTTAAGAAGATTACACCTGCCGAACCAGGAGTGGAGTCCTTTATCCAGTCCTCCAGCAGTAATCTGGTCTGAGTCAGTAGGGGTGGGAAGTTGAGTTCAAAAGTGTGTTTTAGGTCATTTGGAATTAGAGTTCCCAGGTACTTGAGGGAGGCATCCGACCATTTAAATTTGAATTGTGATTTTAGAGAGTTCAATCTACCTGGCAGTATATTGATCCCCATTGCAGCCGATTTATTAAAGTTAATTTTTAGATTGGCGAGATTTCCATATCTATTGAACTCCTTGAGGAGGTTTGCTGGTGACACCACTGGATTAGTTAGAGAGAACATGAGGTCATCTGCGTAGGCAGAGATTTTATGTTGAGTTCCTTCTACTGTCACGCCCGATATGTCGTTATTTGATCGCACAGTGCATAAAAAGGGTTCTAAGGTTAGGGCAAAAAGTAGAGGTGAGAGTGGGCATCCCTGCCTAGTGCCAGTTGTTATTGTGAAAGAGTCTGAGAGAATTCCATTGGCTTTGACTTGGGCTGTGGGTATAGAGTAGATACTAGAGATCCACTGTAGCATTTTGTGTCCTAGGCCGATCTGTTTGAGGACTGCTGTCATGAAACCCCAGTTGATGCGGTCAAATGCTTTCTCAGCGTCTGTGCTGAGAAAGACACACAGGGTTTTATTTTTGGTAGCTATATGAATGAGGTTGAGCACTTTGGTGGTGTTATTCCTTGCCTCCCGGGCAGGGATGAACCCCACTTGATCTAGGTGAATTAGGTCTGGCATGAATTGGGTTAGTCTGTTGGCCAATACCTTCGTGAATAGTTTAAGATCCAGGTTCAGGAGGGATATTGGTCTATAGCTGCCACATGCCGCCGGGTCTTTGCCTTCTTTTGGTATGAGGGATATATGTGACCTCAGGGCGTCTCTAGGGAGAGGGGCGCCTTAGCTTAAACCGTTGTATAACTGCAGTGATCTATAATTTAATTATTTATGAATTTTATGTATTGTGAATGCACTGTATACTATATTATGACAATAACATGTGGTAACATTCTGAAATGTTGTTTATGGCTGTGCTATATTGACAGCAGATCCAGGTGCATTGGTGCGTTTCTGAAGCTGCCTGCCTCTCGTCCGATACTGATGGTTGTCTGTGTGTGGGGGGGTGACGTTGGCCACTCCTGCGCATCTGTGCTCATAGATACGATATCCAGTTAATGGATGTAAGCCATATAGTGTGAGGGGTGAATTTTCCCAGCCAGCCGTAGTATAAAATGGTATGTCGTGTTGTGTGGCCACACCCTCAGATGATGTTGTGGATGATGAAACGCGCAAGGACGGGGCCATACGATTACCAGCCGTCGTTCGGGGACACCGCTGTTACTATCGCTGGAAAGATTGTTGATAGGAGACGTCGCTGTGATCCCCATATCGTTCGCTGATTAGATTAATTTTATGCCTGTTTACATCTTAGTCTTTGTAAGTGCAAGTCCTAAAAGGGGGTTATTGCTTTGAATATAATAAATTTTTTATTGGGATTACGCTATGGAGTTTTTTCTTTTGTTTTCGAATGAGCTCATTAGCGTGTGATCCACCCTCCTGGCTCCAATAGAATTTGAAAGAACCATCCAGAGAGATTGTCCAAGTAAAGTTCCGGTGTTTAGGCATATTACCCAGTACATTCTGGTAAGAGTTTAACCAAAGGGGGACTCTATATCCACATTTTTTTCACGTGTGGAGGTGTTGGTGACAGCTTATCATCTCAAGTGCGGAATCAAAACATCATTTGGACTTTCTCACTATATAGCTTGGATTATTGGAGTGTGTTTTCGTCTTGTAGCATTCCCTTTATTTTAGTTTTATTTGATTGATTCTATGTTTAGTTTCAGAAATTATTAAGGACGGGGATTTCTAGGCTTTGGCAATTGTTTGTTTTGCGGCTGTAGTGATCTGTAATAGGAGTTTGAATTGGCGGTAGGAGAAAGAGGCCGGTTTTAAGTTTAAAAGCGCTATTGTAGGATCAGGATTGATAGGGATTTCAAACAGTTTTGAAATCATAAGAAATACATCTTTCCAGAAATATTTTGTTACCGGGCAGTTTCTTTCAGGGCTGCAGTGATGAAAGGCTACATGCTCAGAGCTGACTGCTCCTTCTATTGGCCTCTAGAAGGAATGCCATGTGGAATGCCAGGACTGCACTTTACTTTGACGAGCATGCATCTTCTATCATCTTGTAAGTGTTTTTAATGTTATCCTATTAAAGTCATCATTTTAATACTACACTCAGGTCGGCGCCTCCCCCTCTGTTTTTTCCTTACAGGGCATACAGAGAGGATGATTCTCCCCTATGGGGACACAGACCGCAATAAAAACCTGACAGGTGTCTAATCACTCAACACTCCACCCAAAAACTGAAAAAAAGTTTTGACTTTAATTAAACCTTAACCCCTTCCCGTCCACGCTATTGCCGAATGACGGCTACAGCACGGACCTACTTTGCCGGGATGGCGTCAACAGAAGTCCTCCCGTGCTCAAGCGGCCTGCGCGCCCCCTGCAGGGCGCGCGCGGCGCACTCTGTGATCAGCGAGTCTATGAGACTTGGCTGATCACAGATCGGAATAAAGGGTCGATCCTGACCCCTTACCACGTGATCAGCTGTCAGCCAATGACAGCTGATCATGTAATGTAAACAGAGCCGGTAATCTGCTATTTTTTTCTCCTCACACTAATAGCGTGAGGGAAAAAAAAAGCCGATCACCGGGCAGCTCTCAGAGGGACATTGGTCCCAGTCAAGGAGAGCAGCTGCGGAGTCAACTGTGCCTGCCAGTGCCACCTACCAGTGCACAACGGTGCCACCTACCACTGCCCACCAGCGCCACCTACCAGTGCCCACAGTACCACCTATCAATGTCACCAATCAGTGCCTCATCACCAGTGCTGCCTATCAGTGCCACCTACCAGTGCCCATCAGTGCCACCTATCAGTGCCACCAATTAGTGCCCATCAGTGCCATCTATCAGTGCTACCTGTCAGTGACACCTATCAGTGCCCATCAGGGCCGCCTTATCTTTGCCTATCAGTGCCACCTTATCTTTGCCTATCAGTGCCGCCTTTTCCGTGCCTATCAGTCCAGCCCATCAGTGCCCATCAGTGCAGCCTATCAGTGCCCATCAGTGCAACCTATAAGTGCCCATCAGTGCAGCCTCAGCACATATCAATGAAGGAGAAAAAATACCTGTTTGCAAAATTTTATAACAAACTATAAAACATGTTTGTTTTTTTTCAAAATTTTACATCTTTTTTTGTTTGTTTAGCAAAAAATAAAAACCCCCAGTGATCATCAAATACTACCAAAAGAAATCTCTATTTGTGTGAAAAAAATGAAAAAAATTTTATTTGGGTACAGTGTTGCATGACCGCGCAATTGTCAGTCAAAGTCTTCCTGTCAACAATCTCTTCCCATCAACTAAGGGGCAGACTCAATGGGCCACGTAGTCCTTTTCCTGGTGTCAGTTTTCTATGTTGGACAACAGTGCTGGGTGAACATGCATGGGTTTGAATAGTGGGCAAATGGCCAACGTTAGTGTAAACAAAGCTAAAATTAGTGCAGCCAACTGAGCCCCTCCGAGCTCAAAGAGTGCCATTATCTTGGCACCAAATGATGCATCCCCAGTCCTCTTCAGTTGCTGAGGCTCTTTCAGACAGGTTGTAATGCTTACTGAACTCTGAAAAGTGATCCAGAGTAGTTCACTTTTCAGAGGGTGGTGTAGTAATGCCACCCCCCGGATCTAACCTTAGCCTGTTCTGCTGTGGGGGGGGGGGGGGGGGGTGCAGTAAAAAATGTAAGGGAGGCAGTGGTTAGGATCAGCAGTTTTTGTTGGGTAGTATACAGAGGCTATTGGTTTTTAGAGCAACGTACAGGGGGCAGCAGACTGGCAGAGGACAGGGGTCACTGCTGGCAGAGCACTCGGGAGAGCTCCTTTATCATCCCAGCTCTCCACACAGTGCCTCCTACCCACACGACACAGAGCAGAAATCACATTCCTTTACACACAACAACGATATGCACAGCGTGTAGCTGGCTGCTATGACCTGACCTGTGAAATTTCCTGATCAGAACAGCAATGTGGCTGCGGTAGCCAGATATATCCTGTGAAGATTGTGACTGTGTGTAAAGGAACATGATTTCAGCTCTGTGTATGGAGGGGAAGATGAGCTGGGTACTGGAATGGCAAAGGACCTCAGCGACTGGGCAGAGCACACAGAACGAAGGGGGTAGTCCGGGTGCTTTGGGGGGCAACTCTCTTGATCCGGCTATGTCCCCCCCTCCCCCCAATCGTTTTCCTTCCCAATTGCCAGTGTGAAAGAGCCCTTAGTGGTGGTGGTTACCTGTTCAGTGAATGAAGAAACAGCCCAAGCCTACCAAGAATCTATACAGGGCCGTTTTTAAGGCAGGGCAAAAGGGGCAGCTGCCCAGGGCCCTGTCAATGTTGTGGGGCCCAAAGCACCTGCCTCATATTTGCCAACTACCCAAGTTTAAATTCCCTCGTCCCTTGAGGTTTTAGTCCCGTACTGTTTCCCAATATCTCAGTGTGAAGTGCTGCTACTAATGCTGCCCAGCTCTGCCCTTTTGTTGTGTGCAGACGACTCACCTGCAGACCCTGTGTTTACATGTAAATTACATTCATATGTAAATAGCGGCTGCTGTATATCATGCCCCCCTGAGGTCATATCCACAGTAATCTCTAGCAGCCAATCAACAAGCAGAAATCGTGTGCTGTAAACTCTAGCAACTAATCAGTGAGGTGTAATGTGTGCTGTAACCTCTAGCAACCAATCAGTGAGCGGTAATGATACACTGTAATCTCTGGCAACCAATCGCAATAGCTGTCTGATCTGATTCAGTAAACTGATTTTGAGTCTAGCTGCTATTTATTGTATGTCTCAGAGCAGGTGGAGAGCAAAACTGCATGGGGGGGCCCCAAGAAAAGTTTTGCCCTGGGTCCAATCAATATTAAAGACAGCCCTGAATCTATACCCTATTTCTATTGGACACTATCCAGAAAGAATGTTCTTTATTATAGCTGTGACATTTTTCCTACTAAACGTGCTTTAAACCTGTTTGAAATGCCAATTCAGTAATCTTTGTTCTCTCCTGTCAAATTAAACTAACATATTTACAAAAGTATCTTTACATTGGCAGAGATAAAGGAAATCCGCCTCCACTGAGCTGTGGAATATTGATTTAAAGACGTAGCTTACTCTGCTTAATTAGTAAACTGGAAAGACTAGCTGTCACTGGATAGAATTAAAATTGTTTCAGTGGATGGTAAATGATTTAGAGAAATGGCTCTTAGAAGCATTATAGAATGAATCCTGGACTGAGCTATTACTAGAGGTTCAGGTAGGGTCAGCCACTTGCAGACCAAGGGGTGTTCTATAGCTTACCTTCTAAAAACGGGTATATTAAGCAGCTGAGGTGGTTTTCATACTTTTATTGGTTTTGTCTGTAGTTACAACAACCTCCCCCCCCCCCCCCCCCCCCCCACACACACACACACACACACACCCCAAAGAAGCCGCTGCATGAATTGGGCCCCCTGCTCCCATGCCCATGACTCTGCAAAATAGCATCATAAGGGAGGGTTTATTGCAGATATCTATATACACCCCAAAGGCTGAAGGTGCATAAACACCAGGAACGACACAGAAGTTAAGTAATAGCAAGAATTATATTGCAACAGGATAAACAAAAGAATAAATATAATGTATTGCGTAAACAGTAGGAGAAATCTACTGCAGTGGTTAAACGGCAGTAGTAATATGCTGCAGAAACAATACCTGGTATAAAGCATGACCCCCTCCTGAACCCTATACTAGGCAACCCTACCCTAACCAGAGAGGGAGATATACCATATTGTATATATATATATATATATATATATATATATATATCACAATAACTGTTCAACAGTCAGTAATATACTACTATATTTCCTCTGGCCAGCTCATTGGGGCCCAACTATTATGGTGGAGTGCTCAAGATAATGTCCCTTTAAGAACTGATGCAGGCACTGCCACTATGTTTCTTGCAGACAACTCTGACCCTCTTTTATCAAGGTGTAATGCAGGGTTGGTCAGCGACCTCCCACCAACTCAGCGTCCGCAGGGGATCTCCTGCTTACTGGAAAAAGTATCCTCCGGTCAGAGTCCTTAGCGTCTGTCTCTCCAGTTAAACAGCAGGCTCAGCCAGCATCCAGGTTGTCCTCAGATGTACTAGAATGTCTGCAACTTTGTCTCTCTGTTTGCTTGCCGCCTCTGTTCCTCTTCAAGTCTATCACCTCTTCCTCTCCTCAGCTTGGAAAGTTATAACATTCCTCCTCCCCTCCACCACAGTGCCTCTGGAAGCTGAATTTTTTCCTCTTAGAATTTAAAGAGGAGTTCCACCCAGGGGGGCGTCAAAAAAAAAAAACAAATTAAAAGTCAGCAGCTACAAATACTGCAGCTGCTGACTTTTAATTGGACACTTACCTGTCCCTGGGTCCAGCGATGCAGGGGATCGAAGCCCCGCTCGTCCCCCCCTCCGCTCGTCGGCGCCGGCATTTGAACTGTGGGCGCCGGGCTGTGGCTTCACAGCTTGGCACCCACTGCGCATGCGCGAGCGGCGCCGCACGCCGTGATTGGCCGCTCAATCACCTGGGACCTGTAATGGGTCCCAGATGATTGACAGGAGGGAGGGAGCAGAGCGGAGCCCTTCCTGTGCCTGGGGGGAAGTGATGTCACCAGCCCAGGCAAAGGAACAGGCAGACTACGAGGGACCACCTAGCAACAGGCATTTAGAGGTAAGTGAAAAAAAAAATATCCAAATTTTTTTTGTTTTATTTTTAGAATATTTACAGGTATTTTTGTTTTTTGGGTGGAACCCCACTTTAAAGCTAATTGAGTCTGGAGAAACTACATGCCCCACAATTCTTCAAACGTCTCCACAGAGTCTCTAGCAGTCCACAGCCTCAGTGTGCCGCCTAGTGGATGGAGGATGGGTTTAACACTAGTTGCTCTATGTCTTATTATAGCAGTCTTTCCTGCAGCTGTACATGTAAATTGTCTCTCCCACTGATCAGACACAAAAGTCTCCCTGAGCAAGTCAGCATTGTAAACGGTAAACCAGCAATTGGGTCCATGAGCTTACTCCTCTCCTGCCAGTTCTGCAGACTGAGCTACATGTCTATCTCTAGACTTGTGTCTTATCCTTCCAATAGGGTGACAATTATACCATTGTGAGAACTATGCAGATCTCCCATTTAGATAATTTAAAGTGATACTAAACACACACACTGTTTAATTGACATTATCCCTTCTCTTTTCGTATTCTGTATGTAGATAATGACACTGTAATTATTTTAATTAAAAAAAAAAATTGAAGTACCTTTTTCCTAATCGATATTCAGCTGCCACATGACCCAGCTCTTTCGCAGGCTGTCAGAAAACATAAGCAGGAGGAGCCTCTAGTCCTCTGCTGCTGTTCGCAAGTTTCAAATAAAAAAAAAAAAACAGCCTTTAGTATACAGCATAAAAATAAAAAATTAATAATTAATCAATAAACTTAGACATTGTTATACAAATATATATTTGAAATCAAATCTTTATTGTTTTTTGGGAACAACCTGGTGTGGGTGGGTGTCTGCCCCTCCAGCCTGTGTCTTAGAATAAGAGGGAGGTAAAGCCTCCATCAATCTAGATGTTATAGCTGGTTGGTGGGCATGAAGGCGGAGGGAGGGAGTGCGTGCGCTGTCATTTAGCACTGTGTGAAAAATGCATCAGAAAAAGTGCAAAAAATGTGCATTATCCCGATGCGAAATCGTTAATGGCTTACACGTGGCACATAGATGTGCAGTTTTATGCCCAAAATGGAGCTTCTTTGGTTCTGTCTTATGCTCTCATGAGAAAAGTGCATCAAAAAGTGTTAAAAAAATGTGCATTAGCAATGTGCATTAGCGTGACATGCAGGTGTAAATTTGTTCCTGTTTGTCTGTACCAGTCTGTTTTTCTGTGTGTCTGGAAAGATCTTCCTCTGACCGGCTCTGCCACAAGAGAAATGCTACCGCACTTCTTTTTGACTGTGCCAGTGGAGAGATGGGAAAGATCACCCACTGACTGGCTCTCCCATAAGAGTGTGTGTATATATATATATATATGTAGGAAGGCCAGTATGGTGGCCTGAATTTATGGGAGGAGCCCGGGGGGTATTTAAGCAGCCCGCTCACCTGTGGTGCTTGTCGGTTTCCTGTGCGCGATTTACGTCACTAGGCCGACTATTCGAATACCAGCGTCCGCAAGTTCTTGTCTCGCAAATTCCCGCATTCGCAATTTCCGTGCTCAAGAGTTTTGAAATCCGTGTTACCGATTCGTAGTTCGTACCACGCGTCTGGCTCGGCTGTCGCAGGTAGGGTCCCGTCGGACTTTTGTTTTCACGCATTGTTAGATATCATGTCACTAAACCGTGATATCAAACTCACGAATCACTCGGAAAATTTCACAACGTAACCGCAATGCATACCACTAGCACCACCGTTATGTTAGCATTTCTCATTATTTGAAAAACCACTGCGACGTAGACGTCGCTTCATTTCAGGCATGTCTAAATTGTTATCATGCGTCAGTAGATAACCGTTGTGATTCGCAATTCGCAATTTCTTATCGACCCATGTCAATTCGTTTCAAGTCATTTCTCATTTCAGAACATTTCTAAACATTTGTAACATTTCAAACCATTTCGAATTATTTCATTCATTTCAGTCACGTACCGCGCTCCGATTCAAATCCAGTCGCATCTAAAGATGCACCGATTCGCTCCGGAGTGCCCCAGTAGTTACGGCCTCATTTCAGTAAATGCTCCAGAGTCACGTTCATTGTCAGTCGCTCGTTACGACTCACCGATTCGTACCTCTGTCATGGTTATCATTTCACTGCCACGTATCACGCTCCGATACGAATTCAGTCGCATGGAAATGCACCGATTCGTCTCGGCGTGCCCCAGGTATTTGCCACATTTCAGTACATGCTCCAGAGTCCGATTCACAGTCAGCCGCAATAGCGGCATGATCAATTCGCGCCTCTGTCATGGCAACAAACTGTTACACCTGCACTTACCGCGCTCCGGTTCGAATCCAGTTGCATTTCGATGCACCGATTTGTTACGGCGTGCCCCAGGGCTCGGCCTCATTTCTGAACATGCTCCAGAGTCCGGATCGTAGCTAGTCGCAGACATCGGGCGACCGATCCACATCTCTGTCATGGAATTATTACCATTCATTTCACTCCCACATATCGCATCACCGTTTAGAAACCAGTCGCATCCGAGATGCACCGATTCGTCAGCGAATGCCCCAGTTGTTTCGGCCATATCCATACCTATACCAGAGCTCGGTTCGTTGCCAGTCGCAAATGTGGCACAACCAATTCGAGCCTCGGTCAAGGTAAAACATTTCTGTCATTTCGATGTTTCATACTGCGCTCCGAATTGAATCCACATGCATCCAAAGATGCACCGATTCGTTCCGGTGTGCACCAAAGTTTCTGTTGCCTCATTTCAGTACATCCTCCAGAGCCCAGTTCGTGGTCAGTCGCAGTCGCGGCATGACTGAGCCGGAGCTCTGTCATGGTAAGAGATTTCATCCATTTCATGATCAAGGCAAACTTTTCAAATCATTTCGTTTTCACTATATCACAACCGGCAGGCCCCAGTTGGCTTGACCTCATTGGCGCAGTCACGGCACACCGATTCATGCCTCTATCATGGCATAGACATTTCACCCATTCTATTTAATTTCATGCATCTGTCGCTTAAACACAATACAAGTCACTTTTCAAGTCAGGTAGTCAAACCCTTCACCGGTTGTCATCTGTCATTTCCTCCAGGTCAGTCAAAGTTCAAAAAAAAAAAAAAAAAAGCCACACCCCGTCTTCCTTCGAGGTTCAGTCATGGTCCCAATTCATTGGTTAAAACCTGCGCCTCACTACTATCCCCCCTTGTAGTCGCACAATCCGATTTATGTTGGTATCATTTCATACACCTTACAAACCTATTCGTATCAGGGTTCATTGTATACAACATACAAAAGATTTGTATCGGTTTAATTTCATACACGCTACAGCTTCGATTCAAATCTAGTCACGTCAGTGGCACAGCGATTAACGTCGGATCCAGATTCATACTCTTCACGATCCAATTTTCCATTGGATTAATTTTCATACACTCTACAAACGGTTCTTATCAGAATGATTTCATATGACCGATTCGTATCGGATTCATTCATACACCTTACAACCAGTTCATATCGGACTAAATTTCATACACAAAAAATAAATAAATAAATAAATAAAATTAAAGTACAACGTCTTGCAATCATTGCAAGCACGCATCCAAGCACAACTCCCCGCAATCGTTGCAAGCACGCATCCAAGCATAAATTTCTTGTATTCGTTGCAAGCACACGTCGAAACATAACTTCTTGCAAACATGGCAAGCACACATCCAAGCACAACTTCTTGCAATCGTTGCAAGTACGCACCCAAACATAACTTCTTGCAATCATTGCAAGCACACCCAAGCACAATTTCTTGCAATCATTTCAAACACGCAACCATTCATAAACTTTTCGCAAACATTGCAGGCAGGCATTCAAGCATAACTTCTTGCAATCATTGCAAGTACGTATCCAATTACAACTTCTTGCAATCGTTGCAAGTACGCATCCAATTACAGCTTCTTGCAATCGCTGCAAGCACACATCCAAGCATAACTCTTGCAGTCTTTGCAAGCACGTGCAGTAACACATACTTTTCACAGTCACCACAAACACATCTTCAACGACATAAACTCCCTTGCAACCGTTGCAAGCACACATTTAAGCACAACCCTTACAATCATTACAAGACATGCATCTTAGCATAACTTCTGGCAAACATTGCAAGCATACATCCAAGCATAACTTCTTGCAAACATTGCAAGCATACACCCAAGCATAACTTTCCGCTATCGTTGCAAGCATGCATTTAGTCACAACCTCTTGCAATTGTTGCAAGCACACATTTAAGAATAACTTCTTGCAATCGTTGCAAGCACGTATCCAAACAGAACTTCTCGCAATCATTGCGAACATGCATCCAAGCATAACTCCTTGCAGTCTGTGCAAGCACATGCAGTAATACGGACTTCTCACAGTCACTGCGAATACATCTCTATTAACACAAACTCCCTTGCAATCGTTGCAAGCACGTATCTAAGCACAACTCTTGCAATCATTGCAGGCCTCGCATCTTAGCATGACTTCTTGCAATCAGTACAAACACATTCCTTAATAGGCCAGTTGTCTCCAGGGGCATCTTCATACGATCCACTCGTCATTTTCTGTATCATTTCTCGCTAAGGTCAGTTGAGTTCAGGTTCCATCCCGCACCAGGTATCGTATTGCCACACACAGCTGGCTCCTTCTCATAACACTATCAGGCTATACCTAGCCAGCATCCAGCATTTCCTGTCCTTACAGGACCCCAGAGAGCCGTTTGTGTCTACGGCCCATACAGTAAGATCCCTTCTACGTGGCATCCAGAAGCATCAGCCCATAACTAACGGCAACACTTGCCCATCACAACTGCCATCTTTACGGACATGTCACAAACCTCACACATTCCCCAGTCTAGTCATCCAAGCAGCCATCTACCTGGCCTTCTGTAGTTTTCTACGGCCTAACAAATTCACTTTTACTGGCACTAGCAGCCAGGTACTACGTAGACACCACTTGACTCGCTGATAAAACCATTACGTCTTTTCAGCTTGCGGTCTCCAAAACTCAACAACCGGAACCGAGGTCTACAATAACCTCTTCCGAACTAACAACTCCACACAGGCCAGCCTCCCCCTTGACAAGCTGACCCGCATCAGGCCAGTTCCCTTAAGACTTCACCCATACATGGGTGTGTACTAAGAAGCAGCTTCAGTCTTTCCCGGGAATGCTCAATTTTGCAATACAGGTCATTTCCCCAGGATCGATCTTCTGTGTCTTCCTCTCCCACACACAGGACCCTTTGCAGATCCTTAACTTAGACGCCGCGGCGGTAGCGGACCTATCAATGCCGGAAAGTCCCGTACTATATGGATCGGTATATCAATGTTTATACCATCTATGTCGCCCTTATCACCCCAGGTAGTGACAGATGCCACAGCCTCCACAGGCTTAGCTGCAAATTTTGACCACCATTGGTTTACAAGAACATGGCCTCCAGAGACACTCCTAAACCCCGTGTTTACACAGACTTCCTCCCTCTTCAAGCTATACCCGGTCATGGCAGCCGCTCAACTCTAGGGTCATATCTGGACAGGACAGGCCGTGGCTTTCGCCACCAACAACCGGTCCGAGGCGATCTTGATGAAGCCAGGTCCGCATCGCTCTGTTATGTCCTTCCTGCTCAGGCTGGTGCAATTATCTTGGCAACACCAGTTTAATGTCCACTGTACGTTCATTCCAGGCTGCCATCTTCGGGGACATGTTTACTATCTTTACTAGTTTGCCATTTGGCCTTCTCCCCAGTTTGCTCATACAAGCAGTCATTTACTTAGCCTACTACAGGTTCTGGCGGCCCAGCGAGTTCACCCGCAGCAATCCCGCAGGCCAAGTCCTGAGTAGTTGGCTCTCTACCAACACCATTTCTTCCTTCACCTTGCAGCGTCTAAAACCCAGCAATCAAGCCCCACGATAGACATCCATCTCCATAAAATAAACAACATCCGGTGTCCTGTAACCATACTCGACCGCCTACTGTCACTCCTACCGGTACACTCAAACTCTAGTCCTCTATTACCTTTTCGGGCAAACCCTTGAGTGCCTACCAGTTCATCAAACACCTGGGTGGCTCTTCTACGCAGTCTACACCTCGACCCCAGTCAGTACTCCAGTCACTCTTCAGTATGAGGGCAGCCTCGGCAGCATTTCGGCATGGGTCCCAGACCACGTCATTAAGAGACTTAGCAGGGGAAACTCTGCCTACCTCGCCCGGTACATCCCCACTCCTTAGGTGGAAACGGCACAAGCATCCACCAAACTTGCTCAAATAAACAAAGATAAAACTAATAAAACTACACCCCTACCTGAATGTTTTTGCCCCCTTATTTTGGCATACCTGCCATCAGACCAAGGCACACTTTCAGGTCCATTTCAAATGGTAAGTCCACACTTCTAGGTCTATTTCCGATGGTAAGTCTTATGTTAACTATAAATGTTATCTATGTCCATATCGGACATAGGGCTCCAACCATAAGTAGGAAGGCCAGTATGGTGGCCTGAATTTATGAGAGGAGCCCGGGGGGTATTTAAGCAGCCCGCTCACCTGTGGTACTTGTTGGTTTCCTGTGCGCGATACCCACCCTCCCATCCCCATTTCAGAGCATTTCACAACTATTCATTTCTCTTTGCAGAATAATCATTTCTTAAACTAGGGTATGACCCCTTATTTTGGCATACCGGCCATCAGAGATAACCAGAATACCCCCAAAGGAATGGGACTTTAACGGCAACAAAAATAAGAAGTAAAATCATTTATTCAAAAATATACAATATACCAAACACTGTACATAAATGCAAATATTACAAATTCACTAAAAATAATGGTGTCGATGGTAGTGATTATCCTAGATAGTCCAGACGGCTCAACGTGTTTTGGGACTATAAAGATGTCCGTTCATCAGGGGCAGGTCATGGAGTCGAATCATACTGTATAGTAAAATCAAAAATTAAACATGTTAAGTAAAATGTTACATGCATCGGTCATACTGAGATGCAGGACCTTTAATTCTGTAAATAGTGTAGGACCCACTGATAATGGGGTACTTTGACGCAGTAGTGAGCCATATGGTGTAACCAAATACTCATTTTTGAATATATTCAGGTGTTTTAAATAGATTTGCAGGATTTAAATGTATTTTTTTTGTATGTGTGCGCTGTAATCTATTTTATTTTGTCAGTTTAGTTGGACGGCCATGTCTTGGTAGGTTTGAAGTTGTGCCATACTCTTTCTTTCCATTTTCAGATGATGGATTGAACAGTGCTCCGTGAGATGTTCAAAGCTTGGGATATTGTTTTATGACCGAACCCTGCTTTAAACATCTCCACAACCTTATCCCTGACCTGTCCGCTGTATTCCTTGGCCTTCATGATGCTGTTTGTTCACTAAGGTTCTCTAACAAATCTCTGAGGGCTTCACAGAACAGCTGTATTTATACTGAGATTAAATTACACACAGGTGGACTCTATGTACTAATTAGGTGACTTCTGAAGGCAATTAGATAAAATAATAAACGGTTACAGCGCTGATAATCATACAATGACGTGCTAAGTGCTAAAAAATATGTTAGGTATTGGCTATATTTCAAATATAATTAATAGTTGCCACAATGTGAGTGATAAACCAACCAGTATTACCTGATTAGACACAACCTAAAAAATGTATTAGTGACTGGTTAACAAATCAAATAAGAGTGAGCTCTAATCACAATATAACAGTGCAAGAAATTGTAAAAAAGGAAATAGTCCCGAAACAACTAGCACCAGCTGGGCATGGAACTCAGACAGCCAACTTAATGGTATCCCAACGGCTCCTATGTGGACAAGTCAATCCGTAACTCTAATCCAACACCAGATGCTTCTATATGGATAAGTGGATGTTTAGACTGATACTTCAACCAATGGAGCCATATATCTTGCAAACGATCACCCAAAAATAGAAGGAGAGAAAATTTATATATGGTGAAGTACTGCGGGATGTAAGAGCCAATCGCGCTACAAACCGCTACTCACGCTTTCCCTGGTGACAGTCAGGCATGACCGGCATATCAGATGCTTCCGCGATCGCCGCTTGGTAGCGTGCGTTCCACGAAGCCAGGAAGATAAAAAAGCGTCACTTGGTTGTATGAAGGCCGGATGTGACGTCTACGCGTTTCGCCCCTCCCCTAGGGCGCCCTGGGGGAGGGGCGAAACGCGTAGACGTCACATCCGGCCTTCATACAACCAAGTGACGCTTTTTTATCTTCCTGGCTTCGTGGAACGCACGCTACCAAGCGGCGATCGCGGAAGCATCTGATATGCCGGTCATGCCTGACTGTCACCAGGGAAAGCGTGAGTAGCGGTTTGTAGCGCGATTGGCTCTTACATCCCGCAGTACTTCACCATATATATATTTTCTCTCCTTCTATTTTTGGGTGATCGTTTGCAAGATATATGGCTCCATTGGTTGAAGTATCAGTCTAAACATCCACTTATCCATATAGAAGCATCTGGTGTTGGATTAGAGTTACGGATTGACTTGTCCACATAGGAGCCGTTGGGATACCATTAAGTTGGCTGTCTGAGTTCTATGCCCAGCTGGTGCTAGTTGTTTCGGGACTATTTCCTTTTTTACAATTTCTTGCACTGTTATATTGTGATTAGAGCTCACTCTTATTTGATTTGTTAACCAGTCACTAATACATTTTTTAGGTTGTGTCTAATCAGGTAATACTGGTTGGTTTATCACTCACATTGTGGCAACTATTAATTATATTTGAAATATAGCCAATACCTAACATATTTTTTAGCACTTAGCACGTCATTGTATGATTATCAGCGCTGTAACCGTTTATTATTTTATCTAAGTTTACACACTTTGCTACAGCAGCGATAGCATCCAGCATAATATATTTTTTGTTGCGAGCGCTGTTCTTTTCATATATTTATTCTGAAGGCAATTAGTTCCACTATATTTTAGTTAGAGGTATCAGAGGGGGCTGAATACAAATGCACGCCACACTTTCTAGATGTTTATTAGTTACAAAAAAAAATAAAACCATTTATCATTTTCTTTCCACTTCACAATTATGTGCCACTTTGTGTTGGTCTATCACATAGAATCCCAATAAAATACATTTACGTTTTTGGTTGTAATATGACAAAATGTGGAAAATTTCAAGGGGTATGAATACTTTTTCAAGGCACTGTACCTGAGTATTGCTGCTGATCTTGTCCATCCCTTGATGACTAGTGTACCCATCTTCTGATGGCTACTTCCAGCAGGATAATGCACCATGTCACAAAGCTCAAATCATCTCAAACTGGTTTCTTGAACATGACAATAAGTTCACTTTACTGTACTAGAGCACCTTTGGGATGTAGTAGAATGGGAAATTTGATTCATGGATGTGCAGTCGACAAATCTGGAGTACTGCGTGATGCTATCATGTCAATATGAACCAAAATCTCTGAGGAATGTTGCCAACACCTTGTCGAATCTATGCCACAAACAATTAAGGCAGTTCTGAAGGCAAAAGGAGGTCCAACCCAGTACTAGCAAGGTGTACCTAATAAAGTGGCCGGTGAGTGTGTGTGTATATATGTAGCAACCTTTACCTAGGTAGGTAGGTGCTAAAGTAGTGTTTGTGTTTTTGCAGCCAGTGCAGGTAAATTTAGGCAGGCCTAGCTGTGAGCTAGGCCTGTTTGTTTTTTATCTGGGGGCAGGGAGTGGTTTAGTGTAGCAGCAGGTGACTGACATGTGCATCATGTCTCTGGTGCCTCCTCTTGTTTTCAGAAGGTTCTGGAAAAGAGGCAGGGCAGAGAGCTGGAGTGACATGCGGTGTATTTGGGAGCCCTGACCAATCCCCAACTAGGATTGGCAGGGGGCAGGCCTCCTATATATACCCCATGGTCAGCCTGCTGTGGGAGGAGTTGTCGGGTGGAAGAACTGAATGATGGAGTGTTATGCCGTGTACACATGACCGGACTGTTCGACAGCAAAGGTCCGACGGAATTAATCCGCCGGACAATTCGATCGTGTGTGGGCTTCATCGGACCTTTGCTGTCGAAAAATCAGACGGACTTTAGAAATAGAACATGTTTCAAATCTTTCCGACGGACTCGAGTCCGGACGAAAAAATCAGTTCGTCTGTATGCTAGTCCGACGGACGAACAACGACACAAAGGCAGCTATTGGCTACTGGCTATGAACTTCCTTATTCTAGTCCGGTCGTACGCCATCACGTTCGAATCAGTCGGACTTTGGTGTGATCATGTGTAGGCAAGTCCGTTGCGTCTGAACTCCGTCGAAAGCCTGTCAAAAAGTCCTTCGGAGTTCAGTCCATCGAAAGTCCGCTCGTGTGTACACGGCATTAGACTGTCATGGCCCTTGTGGGAACCCCCTATCTGGGGGGGGGGGTGAAGTCAGACCTGGAGCTCAGGGGGGGAGCCTCTCCTGACACGGTCATTGAGCGGTGTCTTGGAACAGGAGCAGGAGGAGGACAGTTGGGAGCACTGCTGGACAAGTAATTCAGGAGGGATCCATGCCGGAGTCAGTGAGTGAGAAGCACAGTGAGAAGCTCTGGGAGAGACATGCCAGGATTGGATGTGGAGCCAGAGGGAGAGACTGTGGTGTTGTTGATGTTAAGTCGCTGCAGCCTGGAGGGTTGACAGGATTTGCATCGGACGTGCTGGAATCAGTAGTCCATCAAGTTTCAGTTAGCACAATTATCTACTTCATCTAAAATGGTTACTAGGAAAATGTTAGGACTTATGCAGAGTGAGGCCTAGCCATGTGGTAAAGGTGACAGGAATCTAGAATTGGACAGTAAGAGGCATGCAATTGATTTCAAGTAGTGTACTGGAGGAGATGTGAAGTAGCAGAGACTGTCAATTTGGATTCAACTACATTTATTCTACTAAGAAGTATTCATCATTTGGGCATCCTATGTCCCTTTTCCCCACCCAAGTTCAATCCCCTAATAAAAACAACAAAAACAATATATAAATAAATATATAGATACACACACAGTATCTCACAAAAGTGAGTACACCCCTCACATTTTTGTAAATATTTTATTATATCTTTTCATATGACAACACTGAAGAAATGACACTTTGTTACAAAGTAAAGTGGTGAGTGTACAGCTTGTATAACAGTGTAAATTTGCTGTCCCCTCAAAATAACTCAACACCTTGGGCTCCTCCATCTTCCATTTGAGGATGCCCCACAGATGCTCAATAGGTTTAGGTCTGGAGACATGCTTGGCTAGTCCATCACCTTTACCCTCAGCTTCTTAGCAAGGCAGTGGTGTATTTGGTGTTGTTATCATGTTGGAATACTGCCCTACAGCCCAGTCTCCGAAGGGAGGGGATCACGCTTTGCTTCAGTATGTCACGGTACATGTTGGCATTTATGGTTCCCTCAATGGACTGTAGCTCGCCAGTGCCGGCAGCACTCATGAGGCCCCAGACTATGACACAACCATGACACTCCCACCACCATACTTGACTGTAGGCAAGACACACTTGTTTTTGTACTCCTCACCTAGTTGCCGCCCCACACGCTTGACACCATCTGAACCAAAAAAGTTTATCTTGGCCTCAGCACTGACAGGCTGACCCCCCACCCCTTCAACCTCTGCAGCAATGCTGGCAGCACTCATACGTCTATTTCCCAAAGACAATCTCTGGATATGACGCTGAGCACATGCACTCAACGTCTTTGGTTGACCATGGCGAGGCCTGTTCTGAGTGAAACCTGTGCTGTTAAACCGCTGTATGATCTTGGCCACCATGCTGCAGCTCAGTTTCAGGGTCTTGGCAATCTTCTTAAAGCCCAGGTCATCTTTATGTAGAGCAACAATTCTTTTTTTCAGATCCTCAGAGAGTTCTTTGCCATGAGGTGCCATGTTGAACTTCCAGTGACCAGTATGAGAGAGTGATAGCGATAACACCAAATTTAACACACCTGCTCCCCATTCACACCTGAGACCTTGTAACACTAGCAAGTCACATAACACCGGGGAGGGAAAATGGCTAATTGGCCCCAATTTGGACATTTTCACTTAGGAGTGTACTCACTTTTGTTGCCAGCAGTTTAGACATTAAAGGGGTTGCAAACCTACGTGTTTTTCACCTTAATGCTTCCTATGCCACTCCACTGTGCCACTCTGTGCAAAAGGAGCTGCACAGAGGAGGTAAGTATGATATTTTTGTTATTAAAAAAAAAAAAATGAACCCTTACAATCACTTTAATTGCGGACCTGATTCCCTTTTGTATCCCCTGTTGTATAACTTTGCGTAGGGTAGGGGTTGCATTCATGTGGGGGGTAGCATCACGCATACCAAAAAGCATATGTATTTTATGGCTATTTGGCCATTTCAGTGGCCTTAAATGTGTTTTTTCTTGTCAATATAGTTCTCTTTTTCTATTGTAGTATTATATATGACCTCTATCCTATAAACATATACATGCAAATAAAGCTCCTGAAGAAGTGGAATACTCTCCACGAAACATGTCGAGCATGCCAATATGATCACTACAGAGTGAACTGGTATCATAATTTCAGTTGTACCCCTTTTCTCTTGATTTGACAGAGTTTTAAAATTGTATGTTTTAAATGTGTTGTTGTAAAATGCAATAAAATTAATCTTGTTTTATCTATATGTGTGTCAGGGCTGGGCTCAGCCCTTCCTTCTCTGAGCTGGCCGCTCAGCTGTCGGCTAATTGATAGCTCCTATCTCTCCACTAGGAATGAGCTTCGAGTTTGAGTCGAACCCATGTTTGACTCGAACATCGCCTGTTCGACTGTTCGTCGAATTGCGAACGTTATCGGCCATTTGCGCCAAATTCGAGTGGCGCGTCACAGCCCATAATTCACTGCGGCACCGCAGTGCATTGCTGGCTGATGATTGGCCAAGCATGCACTATGACCCACATGCTTGGCCAATCACAGCGCCATCTGTACAGAGAGCCATAATTGGCCAAAGCCAGGGTGGCTTTGGCCAATTATGGCTCAGGGGGTTTAGTACATGCCCCACACTATATGAGGCTACCTGCGTGGCGGCCTTGTGTAGTGTGTTGCGGCGGCAGAGAGTGATAGACAAAGAGACAGTGTCATTTGATTTAAGTTAGATAGAGTAGGCAGGCGAGTCAGTTAGCTGCACTTACGGTGTATTGTGTATATATATATGTATATATATATATATATATATATATATATATATATATATATATATATATATATATATATATATATATATATATATATATATATATATATATATATATATATATATATATATATATATATATATATGCATCCCAGGTGTTGTGTGTGTGTGTGTGTGTGTATATATATATATATATATATATATATATATATATATATATATATATATACGCACTGTATTCAGTTTAGCTAGATCCGTTCCTGTTATTCTCTTCCTACTGACAGGCAGGCAGGTGTTTTTACCGTATTTTTAGTTAGTGTACTGTGTCCTTTGCACAGTGTGCACCTAAAGCTACCTGAAGAAATTTGCTGGTGTTCTTCTGATCCTATTAGTACTACAGGCAGGCAGCTGCAGTATTTATAGTTAGTGTACTGTGTCCTCTGCACAGTGTGAACCTAAAGCTACCTGGGGAAAATTGCTGGTGCTCTTCTGGTCCTATTAGTACCGCAGGCAGCTGCAGTATTTACAGTAATGCCGCGTAAACACGAGCGGACTCTCCGGCATACTTGGTCCGGCAGACCAGAGTCCGCTGGACAATCCGACCGCGTGTAGGCTCCGGCAGGCTTTTCCGGCGGACTTTTTCCCAAAAGTCCGCCGTACCTAGATGTGAAACATGTTTTAAATCTTTCCGTCGGACTCTGACGTTTCTGCCGGAAAGTCCGCTCGTCTGTGTGCTGGTCCGACGGAAAGCCCGCTCGTCTGTATGCTGGTCCAACAGACCAGATACGACACAAGGGCAAGGTATTGCATCTCGCGCTCGCTGCAATAGGAAAAACAAATTTTCCTATTGCGGCGAGTGCAGGGCATACCAGGCCCTTAGGTCTGGTATGGATTTTAAAGGGAACCCCCTATGCCGAAAAAACGGCGTGGGGTCCCCCCTAAAATACATACCAGACCCCGATCCGAGCACGCAGCCCAGCCGGTCAGGAAAGGGGGTGGGGACGAGCGAGCGCCCCCCCCTCCTGAACCGTACCAGGCCGCATGCCCTCAACATGGGGGGGGTGGGTGCTTTGGGGGAGGGGGTGCCCTGTGGGGCCCCCCCACCCCAAAGCACCTTGTCCCCATGTTGATGAGGACAAGGGCCTCTTCCCGACAACCCTTCCCGACAACCCTGGCCGTTGGTTGTCGGGGTCTGCGGGTGGGGGGGAATCCGGGAAGCGCCTATAATAAGAAGGCCCCCAGATCCCGGCGCCCCACCCTATGTGAATGAGTATGGGGTACATGGTACCCCTACCCATTCACCTAGGGAAAAAGTGTCAATAATAAAACACACTACACAGGTTTTTTTAAATAATTTATTAAACAGCTCCAGGGGGGTCTTCCTCCGGCTTCGGGGGTCTTCTTCCGGCTTCGGGGGTCCCTCCGGTTCCTCTTCTCCTGGTGTCCAGTTGGTTCTTCTCCGCTCTCTCTGGCCTCTTCTCCTGGTGTTCCAGTTCTTCTGCCGGCTCCTCCGCTGTCTTCATGCCGCTCTTTTGCCAGCGGAGGTCCGGACTTCTGGGCTTCTTGTCTTCTTCCCTCTTCTCTTCTCCAGATGTTGACACGATGCTCTCTCTGGCTGGACTGCTCTCTGAGCCCTCCGCTGTGACTTATATAGGCGGTGACCCCGCCCCCTTATGACGTCGCAGTCCCTGGGCATGCTGGGACTGTAATGTTTTAGGGGGCGTGGTCGACATCACCCGGTGACCATGCCCCCTAAAACGTCACAGTCCCAGCATGCCCAGGGACTGTGACGTCATAAGGGGGCGGGGTCTCCGCTTATATAAGTCACAGCAGAGCGCTCAGAGAGCAGTCCAGCCGGAGAGAGCATTGTGTCAACATCTGGAAAAGAGAAGAGGGAAGAAAACAAGAAGCCCAGAAGTCCGGACCTCCGCTGGCAAAAGAGCGGCATGAAGACAGCGGAGGAGCCGGCAGAAGAACTGGAACACCGGGAGAAGAGGCCAGAGAGAGCGGAGAAGAACCAACCGGACGGAGAAGAAGAACTGGAGGGACCCCCGAAGCCGGAGGAAGACCCCCGAAGCCGGAGTAAGACCCCCCCGGAGCTGTTTAATAAATTATTTTAAAAACCTGTGTAGTGTGTTTTATTATTGACACTTTTTCCCTAGGTGAATGGGTAGGGGTACCATGTATCCCATACTCATTCACATAGGGTGGGGGGCCAGGATCTGGGGACCTTCTTATTATAGGGGGCTCCTGGATTAGGATAAGCCCCCCGCCCGCAGACCCCGACAACCAAAGGCCAGGGTTGTCGGGAAGAGGCCCTTGTCCTCATCAACATGGGGACAAGGTGCTTTGGGGGGGGGCCCCGCAGGGCGCCCCCTCCCCCAAAGCACTCACCCCCTCATGTTGAGGGCATGCGGCCTGGTACAGTTCAGGAGAGGGGGGGGGCGCTCGCTCGTCCCCACCCCCTTTCCTGACCGGCCGGGCTGCGTGCTCGGATCGGGGTCTGGTATTGATTTTAGGGGGGACCCCGCGCCTTTTTTTTCGGCGTAGGGGGTTCCCTTTATAACCCGTACCAGACCTAAGGGCCTGGTATGACCCACGACGGGGCTCGCAAGGTGTCAATCTCGCCGATAAAAGTGGCAAGATTGACTTCCTTTTTTAGTCCCGTCATACCTGAGTCACGTTCAAAATGAACGGACTTGTCCATGTGCGGGCAAGTCCGTTCATTCTGAAAGTCCGCCGTAACTCCGGCGAAAGTCCGTCGGAAAGACGGGCGGACCTAGCCCGCCGGAAAGTCCAGTCGTGTGTGGGCAAGTCCGTCCATTTTAAAGTCCGGTGCACCTGGCAGACAAAGTCCGTCGGAAAGTCTGCCGGACCAAGTATGCCAGAAAGTCTGATCGTGTGTACGCGGCATAAGTGTCCTGTGTCCTCTGCACAGTGTGCACCTAAAGCTACCTGAAGACAATTGCTGGTGTTCTGATCCTAATAATACCACAGGCAGCTGCAGTATTTACAGTTAGTGTACTGTGTCCTCTGCACAGTGTGCACCTAAAGCTACCTGAAGACAATTGCTGGTGTTCTGATCCTATTAATACCACAGGCAGGCAGCTGCAGTATTTACAGTAAGTGTCCTGTGTCCTCTGCACAGTGTGCACCTAAAGCTACCTGAAGACAATTGCTGGTGTTCTCATACTAATAATACTACAGGCAGGCAGTTGATTCTGCTAGCTGCAGTATAATCAGTATAATCAGTATATATATATATATACATCCCAGCTTTGTGCAGCTACATCTCACTGCAGGCCATTAGTATGTCTGGAAGGCCAACAAGGAGAGGCAGACAGTCACAAGCCAATAAAAGAGGGCAAGCAGGCTCTGTGTCTAGAGGCAACAGTGCTGGTCGTGGACACGGTGCATGCTCATCAGCACGTGGCCATGGGACACACTTGTACTTTTTTTCAGCAGCTGGCCGTGTTGAGCCGCAACATGCCGAAGACTTGGTAGAGTGGATGACCAAGCCGTCCTCATCCTCCTCTAATTGCTCCTCATCAGCTGGGATCTCCAACCCCACTATACCTTCAGTCCTCTCTGAAACCTGCACTGAGAGGAATGAAGGTGTAGAATCAGGTGTGTCACAGCCAAGTACTTGCTGGTAATCTGCTATCGGTACACCGATGTCAGATTGTACCAGGCAAATTTTCCTGCCCCAGCTGCTGCACTGCCGAAAGAAGTTCGCTCCCAGCCATCCACATGCCCAGCAGTTGAATGCTAGCTTGGCTAAATTTCTAGCACTTCAACTGCTGCCTTTTCAGTTGGTAGACTCTGCCCCCTTCCGTGAGTTTGTGGAATGTGCGGTTCCTCAGTGGCAGGTTCCCAAACGCCACTTTTTCTCACGGAAGGCGATTCCGGCTCTCTACTGGCATGTGGAAGGCAATGTCTTGGCCTCACTGGACAGGGCAGTCAGTGGTAAGGTGCATATTACCGCTGACTCATGGTCCAGCAGGCATGGAGAGGGACGTTGCCTATCTTTCACCACGCACTGGGTGACTCTTCTGGCAGCTGGGAAGGATGCAGGACAGGGTGCAATAGTGTTGGAGGTTGTTCCGCCACCACGCCTCCAAAATTCTACTAGTGGTGATTCTGCCACACCTCTCTCCTCCACCCCCTCCTCTTCTTCCTACTCCATGGCCTCTTCCTGTGCTGATTTGTCCCCGGAACCAGTGGTGCTCCGTAGGCGTTCAAGGGGCTACGCAAGCACGCAGGCAAAAAGATGCCATGCGGTGCTTGAGCTGGTGTGCTTGGGTGACAGGAGCCACACTGGGGCAGAGATTCTGTCAGCTCTGCAGGGGCAGCTTCAGAAGTGGTTGATGCCACGCCAGCTTAAGCCAGGTATGGTGGCTTGTGACAATGGCACCAACCTCCTCTCCGCCCTCCGACAGGGACAACTGACCCATGTGCCCTGTTTGGCTCACGTGCTTAACTTGGTGGTGCAGCGGTTCTTGGGCAGGTACCCAGGCTTACAGGATGTCCTGAGGCAGGCCAGGAAAGTCTGTGTGCATTTCCGCAGGTCATATAATGCCAGCCCGGCTGGCTGACCTCCAAAAGGAATTTAACCTGCCCAAGAACCGCTTAATCTGTGACATGCCCACCAGGTGGAACTCAACATTGGCCATGCTGCAGCGGCTGCACACGCAGCAGAGGGCCATCAATGATTACCTATGCAACTATGGCACCAGGACAGAGTCAGGAGAGCTTGTTTTTTTTTCCCCACTCCAGTGGGCTATGATCAGGGATGTATGCACTGTCCTGTCACCATTTGAGGAGGCCATGAGGATGGTGAGCAGTGACAGTGCATGCATCAGTGACACAAGAGGACTTCCTTACCTCTCAAGGCCCCCTTTATCCAGACAGTGTTCCTGCATGCCCGTCGATCACACAGGAAGAGGAGGATCATTGTGTGAGCATGGAGGTGGAGCCTGGCACTCAGCATCAGCAGCAGTCTTCAAGGGATCATTTACAGTCTGAAGAAACCCATGGACTTGTACGTGGCTGGGAGGAGGTAGCTGCGGATCATGTTGTCCTTTGTGACCCAGAGGACGCTGGACTGAATGCCTCAGCAAACCTACGCTGCATGGCCTCCCTGATCCTGCAAAGCCTGCGGAAGGATCCTCGCATTCATGGTATCAAGGGGAGGGATCATTACTGGCTGGCAACCCTCCTTGATCCACATTACAAGGGTAAGGTTGCAGACCTTATCTTGCCACTGCAGAGGGAGCAGAGGATGAAACATTTTCAGGAGGCCTTGCAGAAAGGTTTGTGCAAACCGTTTCCAGAGCCTGGGAGGTTACAATTTCCTGGTCCTCCTGGACAACGTGTTGCTGAGTCATCGGTCAGTCACAGAAGGAGCGGTGGAGAAGATGGCCATCTGACCGATGCGTGCAGACATTTTTTTAGTCCGCAGCCTCAAGGTATGATTGGTTCCAGCATCCATCGCCAGCGTCTGATTCACATGGTGCAGGAATACCTAGGGGCAAGATCAGACTTGGACACCTTTCCCACCGAAAATCCTCTGGGTTACTGGGTCTTGAGGATGGATCACTGGCCAGAGCTTGCACAGTATGCAATTGAGTTACTGGCCTGTCCTGCATCCTGCGTTCTTTCGGAACGCACATTCAGTGCTGCTGGAGGCTTTGTAACCGATCACAGGGTGCGCCTGTCCACCGAATCGGTCGATCGGCAGACCTTCATGAAAATGAATTGGTCTTGGATCACCAGCTACCAAGCATCTGATGCTGATGTAACCGAATAATTTTTTTTTAATGTGAGATCCCTTCAAGACTGCCTATGCTGATGCTGAATGACTATTCTGTTATGCTGAGTGACAATCCTCTTCCTCCTCAATTTTCATGCTGATAGCTTGCAAGAACATTTTTGGTTCTGGGCACTGCCACCAGTGGCTAAGGCCCAATTTTTCTGCCCCTGTTTTACAGGGGCGTGTATTTACAATTTTTGATGCAATACTTTGCAACAGGGCTCATTCCTGTGCTCCAACTATAGTATCTGTGAAGGGTTGCGGTGTTGTGGCACCAGCACCAGTGCCCAATAGGCATGTGCAATTCCTTTCGTTCCAAATTCGTTTTTTAACGAATTTCGACAAATTCGTTAATTCGGGAATATCCGAATTAACGAAAACTTGTTTAACAAATTTTTTCCGAATATTCGTAAATTCGATAAAATTGGACATTCGGGCATTCGGGCATTCGTACATTCGTACATTCGCAATTTACTAATGTACATTCGTACATTCGTACATTAGTAAATTAGTGAATTCATAAATTTGTAAATTCGAAAATTCGGAAATCTGAAATAATAGTTAACTAATAATAACTTAACTATTAGTAATTACTAGTAACTTTTAAATTATAGGTATTGTAATTTTCTTTAAAATTTGGCTGTTAGTGAACGTAACACATACAAATTTATCCAAAGTTATGAATGATCCGAAAAAATGGAATGGAACGTAATGAATTAATAATAATAAATAGCAATAATAATAATAACAACGTTTTATTATTATTTATTATTAATTTGTTCCGTTCCATTTGTTTAGATGCAGCATTCGTTTTGGATAATTCGTAAGTTTGGATAAATTCGAATTTGTTACGTTCACTGACAGTCAAATTTGAAAGGAAATTACAATACCTATAATTTAATAGTTAGTTACTATTTCAGATTTTTGAATTTTTGGGTTTTTGGATTTTCAAACTTCGAATTTACACATTTCCGAATTTTCTAATTTACTAATGTACGATTCTACGAATTTACGAATGCACGAATTTACAAATGAACAAATGTAAAAATGTACGAATGAACGAATGTACGAATGAACGAATGAACGAATGATCGAATTTACGAATGTACGAACTAACGCATTTACGAATAAACAAATTTAGGAATCGCGATCATAAAAAATGACCCGAAAAACGAAAAAAAATAAATAAACGAATGAAACGAAAACGAAAATGAACAAATTTTTTGGCTGTGCACATGTCTATTGCCCAAGGCCCAATTTTTCAGCCCCTGTTTAACAGGGGCATATAATTACAATTTTTGATGCAATACTTTGCAGCAGGGCTCATTCCTGCCCTCCAACTATAGCATCTGTAGGGGTTGCAGTGTTGTGGCACAAGTGCCTAAGGCCCAATTTTTCTGCCCCTGTTCATCAGGGACATGTAATTATAATTCTTGATCTAATATTTCACAGCAGGGCCCATTCCTGCGCCCACCAAGAGTAACTGTGAGGGCTTACAGTGTTGTGGCAACACCACCACCACCACCATCAAAGGCCCAATTTTTCTGCCCCTGTTAAACAGGTGCATGTAATTACAATTCTTGATATAATATTTCACAGCAGGGCCCATTCCAGCACCCACCAAGAATAACTGTGAGGACTTACAGTGTTGTGGCACCAGCACCACCACCACCAAAGGCCCAATTTTTCTACCACTATTTAACAATGGCATGTAATTACAATTATTGATCTAATATTTCACAGCAGGGCCCGTTCCTGCGCCCACCAAGAGTAACTGTGAGGGCTTACAGTGTTGTGGCAACACCAACACCTAAGGCCCCAATTTCTGCAGAGTATATAGGGCAGGCCCCTACTTTCAAACATCCAACTTACAAACGACTCCTACTTGCAAACGGAAGGAGACAACAGGAAGTGAGATGAAATCTACCCCTAGGAAGGGAAATTCTCTCCTGTAAGAGTTAATATGGGAAAAACGTGTCTCCTCTCCACTGATGCTTTATCACCAATCCTTGTTTCACTAAAAAACCCAAATTTTCAAAAAACATTTGTCATTTGGGACAGAAAGTGAGGTGAAATCTTCTAAAGAGGTGCACAGACAGCAAAACAAATGTTACAGGGGTGATAATCTTTCCCTATGTTTTCCAAAAAGCTTAAAAATAGATTTTTTTGGCTGGAGATACACCTTAAAAATGTACCAGTTCAAAATTACAAACAGATTCTACTTAACAACAAACCTAAAGTTCCTGTCTTGTTTGCACCGCCTGTATACTGCTGTTCAGAGTATATAGGGCCTGGGGGCCCCAAGACGTTCCTTTTTTTAATTTGGGTGCAGGGTTCCCCTTAATATCCATACAAGACCCAAAGGGCCTGGTAATGGACTGGGGGGGCATGCTGTTTGTCTCACTGATTTTGATCAATATTGCCGGGACCCGACATTACATTAAAGCCGCAAGCAGTTTTAAATGACTTTTATTCCTTTACAAATGTCATTTTGTACAGGGACTGTTCTAAGCACGGGAAACACGCGCCACTTTACAGGCATACTATAGACACCCCCCAGGTACGATATTTAAAGGAATATTTCACTTTTTTTGATACATGTCCCCTAGGCAGGACCCGGGTCCCCAAACTCTTTTTAGGACAATAACTTGCACATTAGCCTTTAAAATTAGCACCTTTGATTTTGAATGCTCGAGTCCCATAGACTTTACCGGGGTTCTAAAGTTTGCGCAAACTTTCGGTCCGTTCGCAGGTTTTGGTGCAAACCGAACTGGGGGGGTGTTCAGCTCGTCCCTACTCTCCACAGTGACTCACCTGTTGATGATGTCCTGCCCGTCAGTCCTGCCTACTTAAGCCGTCCAGCCCAGATGATCTCTGCCTTCGCCTTCATCACATCTCTAGAGACGCTCTCCTGTGTTCCTGTTGAACACTTGCTTGGCTGACATTCCTTATGACTCCAGATCCTGCTTGCTGTTCTACTACGTTCATCTCCGGCTCTCTGACGTTTTGGCTTGTCTGACTATCCCTTCCGGTTCCTGAACTCTGGGTATGTTTTGACAACGTTTACTCTGTTTACCTTTTTTTATTATTATTAACCTCTTGCCTGGGCACTTAAACCCCCCTCCTGCCCAGACCAATTTTCAGCTTTCAGCGCTGTCACACTTTGAATGACAATTTCACGGTCATGCTACACTGTACTCAAATGAAATTTTTATCAATTTTTTCACACAAATGGAGCTTTCTTTTGGCGGTATTTAATCACCATTTGGGTTTTTATTTTTTGCTAAACAAACAAAAAAAAACAGACATTTTTGAAAAAAAAAAACAAGTTTCATAGTTTATTATAAAATTTTGCAAAGGGGTAATTTTTCTCCTTCATTGATATTTGCTGATAAGGCGACACTGATAGGCACAGATAAGGCGACACTGATAGGCACAGATAAGATGACACTGATGGGCACTGACAAGACAGCACTGATGGGCACTAATAAGACGGCACTGATGGGCCCTGATGGGTGGCACTGATGGGTGGCACCGATGAGTGGCACTGATGGATGTCACTGATGGGCACTGCTAGTTGGCACTGATGGGCACTGGTAGGTGGCACTGATGGGCACTGGTAGGTGGCACTGGTAGGTGGTATTGTTAGACAACACTGGTAATGACGCACTGATTGGTGATTTATAGGCGGCACTGTGTTCACTGGTAGGTGATGCTGGTGGGCACTGGTAGGTGACGCTGGTGACACCTCCAGGATCATGACCGATGTCCCTCTCGCAGCCGCCGGTGATCAGCTTTTTTTTCCTCCTCACGCTATCAGTGTGAGGAGGAAAAATAGCCGATTACCGGCTCTGTTTACATCACATGATCAGCTGTCACTGGCTGACAGCTCATCACGTGCTAAGGGGTCGTGCTTGACCTCTTACTCCGATCTGTAATCAGGCCAGTCTCATAGACTCGCTGATCACAGAGTGCGCCGCGGGCGCCTTGCAGGGGGCGTGCTGGCTGCTCAAACACGGGAGGACGTCCAGAGGCGCCCTCCCGGAAAATTAAGTCCGCGCTGTAGCCGTCTTTCAGCTATAGTGCGGACGGTAAGTGGTTAAGCAAGTGAGATTTAACTCTACTTCTGTCTCAGTCTGATTCATGATTTCTGACAATGTGTGTATCCCAAGTTTTATGGTACCATTAAAGTCCACTTTAGCCTCAAATCCAATTGTTTCTATATATGAATGGCTGTGTGTTGAGTTATTTTGAGGGGACAGCAAATTTACACTGTTATACAAGGCTGTACACTCACTACTTTACATTGTAGCAAAGTGCAATTTCTTCAGTGTTATCACATGAAAAGATATAATAAAATATTTACAAAAATGTGGGGGGTTTATTCACTTCTGTGATAGTGTAGCAAAAAATCATTCTTCCTGTTTCAGCAGTGGGTGTGGAGTCTGGGCATACACGGTGTGAAAGCTGATTGGAGGAAAAGCACACACACACCCACTCCCCATAGGCAGAGGAACCAAGAAACTTGCAGAGCTGTACTATGAATAGATAAGCTTTCTGCTAATCTATCTCTAAGTTCCCTCCCGACAAAAATTTCCAGCTGCTTTTATCTCGGTGTCAGAGAGCTTGTTAGAAGCTGCTGATAACAGAGGAACAGAGCAGCATAATGCAACAGAACTTAGGGCGGCTGTGGAGAGAGATAAGTAAACACTACAGATATTGTGCCCAGGTCAGATTTCATGAATGGTTCTCAACCTTCTAGTGCCGTGATCCCTTGATAAAATTTTCCAAGTTGTGGGGACCCCTAACAGTAAAATTATTTTCGTATCATTGGTTGTCAGCACCCAAGGCAAGACAAGTAATTTGCTCCCCTAACCCACGGACATATAGTGCTCCCTGAGTCCCTTCCACTCGTACAGTATTAAAACCCCTTATGGTACATTTTAGGATGTACCATAAGGGGTTTTAATACTGTACGAGTGGAAGGGACTCTCCTTTCTTTCCCTTTTATCTCTCGCTATCCTAATTTATTGTTTTTTTCCCATCCCTCTCTCTAACCATCTTTCTTGTTCTTTCTCTTATTCTTTCTCTCCCTTTTTCTTTGTTCCTCCCCCTCTTTTCCTCTCCCTTCCATGTATTCTCTATTTTTATTCCTCCTCTTACTCCTTGGTGGAGGGGTGGGGGGAATGGGATGAGCGTCAGTGCTGTCAGGGAGTTAGGATGAGTGGCAATGCTGGTGGTGGGTGGGATCAGTGGCAGTGCTGGGGGGGAGTTCTGATCAGCCAACATACTGTAGGTGCTCTTGATCAAGGTCATCTCATGATCTGAGAACTGTAGTGGGGACATTTAATGGCAACTATAATCACAGGTAGTGTTACTCACTGTGTCTCTGGCTTCACTGTGTCTCCAACTTTGTGGTGTCTCGTAGCAGTGACACCTATGCCGAAATCAGGAGATAGGGTCTCCTCCAGCCCCTCCCACTTCACATTCCTCACCAGTCAGCTGACCTCTAGTCTCTGCCCCCCAGCCATGCCGCAAACTGAATGGGCGGCTGCAAAGAGACTGAGTGGGCAGCCACGGGCTTCAGGAACAGCCCAGCTGGGCAGCCACAAGCTCCAGGGAAAGCCTTGCTGGGCAGCTGCATAAAGGGTGGGAGAGCAGTGCGGGCTTCAGGAACAACCCAGGATTCGGTGACCCCTGGCAAATCCTCATTCGACCCCGAGGGGGTCCAAACCCCCAGGTGGAGAACCACTGCTCTAGGGCATAAGTATTTACTTCACTTGAACCTTGCACAATGATGACATTGGAAAACTTCTGATGAATGAAAAAACAAATGAATGGTTCAAAGTCTTTTAGTACATATTTATTGTTCTGCAAAATTGTTATTGCATGTCATCAAGGTATATACCAGTAAATCCCTAGCCTTAGCCTGCAGGAACTCAGCCAATGATTTCATTAAACCTAGTGACAAAACAAGGAACTTAGCCAATTTCTTAATTATACCTAGCAACTAAAAGAGGACATACTGTATCAATGCCAACACAAAAATGACACTTGACAAACCATAAAACACAAAGCAGGAGCAGGAAAAACAACAGAAGCTTCTGGACGGCACGGGAACAGGTAAGGAAAAAACTCTGGTGTCATGGTGTCATGGTGTCATGGTGATGGGTCACTACCTGGCAATCTGGAGTTGGGCAAATGAATTCAGAGTAAATTTTATTAAAATATGTGAGCCACATTTAATTTGAGGAAATATTAATTCTTTACAGTTTTACCTATTTATAAATTTTATTATGAGCAACTCATCTCCACATTTTAGCCAGAGTAAGATGTTCTGAGCACCCCCTCCACAGCTGTAACTCAGATTTCACCAAAAATAAATGCAGACACATCTGTCATGTGCATACATTATACATTATACATATTTTGCTGAAATATTTTTCAAACAATTTACATTATTCAAAAACAAAAAAGTAATATATTTTCAATCAAGGGATGCTAAAGAATAGAGTTTTCTTTAGAGAGTATTGCTCTTTTTCTACCCATATGGTAAATAAAAGTATGCCTATTTTTCCCATTTTTAGACTGTAGAACAATACATTTTTTAGGACAATCAGGCAAAGAAGTCAGTAAAAATTTAGCTACAAAATAGAAAAAAAATATATATATATTGTTTATCTTAAAGTATTTATCCAGCCCAAACATTTTTTTAGGTATAGTAAGAGTGAAGAAGGGTTAGAACCAGTTAGCTTTTAATTGCTATCTGGGGCTCCATTGTAGGCTGCTACAAACAACTGCTCTTCTCACTGCATTGCAAATTTGTTCTTTTCCTCAATTCCTAAGTCCAACCACCATCCTATCAATATTCCAAGCCCTGGCTACACATTTGGAATTTATTGTACTGTTTTCTTAGAATAAACTTTGGATTTTTACCTTTGAATGTAGTGCCCAATTCTTGTCTAGGTTAGATTAGGCAACAGAAAAATCTGACTTTTTTGCATGTGTGTTCTGGACCTGTGTCCCCATAATTATTTACAGCCCTTTCACACTAACAACGCGGCCGCATTAGTGGTAAAGCACCGCTAGTTTTAGCGGCGCTTTACCGTCCTTTTAGCTGCACTTTTGGGCCCCTAGCGGGGCGCTTTTAACTCCCGCTAGCGGCCAAAGAAAGGATTAATAGCGCCCGTGTAGCGCCGCTGCTGAAGCACTTTGCAGGTGCTTCGGCAGCAGTGCCCATTCATTTCAATGGGCAGGGGCGGTGGAGGAGTGGTGTATATACCGCTGCTCCAAAGATGCTGCTTGCAGGACTTTTTTTAACGTCCTGCCAGCGTACCGCCCTAGTGTGAAAACACTCAGGCTTTCACATTGGGATGGCAGGGGAGGCGTTTTTCAGGCACTTTACAGGCGCTATTTTTTGCCCCTTAGCGCCGGAAAAACGCCTCAGTGTGAAAGGGGTAAGGTCCACTTCTCTGCCATTTTCATTTATAATGAATCGTTTCTTTTAGAGTTTTTATTTGTTTGTTTATCTTTTTATAATATACATAGTTGCAACATTGATTTGCAGTTATTTAAAACAAATACAAACTGTACACTTCCATCCATAACATGCCCATGATACAGCATAGTTATATATCATATTGGAAGAAAATATGAATTTATACATACCATATGTCATCCAGTGTTTTGTCCAGAGAGATTATGCAACATTTATACTTTGCTATATAAAGTCACAGCCCTGGTGGGCTCATGTGCTGTAACTAGACAAATAAAAGTGTTGTGAACTAACTACATTCCCAACGGTTTTGTCTTTTTCTTTTCCTTGCATACAGTAGCATATACGTTATATATCACAGGAGACTTTCTACACCATCGTTATTTGGTATTTTGTATTCTCAACAATGAAGAACATCTTTTACCAATTTTTTTTCCAGGCAGCCATTAGACTTGTAGGTCTATTTATATAGACAGAATGCTTTTTTGAGGAGTCTCTTTCAGTAACCAATTGTGGTAGAATCAGGGGGTTAAAATAAAAAAGTTAGGACCTTATTTGCATAAAATTATAAAAGGTGAAGACGTTTGGAACAATTAGGCATATCAGAGTCATCTAGATAGCCTAGCAGACATATAGCTGGGTTGCAGATGTTAGGTATGGTCAGAAGATTAGCAGAAAAGTCTATTATTTCAGACCAAAAGGCCCTCACTGTGGGACATACCCAGGCCATATGGAAAAGGGTTCCCACAGTAAAAATAGTGTGTAAGGTGTATAGTGGATATAGTTTGAAAAAGATTGAAAGCCATAATGATATAAATAGAATAAGTAGCAACTTACTGGATCCTCAAGGGTCCATTGTGGAATTTGATAAAAACTCCTTCAGCTGTGGATTTTACTACAGAGGGGCATTGGATAAGTAAGTAAGTAAGCCTTGTCCCCAGAAACAGCCATCCTAGCCAAATGGAGGACAGATATATAAACAATCTCAGGGCCCATACTCCAAACCTGAATGCCTTCTATGTATATAACATTATGCAATGTTCCAAAAATGTTGGGGCTAGCTGTTTCCACTGTTTTAGCAGCATTATTAGCTTCATGAAAGAAGCACCAGTGTTGATGGGCAAGCTGGGTAACTATGTGGTACACCTGGAGTTTTGGGGGGCAATACCCCCTTCCAAAAATGAAAGCTGTAGTGTATTCCTGGACATTCTCTTAGAGAAAGGCTTTAAGTATAGAATTAATCAATTTAAATTTACTTTTAGGGATGTAAATCTGGAAATCTACATATACAAAAATTAGGGTAAAATATGAATCTTAAAGATATTGATATGTTCCAAGTTATTTAGACTTTTGCACGCAGTACTTGAGTATAAGTAGGAGGAGATCAAGATTGTTTACAGTATGCAAACTATAAATACTGTCTACTGTATGTACCTATGTATACAGTAAACTTCTCTACAACCTGCAATGGACAGGGTGACATTCTGTACAACGGAAAAAGAGTTTATGTTGTTAATATGAATATGAGCCTTGGATTAATAATATAACACTTTGACGCATCTTAAAAAAGAGCTACCAAAACCAAATGTTCCTAAGATCTCTAGCATACAATGTCTTATGGGTATACAGGGCCACATTAATCTTGGAAACCATATTCATGTGAGTGGCCTGCATGTTGGTAAAAAGGAATCTTAGATTTATAGAGTTTGACCGTTCACCTCAAAAGCACACAAAAATATGGTATGTAGATGGGGAGGAATCAGTTCCTTATAGTGAGCATAATACTCAAAAATAAATTTGTCTAACGCTGGGGTTTTATAGTAAGGGAAGGTGGATACTTCAATCTCATCAATGGTAATATGGGCTTCTATGAGCAATTTTGTTTGGAATAGTTTGGGTAGAGTATTACAATAAGAAATAACCGTCCAAATCCAGAGGCATTTGATGGGCCCTTTGATTTGTAGAAATCAGAATAGAAGGACAAAAGGTACTAACAACTTACTCTGATTTTATGCTCTAACAGAACCAATTCAAAATCTCCAGCACTATCCTTTACAATCCTTTACTGCTAGCTATGTTTCATGATATGTCACTGTTTATTATTTTATTATTTAGCAGTCCATAGAGTTTAGTATATTGTGGTATTGTTTAGTAGACAATTAGGTTCCAACGATTGTACCATGGAGAAATAACGATTCATCTTGTGGTTTCCTTTTATTTGGAATTAATATTTTTATTTATATTTATTCCTAATGTTGATACTGTTATAATTATTTATTTTATTTATTATTTTATTTAACCTAAGTTTAATAAGATTGTTTTTCATTATTGTTTGAAAAATATTATTATTATTATTATTATTATTATTATTATTATTATTATCCATTACAATTTAGCAGTCTATTCTGTTTGAAAATCATTTTTTCCATGTTTTTCATATTTATATGTAAATTACCGTAATAAACTCTATAAATTGACCAACAAAGGAATGCATATGTTTTGCAACCATTTTATATCTATTTTGTCTGCCAAATGTTTTTTTATGTACACAAACCTGAAATCTATTTCTTGGTATGTTCTCCATCATACTTCACTTTATACAGTTTTCTTAATTACATTTTTTTAATGAATTTGTTGCAAAGTTTCTTACCTGGAAACCATGTCAGTTACAACAATAAAAACAATAAGAAAATTTGTATACAGTGAGGTTGTTTTCAAATTTCTTTACTCTACAAATACCTACTACTTATAGTAAATACATTTATAAAACTAGTGCTAAAAAATCCTGCATTTTTTTAAACCTGCTTATATTTAATTTTAGGGTTTCTATTTTTTTATTTTAGATAAGTGGAAAGAATATGATTTTTTTTACATATCTCAATTGCCATAATATATCATATAGTCATATAAAATGGTCAAACACACAGGGAAAAGAAGAATAAAAAAAAATAGTAATACTGTGAAGAATGTAGGCATTTGGTCCTCTACAACTTTAAGCTTAGGTTGTAACCTTTTTTCTATTACCTTTAAATACCATTGTAACATTATCCAGTGGACCCATAATAAGATATGACTATTGCAATTGCAAGAGAATAGACCAACACACTATTAGACCCCATACACACTATTAGATTTTCTGCAGATTTCTTTCTTCAGATTTACCAAAACCATCTAGTGCAAGGGCCTGCCTTGCCTAATTGCATACAAATTGAAACTCTTATGCCCTGTACACACGGTCGGACATTGATCGGACATTCCGACAACAAAATCCTAGGATTTTTTCCGACGGATGTTGGCTCAAACTTGTCTTGCATACACACGGTCACACAAAGTTGTCGTAAACTCCGATCGTTGTGAACGCATTGACGTAAAACACGTACGTCGGGACTATAAACGGGGCAGTAGCCAATAGCTTTCGTCTCTTAATTTATTCTGAGCATGCGTGGCACTTTGTGCATCGGATTTGTGTACACACGATCGGAATTTCCAACAACGGATTTTGTTGTCGGAAAATTTTATAGCAAGCTCTCAAACTTTGTGTGTCGGAAATTCCGATGGAAAATGTGTGATGAAGCCCACACATGGTCAGAATTTCTGACAACAAAGTCCTATCACACATTTTCCGTTGGAAAATCCGACCGTGTGTACAGGGCATTAGACCCCTTTCACACTGGAGGTGTTTTTCATGCGCTTTAGCGCTAAAAATAGCACCTGTAAAGAGCCTGATAAAATGCCTCATCTGCAGTCCCAGTGTGAAAGCCAGAGTGCTTTCACACTGGGGCGCTGCACTGGCAGGACGTTAAGGGGACTTTCACACTGCCAGCGCCCGTCGTTTTTGCAGTGCTTTTCGGCCGCTAGCGGGGCACTTTTAACCTCCGCTAGGGGCCGAAAAGGGTTAAAACCGCCCACAAAGCGTCAACTTTTTTTGACGTCCTACCAGCGCAGCGCCCCAGTGTGAAAACACTCGGGTTTTCACGCTGGGATTGAAGCTGAGGCTTTTTTCAGGCACTTTACAGGCGCTATTTTTAGCGCTAAAGCGCCTGAAAAACACCTCCAGTGTGAAAGGGGTCTGTAAAAAGTCCTGCAAACAGCATTTTGGGGCGCTTTGGGAGTGAGTATACAGCGCTCCTACAACGCCCCTGCCCATTGAAATCAATGGGCAGCACCGCCGAAGCGCCTGCAAAGAGCCTCAGCAGCGGCGCTCTGCGGGCCCTTTTATAAATCTATTTAAACTTTAATACTTTTTCGTCCAAAGCAAAGGTGTTTAGTTACTCTAAATTGTACACAACATTTTTTTATTTGGGACAGTGTGAAAGAGTTAGAACCCCTGTTGGATTTTAATTGTTCAAATAAAAACACAAGAGGCTTGCCAGACCAAATAGGGAAAGAGTCCAGGGCTGCTGTTAGAAATCCTGGGGCCCCGTACAGCTTAGCTGGCAGGAAGAGTGAACCATGCCTAACAGGCGGCTTCAGCTACATGAACAAACCACTTATCCATGCAACCAGAATATCTATGAGAATGAGCCCTTAATTATGTTTTTTTTATTATTTGTTACAATTTTCGTTTTTTTAATTGTTACATATTTTTGAACAGCCCTGTAGGGATGGGTGAAATATCAGGGGTCCAAACAGACTCCCAACAGAAAGACATTGAGGACACGGCTCCCTCAATCCCTTCTCTGCAGCCTCAGCTGCAGAGTGAAGGATTAGGAAGCGCTTTGTACAGAGGCTAGCTCTGGAAGTATTGTAAATATGAGGGGATTGGTTCCAATAATTGCACCCACTCCTGCTGCTCAGGGCCCCCCTGCTGAACTTATGGGGCCTGGGCCCCGTACAAGAGGTCAGGTGTTACCCCCTTTTCAGTGTCCCTGAAAGAGTCTAATAGCTTTAATAATTCATCATATGATCACATAAAACCACCAACACGTTTTGAAGGCTCATCACACTCGCCACATGGGTTATGCTATCTCACTAATTCTGGAGATATTTCATACATCTGTTCAATGAACATATCTCAGTGTATCCTTCTCTTTGAGTCTTTTAACCACATGCAATATTTAAACCCTAATAAAGGAGGAGTATTTTGAACCCCCCAAAATGCACTGGATATTTTATGGGATTGTGTGGTTGTATGATGATTTGTTAAATTTACTTGGAATTTTAGGGGGAAGTTTACTAAACCTGGTTCACATGGAATCTGGTACAGATGTGCATTGTAACCAATGACATTCCAGGTTTTTTTATCAAAGCTTAAAGGGATAGTTCACCTTTACCACAAAACTGCCTATGTAGATAATTGGCTTTTGTAGGTAAAAACCAACTGTGTAGCTCTGACTGAGGTTGAATAATAGACATGTGCATTCATTTTCGTCCGAATGTATTTTCGTCCGAATTTCGGGTATTTTCGTTATCGTTTTAACAAATGATAACGAACGTGCAGAATCCGAAAACCGAAAGATCCGACATAAACAAATGCTTTATTTTCGCTTTCGTTGCGACAACAGTTCGATATAGATAGGAGATTCGACATGAGGCTGACAATAGCGATCTGTGTCCATCGAACCTGTGGTCGAATGTGCCTAACCTTAGCTCTATTAGTCCAAGATTATTCTACATAGAGAGAAAAGATTTGACACAGAGAGAAAAGATTCCACATTATAGAGACAATAGTAAAAAAGGTCGAATGTGCCTAACCTAACTCTATTAGTCCAAGATTATTCGACATAGAGAGAAAAGATTCGACATGAAGATTCGACGAAGCAGTCGACGCGAGTGGACATTTATGGTCAAATGGTCCGCCCATAGGCTATAGAATTCTAATGTTGGTTGACTAGTAATAATAATTAATAAATATAATTATTACTAGTGTCATACAACATTAGAATTCTATTATAGCTTGTAGGCAGAACATTCGACCGGAAATGTACAATTGCGGTGGCGTACAGTTTAGCTGCTCTGTCGAATCTTCTTAGAACATTCGACAGACACCATAAGCCTTCAATGACAGATTCGACCTTAATTATTTCGGATTTTCGGACAAATGCAGTTTTTAACAAAACAAAATAAATAAAAACGAATTTCGAGAGTAACTAAATAAATGTATTTTTCGGACGAAAACGAAATTCCAAAACAAAATATTTCAGTGTGCACATGTCTATTGAATAATAACTTGCTATAGGTTTAGGCCAGGGGTAGGCAACCGCCGGTACTCAAAGCCTCTTTTGCCGGCACTCGATTCCCTCCCCATTAGCAGAGCAGCGCAGGGAAGTGTCGGTGAGACACTAATGCATTCCAATCTCAGAATTCCCCACACCACACCTGCACTGAGGGGGGGGGGCACTGTGCCCCAACACATTGTAAAAGATGGGAAACATTGTTTGGTTCTCTAACTTTGCTGTAGCTGAGATCATCAGCTTTTGTTATGGAGAAGAGATTGGGTGCAGTTCTGCTAGGGGCGGCGGTCCCTGTTTCCAGGAGGAGGGCTCCTGCTAAAGCCAATCACAGTCCTGCTAGCCCCGTCCACCATCTGGGAGGAAGATGACTTGCTTGGTTGCCACTACCAATCTCAGAAAGAAGTGATTTCACTGTGATTGAGAAAACCCTAATCAGGGGACAGTTTGTGGAATTACTGTTGAGCTTCTGGGAACATTGTTGGCAATATTCCTGAACCTTTGCGTCTCTTACTACTGAACTCCTGCACTCTGTGTCTCATTAAGCCACAGCCAGTATTCAGTGCAATGAAGATCACACCCAACCTTTGCTGCGGCACAGAGTGCCGCACTTTTCCTCAGCTGCGGGGGACTTATGATCCTGCACACAGGCCCACTGCTTTCAGAAAATGCCCCTGACCTGAGCTCATCATTGCGCATCCATTCCAGATGCTTGTATGTGTCATCACATACATCACAGGTACAATGGTGGGGCAGATGAGAAATGGTTTACATTGATGGGGCAGATGAGCAGGGGGTTACATTGGTGGGACAGAAGAGCAGGGTGGTACAGTGGTGGGGCAGATGAGCAGGGGGTTACAGTAGTGGGACAGATGAGCAGGGGGTACAGAGGTGGGGCAGATGTGCAGGGTGGTATAGTGGTGGGGCAGATGTGCAGGGTGGTATAGTGGTGGGGCAGATATGCAGGGTGGTATAGTGGTGGGGCAGATGTGCAGGGTGGTATAGTGGTGGGGCAGATGTGCAGGGTGGTATAGTGGTGGGGCAGATGTGCAGGGGGTTACAGTGGTGAAACAGATTTGCAGGGGGGACAGTGATCTTAGGTGTGAAGGTGCATGAATTGGGGCTGATCTGAAGTGTGGAGTTGCAGGAATTGGGGCTAATCTGAGGCGTGAGTGCAGGATGTTAATTTCTCACTACTGCTCAAGAAATTTAAAGCATTTACTTTATAAAAAATCCTTTTTCGTGATTGAGAGTGTGAAGTTGACATATTTTTGTTATAAAATCGGCACTCTCAATATCTTTCAAAATATTTTTCGGCACACTGTGCTCAAAAAGTTGCCTACCCCTGGTGTAGGCCATTTACATACTTTATGAAGCTTGACTGGAATATTCCCATGACATTGATAAGTACTACCAGGATGTTGGTAAGTGAGGCCTAGTTGTTACTGCTCACCTCCACCATCACAGGAGTGAGCTCTTTCTCTGATTTAAACTTCCTCACATGCTCAGTAATGACATTTACGCATCTTATGAAGCCTGACTGGAATACTCCCAGGGCGTTGCTAAGTGAGGCCTAGTCATCACTGCTCACCTCCGCCATCACAGAAGTGATCTCTCAAATGCTGATCTCAGAGCTACTACATGAGGGGAGAGAAAGAGTATGTGAGGGGTGCGAATCAGAGAAAAAGCTCACTCCTGTGATGTAAGTGGTGAGTAGTGATTAGGGTTGCCACCTCATCCCTTTAAACCCAAACACCTTTGAATTACACAGGTTATGAAGCTAATGAAATGCAGATAAGGCACCAAGTGAGTTCAATTACCACCTTAACCACTTAGCCCCAGACCATTTGGCTGGCCAAAGACCAGAGTGTTTTTTTGCGTTTCGGCACTGCGTCGCTTTAACTGACAATTGTGCGGTCGTGCGACCTGGCTCCCAAACAAAATTGACGTCCTTTTTTTCCCACAAATAGAGCTTTCTTTTGGTGGTATTTGATCACCTCTGTGGTTTTTATTTTTTGCGCTATAAACAAAAAAAGAGCGACAATTTTGAAAAAAATGCAATATTTTTTACTTTTTGCTATAATAAATATCCCCAAAAAATATATTAAAAAAAACGTTTTTTTTCCTCAGTTTAGGCCGATACGTATTCTTCTACATATTTTTGGTTAAAAAAATCGCAATATGCGTTTATTGATTGGCTTGCACAAAAGTTATAGCATCTACAACATGGGGGATAGTTTTATGGCATTTTTATTATTTTTTTTTTTTACTAGTAATGGTGGCGATCTGCGATTTTTATCCTGACTGCGACATTATGGCGGACAGATCGGACACTTTTAGCGCTATTTTGGGACCATTCACATTTATACAGCGATCAGTGCAATTAAAAATGCACTGATTACTGTGTAAATGTGACTGGCAGTGAAGGGGTTAACCAGTAGGGGGCGCTGTAGGTGTGTCCTAGGGAGTGATTCTCACTGTGGGGGGAATGGGCTACGTGTGTCACGACACTGGTCACCGCTCCCGATCACAGGGAGCTGTGATCAGTGTCCTGTCACTAGGAAGAATGAGGAAATGCTTGTTTACATCAGCATTTCCCCGTTCTTCCTCTCCGTGAGACGATCGCGGGTGTCCCTGTGGACATCGTGTCCGCGGGACCTGCAATCACACTCACGGAGCTCGCAGCGCGCCCACAATGCCGCGTCTTAAAGGGCAAAGTACAGGTACGTTAATATGCCTGTATGTGCCCTTCTGCCGACGTATATCGGCGTGAGCCGGTCAGCAATCGGTTAATCAGCCACAGAACCTGTGTAATTAATATGTGTTTGGTTTTAAAGGGATGAGGTGGCAACCCTAGTAGTGATGACTAGGCCTCACTTAGCAACCAATGCCCTAGTAGTACTTAGCAATGTCCTGAGAGTATTCCAGTCAGGCTCAAGGTATGTAAATATAGCAAGGGTAATATTCATCTTTAGTAGGACACCCATTACCTGCATTGGCAGTTATTTTGTAAAGGTGAACTAACCTTTTAGCTGAACAAGCTGAAGTTAACTATGCAGAGCTGCACCAGATTCTGTGTGCTCCAGTTTTAGTAAATCTCCCCCTGTGTGTGGCATTCTTGTTGTCTGTTTATGTTTTAGGTGCTCATCAAATGGGAACCTTTTTTTAATGTGAGAAGGCCTACCAGAGCCAGTGAGCTTGTTGAATTGTTTCCTTGTTAAATGTTTTCCTTGTTTTATTGAAAAAATACATCTTAAAATCCAGGTGCAAAATGTTACAGTTGTCACCAGAACAGGAACAGAGGGAAAATCTTCAAATGGGGATACCTGTCCTGGTGATAACTGTCTAAAAAGGGATGCCCCTTCACTTTGTAGAGATTTATTTTTATTTCCTCTTATGGCTCCCGGACAGAAAATAAAGGGAAATCTCCAAAGATCTAATATTTGCCTGTGCTACCCAAAGGTAAAACAAACAAAAACAAAAACTGGCTACAATTGATTTCTACAAAGTTAGCCTACCCTTTGTGTATTGATTCTTCCTCTAGATTGTAAGTTTTTGTGGAAAGCTTCTATTTTATTTATTTTTTTACTTTTTAAATACTTTTTTTTTATTAGAGACACAGGATAAAAATCATCCATTTTACCACCTCTTTGGTTTAACCACTTCCCGACTGCGCTATAACCAAATGACAGGTACAGTGCGGTCGCCCTCCCCCCACATGCCTGCTGTGGCGCGCACCTGGCGTGCTCTGTGATCACAAGTCGGGGTAAAGAGCCAATCCGAGGCTCCCGTGAACATCGCTGGATCGAGAGGGGGCTCAGGTGAGTATAAGGGGGGGAAGCATAGAATGCATAAAGGTAAAAAAACATGCGCTGGTGAAAATCAATCACTGTTCTTTAACCACTTGCCGACCACCTCACGCAGATATACTGCAGATATAATGGCACGGGCAGGCAGAATCACGTACCTGTACGTGATCTGCCTCCAGCGGGCTGGGGGTCCGATCGGACCCCCCCAGGTGCCCCAGGCGGTCGGCTTGTGTCTGGGAGCGATGAGAGGTGAGGGGGAGACCATCCATTCGTGGCCCCCCCCTCGCGATCGCTCCCAGCCAATCAGGTTCTTCCTCTGCTGCTGTATGCTAAACAGTAGCAAAGGAAATGATGTCATCTCTCCTCGGTTCGGTATTTTCCGTTCCGATGACGAGGAGAGAAGACTTCACTGTGAGTGCACAACACTACACACTCAGTAGAACGTGCCAGGCACACAAAACACCCCCGATGTGTGAGACTTTTTGGGAGCCTAGCCGCGCACGGGACCCCGAAAACCAATCACCGCCTTCAGGCTTTCTAAGAGCGTAAATTTTTTATTTCACTCTTCACTGCCTATCACAGTTTCGGAGGCCATGGAATGCCCAGGTGGCACAAAACCCCCCCAAATGACCCTATTTTGGAAAGTAGACACCCCAAGCTATTTGCTGAGAGGTATAGTGAGTATTTTGCAGATCTCACTTTTTGTCACAAAGTTTTGAAAATTGAAAAAAGAAAAAAAAATTTTTTTTCTTGTCTTTCTTCATTTTCAAAAACAAATGAGAGCTGCAAAATACTCACCATGCCTCTCAGCAAATAGCTTGGGGTGTCTAATTTCCAAAATGGGGTCATTTGGGGGGGGTTTGTGCCACCTGGGCATTCCATGGCCTCCGAAACTGTGATAGGTAGTGAAGAGTGAAATCAAAAATTAACACCCTTAGAAATCCTGAAGGCGGTGATTGGTTTTCGGGGCCCCGTACGCGGCTAGGCTCCCAAAAAGTCCCACACATGTGGTATCCCCATACTCAGGAGAAGCAGCTGAATGTATTTTGGGGTGCAATTCCACATATGCCCATGGTCTGTGTGAGCAATATATCATTTAGTGACAACTTTTTGTAATTTTCTTTTTTTTTTTGTCATTATTCAATCACTTGGGACAAAAAAAATTAATATTCAATGGGCTCAACATGCCTCTTAGCAATTTCCTTGGGGTGTCTACTTTCCAAAATGGGGTCATTTGGGGGGGGGGTTTGTACTGCCCTGCCATTTTAGCACCTCAAGAAATGACATAGGCAGTCATAAACTAAAAGCTGTGTAAATTCCAGAAAATGTACCCTAGTTTGTAGACGCTATAACTTTTGCGCAAACCAATAAATATACGCTTATTGACATTTTTTTTACCAAAGACATGTGGCCGAATACATTTTGGCCTAAATGTATGACTAAAATTGAGTTTATTGGATTTTTTTTATAACAAAAAGTAGAAAATGTCATTTTTTTTTCAAAATTTTCGGTCTTTTTCCGTTTATAGCGCAAAAAATAAAAACCGCAGAGGTGATCAAATAACATCAAAAGAAAGCTCTATTTGTGGGAAGAAAAGGACACAAATTTTGTTTGGGTACAGCATTGCATGACCGCGCAATTATCAGTTAAAGCAACGCAGTGCCAAATTGTAAAAAGTGCTCTGGTCAGGAAGTGGGTAAATCCTTCCCGGGGCTGAAGTGGTTAAAACACATGGACCTGGAAGATTTACCTGCAGTATATGTTTGCTAAATTTTAGATTCACTGCCATATAGATGTTTAAATATTTTACATGTGTCTACTGTGAGTCCATTTTGAAACTCTATATTAATTCTTCCCTATCTCTTTCTATATTTCTATCAGGACTGGGCACAATGATTTGGGTGCTGTGTTTTCTTCTCTCCCTGAAGGGGGCACTGGCTCAGAGTGACAAGAAACCGTAAGTATTTGTGAACCAGTTCCAATAAATTAGAGTGTATCCAAAGCCAAAACGTTTTTTTTTTTAAAGATATGGATAGAAAAGGGAATGGTGAGAACCCCCTTCCGTTTTTTTCCCCTCTATCCCATTTGGGAGCCTTACCTTTACATCCTGACTCAGAGACACAACTGGAGTGATGAAATCTCTCCTACGTAAGGAGTAATCTCCTCTTAGTAGTCACTGTAACAGGTGTTAGCATTGAAAAATTCCCCCTCATCTCTTGTTCTAGTGACAACTGTACATTTTCAGATTTTTCATTACTTTCTGTCTCGGTGACAATGGCCACTAAGACAAAAGAAGACGAAGATAAGGAGAACCTTCCCAGGGGATGAGCAGCAATAAAAATGTGTGCCATGGCTTTGATGATAAACAAACCATGTGATCATTGTATCAGTGATCACATGGCAATCACATGGCTTTATTTTATTTTTATTTTTTTAATCAGATTTTATTTAGAGATTTTTTTCTTTACAAATACATAATAACCTAGAGCCACACTGCCACACAGGATAAAATAACTAAAAATAGAAAAAAGAAAAATGTAAACAGGTAGCAACAAAAAAAAGGAAAAAAAAAAAGACAAAAACCAGCACTAAGCCCACAAGTTATTTTTAAATTAATATATCAATATAGCACCTGTACCCCTCTAACATACTTGGCAAACTAATAAAGTAACAAGAACAACTTTCTCAACAAAGAGTAATAGACAGGCCCATCGTGTCTAACCAACTAGACCAGTGGTCTCCAAACTGCGGCCCTGGGGCCTGATGTGGCCCTTCGCTTGCCTTTATCCAGCCCTTGGGGCACTGTTCCTCTCACTGACAACTGACAAGAATGGGGCACCCTTTCTCCCACTGACACCAATAATGGGGCACCATTCCTTCTAATAATGCCAACTATGGTGCGCTTTTCCTCCCACTAATACCAAATTTAGAGATGTTTACATCTAATGATGCCAGGAAAATGTTCACTGCGACTGGCCACAGTTCAACCCCTCTAAAATCTGAAGGACAAAAAAAACTCCTTGCTTTAAAAGTTTGGTGACCCCCTATTTAGACCTTTTGTGGTGTATCTGCATTGTTTGACAGCACATGAGACTTACCGTATTTGATTTCATTTAATACCCAGGTCAGTCTCCATGCAAATACAACTTACCAATGAACGCCCCTCCTCTAGACCAGTGGTCTCCAAACTGTGGCCCTTTGCTTGCCTTTATCCGGCACTATTCCTCCCACTGCCACCAACAAGAAGGCACTATGGAAAAAGAAGAAATGGCTGCACATCTAAAGGTTCCACAAACGTGCTGCAACCCCCTCCCCACGTTGATAGGGAGAGGGTTCCACCGTTCCAGCAGAAAAAATGCCACTCTGCCACACTGCATACAGTGACAGGCATTCTGCCTGTCTCTGTATGCCAACTTAAAGTAGCTCTCAATTACCTAAGAAAGCATTAGGGTAAAAAATGTTTAGGCGTTCATAACTTCTTTAAATAACTTCAATGTAATAATAAAAAGTGTGTGTGTTTTGTGTTTCTAGGTGTACTTTTGTTTTCCCTTTTCTTTTTCCCTTTTAGAAACTTTGGCCTTCTTGTTCCACCTGACCTCTACTATCCGTCTGAGGAGACATTTTGTATGCATACTTCTGGTGACCTTAAAGGCTACTCCTATCTGAAAGTGAATCTGGAAACCTCAGCAGGAACCAAAACTCTGTACACAGTGCAGCCAAACATGCCGCCCTGGCACTGCCAGTCCTTCCAGGTATGAGTCAGTTGTGCTCTAGATGAGTACAGACGATTAGAAAAGGAGGGATAAAAAGACACGAGAAATCCTCTCTTAGTAGGATAGTATTAAACTGTACGTACTGTATGTGGAAAGCAAAGCAAAAAGTATAGTGAGCGTATACTCACATTCATAAGGTTGCTGGGTCAAACAAACTATTTTAGCACATGTGGAGACCATGATTTTCTCAATGCAGAATGTGGGTGGTCACACTCGATGCTCATTGGAGTTTTCACTGCGCTAGGATGTGATCAGATCTAATGAACAATGGTAAAAAGGATGAGCCCCCAAAGTGGAACCAATGTGTGGTCAGCAGAGGTGCCTATTCAATAAAAAGATGTTTCCAGGTTGATCCCTTAGGAAGGTTGGTATTTATCCAGACTGCTTGTTACAGTAGTGCTGGTAACTGACAGCTGAAGAGCCTGGGCAACTGATCCAACGTGTACTATATACCTTTTCCTGACAAAGTGACCATTAAAAAGGCCAAGAAATGCATTGATGGTGTTTTAACTGTTTCTCTGATTAGTGAATATTGACCTTCCTGAAGAATCCAAATGGAAGCAACTTTTTATTGAATAGGGACGTCTGTTGACCACACATTGGTTCCACTGTGGGGCCTCATCCTTTTTACCTTTCTTCCAGGTATGAAGATCAGAAAGTTTTTTAATGTTGGTGATGGAAGAACAGGGCCTTAACTATATGTAACAGGGCCTTATAGTACAGCCATTAAGGGCACCCCTGCCTCTTGAGTTTCCATTTTAAAAGAGAAAGGATTTTTTTATTATAATTGCAGTCCTATAGACGTTCTCCTTTTTTTAAATATTTGCAAAATACTAAGTCACTGAAAAGTCACTGAAAAGAAGACCTATACAAATTAATGGGGTGGGCAACTATATGGCAAATTAAGTTTATTGTTGTAAAATAATGCATTTAGGTGCCAAAAATGTGAATGCAATCTACTCGCTATGGGGAGAACCTCTGGGGGGAATTTAGGATGGAAAAGGACCTGGAGGTCCTAGTAGATTATAGGCTCAACGATGGCATGTAATGCCAAGCTGCTGCAAGCAAAGCCAACACAATATTGGAATGTATTAAAAAGGGGGATCAACTCCAGGGATAAAACGATAATTCTCCCGCTCTACAAGACTCTACAAGACTCTATCCAGCCGCACCTGGAGTATGCCGTCCAGTTCTGGACACCAGTCCTCAGAAGGATGTGCTGGAACTGGAGAGAGTCCAGAGAAGGGCAACAAAACTAATTAAGGGACTGGAGGATCTCAGCTATGGGGAAAGACTACAAGCTTTGAACGTATTCTCTCTGGAGAGGAGACGCTTGAGAGGGGATATTATATTGTTGTACAAATACCGCTCTGGTGACCCTAGCATAGGGAAAAAACTTTTCAGTGAAAGGGAATTTAAAAAAACACGCAGCCATTCACTAAAATTAGAAGAGAAGCGGTTTAACCTTAAACTGCGTAGAGGGTTGTTTACTGTCAGAGCGGTAAGGATGTGGAATTCTCTTCCACAAGCAGTGGTATCAGCGGGGAGCATCGATAGTTTCAAAAAACTATTAGATGGGTACCTTAACAACCACAACATACAGGTATGTACAATGTACTATTAGCATGAAAACAAACACAAGTTGGACTGGATGGACTTGTGTCTTTTTTTAACCTCACCAACTATGTAACTATGTAACTTTCCCAATGACCACAAATAGCATTCTTTCCACTGACCATCACACTAAGGTGAGTTGTAGATATAGTAATTTTTACAAGGAGTTCCCTGAGACCATAAAGTTATTTCAAGGGTTCCTCTATGTAGAAAAGGTTAAGAAAGTTTGGTTTAGCCAGACAGCTGGGGACCCCTATGTCTCTGGGCCTCCCAGCAGTCACTTGGTCTTCTATGGTTGTAGTGTCCTTGTGAAGGAGTCATTTTATCGTACATGGAACTCCGTCTTGAGAACATGAACAGTGGCTAAATATAAAAACTTTGAACCCATTTTGTGTGTTTTTTTTTTGCAATTAAGGCCACAACAAAGTTTGAAAGAAAATACAGTGCCTGAAAAAGTGAAAAAGTATTCACACCCCTTGAAATTTTCAAATGCTACAACCAAAAACATAAACATATTTTTTGGCGATTTTACATTATAGACCAGGGATATGCAATTAGTGGACCTCCAGCTGTTGCAGAACTACAAGTCCCATGAGGCATAGCCAGACTCTGACAGCCACAAGCATGACATCCAGAGGCAGAGGCATGATGGGGCTTTTGCAGCAGCTGGAGGTCCGCTAATTGCATATCCCTGTTATAGACCAACACAAAGTGGCACATAATTGTGAAGTGGAAGGAAAATGATAAATGGTTTTTCAAATTTTTTTTACAAATAAATATGTGAAAAGTGTGGTGTGCATTTGTATTCAGCCCCCCTGTGTCAATACTTTGAAGAACCACCTTTTACTGCAATTACAGCTGCAAGTCTTTTTGGACAAACAAATATATGGGGCGTTCGTGGCAAATTCGACCACCGTGGAGTGCCCCATAATGCACTGCAAGATCAAGCATGCACCTGACCTGTACGCTTTGGCCAATCACAGCGCAATGTGCCGTGAGAGCTATGATTGGCCAAAGGCAGGCTGCCTTTGGCCAATCATGGCTCAGGGGCTAAGTCCACGCCCCACACTATATAAGGCTGCTGCTTACACTGCGGCCGTATATAGTGAATGAATAGAGATTAGGCACATAGTGTAGTGTAGTGTGCAGTCAGTGAATGTAGTGTATATATAATGCAGTTCAGAGTATATAGTGCAGTCCGTTTAGTATATATAATACAGTTGAGTATATAGTGCAGTCTGTATAGTATATATAATACAGTTCAGAGTATATAGTGCAGTCCATATAGTATATATAATAATACAGTTCAGAGTATATTGTGCAGTCCATGTAGTATATATAATACAGTTCATTACTACACTAAAAAGGGGCCTGCTGTCCCTGTCTGCAAAGGCAGTTGCTAAGGTCTGGTTGAGCCAGTGTCAAGGCCTAACCAGTGTCAGGCCTAACCATGCGGTGCTAGCTGTGCCTGGGAGCTCAAGCAAGTAGAGTGCTGGAGGAAATGAGGAGTAATGGTCTGGAGTAAGAGTTGTGCTGGAGTAAGAGAGAGATCTGTATATACCGAAGTGTATATACCAGTAAGTTGTACCAATTCTTTGTTCTAAGGGCCAGTTCACACCATAGAAATGCAGTCCAAATGCGTTCCAGATGCTTTTCTGTATGCGCGTTTTTGATGCATTCCAGTGCATCCTTGATGTGTTTTTCGTGCATTTTTGATGCAGTCCAGTGCATTTTCACCCTCTTTTTTTCTTAATCTTAAATGAGGACATGTGTATTTCAGTGCGTTTTTGGTACGTTTAGGTGCGTTCCCATGCATTCCAGTGCGTTTTTGATGCTTTTTACAGCGTTCCAATACCGTCCAGTGCAGGAAAAATGCCGCATGTTCTACTTTTTTTCTGGAACTGGAACGCACTGGAACTGCAAGCACTAGTGTGAACTATGCCATTAAAACCATATAACCTACTTTCTATGCATTTTGATGCAGAAGAATAAGGCACTGGACTGCATGTGGTGTGAACTGGCCCTAAAAGTTGTCCCTAAAATTCACTGGACATACTTCCTATACCCCATCCAAGTTCAATCCCCTCAATAAAACAAAAAAAAAAACAAAGCTAATGGACTGTTCATTGCCTTGGAGTGACTGAGGAAGTGAATGCCAGGCTGGGCAGGGTGACAGGTGGGCCACAACACTTAGCAGCCCTTACAGGGGTACCACTACATGTATAATACTGTTCAGAGTATATAGTGCAGTCTGTATAGTTTATATAATACAGTTCAGAGTATGTAGTGCAGTCAGTGTAGTATATATAATACAGTTGAGAATATATAGTGCAGTCAGTGTAGTATATATAATAAAGTATATATACAATACAGTGTATTGAAGTGGTTAAGGGGAACCCTATGACAGAATTAAGAAAAAAAACGGCGTTGGGCCCCCCAAAATCCATACCAGGCCCTCCGGTTCTGGTATAGATTTTAAGGGGAACTCCACATCTAAATGTAAAAAAAAATGGCATGGAATCCTTCCCAAAATCCATACCAGACCCTTATCCGAGCATGCAGCCTGGAGGTCAGGATGGGGGGGTGAGTGAGCACCCCCCCTCTGAACCATACCAGGCCACATGCCCTCAACACCCCAAAGCACCTTGTCCCCATGTTGATGGGAACAAGAGCCTCTTCCTGAAAACCCTGGGCTGTGGTTATCGGGGTCTGCGGGCAGGGGGCTTATTGGAATCTGGAAGCCCCCTTTAGGAAGGGGAACCCCAGATCCCCTCCCTATGTGAATGGGTAGGGGTACATTGTACCCCTACCCATTCACCAGAAAAGTGTCAAAAAGTAAAAACTACAACAGACAGTTTTTGACAATTCCTTTATTAAAAAAGAAATAAAAGTGTCCCGCGATGTCCATCCATCTTCAATCATGCTGCCTGATGGACCCAAAAAATATAAATTTTTTTAAAAAGCTCCGCCTCGGTGAGAGGCCTCCTGGCGACTGCTGTCTCTTGGCTGTGACAGCTGTTATATAGGCTAGGGCGGGACCACCCAGTGATGTAATAGAGTGACCCCGAGTGACATTATGTGACATCAGAGGGGGCGGGGTCATCTGGTTACGTCAGGAGGTGGCCCCACCCTTGCCTATAGAAGAGCTGTCAAAGCGAAAAGACAGCAGTCACCGGGAGGCCTTCCATTAAAGCGGAGTTTTTTTCGTTTTTCGGGTGCGTCGGGCGGCGTGATTGACGATGGATTTACATGGCCAGACACTGTTTTCTTTTTAATAAAGAAATTGTCAAAAACTGTCTGTTGTGGTTTTTACTTTTTGACACTTTTTTTGGTGAATGGGTAGGGGTACGATGTACCCGATACACATTCACATAGGGGGGGCGGGATCTGGGGGTCCACTTGTTAAAAGGGCTTCCAGATTCTGATAAGCCCCCCGCCCGCTGACTCCAACAACCAATGGCCAGGGTTGTCGTGAAGAGGCACTTGTCCCCATGAACATAGGGACAAGGTGTTTTGGGGTGGGGGGCGCAGAACCCCCCTGCCCCAAAGCACCCACCACCCCATGTTGAGGGCATGTGACCTGGTATGGTTCAGGGGGGGGGGGCGCTCGCTCGTCCCCCCCTATCCTGACCTCCAGCCTACATGCTCGAATAAGGGTCTGGTATGGATTTTGGGGGAACCCCACGCCAATTTTTTTTTACATTTTGGTATGGAGTTTCCCTTAATACCTATACCAGACTTGAAGGGCCTCGTATGGACTGGGGGGGAACCATACGCCATTTTTTTGCATTGATGCATGGCAAAAAGGGCAGTACCCGGGTCCCCATACACTTTTTATGACAATAACTTGCATATAAGCCTTTAAAATGAGCACTTTTGATTTTTCATGTTCGTGTCTTATAGACTTTAAAAGGGTTTGCATGTTCGCTAGAACTTTTTGCCTGTTCACGGTGTTCTGGTACGAACTGAACGGGGGGGGGGGGGGGGGTGTCCAGCCCATTCCTAATTGCTACACAAGCCATGTTGCAATTTAATGATATCAAAAATTACCTATACCTTCCAATTCAATACAATGTGGCAACCTGTTCTGTTGATGAACACCTCCAAAATGTCATTTCATCCTTGTGTGATTGACTCACTGATTTTGGCAGCAGTTTGTACTAAGATGCATGTCAAATTTTATGCATCCTCTGCAAAAAAATTTTTTATTTTATTTGAACACATATTAAAGCCCCTACCGCTTCAACGTGCATTTTTTATGTGTTTTGTGATGCTTTTTTGAAAATTTAATGACGCTTGGCAAATGCCCTGTAGGAGTTGATTTTCTATTTGTTTTAAAGAGGCTCAGTAGTACCCCCCACTCAGCAGATCATTAGTACTCTTGTTCAATAGATGTTACGGCAGCAGCTAGCTGTCATAACCCCCAGTATATCTTTTTTTCGTTAGGTGGCCGGCTTTCCAATAAAAGTGATCCCAGCAGTGAATTAGATCACTTTTATAGGTGGCGGAGAGGTTTCCCCCTCTTCAGCCATTTCCCTGTCGTTTCCGAGCTTACCGGAACGGTCGGCAAGCCCAGAACCAATCCAATGCGGCCGATGGCTAGGCAGGAAGTTGAGTGAGGGCACGATAGCCCCCACTTGGCTCTATTCCCTTGGAGTACCAGAGCGACGTCCCTTTTGGTTCTTGTGCTTAAAGAAATGAATTTTTTTCTTTTAAGAGTAAATGAGAGATCTGGGGTCTTTTTGAGTTACAATAAGTACAATAGATAGAGTTAACTACAATTTTAACTACAAATTTTAGGGTTAAATAAACTAAAAGGAGCTAACTATAAATGTTATTCTGTGATTTGTCTCCTTCATAAAAGGGATTAAAATCATGTTTCCCGTACAAAACATTTTTTCTTTTAATTTGTGCTACAAACTCAGTCTATTATTTTTCAACTTCATAGCTGTCCAGAAAATGTGGAGGGTTGCAACAAACCATTTCACACTGACAAGGGTGCTTAATTACCGGTATTTATGTACAACTTTAATTCATTCAGTTAAAACCTTTATCTAAAAAGGAAAACAAACATTTGCTGTATCTGGTTAAACAGTGTTAGCTGGAGTATGGCTTTAATTTGTTGGTCAAGTTCATTTAAATCTGCTAATGCATCTAATGCCCTGTACACACGACCAGTTTTGCCGTCGGAATAAACTCCGCTCAGAAATATTCCGTCAGAAATATTCAGAACATGTTCCATTTCTAGGTCTGTCAGAATTTTCAAAAAAAAAAAGTCCGATGAGGCATACACACAATCGGAATAGACGATGAAAACTTTTTCTGTCGGAAATTCCGCTCGTGTGTACGCGGCATAACACTACCCTCCCTACATTGACGATGTGGCTGTCCAAAGGTGTTTCTCATGCTCCTCCATTCAAAGTAAAGTCACCCTAAGATAGGAAGTGTATTACTGGCAGGATCACCAGGTAAAAATAACAAAGGACTCTTGCACACGATACTCCTGTTTGAGCATCAGTTATTTCAGATATTTACTTTTGTATGTATTTGCGCATATTTTCACGCATTTGCGTTCGCGCAATTTCGCGCAAACGTTCACAATATGTTAATGAACATTTGCATGCATAAGGCGTAAATTACAGACCAAAAGTGCAGATTTCTATTTTTTTTTTACTGAAGAATACACGGCACTCGTTTACGTGCATGTGTGCAAAGGCACATTACAAAAAATGGGCTGTATTTTAGCTTAGTAAAAAAATAAGCTGTACTGAGCATTCAAAAAAACGAAAACAAGAACACTAATGCAGTCACAAGCTGCAGTGCAGGGACAAGGTCAATCGGTGCTCAGGGCAATGATGGGAAACTGCGTCCCCCTGTTGCGTGGATGTAGAGCTCCCCCCTTCCCCCACACCCTGTACACAAAGCTCACCCCTCCTCCCACCCCCAGTACAGAGCTCCCCCCACTCCTAGCCCCCCCTCAAGAACACAGGTCCCCCCCCCTTCCCAAGTACAGAGCTCCCCCACCTCCCAGCACCCCAATACACAGATCTCCCCCACCTACTAGCAGCCCCCCCAATACACAGATCTCACCCCAAATCCTAGCACCCTCCCAATACACAGAACACCCTCCAACTCCCAATACACAGAGCTCCCCCCACCTCCTACCACCCCCCAATACACAGAGCTCCCCCCACCTCATACCACCCCCCTAATAAACAGAATTCCCCCCACCTCTTACCACCAACTAATAAACAGAGCTCCCCTCACCTCTTACCACCCCCCTAATACACAGAACTCCCTAACACCTCCTACCACCCCCAATACACAGAGCTCCCCCCACTTCTTACCACCCACCCCAATAAACAGAGCTCCCCCCACCTCATACCACCCCCCAATGCACAGACCTCCCCCACCTCTTACCACCCCCTAATACACAAAGTTCACCCTCCTCCCACCCCCAGTACAGAGCTCCCTTAGCCCCCCCTCAAGAACACAGATCCCCCCTCTTCCTAAGTACAGAGCTCCGTGCCTCCCAGCACCCCAATACATAGATCTCCCCCACCTACTAGTAGATCCCCAATACACAGATCTCCCCCACCTACTAGCAGCCCCCTAATACACAGATCTCCCCCAAATCCTAGCACCCCCCAATACACAGAACACCCTCCACCTCATAATACAAAGAGCTCCCCCCACCTCCTACCACCCCCCAATACACAGAGCTCTCCCCACCTCTTACCACCCCCCTAATACACAGAGCTCCCCCCACCTCTTACCACCCCCCTAATGCACAGAGCTCCCCCACCTCTTACCACCCACCTAATACACAGAGCTCCCCCACCTCCGAGCACCTCCCAATACACAGAGCCCCCCCACCTCTTACCACCACCCCAATACACAGAGCTCCCCCCACCTCCCAATACACAGATCTCCCCCCACCTCCTAACACCTCCCAATGCACAAAGTTCCCCCCACCTTCTTGCACCTCCCAATACACAGAGCTCCCCCCACCTCCTAATACACAGATCTTCCCCCACCTCCTAACACCTCCCAATACACAGAGCTCCTCCCACCTCCTAACATCTCCCAATACACAGAGCTCCCCCCACCTTTTAGCACCTCCCAATACACAGAGCTCCCCCCACCTTCTAGCACCTCTCAATACACAGAGCTCCACCACCTACTACCACCTCCTAATACACAGATCTCCCCCCACCTCCTACCACCCCCAATACACAGAGCTCCCCCCACCTCCTAACACTTCCCAATACACAGAGCTCCACCCCACCTTCTAGCACCTCCCAATACACAGAGCCCCCCCCACCTCCTACCACCCCCCAATGCACAGAGCTTCCCTCGCCTCTTAGCACCCCCAATACACAGAGCTTCCCCCACCTCCTATCACCCCCTCAATACACAGAGCTCCCCCCACCTCCTATCACCCCCAATACACAGAGCTCCCCCACCTCCTATCACCCCCAATTCACAGAACTCCCTCCACCTCCTACCACCCCAATTCCCAGAACTCCTCCCTCCTCCTGCAGCTGCCCAGTACACAGAGCTCAGCTCCCCCCTTTTCTCATAGCCACCCAGTACACAGAGCTCAGCTCCCCCCTTCTCTCATAGCCACCCAGTACACAGAGCTCAACTCCCCCCTTCTCTCATAGCCAACACATTTTCGTTTTAATGCTTAAAGCAGAACTGAAGTCCTGCTGTAAAAAACTGCCACCATGCAGGTTTTTATTGTAGAAGAGACATGCACTGTCTCTTCTGCAATAAAATGCCCCTACCTGCTCTCCGTCTTCTCCAGCACAATAAACCGAGCTGTGCATGTGCAGCTTAACTTACCATGCCGGGCTGGTCTCTAAGTTCTGGAATGATTGCCTCCTGCGCATGTGATCTTATCCCCTGTCGTCCAATGAAGAGGCACTCAGAAGAAGATGCCGGCGCTGGCACAGGACCATTGGAGAGGTAAGTGTTGAGACTTTAGTTCCGCTTTAAGTTTCACTAGTAATTAATAAGGGGCTAAAATGCTATCAAAAAACACATTTGTGTTGCTTATAGTTTTCAAAATAAATAAATATATATAATTAACAATAGTCTTAAATTAAATCATATTTCTGTCATTTTCCAGGTTCCTGAGCCCTCTGGGGACACGGAAACGGTTCATATTGAGATCCAGGGAATGGAGGCTGGAGGGGACAAGGTTCAGTTTGCCAATAAACCTCTGACTTTGCGCAATAAAAATGTTGGAACGTTCATCCAGACAGATAAATATATGTATAAACCAGGACAAAAAGGTGAGTTTTGACCCCACAGAGAAAGCTTGCCTGGTTCACACCTACAGTATGTTGTGTTTCCCATGCTTTGAGGAATATACACTATGTCACCAAAAGTATTGGGATCAAATCAAGGTTTCCTAATTCCATTTGAATTCGAATCAAATCTATTCGCATTGCATTTGAATCAAATTCTATTCAAAATCAAATTTATTCTTTTTGAAATTTGAATTTTGGAAGATGTTTATATTCTTTCTATTCCATTCTATTCTATTATTTTTTCTATTATATTCTTTTATTTTCTATTCTATTCTTTATTATATTTATTCTTTTCTATTCTATTCAAATTCAAATTTATTATTTTCGAAATTCGAATTTCCAAAAACTATTATATTCTTTCTTATTCTATTATAGTTTTTTTTCTATTCTTTTCTATTCTATTAGAATTCATGCTTTTCTAAATTCGAATTTTGGAAGATGGTTATATTCTCTCTATTCTATTGAGGGTTTTTTTTCCATTCTATTCTAGTCAATTTAATTCTTTATTTTCTATTATATTCTAATCTATTCTTTTCTATTCAAATTCAAATGTATTTTTTTCTAATTTTGGGAAATGGTTATATTCTTTTATTTTCTATTCTATTCAAATTCAAAGTTATTCTATTTGAAATTCGAATTTCAGAAGATGGTTATATTCTTTCTATTTTATTCTATTCTGTTCTATTTTTTATTCTATTCTATTCCTTTATTTTCTATTCTATTTTATTCTGTTTTAATCTATTCTTTTCTATTCCTTTATTTTCTATTCTATTTGTTCTGTTTTACTGTATTCTTTTATTTTCTTTTCTATCCCTTTTTTCTCTTCAATTTGTTTTATTCTTTTATTTTCTATTCTGTTCTGTTTTACTCTATTCTATTCTGTTATTTTTAGGGTCTATTCTTTTCTATTCTGTTCTATTCTATTCTATTCCTTTATTTTCTATTCTATTTTATTCTCTTTTGAATTTGTTTGGAAAACTATTCGAATTTCGTCTGAAATTTTGATTAGTTACTTTGGATTCATTTAAATTTATTACTAATGTAATTTGGAAATTCGGATACATCCGAATTTCCGAATAACGAAAAATTTGTCTGAATTTGAATTCGGAACGAAGCGAACCACACACAGTTACATCAGTTAGAACAAAAAGAAATAGAGTAATGAGACTTTTAAATGCTGAAACCTCCTAATGGAATAATATAAGACACAGTGATGTATAAAAATATAAAAATATTATTAAAAACATAAAAATGTCTCATATTGTATAATACATGTGTAACAACAATATGAAACAGCAACCTCTGTATACGCCCGTAAACAGCCCCTACAACAAATTGCGGTAATACCTTTGATGGGAAACTGCAGTGGTAATCACAGAAAGTTTTCAAGGTGCCCTTCTTCGACTGAAAATTTTTTTGTTTTTTAAATAGTACCAGCTTTATTGCAATTCCCTGACCTTTCACAATATGTGTTACTTGGACTTCAGCTAAAATAACAATAGTGGGGGTAGATTTGCATGCTCAGACATGCTTTTTACTGTATAATGAGCAGAGATGGGGACAAACAAAACACAATCACCTTCTGTCACAATGAATGCTTGTTTTCTCAGTTTTGATCCTTTTAAACAACAGATATAATCTGTTCTATTTCAAAAGCCTCTTTGTCAGACATCCCAAGTCTCCCGCGAGGTGCGGGAGTCTCCCGCAATTTGGCTGTGGCACCCGCGAGTGCCGGGCAATCTCCTGGGCGCAGGGCCGATCCTGGAAGGCAGTGGGGTGTCATCCCCACCCTGCACACATGAAATGTTCCTCAGCTTCATAGCTGGGGATGATCGATGTGGCAGAGGAGAGCTGTGAGCACCAATCTCCCTGTATAGGATGTCCGCAGTTACCATGACGGCGCCGAGGAGAGGAGGGGGAGAGGAGCTAGCCTCCAGACAGCCACATCGCTGGACCGTGGGGCAGGTAAGTGTCGGTTTATTAAAAGTCAGCAGCTATGCTTTCGTAGCTGCTGACTTTTAATAAACTAAAAAAACGGGTGGAACTCAGCTTTGGCTTAGCGTATGAATCTGAGAGGAAACTAATTTTTCCATTCACATCACTACCCGAGGGAACATATAAAAAATAGGAAGGGTCTAACTTGAACTGAACTAACTAGTACCATACAGTAGGGGAGGACAGAGGGAGAAACCAAAATCACATACTAAACAAATTATGTTGGCCTAAAACGTCCACCAGATGTCAGTATACTATTGAACAATATTGCAGTACAACATATCAATATAAAACGATCTATATTTAGTCCTCTTCTTACCCTCTTAAATTAGCTGATCTCACTCGTCATTCCAAAAAACTAAAAACAGTGTGAAAACATATACAGTAAAAGACAATACAAAATAGACTTTTTGTCTGCTTCCTCTGAATGTGAGTCAAGCAGCTCATAACCGAAACTTGTATTCCATAAAGGGTGGACATTGATAGGTACAAGAAGGCAAATGAAATCTCTGTATTGTGCTGCTAGATTCTATCTGTATTTCATAGAAAATAACAAAGACCAAAATAGAAGACACCTGTGGGATCATACTTTCAGGAGCATTGTGTATCTGAATGTGACATGCATTTTTCTTCTATTCTTGCAGTAAACATTAGAGTTTTATCAATGAATCAGGACATGGAAGTTCAGAATAAAAATGTAAGTATATATCTTCCCAATTGCTAATACATGTTCAGATTAGGAGCATCATTTTGTTCACATCAGAATGGGGAAAAGTGTGGTCTCAAAGATTGTGACCTTGGTATCATGTTCTAAAAATGAAAGAAATTATGCCATGTGGTTACTTTGCTGCAGGGCATCCACCAGGCACGGCCCGGGACTCAGAAGACAGTATGTAGTGTCTACAGTAGTGGCTTCCAAAAGGTTTAGCCACCTGGTATTCAGATTTATTACTCTGCCTAATATGGAGTGTGGAAAAGAATAGTTTTATGCACAGATACAAACTTTCTCAGGTTTGCTGGCACTGTCCCAAATCATGGACCTCAGTTCTGATAATGTTGTGTCCATAACCATGCCATGTCCCGGGATCATGGTCACACTTTTATTTGAGTTACTATGCATAATCCGTGACTCAATGAGACATTCATTTAGGTGCTCAGAGGGCACAAGTTGGTGGCCCTCGCATAAATAGTGGTAGGGTTGTATGGGCACTATGGTACAGTGCCTTGAAAAAGTATTCATACCCCTTGAAATTTTCCATATTTTGTCATGTTACAACCAAAAACTGTAAATGTATTTTATTGGGATTTTATGTAATAGACCAACACAAAGTGGCACATAATTGTGAAGTGGAGGGAAAATGATAAATGGTTTTCAAAATTTAATATCAATACATTTATTTAAATACAAATAAATATGTGAAAAGTGTGGTGTGCATTTGTATTCAGCCCCCCTGAGTCAATACTTTGTAGAACCTCCTTTCACTGCAATTACAGCTGCAAGTCTTTTTGGGGATGTTTCTACCAGCTTTGTAGATCTAGAGATTGAAATTTTCACCCATTCTTCTTTGCTAAATAGCTCAAGCTCTGTCAGATCGGATGGAGAGCGTCTGTGAATAGCAATTTTCAAGTCTTGCCACAGACTCTCAATTGGAGTTAGGTCTGGACTTTGACTGGCCCATTCTTACATATGAATATGCTTTGATCTAAACCATTACATTGTAGCTCTGGCTGTATGTTTAGCATCGTTGTCCTGCTGGCAGGTGAAACTCCACCCCAGTCTCAAGTCCTTTGCAGACTCTAACTGCCAAATACATGGCAATCTTAGAAGAAAACCTGTTAGAGTCTAAGAGGTTTTCTTCTAAGATTGCCCTGTATTTGGCTTCATCCATCTTCCCATCAACTCTGACCAGCTTCCCTGTCCCTGCTGAAGAAAAGCATCCCCACAACATGATGCTGCCACCACCATGTTTCACAGTGGGGATGGTGTGTTCAGGGTGATGTGCAGTGTTAGTTTTCCGCCACACATAGCGTTTTGCTTTTAGGACAAAAAGTAAAATTTTGGTCTCAACTGACCAGAGCACCTTCTTCCACATGTTTGCTGTGTCCCCCACATGGCTTCTCGCAAACTGAAAATGGGACTTCTTATGGTTTTCTTTCAACAATGGCTTTCCTCTTGCCACTCTTCCATAAAGGCCAGATTTGTGGAGTGCACGACTAATAATTGTCTCGTGGACAGATTCTCCCACCTGAGCTGTGGATCTCTGCAGCTCCTCCAGAGTTACCATGGGCCTCTCGGCTGCTTCTCTGATTAATGCTCTCCTTGCCCGGCCTGTCAGTTTAGGTGGACGGCCATGTCTTGGTAGGTTTGCAGTTGTGAAAACACAGAAAAACAAAAAAATACTGCGCTACTTATAGAAACTATCCCCCCAAAAAGCAGCAGTTAAACAGTGAGATGTGCACTAAAATAACTAATAAAAAAGAAATAACCGCGCTAAATATAAGTGAAACACGTGAAGCAATCTCAAAGACTTCCGTGAGGAAGTACATATATAAATACAAAAATGTTGAAAAATATTAAAAATTAAATCATGAAAAGTACATGGGTCAACACATGTATGTATAAATCAAACATGAGTGTCCATATGTAATATTTGCGAATAAAAATAAGTTTCCATATATAGTAACAGAAAATAAAAATGTGAAGTAATGATCTGAAATCAGTCCAAGAAAGACCCCTTGGGTGAATCCAACCAGAGTCAATGGTGTAAAAAATATGAGTGACAACCCATACAGTATCCGCAAATACCCAATAATTGTGCTTACCGCAAGGCAAGCGAACACCAGCCTGTATCACGTATTGGTGTGGAGAATCCAGATGGTGCTCTTAGACTGTATACATCGTAGCTGAAAGGATGTAATGAGGACACCAAACTTCCATCTCATAGACATGTAAATAAAAAGAAACTGGCCATAGTGTAATACTGCCAAACTAATCAAAGTTTAGAAAAGGTAGAAAACTTACACTAGTGCATAAAGATACAGCAGGAAAAAAAGGGAACTTAGAGTGAACACTAGCAAACTCCGTAGTGAAGATGAGACCCCACACTCCGTGCAAATATTGTGCTTACCACAAGGCAAGCCAACAACAGCTTGTGTTCAGTATCAGTTTACCACACCACACTACGTGATCCACCACCAGGCAAATAATGCGCTTACCGCGAGGCAAGCCAACAACAGCTTGTGTTCAATAGCAGTATGAGAGATCCATTGGCGTTCTGGACTGCTTGCGGCAGGAACCGGGGGATACAGCAGAGACTCCAAAATTACATCTCACAAGCATGTAAATAAAAAGGAACTGGCCATAGTGTAATACTGATAAAAACGATTTAATAGATAAAGGTTCCCCAGACTACGCCATTTGTGGTGTAACGTACGTCGGGAGGTTGACGCTCTGACGTCATTGCCATTTTCAGTGTGGACGGGTGCTCGCTATGCCGGCTGGCTGTTTGCTGTATTTTTACATACTCATGTGAGTTTTCTACCTTTATCTATTAAATCATTTTTATCAGTATTACACTATGGCCAGTTCCTTTTTATTTACATGCTTGTGAGATGTCATTTTGGAGTCTCTGCTGTCTTTTATATTTTTGTTCACACAACTAGAGCTTTCTTTTGGTGGTATTTAATCACCAATCCCCTTTTTTTTTTTTTTTGTTAAATAAAGGAAAAAAGACAGAAAATTTTGAAAAAAAAAGTGAACGTTTTTCTCCGTTTCTGTTATACAATTTTGCAAATAAATAATCTTTCATAAACTTACGTTAGACTCAAACATCAAGCCCATCACTAGCAAGCACCAACTAGGGACACACTTAACCCTGTGATCACCCCTGATGTTAACCTCTTCCCTGCCAGTGTAATTAGTACAGTAACAGTGCGTATTCTTAGCACTGATCACTGTAATAATGTCACTGGTTCCGCAAAAAAGTGTAAAAAGTGTCAGGTAGGTGTCTGATTTGTCGCTAATTGCCGCCATTTCTAGTAAAAAGATAAAATAAAAATGCCATAAAAATATCTCATAGTTTGTAGACGCAATATCTTTTGTGCAAACCAATATACGCTTATTGGGATTTTTTACCAAAAATATGTAGCAGAATACATATTGGCCTAAATTGATGAAGAATTTAGAATTTTTACATTTTTTTATTGGACATGTTTTGTAGCAGAAAGTAAAAAATATTGTTTTTTGTTTTTTTTTTTCAAAATTGTCGCTCTTTTTTTGTTTAGACAAAAAAAAATTGGAGGTGATCAAATACCACCAAAAGAAAGCTCTATTTGTGGGGAAAAAAAGGACATCAGTTTTATTTGAGTACAGAATTGCGCAATTGTCAGATAAAATAATGCAGTACTATTTTGCAAAAAATTGCCAGGTCATTAAGGGGATAAAACCTTTGGGGGCTGAAGTGGTTAACATACCGTGTTTACCTGAAAATAAGACTGGGTCTTATATTATTTTTGGCTACAAAAAAGACACCAGGGCTTATTTTCAGTGGATGTCTTCCCTCCCCCTGTCAGGTCAGGAGTCAGTATTTTGACATAATTTTAATTCCCCAAAAAAATCTTGGTTAAAGTCCATATAAAATTATGCAATCTGTTTTATAAAAAGATTATACCAGTATAAGGTTCAGTGTGTCTCCCTTTGTAACTGTATTATGGAAAATACCTTATTTCAGCACCCCTGGGCGCTCACGTGACCTGTCTGAGCTGTTTTTTTTCCGAGTTCTCCGGCTGATGTGAGCCCGCTCTGAGCACTGCAGAGGGAGGGCCGCAGCTGGGAGGAGAACCGGAGACCTCCAGCTGGTCAGCGGAGCTGTAAATAAGGTGTTTTACATAATACATTTACAAAGGGAGACACACTGCACCTTATACCGTTATAATCGTTTTACAAAACGGATTACATTTTTTTTAATGACCTTTACTAGGGCTTATTTTCGGGGTTTGGCTTATATTGCAGCCCTCCCCGATAATCATGCAAGGTCTTATTTTCAGGGTAGGGCTTATTTTCAGGGAAACGCAGTATATTTACACGTTTCACATTGCAAAAAGCGAAAAATTTTAAAAAGAAAATGTATTTGACTTGTAAATAACTTTTCAATGCTTTGTACCATTGCTGACAGCTGAAGTATAAACAAAACAGTTGCAATATGTATCGGCTATTTGTCGCCCAAAAACAGGAAATGCCTGAACAAGGACCTTCATAGCCAAATCACCAGGAATTATTTTCATAAAATCTGCTGATTTTAAGATTGAAAACGACCTTTGGAATGACATTAACATGTTAAAGATTACAGTGGAACCTTGGATTACGAGCATAATCCGTTCCAGGGGAGTGCTTGTAATCCAAAGCACTCACATATCAAAGCGAGTTTCCTCATAGAAGTCAATGGAAACTAAGATAATTTGTTCCAGATTGACTTCTACTACATGCAATACCGCATGTGGCCAGAGGTGGGGGAGGCGCCGGAGAGACTCGGAGACAGCTCGGATGCTCGGAAACACTCAGGAACAGAGTTCTGAGTGTTTCTGAGTATTTCCGAGTGTTTCCAAGTATTTCCGAACGAATCCAGGTGCCCCCGCACCTCTGACCAAATGCGGTACTGCACACCACAGAGGCTTGAATCCTGCTCATTTTGCGAGACAACACTCGCAAACACTCGCGAATCGCGTTGCTCGCAATCCGAGGTTCCACTGTATATGAAATTTTGGTGATTGGGTTTACATCCATGTTAAGTCATAAAAGCCATACACACAAAGCTTGAAAGGTCACAGTGTTCTCAGTCAGCGAAGCAAGCTGTGCAATGGATAATTGTATTTACATATTTCAGCATGGATTGATATAGAAATATTTAAAATGCACTTTATCTAATTCCTCAATACACAAAAAATAAGACAATTCCGTGACCGAACCATCATTGTACAAATACCTGGGTGTGCTATAATCCTTCTGTACATAGACAGACTGACAATATCACCTCCATTATTAATAATATCGTACAGAAAAACAGATACTGAGAATTACACCCAGGATACAGGACAAGAGAAGTGGTACTGTGCATAGTCCATACATACAGAATAAGAAGAGATACTGAGAATTACACCCAGAATACAGGACAAGAGAAGTAGTACTGTGCATATTCCATATATACAGAATAAATACCAATACTGAGAATTACAGCCTACAAAATAAAAGCTGATATAATCTCTATTATTATTTCAATAAGATTTTAGTATGTCACATCACTGCTACTTAACTGCTTCAGATCCGGGCCATTGCCAAATGACGGCAACAGCGCGGATCTTAATTGCCGGGACTACGTCCATTGACGTCGTCCCGTGCACGAGCGGCCTGCGCGCCCCCTGCAGGGCGCGCGCGGCGCGCCCCCTGCAGGGCGCGCGCGGCGCGCTCGGTGATCAGCGAGTCTATGAGACTCGCCTGATCACAGATCAGAGTAAGGGGTTGGTCCCAACCCCTTACCACATGATCAGCTGTCAGCCAATGACAGCTGATCATGTGATGTAAACAGAGCCGGTAATCGGCTATTTTCCTCCTCGCGCTGACAGCGTGAGGAGGAAAAAAAAAACCCGATCACCGGCGGCCGTGATCGGGACATCAGTCCCGATCACGGCGATCTTGTAACACAGCAGTGCTGCCTACCAGTGCCCACCAGATTAACCCATCAGTGCCCACAGTGCCATCAATCAGCGCCACCCATCAGTGCCCACAGTGCCACCCATCAGTGCCCACAGTGCCATCCATCAGTGCCCACAGTGCCACCCATCAGTGCCACCCATCAGCACCCACATCAGTGCCACCCATCAGCACCCACATCAGTGCAACCTATCAGTGTCACCTACCAGTGCCCATAAGTGCCCATCAGTGCCGCCCATCAGTGCCGCCCATCAGTGCCGCCCATCAGTGCCGCCCATCAGTGCCCCCTGACTGTGCCCCCTATCTGTGCCACCTATCTGTGCCACCTATCCGTGCCACCTATCCGTGCCACCTATCCGTGCCGCCCATCCGTGCCGCCCATCCGTGGCCATCAGTGCCGCCTTATCTGTGCCCATCAGTACCGCCTTATCTGTCCCCATCAGTGCCGCCTTAATTGTGCCTATCAGTGCCGCCTTAACTGTGCCTATCAGTGCCGCCTTAACTGTGCCTATCAGTGCCGCCTTATCTGTGCCTATCCGTGCCCATCAGTGCAGCCTATCAGTGCCCACCAGTGCCGCCTCATCAGTGCATATCAATGAAGGAGAAAAATGACCTGTTTGCAAAATTTTATAACAAACTATTAAACATGATTTTTTTTTTTTTCAAAATTTTCCATCTTTTTTTGTTTGTTTAGCAAAAAATAAAAACTCCAGCTGTGATTAAATACCACCAAAAGAAAGCTCTATTTGTGGGGAAAAAATGATAAAAATTTCATTTGGGTACAGTGTTGTATGACCGTGCAATTGTCATTCAAAGTGCGACAGCGCTGAAAGCTCAAAATTGGTCTGGGCAGGAGGGGGGTTTAAGTGCCCAGTAAGCAAGTGGTTAAAGTCTGGCCAGAGTAGGAAATTTTCCATTTTATAAGGGGAAATGATTCTGTGTCAGTGCAATATTTTTGTAAATTGACCATTGTGATGAAAAGAACCTCATCAAACAAAGTAATGTATGTATGCAGAATGTTTCTTACTACTTCATGAACTGACAATGAAACACATAAGCCTCTTGCACACTGCTGTCCAAAAAATGCAGCATTTTAGGCATACAGTACATGCATTTTTTGTTACTGATGTAAATGCAGACCATTGTTTTCAATCTGCCTGTACACACAGATGTGTAAACATGCCCTGCATATACCGTAGGTCAGAATTTTTATATACCATACACATGCACCACACTGCCTTGGTTAAAATAATGCGTATTTTAACATTTGTATACATGTACATGCAAGTACGCGTAAGTGCTATACAACCCATCCTCACATTTTTTTCTGCCAGTAATAACACATGTTCATGCATCTTTACAGCGTGCAAGTACCCTTAAAGTGCGAGATAAAAACCAGTATTTAGAGAAATAAATAAATGCATTAATAAATAATACAATTATTGATTTCCTCCTTGTAGAGATCGAATCACTTCTCCTAACCTTGTGTATTAGATACATTTATTTATGGTGACTTTAGGAATCTCTAACATGTTTGTTTTTCTTTATTCTCCTCTCTGGCAGTATTCACTTGTTGAGCTCCAGGTAAGTGATTTAAAGTGATTTATAACTCATGAGTGCTGTCACTGGCAGGGTGTGCTCGGCTTCCATTTAGTTGTGTTTGTTTTATAACCCTTATGTTGCCCTTAAGGGTAGGTTCTCACCTATGTGGGTGTTGCGTGCCGCATTTACGTGTGCACAGCAGCCCATTCATTTATATGGGTCGCTGTACCTGCGGGAAATGTCCCCGACCCTTTTTTTCAAAACACGCCACACAGAAGCGCTTGGTGCTGTGGCACCATGAGGTTGCACGTGCTTGAAAACACACCGCACTCTGATGCTTAGGGTTGCCATTACGAATTGCCATCCCTGCGCATAAAGAGCAGCACATATTGCCTGTGGGTCGGGAACCGCGTGCGTTCAGCACGTGTTCCCCGATCCACATATATGTGAACCTAGCCTAAAGATTTACTGCTTACTACTACTACTTTTGTTTATTTGTAGTGGAAAAAAAAAATTAAGTTTTAAAGACATTTTCAGTTTATACATTTATGGTGGCAGCCATGATTTTCCCAGTTAAAGCGGAACTAAACCCATCAATTTAACGGTTTAAAAAACGTTACATTCCCAGCATACTGCGAATGCTAACTGTCACTTTTGATTGTGTCCTCAACTAAACTGTCAAACCATCAAATGGCTGGTGTTATACTATCATAACTGGTCACATATCCAGCCACATGGCAGTTGCAAATCAAATAGAGGCCAACATGGCAGCTTCCTTAACCACTTGCCGACCGCCTCACGCATATATACGTGAACAGAGCGGCACGGGCAGGCAAAATCCCCCTGATGAAGGCACGTGATCCCGGTGCCGAACACGCATAGGGGAGGGGCCTGGACGGAGCTGTCAGCAGTGAGAGAGAGAAGGAGAGGTTGATGCATACACCGCACCGCACGCCATACCGCTACCATTAGCCGATTTATGCTTATTTAGAAGGGTGCACTAACGCACCCGCAGCATGTGAGTACCCCTACAAGGGGAGAATTTATTGTTTTAATAAAGTTCTCTTTATTGTTAAGCAATATTGCGCTATGGAGTCTCTTTTTTTCTTGCATATATAATCTTAATGGGGAGCATTGGATGCCTATACAGCTGATTCCATTTGAGCACAGGAGTGTCTCCAAAGCGTGTTTTGACAGAGTTTAAATACTGTGTCACACGCTGGAAGGTGAGCGCATATGCTTATGGGGATCACTGGAGGACAGTGAAGCATGCTTTATGGTGTTTCACTTTTGGAAGAACATAATGGATATACTTCACTGATTATGGACACTGATTTTGGGCACTTTATGTATTTTTGTATCTCTGAACTCACACTGTTCAGACTTTAAGAACTCATATGAGGACTTTTTTATTTCACTTTTGATCGGATTTCTACTGTGGGTTTCATACAGCACTTTGCACTTTTGATTGGATGCACTAGAAATTATCCTTGATCTAATAGTAATTAATTTAAGCACATTTGTTTACGTATATGTTTATTTATGCACTTAGCACTTGTAACATATATTATATTATATATTTTATATATATTTCTAAATTAATTTTTTTATCTGTATACTGTTTTGATTCTTTCATCTAGCGCAGACACACTTTTCTTTTCTTTATATGCCATTTACACGAATATGAACGTGATATAGTGTTTGCTGCTGATGTCAATTCATGATTGATTTATGGTTCATTTTTAAGGCATAGACCCGTTTGTGGCTCGCAAGGTTTTCCACTATTTTAGGCAAAATCACGTACCTGGTACGTGATTGCCTTCCCGCGGGCGGGGGGTCCGATTGGACCCTCCCCCGGTGCCAGCGGCGGTTGGCATTTGTCTAGGAGCGATCAGAGATGAGGGGGAGGCCATCCGATCGTGCCCCCCCCCCTCGCGATCGCTCCGAGCCAATGAGAAACATCCCCTGCCTGTGTATAGTACACACAGGCAGAGGATGTGATGTCATCTCTCCTCGGCTTGGCAGTTTCCGTTCCGACGCCGAGGAGAGAAGACATCTGAGTAAGTGTAAAACACTACACAACACAGTAGAACATGCCAGGCACACTAAACACCCCCGATCCCCCCCCGATCGCCCCCCGATCCCCCCCCCAATCACCCCCCCAGTCACAAACTGACACCAAGCTGTTTTTTTTTTTTCCTGATTACTGATTGGTGTCAGTTTGCGACAGTTAGAAGTGGTAGGGCAGTGAGTATTAGCCCCCTTTAGGTCTAGGGTACCCCCCTAACACCCCCTAATAAAGTTTTAACCCCTTGATCACCCCCCGTCACCAGTGTCGCTAAGCGATCATTTTTCTGATCGCTGTATTAGTGTCGCTGGTGACGCTAGTTAGGGACGTAAATATTTAGGTTCGCCGTCAGCGTTTTATAGCGACAGGGACCCCCATATACTACCTAATAAATGTTTTAACCCCTTGATGCCCTCCTAGTTAACCCTTTCACCACTGATCACTGTATAACTGTTACGGGTGATGCTGGTTAGTTTGTTTATTTGTTATAGTGTCAGGGCACCCGCCGTTTATTACCGAATAAAGGTTTAGCCCCCCGATCACCCGGCGGTGATATGCGTCGCCCCAGGCAGCGTCAGATTAGCGCCAGTACCGCTAACACCCACGCACGCACCGTACACCTCCCTTAGTGGTATAGTATCTGAACGGATCAATATCTGATCTGATCAGATCTATACTGGCGTCCCCAGCAGTTTAGGATTCCCAAAAACGCAGTGTTAGCGGGATCAGCCCAGATACCTGCTAGCACCTGCGTTTTGCCCCTCTGCCTGGCCCAGCCCAGCCCACCCAAGTGCAGTATCGATCGATCACTGTCACGTACAAAACACTAAACGCATAACTGCAGCGTTCGCAGAGTCAGGCCTGATCCCTGCGATCGCTAACAGTTTTTTTGTAGCGTTTTGGTGGACTGGCAAGCGCCAGCGGCCTAGTACACCCCGATCGTAATCAAACCAGCACTGCAGTAACACTTGGTGACGTGGCGAGTCCCATAAGTGCAGTTCAAGCTGGTGAGGTGGCAAGCACAAGTAGTGTCCCGCTGCCACCAAGAAGACAAACACAGGCCCGTCGTGCCCATAGTGCCCTTCCTGCTGCATTCGCCAATCCTAATTGGGAACCCACCACTTCTGCAGCGCCCGTACTTCCCCCATTCACATCCCCAACCAAATGCAGTCGGCTGCATGAGAGGGATTTTCTTTATGTCCTCCCGAGTACCCCTACCCAAGGAACCCCCCCAAAAAAGATGTTGTGTCTGCAGCAAGCGCGGATATAGGAGTGACACCCACTATTATTGTCCCTCCTGTCCTGACAATGCTGGTCTTTGCATTGGTGAATGTTTTGAACGCTACCATGCACTAGTTGAGTATTAGCGTAGGGTACAGCATTGCACAGACTAGGCACACTTTCACAGGGTCTCCCAAGATGCCATCGCATTTTGAGAGACCCGAACCTGGAACCGTTTACAGTTATAAAAGTTACAGTTACAAAAAAAAGTGTAAAAAAAAAAAAAAAAACCACAAACAAAAATAAAAAAAATAGTTGTCCTTTTATTGTTCTCTCTCTCTCTATTCTCTCTCTCTATTGTTCTGCTCTTTTTTACTGTATTCTATTCTGCAATGTTTTATTGTTATTATGTTTTATCATGTTTGCTTTTCAGGTATGCAATTTTTTATACTTTACTGTTCACTGTGCTTTATTGTTAACCATTTTTTTGTCTTCAGGTACGCCATTCACGACTTTGAGTGGTTATACCAGAATGATGCCTGCAGGTTTAGGTATCATCTTGGTATCATTCTTTTCAGCAAGCGGTCGGCTTTCATGTAAAAGCAATCCTAGTGGCTAATTAGCCTCTAGACTGCTTTTACAAGCAGTGGGAGGGAATGCCCCCCCCACCGTCTTCCGTGTTTTTCTCTGGCTCTCCTGTCTCAACAGGGAACCTGAGAATGCAGCCGGTGATTCAGCCAGCTGACCATAGAGCTGATCAGAGACCAGAGTGGCTCCAAACATCTCTATGGCCTAAGAAACCGGAAGCTACGAGCATTTTATGGCTTAGATTTCGCCGGATGTAAACAGCGCCATTGGGAAATTGGGGAAGCATTTTATCACACCGATCTTGGTGTGGTCAGATGCTTTGAGGGCAGAGGAGAGATCTAGGGTCTAATAGACCCCAATTTTTTCAAAAAAGAGTACCTGTCACTACCTATTGCTATCATAAGGGATATTTACATTCCCTGAGATAACAATAAAAATGATTAAAAAACAAAAAAATGAAAGAAACAGTTTAAAAATAAGATAAAAAAGCAAAAAAATAATAAAGAAAAAAAAAAAAAAAAGCACCCCTGTCCCCCCTGCTCTCGCGCTAAGGCGAACGCATGCGTCGGTCTGGGGTCAAATGTAAACAGCAATTGCACCATGCATGTGAGGTGTCACCGCGAACGTCAGATCGAGGGCAGTAATTTTAGCAGTAGACCTCCTCTGTAAATCTAAAGTGGTAACCTGTAAAGGCTTTTAAAGGCTTTTAAAAATTTATTAATTTTGTTGCCACTGCACGTTTGTGCGCAATTTTAAAGCATGTCATGTTTGGTATCCATGTACTCGGCCTAAGATCATCTTTTTTATTTCATCAAACATTTGGGCAATATAGTGTGTTTTAGTGCATTAAAATTTTAAAAAGTGTGTTTTTTCCACAAAAAATGCGTTTGAAAAATCGCTGCACAAATACTGTGTGAAAAAAAAAAATGAAACACCCACCATTTTAATCTGTAGGGCATTTGCTTTAAAAAAATATATAATGTTTGGGGGTTCAAAGTAATTTTCTTGCAAAAAAAAATAATTTTTTCATGTAATCAAAAAGTGTCAGAAAGGGTTTTGTCTTCAAGTGGTTAGAAGAGTGCGTAATGTGTGACGTAAGCTTCTAAATGTTGTGCATAAAATGCCAAGACAGTTCAAAACCCCCCCAAATGACCCCATTTTGGAAAGTAGACACCCCAAGCTATTTGCTGAGAGGCATGTCGAGTCCATGGAATATTTTATATTGCGACACAAGTTGCGGGAAAGAGACACATTTTTTTTTTTTTTTTTTTGCACAAAGTTGTCACTAAATGATATATTGCTCAAACATGCCATGGGAATATGTGAAATTACACCCCAAAATAAATTCTGTTGCTTCTCCTGAGTATGGGGATACCACATGTGTGGGACTTTTTGGTAGCCTAGCCGCGCACGGGACCCCGAAAACCAAGCACCGCCTTCAAGCTTTCTAAGGGCGTAAATTTTTGATTTCACTCTTCACTGCCTATCACAGTTTCGGAGGCCATGGAATGCCCAGGTGGCACAAAACCCCCCCAAATGACCCCATTTTGGAAAGTAGATACCCCAAGCTATTTGCTGAGAGGTATAGTGAGTATTTTGCAGACCTCACTTTTTGTCACAAAGTTTTGAAAATTGAAAAAAGAAAAAAAAATTTTTTTTTCTGGTCTTTCTTCATTTTCAAAAACAAATGAGAGCTGCAAAATACTCACCATGCCTCTTAGCAAATAGCTTGGGGTGTCTACTTTCCAAAATGGGGTCATTTGGGGGGGGTTTTGTGCCACCTGGGCATTCCATGGCCTCCGAAACTGTGATAGGCAGTAAAGAGTGAAATCAAAAGTTTTCACCCTTAGAAATCCTGAAGGCGGTGATTGGTTTTTGGGGCCCCGTACGCGGCTAGGCTCCCAAAAAGTCCCACACATGTGGTATCCCCGTACTCAGGAGAAGCAGCTGAATGTATTTTGGGGTGCAATTCCACATATGCCCATGGCCTGTGTGAGCAATATATCATTTAGTGACAACTTTTTGTAATTTTTTTTTTTTTGTCATTATTCAATCACTTGGGACAAAAAAAATAAATATTCAATGGGCTCAACATGCCTCTCAGCAATTTCCTTGGGGTGTCTACTTTCCAAAATGGGGTCATTTGGGGGGGTTTGTACTGCCCTGCCATTTTAGCACCTCAAGAAATGACATAGGCAGTCATAAACTAAAAGCTGTGCAAATTCCAGAAAATGTACCCTAGTTTGTAGACGCTATAACTTTTGCGCAAACCAATAAATATACGCTTATTGACATTTTTTTTACCAAAGACATGTGGCCGAAAACATTTTGGCCTAAAAGTATGACTAAAATTGAGTTTATTGGATTTTTTTTATAACAAAAAGTAGAAAATATCATTTTTTTCAAAATTTTCGGTCTCTTTCCGTTTATAGCGCAAAAAATAAAAACGGCAGAGGTGATCAAATACCATCAAAAGAAAGCTCTATTTGTGGGAAGAAAAGGACGCAAATTTCGTTTGGGTACAGCATTGCATGACCGCGCAATTAGCAGTTAAAGCGACGCAGTGCCGAATTGTAAAAAGTGCTCTGGTCAGGAAGGGGGTAAAACCTTCCGGGGCTGAAGTGGTTAAATGAAAAGGATAGGAGGGTTTAGTTTCACTTTAAAACCTACAGTAAATATTCTTAAAATAAAAAAAAAAATCAGCACATAGAAGATAACTTATGCCTGCCCTTTCTGCCCCCCTCCATTCATAGAAGCTGTACTATAGCTTCCGCCAATGAAAATTTCTCTATGAATAGAGGATGGCGTCTTCCATTTTGGACCAGGAATGCTAAAGAAATAGAACTATATGTTGTATACTGTATAGGATATACAGTAGCTACAGATTTGTGTTTTTGATTTTAGAACTATGTTTTTATTTCTAATTAAACAGATATGTAGATTTGTTCATTTACTCTCTGTAACATGTATACAATGAATGTACAGTAAATACTTATTTTAGTTTATATAACCAAATTCCTCATCAAATGACTGTTGTTATAGGTTTTATTTTATCTCTGTCCAGGATCCACAGGGGAACCGTCTTGCCCAGTGGAGAGATGTTTCTCCTAATAATGGCATAGCAGAGATGTCCTTCCAGTTGGCTGAGGAACCTAACATGGGGAAATACAAAATAAAGGCTAATAATGTTTTAAAGGAGTTTGAAGTGCAGGAATACTGTAAGAGGCCAAGACTTTATACTGATATTTATCTAAAAGTGAGATGCCGTAGAGCAGTGGATTCCAAACTGTGGCCTACAGGCCTTTATTCACCCCTTGGGGCATTATCTCTCCCACTGATACGAGGCACTATTCCTCTCACTAACACCAACAATGAGACACCATTCCTTTTGCTAACATCAACAGTTGGTCAATATTCCTCCCACTGACATCAAAGTTGGGGTACCATTGAACCCTGCTGATACTAACAATGGGGTAGCATTACTTGCACTGATAGCAACAATGCTGCATCCTTACTCACACTGATACTACAATGGAGCAACATTCCTTCCACTGATACTAACAATGGGGCACCATTACTCCCACTGATACCAACAACATGGTACCATTTCTCCCACTGATACTAACAATGGAGCACCATTCCTTCCACTGATACTAACAATGAAACACCATTCCTTCCACTGATACTAACAATGGAGCACCATTCCTTCCACTGATACTAACAATGGAGCACCATTCCTTCCACTGATACTAACAATGGAGCACCATTCCTTCCACTGATACTAACAATGAAACACCATTCCTTCCACTGATACTAACAATGGAGCACCATTCCTTCCACTGATACTAACAATGGAGCACCATTCCTTCCACTGATACTAACAATGAAACACCATTCCTTCCACTGATACTAACAATGGAGCACCATTCCTTCCACTGATACTAACAATGAAACACCATTCCTTCCACTGATACTAACAATGGAGCACCATTCCTTCCACTGATACCAACAATGTGTCACATTACTCCAAATGATATTAACAATAGGGCACAATTTCTCCCACTGATACTAACAATGGGGCACCATTCCTCCCACTGATTCTAACAATGGACACATCACTCCCACTGATACTAACAATGGGGCACCAATACTCCAAGTGATACTAACAATGGAGCACCATTCCTTCCACTGATACTAACAATGGAGCTACATTCCTCCTACTGATACCAACCATGTGTTACCATTACTCCCACTGATACTACAAAGGAGCAACATTCCTTCCACTGATACTAACAATGGGGCACCATTACTCCCACTGATACCAACAACGTGGTACCATTTCTCCCACTAATACTAACAATGAGGTACCATTATTTGTACTGATACCAACAACGTGGCACCATTACTCCCACTGATACCAACATGGCACCATTCCTCCCACTGATACTAACAATGAGGCACCTTTACTCCCACTGATATCAACAACGTGGCACCATTACTCCCACTGATATTAACAATAGAGCACCATTCTATCCATTGATACTAACAATAGGGCACCATTCCTTCCACTGATACTAACAATGGGACACCATTACTCCCAGTGACACTAATAATGGGGCACCAAACCTCCCACTAACACCAACAATGTGGCACCATTCCTCCCTAACAATACAGTACCATTCTTCCCACTGATACCAAAAATGGAGCACCATTACCCCCCCACTGATACAAACAATGGGGCAGTATTACTCCCACTGAAACCAACAAAAGGGAACCATTCCTCCCACTAAAACCAATGATGGGTCACTATCCTACTGACCATGGGCATTATGTAATTAATGTATTGTAATTATGTTGTTTGTTAACATTTTTCTCCCCTGCAAGGAAAGCAAAATACAGTGTATCCTTCTGTCCATTTAGAGGAGAAAGAAAACACAGGGGCAGTAAGTGATCATTGTGATAGCCTATCAGAGGCTATCACAGTGATCAAGTGACCAGGAACTGGGAGACCTGGGTTCCGATCGTCAGTACGAAACCCGGGGCTCTCAGTAAGAGCCCAGTTTCTGTGCTGGGAATGTGCTGTGTGGCACACTCCCAGCACAAACACAGGTATGCATATATGCGGCCTCACAATTAAAACCACTTCCATACCGCAGAACGTCCTTTGACGTCCTGGGCTTTCAGTGGTGATATCTGAATAATACCTGCAGTTACAGGCATCATTCAGATATACTTTTTTCCAGCTGGCGATTCCCTTCACCATAAGAACAATCATAGTTTCTGTTCAGCTGCTTGATCGTTCTTGATCTGGTAGGCCACAGGATGGTAGGGTGTGGGTCTTTGGGCCTATCCTGAAGTCTGGGGGGAGTCTATGGGGAGGATGTGTGGCCCTTAGCTTCCATTTACCCATGCCTAGGGGGTCTCTCTTCAGGAGAACCCCTAACCCAGTCCTCGGTGGTCAGCTTTGGCTGATCAAGATAAGCAGAGTCTGACACGCCTTTTTACTAGGTAAACCAGAATACCTTGCCCATATCAAGAGTCTTGAACCCTGGGCTGTCAGAGAAGGATCCTTTCTCTTCGGGATCATATGACCCACCCTATGCACTTTGAGTGTTTTCACATACACTTTTTGTTTAGTTGGGTGTTTAGCTTTGAGCAACGCACTGTGGGCTCAAAAATTAAAAACAAAGCCATTTTTGAAGTATTAAAATGTGTAACTGCTTTTGGAAAATTGCAACAACATGCTATATAGAGAGGCCCGGAGATAAGTGAAACGATCGGTGCAGGGCCGGCATGACAGTGCTGGGGATGGCACAGTTATTATGGGAGAAGATTCTGGCCCTTTAAGGATAAGGGAGGGGCTGAGGGAGCAGTGAGGGGAAGAAGAACAGGAGGGGGGAAGTGATGTCATTCGAAGAGCAGCGGAGGAAGAAGATTCCCACCCACCCGCCCTGAGTTTTGGCAGTTTTTTGGTTTCCTTGAATAGGATTTCTCAAGTTACCGTATATACTCGAGTATAAGTCGTTCCGAGTATAAGTCGAGGCCCTAATTTACCACAAAAAAAATGGGAAAAATTAATTGACCCGAGTATAAGACGAGGGTGAGAAATGTACAGCTACTGTAAGTGGAAAAGAGGGTCAACAATGCCCATTTGCAGCATCACTGTGCCCATTTGCATGCCTCACTGTGCCCATTCGCAGCCATAGGTCCCCTGAACTTCAAACTCGGTAGTTAAGGGTTCCTAGATGCCCCCTAGCTGCAGCCAAAATTTGGGGTCTCTGAACCCAAAGGGTCCCAAAATGACATTGCTGCAGGTGGACACAGTTGACCGAATTTGCTGGGGTTTCTAGCACCAAGTGGCCCAGAGATACAGGGCCCCAAACATCAGTTCAGAAAATGTCAAGCACTTTTCTGCAGCAGAGAATGACATTTTCCGAACTGGTTTTGGGGCCCCGTATCTCAGGGCCACTTGGTGCTAGGAACCCCAGCTTTGGATATGTTATGGTACCAGTTCCACTGGGTTTGCACACCAAATTTGGGGTTCCTAGCACCAAGTGGTCCTGAGATATGGGGCCCCAAATTCGGTTCAGAAAATGTCAAGCACTTTTCTGCAGCAGAGAATGACATTTTCCAAACCGATTTTGGGGCCCCGTATTTTGGGGCCACTTAGTGCTAGGAACTTCAGCTTTGGATATGTTGTGGTACCAGTTCCACTGGGTTTGCACACTAAATTTGGGGTTCCTAGCACTAAATGGCCCTGAGATACGGGGCCCCAAATTCGGTTCGGAAAATGAAATTTTTTTGCTGCAGAAAAGTGCTTGACTCCAGTATAAGTCGAGGGGGGCACTTTCAGCACAAAAAAATGTGCTGAAAAATTCGACTTATACTCGAGTATATACGGTACATGTATGAAACCTGTTGTACTCATCCAGGGGATGGGGGTTGGTTATGGTACCCATCCATTGGATGGGGAGTTTTGCTGGTACCCATCCATGAAGGTTGGGGATTGAAGTGGTGTACTTTCAGGCTATGTAGGGCTTGGAGGAGGTAAAATGGTTTTGGTCACCGGAAGTTAGGGTACTGCAGAGTCAGGGGTTCCCGACTGGTAGGTTCAAGAAAAGAATTGTTTACAGTGACCATGGTGACAGTTGTTTACTGTATAGTTTCACAGTAAAGTATTATTAAAAGTTACGGTTATTTATGTTATATATTTATGGTAATTTATATTTTAATAAAGAAATTTAAGGCCGTGAGGCCATTTACGCCAAAACTAGTTTAAGTCGTTTATGATGTTTTTGGAGGGAGGGTAATGTGGGGTAAGGTAAAATAGTAGGAGACTGGGCTTAAACCCCTACAGTGTCATGCAGCATACCAGTCTTTAGGTGTGGTGGCTGCTTTAGTTAGCTTTCCTTTATCAGGCTAAGAACGTTTTTTGATCCTGCTAGACTTGCATTGTCATAGTCATTCTTGTGAGCTTAACAAATCTTTCTTATGTAACTATTGTTATCAGCCCTAATGTAACAGAAATGAACAAAGGCAGACATGCTTTAAAATGATATAAACAAACATATAATGGGGTTTTCCCAGATTTGACTGCTGTTCCAGGTTTCCTCTTTCTTTTTCAGCATCCTATGCAGCCACACCTGCGTGCAGGTACTAGAACGTGTCTCCCCACACTCTGTGTATCAATAGAAACACACAGCCCTGTAGCATAGGATGGCAAGGGTCTTCCTAGCTCTTCTTTTCTCAACCCCCCCACACACACCACCTTCTCCAAGCTAACAGACTGGCTAAACGTGGTTGTACATCTCCGGCATGAAATATGAACAAAGCATATCCTTCTAATATGGGTACTTGTTTCAATTAAAGCGTTTGTTAAACCCCCCAAAAAAAGGATCTTGCTTTTTTAAAGCATGTTATCTGACACAGTGCTTGTGTGTTATTTGGCACCCTGTAACAGCTAAAAAACCTGACTGATCCTGCCAGTTTCTCCCCACCCCTCTGTAAACTGACCACAGTCTATCATGGCTGCTGAAACCAGACACTGTGGTCAGTTTATGTGCCTCTGTCATCAGCAGCCTGCTATCTGCTCTCCTCTCTGCTCCTGTGTCCTTCTCCCCCCTCCCCTCTCTGTCTGTGTGTGTGCCACCCCTCCCCCCCTGCTGCTCTCATAACACTAACCTGTATACACCATCAGCACTGCCTCCTATTGCAGTGTCCTCCTCTGTGAATGATTTATAAATCTAAATGCTGTAAATACCTCATTTAAGAGCAGAGATTGTGATCACATGACCAGCCAGCTCTCTCCTCCTCCCCTCCTCCTACCCTCCAGACTGACATCAGCAGAGGAATCTCAGCCCCGCCCACTTCATCTCTCAGGAGGAAAGGAGAAAGTTGGGCAGTCATGTGATCACAATCTCAGCAGTGAAATTAGATATTTGCAGCATTTATTTTTAAAAGTCACACACACAGGGGGATACTAAAATAGGAGCCAGTACTGATGGTATATGATGGTGTATACATGTGCTGAGATGCATTACTGGGAAAATGAAGAAAGGGTGGGGCTAACTATACAGGACAGAATAATACATATAGCATTTAAAGGCATTTCACAAGGCATGTGAAACATGACACTCCCCGTCGAAATCTATGATTTCTAATATTAACAAACTTTAGTCCAAGTCCAAATATAAGTAATGAAGATTTTTACTAAGAACACCCGCAAAACAAGAGGGAAGGGAAGAACAAGGGAAACAATGCAACCATTAACCTATACTTGCAGATGTTGGTCTCATAGGTCTAGGCTGTGACAAGGAAATATCCATCTTCAGAAGGGAAGGCAACAACATGCATGAATCCTTTGTACCTCCCTTGAATCAAGTTGATGACTTGTCTTCTTCTGGGCAAAACCTTCTTTCATTACTTTAACTTCTACTTTCCGTACCTTTCTGTTGTTACTTGGCATAGTTTTTGTAATACGACCCATAGGCCAATGGTTCCGATGAGAATCTGTCTCTTTCAAGAGAACTATGTCTCCCACTTGTAGGTTAGGTTTGTTGGCTTGCCATTTACTGTGACTTTGAAGGTTAGAAAGGTACTACATCTTCCAACTGTTCCAAAACACATTAGCAAGGTGTTGAACCTGTGTTAGGTACCTGGTAGTAGAGCCTGACTTGTAGGAGAAGACCTCTCATACAACGCTGGTTCAGGAGCCACTGGAGTGGGAACAGTGGTCTCCTGAGCACAGTGGGGTAGGAGTGCCTGTAGAGCAGAGTCTCTGAAGCTGAAGTGATGAGAGATCCCACAGGGATGGCTGGACTGCAGATCAGGTAGAGACTGGAGGCAGCAAGCTGGAACACTTGTAGATGCAGAGATCACTGGAGCTGAAGCTGAAGGTGCAACAGCAAGGACAACAGCAGGCACAAGCAGGGTCAGACGGTCCGGGTCGGCAGGGATATGAGACAGACAAACAGCAGGCAGAGGCAGAGTCGGTAGGCAGGCAGAGGTTGGCAACGGTATCAGGCAGGTAGAAGAGGAGTAGTCAGGCAGGCCGGGTCGGATAGGAGCAGGACGGATAGTCAAACAAGCCGGGTCAGATGCGTAACAACAATCAGGTTCAGGTTAACACGAATCACGGAGCTGAGATGAAGCAGCAATGTGCCAGAGGCACAGGAGGACTTTTATGTGCACTTTGGCGCCAAACCGGCACTATCGCGAACACGCGCACGCCCGTACGCGCGCACGTGCACGCGCGCGCGCCCAAGCGCCGCGTACCCGCGCGCGCCCTAGCGCCGCGCTGACGCCCGGGAACAATAAGATTTTGCTGAAGTGTGTGTAACGGAGCGCGCCGGCGCATAGGCGCGCGCCGACGCCCAGGTCCGGCGCCAATGGTACCCTGACAACAAGTTTCCATTGATGCTTGTAAACATTAGGATGATGAAGTTCCTCTGTGGGGATAGTGGCTATCCCAATTATTTGAGTAAGAAAAGTGGCTGGGGTGAGCAATACTTGGGACTCTGGATCTGAGGACACAGGGACCAGAGGCCTTGCGTTGATAATAGCAGACACCTCTGCAAGAAGAGTGACTAAAATTTCATGGGTAAGCTGGGAAGTTTTCTGGTCCAGTAGCATAGAGTCCAGGATTGTCCTTGCAACTCCAATCATGCGTTCCCAGGAGCCTCCCGAGCGAGAGAAATGAGGTGGGTTGAATTCCCATTTACACTTGTTGTCATTCAAGAAGTTCACAATCTTTTCTGCTCCTGTAAAATTGGTCCCACGGTCAGATCTAAGTAACTTTACAGGTCCTCGCACAGATACAAATCTTCTGAAGGCATTAATAAAACAGGAAGAATCCATTGATTCTATCACTTCGATGTGCACTGCACAAATACTCAAGCCAGTGAACAGCGCAGCCCATCGCTTGTTAGCAACTCTGCCGCGAGTTCTGCGTGTAAACACAGTCCAGGGGCCAAATATGTCCATGCCAACATTAGTAAACGGAGGTTTGGTGCTTAATCGATCGTCAGACAGCTCTGCCATCTGTTGTTGTAGGTGCTTTCCTCTTAGTTTTTGGCACTCCACATTTGTGGAGTATGGACGATGTACACCTTTTCATCCCGACGATCCAGAAACCTGCAGACCTTACTGCTCCTTCTGTGAAGTGACGTCCTTGGTGCTGAACTTGCTCATGGAAATGCCTAACTAACTGGGCAGTAATGTGATGACGTCCTGGAATAATGAGGGGATTTTGCTCTTCACTAAACAAATTCAACCTCCCAATGCGACCACCAACTCGAAGTAACTGGTTGTGATCAATTATTGGATTTAATTTGTGCAAAGGGCGATTCTTAGATAGGTTGAGTCCTTTTGATACGTTAGCAATCTCTTGTGCGTACACTTCATGTTGGACACATTGGATGATAACCCTTTCAGCTTGAGAGACTTCCTCAATTGTGGGAGGGCCTTTACAGGTGTGCCACTTGTGACACTCTTTTCCAGTACTAGAGCCGTATGTAAATTTATGAGCAATGTGGATAAGACGTGCAATGGCTCGTACAACAGAAGACCACTTAGAAAAGCGTTCCAAGTGGAGAGGACTTAGCCTTACCCTTGGTTTCACAGAGGTGTTGATTGTGGTTGTAACAGCTCTGATTTCCTTATCAGATTCTGTATGAACCAGTTCAAAGTTAGAATCTGTAGAACTTGAGATGAGTTTATCATTTGTGAGTACTGGTGGAGATAGCCATGATGTGTCCAAAAATGCAGTAGTAGGTACTGCACAACTGCCGAGATCAGCAGGGTTGAGGTTAGTGGGAACATAGTGCCATTGTTCAGGCGTAGGGAATGTCCTAATGCCTTCCACTCTGTTACTGACATACATATAAAACTGCCTTGTTTGATTGTGTATATATCCTAGCACTATTTTGCTGTCTGAAAAAAAGTCAAAGGAGTCTATTTCAACATCTGTTTCGAGTTCTATAAGCTCAGCAATTTTCATAGCTAACACAGCTGCACAAAGTTCAAGCCTTGGAATAGTATGTGCCAGTTTTGGTGTGAGCTTGGCCTTGCCCATGATAAATCCTACACCCACTTCACTGCTGCAATCCGTAGCCTGAAGAGAAGCCACGGCAGCGATGGCCTCGTTAGATGCATCGGCGAAGACATGGATCTCTTTTCTTCTGGCATTCTTTAAGGATGCTATGGTGTAAGAGCGTGGTATCTGGAGTTGTTCTAAAGCATTTAGAGACTGTTTCTAGGATTCCCACCTTTGTTGTTTCTCTTTGGGTAAGGGGGCATCCCAGTCTGAGCTTTCCAAAGTACCGTAAGTTGTCTTAGCAGTATCTTACCCTGAATGGTGAGAGGCGCTATGAAACCCAACGGATCATACATGCTGTTTACTGTAGACAAAACTCTTCGTTTTGTGAAAGGCTTGTCACAGACTGATGCTTGAAATGTGAATGTGTCTTGCTTAACATTCCAAAGCAATTCAAGACTGCATTGCATAACAGAAAGGTCAGATCCTGGCTGGAATTTCTTCACACTGATAGAATAGTCATCAGAAGGAAAGGCTCTCATGACCTTCTCGCTGTTGGAGACGATTTTGTAAAGCTGAGGTTTGCCGTGGTGAGCATGTTCTGGGCTCCATTGAGAAGGTCAATGGCTTCTTCTTCCGTAGGCAGAGATTTACGCCGTCTACATAGAAATTCCTTTCGACAAACTGTCGAGCATCGGATCCAAATTCTTTCTCACCCACTTGAACTGTTTTCCTTAGTACAAAAATTGTTACTGCAGGAGAAGGACTGTTACCGAAAACATGTACCTTCATCCGGTAGTCCATGACTTCATCATTGACATCATTATTGCGGTACCATCGGAACCTGAGGAAGTTTCTACAGTCTTCATGGAAACACCTTCATGACGAGCTCTTGAGTTGAAGACCACCCTAATCTGATCAGGCTTGCGAGGGTGGTAGACACCAAAGCATGGTAGGTACCAACATTCTTCTTCTTCCTTAAGAAGAGGTGCAGGCTCAGCATGATCTCTCTCAAATACCTTCTGCATAAAGTCCACAAAGTGCTTTTTCATCTCAGGCTTCCAGTTCAAACTGTGTTGTAAAGAAACAAACCATGATTCTGAATGTCCCCTGTTGTTTGGCAATCTCTTTCTTGGGGTACAAAATGGTAGAGGTGCTACCCAACTGTTGGAATCATCTTGGTAGAACTCTTTACTCATGGTTTTCGAGAATTCTTTGTCTTCCATGGTAGCTGCCAACTCATTGTCTTTAGTGGTTACCTCGAACACTGTGTTGCCAATGTCGTCATCCCAGAAATTAAGGGCTTTCTTATCGTCTTGTATGATGTGCCTTTGTGCACTTTTTTCAAACAGCCTATCTTTCAAATTATATTGATGTGGTCTTTGTGCAGAACAGGTAGTCCGTCCGTTTGACAAGACGTGAGTTTTAAAGGAAGAGACTGAGTAAGACCTTCTGCCTTTGTTTCGACAGACATTGCCTATGATGACCCAGCCTAGATCCAGACACTGAGCATATAGTGCATCATGTGGACCATTGATTTGCTGACGAACCTTGCGCACCTCGGCTGAGTTACAGCAGGATTGCAGCACTTTCGTCGAGGGCTGGTATTTGGTCGGCTATGTCCTGTCCAAGTGAGAATAGTGAAAGGCAGCTTCAGGAGTAGGGATCTCCTCTTTTTTGCTTGGGATTTGGTCGCACTCAGTGATAGTGGGCAAGAATATTTCCACATTGTCATTCAGGGGAGCAACTACAGGACCGCTGGCTCTCCTACCTAAGACTTCTGTAGTGCCGGCACAAGTGCTCAGGGTATAAGGTAGAACATCTCATTTTATGTTCAACAGTTCAAAAGCCTGTGTTCTTGCAAGAGACCTGTTGCTCTGCTCATCCAGAATAATATACAGTCTTATGGCCTTTTGAGGTTGACCTGTGGAGTCACAGAGTCCTTCTCCACAGACTTCTGTACATGTAGAGAACACTGAAGTGGAAGGTGCTGTTTGATCTGTGCGCTCCCTGCCTTGCTTTGCCTCAGGAAGATTGTTTGTGAGTGTAGTAGAGTTGTGCAGATATTGATGAAGAGCTTGCACATGGTTATCACTGTCACACTCTATACATTTGATGTATAGCTTTACAGTCCTTTGCAAAGTGTTCTATGGAAGCACAGCATTTGTAGCAAACTCCAAATTTCTTTAAAAGTTCCTTACATTCTTGTAGAGTTCTCTTTCTGAAGCCGATACATTTCCTAAGTGGATGTGGTTTTTTATGTATCGGACATTGGCGATTTGGGTTCTCAATTTTCTTGTTTTGATCAGTCTTTTCAAGAACTGTAGCAGGTGCAGGTAGAACATTAGTCCTTTTCACACTGGGCCAATATGGTCTCTGTGTGTCATACGTGTGTTCATAGGTCTTGGAGAGGGTGAACGGAGAGGGTTACAGTCACCATAGGAGAAACTTGGGTCACTCTTAGTGTCTGCAATTCTTTTGATGAACTTGCAGAATTAGGAAAAAGGGGGAAAGGCAACTTGATTATTTTCCTTATACTTTGATCCAAGCGCTGCCCATTTTTCATGAATACCATATGGTAGCTTGAGAACAACAGGGTTGATGCCACGAGCAGTGTCAAGGTAACTGAGACCAGGTAAGTTGATGTCCGCCTTGGCAAGTTGAAGCTCTAATAGAATATCGCTGAGTTTTTGATACTTTAGATTGTCACTAGAAGAAATCTTTGGGAAGCTTTGCAACCGTTTGAATAAGGCATCTTCATTGGCCTCTGGGCTGCCAAAGGAACGTTCAAGTCTGTCCCAAGCAGCATTAATGCCTGCAGTGGGGTTGTCAATATGAACTGCTTTGAGCCTCTTGATGCGTTCAGTTGACTGGGGACCTAGCCATCCGATGAGCAGATCTAATTCCTCTGTGGCATTGATGTCTAGGTTGTTCATAGTGGCCTTAAAGGTGAATTTCCAGCCACTGTAATTTTCTGGCTTGTCATTAAACTTGGTGAGGCCTGTCTTAGTGAGCTCCCTGTGGAGCATGTATTTAGCAAACTGTGACATGTCCATGTTCTCAGACTTTAGATGCATGACTGCAGGTGGAACAGAGTTAGTTGTGATAGCTGGTGCATTGACATTAAGTAACTTGGGAACATATGTTGGTGCGAAGGCATTCAATGCTGGAATTGGCATAAAGTTCACTGACATGTTGGTCTGTAGCTGTGGATTAGTGTGATTGCCAGGAAGTACTTGGTTAATGCCAAAGTAGGGTGGACAGTCTGCTATATGCATACCAGTGTCTGCTGCTTGCTGAGATGCTGCAGTCTGATGTACTGGAAGATATAAAGGCAAATTGTCTTGAGGTACAGTAGGTGCAGATAAGAGATTGAGTGCTTGAGTGAATGTCTGCAACTGTTGTCTCTTTAGTTTTCACTAGCGGCTTGTTCTAAGACCCTTAACCCTGCCATGGCATGCTCACATTGTTTTTCCAAAACATCCATTTCTGCTTATCAGGTAATCTTGAGGCTAGGTGACAGATGCACACTGTTGGGATCAGGAGTGCACCGCAAAGGTAGTGGACCCTAAGGCTGACTGCTGCGGATGGGAGTCAAGGTGGTAAGGAAGGCAGGGCCGCTGGAACACCAAGACTGATCCCACCGGGGTTAGAGCGTAAGATTCCCTAGGGCGCAGGGTCTAAGAGCCAGCAGGTGTTCACCAGAGCCTCTAGTGGTGAGGATGGACTGGGCTGCAACTGGCTCCAGGTCGCGACCCCCAGGGTCCCCCAGCTCACGCCCACATTAGGCAACAGGAGGATAAAGATAGTAAGGGAATAAGCCAAGGTCGGGGCCACAAGCAGACAAGGACAACAGAGTACACTCCAATGGTTCAGGGTCACAGGCAAACAGAGATAGTTGGGGACACGCCAAAGGTCAGGGTCACGAGCAGACAGGAATAGTTGAGCACATGCCAAGGTCAGTAACAGAAATAAACATAGAGCACACGGCAAGCTGGAACAGGAATCCAAACACACAATGGATGATCAGCACTGCTGGCTTGCAGTGCACAGGTAATATAGGGTTCCCTGATAGGGCCTGGGGTGGGGCCATGCTTAGAGGAGAGGTTAAAAAAAACAGTCAGGTGTGAGTGGCTGGCCTCTTAGTCTGAACACATGAGGAGCAGGTAAGCTGACAGAGAAAGATTACTGCATAACCATGAAACTGCTCTCTGGCATGCGGCTTCAGCTTCTTGCTCTGCTTTCTGGCGTGCGGCTTCAGCTTCTTTCTCTGCTTTCTTTTGGGCGAAAGCTGCCTGAATTTTAGAAGCTTCAGCATCAGCACGGGCCTTTATGAGTTGTTGACCGAGTGCAGAAGATCTTGATTGTAGGGATTTGGAAGATCTTGTGGAGCGTCTAGTAGATGCAGAGCGATAAGATCTGGACTCATGGGGCTGTGTTATTCTCACTTCTGCCTTTGTCTTTGCACCATTAAATTGTCTCTTTCAAAATTGAGCTCCTCAAATCCCTCTAATTCTTCCAATGACCCTTGAGTGTTGTACCGCTTTAAGAGATCAGTATATTTAACACACAGTCTTTGATAACTCTCATAAGCAACATTCAATTGCTTGATAGCGCCCTCTAGTTGTAATGGCTCATGAGATTGTTGGGAGAGAACAGACATGCATTTAACTGTATTAGACCATAAGTCATTGATATTAAACAGCAGTTCTTGGTCAGCTTTAAGATTCTCTTGCACTTTCCAGATTGGTTTTGTTAAGCGTTTTTCCCTTTGGTTTGATTCAGGGTTTAATTCCTCATCTGAAAGGAGTACTAAACCTGGCTGTGCCTCCCCAGATTGCATATTGTCTTACTGAAACATCTTGTTAACAAGGAGGGGGTTTATAGTAAGGATGAGCTCCGGCGTGTTCGCACACCCCACGTGCAGAGCCTGCCAGGAAGTCGGCACTGCGCTACGCTAATCACAGGCAGTGAGACATCCCCTGATCTCTGCACCCGCACATCAGGACAATGTCTCATTGCCTGTAATTAGCGCAGTGCCGACTACCTGGCGGGCTCTGCACGTGGGGTGTGCGAACACGCCGGAGCTCATCCTTAGTTTATAGTAAAGTTTTCAGCAGCAGAGAAATGTATCAGTTTGCTGTGTCTGAGCTCAGGTTTCTTAGGCTGCAGTTTAAGAAAGGTTTACTCTGACTTTCTTATAAAATTACACAAACAAAATGCCAAGTGCGGATGCATACAGAGGCAGTGTATAAGCTGTTTGTATGAACATTCACAGCAGTAATATTGTCCTGTGTGGCTGATGAGTGCTGTGCTGTGACTTGCTTGCAGACACACATACAGGCTTGAGTATTAAAGGGGTTGTAAAGGTAAAAGTTTTTTCACCTTAATGCATTCAACACCGCCCCCCAGCCCCCCGTTTTACTTACCTGACCCCTCGAAAGTCCCGCGCTCGCTCCTGACATCCTCTTCGCTGCTCAGCCTGGACATTGATTGGCTAGAGTGGATGGATTGAAAGCAGCGCAGCCATTGGCTCGTGCTGCTGTCAATCACATCCAATGACGCGGCGCGCCGGGGGGTGGGGCCGAGTGATACAGTGATCAGCTATGGCCGCCGGCTGTATCACGGGTGCGCGCCCGCAAGCACTCAACACCATGCGAGGGAGCTCGCATAAAAGTGTTGAGTCCTTGCGGGGGGGAGCCGAGACAGCCGCCGAGGGACTCCAGAAGACCAGGTTCGGGGCCACTCTGTGCAAAACGAGCTGCACAGTGAGTAAGTATAACATGTTTGTTATTTTAAAAAAAAAAATAGCTTTAGTTATCCTTTAATTGCTGCACTGTCTGATAGCTGCTATTTCCACTGTCCATATAACATCTCACAGATGATCCAGAGCTAGCAAGGATCATATCTTTTGATTGATCTTTCTAAGGATGTATTGACTGATCTTTCTAACGATCTTTTGACTGTTCTGTCTCACCAATCTAAGCATTGAAAGTGTGATCTTACAACAATGAACATCGGATAGGTCAAAAGATCATAATGTGATCCAGTCCACACATGTGCTGAGATGCATTACTGGGAAAATAAAGAAAGGGTGGGGCTAACTATACAGGATACGCTGAGATACAGGAAGGGGAGGAACCGGGGACAGAATAATACATATAACATTTAAAGGCATATCACAAGGCATGTGAAACATGACAAGCAATGTGATTTAAGGGAGATATTAAAGTAATTGTAAACGATCACCTTGTAAAAAGAAACATTCAGTTTAAAATACAAATGAAAGGCAAAACATTTTTGTATAGAAATAAAAAAAAAGTTTTCCTTTTTTTAAGTGATCACATTCCCTCTGTTCTCAGATGCATAAGAGCTGGGGTGGGGGGAGCAGCAGTACACTGAGCTCCCCACTGAATGTCTGTGCAGTGGGAGCGTGCCAGGACAAGTCTGATCATTGGAGGAAAGCAGGCTGAGTTCCCGCAGAGAACTGACCACAGTCAGTTCTCAGAGAACTGACCACGGTGTGCTCTTCTGCTTAGTGTGGTCAGTTTTTAATAGGAAAGCAAGGGGACTAGCAGGAACACCATGGATTTTACGCAAAGGAAGCAATACAAAGAGCAGAGGATACTTTCTCATACAAGCACATAGTACAGCAGGGACATATTAGGAATATGAAGTGTTGGGGTAACAAACGTTTTAAGGCAAAAAAACATTTCTTATTTTATTTTCGATATAGTAAGTAGCTCATGGACGGGACTCAGGAGGGCAAGAAATTAGAATGGGTGGCACACACACATGAAATTGACTCTCACAGTGACACTGACCACAGTGTGCAGCAGCACAGATGACGATGACACCTCACTGACACAACATGTCCCCTTCTAAGTCACAGTGACAGTCTCTCTCTGACACACGAGGCTCCGCCTCCCTTGCACCATGACATCACACGACACACTCAGGCATCACCAGACCCGTCCCCCACCAACAACACACACTGTAGCCGGCACTCAGATGGTCTCGGACAGCTCCGGACTAGAACTGTGCATCTGCAATTGCAAGCGGAGCGTCACAGCTATATTTTTTACTGGCAACTTTTTCCTGTTACTGCCATTTACTGGCAGGAGAGAAGTGCCCATTTTTTACAGCCCACCAGTAAAAATACCGACGGTTGACAACACTGGTGCCCACAATATTCTTCTAATTTGAAATGGTACATTTTGGACTTGTAAAATCTTTAACAAGTAAAAAGTTTCCACAACTCTGTTATTACTCTCTCCTTAGTGCTCAAAAAGTTTGAGGTTGAGATGGCAGCTCCAAACAGTGTTTCAATCCTGGATGAATATCTCTTCTTAACGGTAAATGGACGGTGAGTGACCTCTCATTCCCCTTCTTTCTCTTTTCCCCTCTACACTTGCCCTCTCTCTCTCTCCCCCTCCCTGCTCTATCTCTCCCTCTCTCTCCCTACCTTTCTCCCCCTTCTCTGTTCCCTCTGCCGCTCTCTCCCCCCCTCCCCCCTCCCCCTCTATCTCCCCCCTCCCCCCCTCCCCCTCTATCTCCCCCTCTCCCCCCTCTCCCCCGTCTTTCCCCCCTCTCTCACCCTCCGCTCCTCCTCTCTCTGTTCCCTCTCCTGCTCTCTCTCCCCTTCTATCTCCTTCCCTCCTCCTCTCTCTCTCCCTTCCTCCTCTCTCTGTTCCCTCACTTGCTCTCTCTCCCCCTCCCTCCCTCCCTCCCCCCTCTATCTCTCTCTCCCCCCTTTCTCCTCTCTCTCTGGTCCCTCGCCTGCTCTCTCTCCCCCTCCCTCCCCCCTCTATCTCTCCCTCTCCCCCCTTTCTCCCTCCCTTTCTCCTCTCTCTGATCCCTCTTCCACTTTCTCTCCCCCTCCCTCCCCCCTCTCTCGCTCCCCCCTTTCTCCCTCACTCCTCACTCCACCCCTTCTTTTCATCTCCATCTTCCCCTTTCCCCCTCCCTCTATCTTCCTATTTTTCTCTCCTGCCCTTCACCTCCCCCACCTCTTCCCTTCCTCTCCCTACCTCTTCCCCTTCATCTCCCTCTAACATCTCCCCCCCACCGTTTCTCTCTCCACTAACCCCATATTGTCTTGGAGAAGAGTTTTTTTTCTGTGAAATTGCATTCATTGTTCTGATGTAGCCTTTAAGCAAGAAAAAAATATTTAAATACATTTTTTAACAGCCATAAAAATATATATATATAAATCTACTTTGTGCGCCTCAAATGATTATACAATACCCAGTTATTACCTTGTAAATGTAGCAGTGACATCATCAATATGCTGTACATAGCCTGTGCAGAGAGCAGAGCTGTGGGAGGGACCCAGCAGGCTCCACCCACTACAGGCTGCCTGCAGAAAACTACAGGAGGGGATTTTAGATTTTGCATGGACTTCCATTTTAAGGAGTGAGTGTCAAGCCAGCCGTCGCGTTCTTAACAACGGATTACTCATCAGCTATCAGCAGGGTTCCCCACTAACCATTGAATGTAAACAAAACAATTGCCTGCAATCATTTTTTTTTTACAAAACAGTGTTTTGTAAACAATTCATACCAGGCACTTCCAAGTCTTGTACAGATTTTAAGGGATACCCCATGCAAAACATAAAAAAAAATGGTGTGGGGTTCCCCCCCAAATCCTCAGCAGACCTTTAGGTCTTTAGGCACCTCCTCAGCACTCCATCTTCCACCCGACTCCCCTGTTGGCAGGCTCCCTAATATTTAAGGGCTGACCTAACCTCCCTGCCAGGACATTCTGCCTGGGGACCGACCAAGTTCCCTCAAATATTCAGATCAGTACCCCCTGGCCCACTAACTTCCAGAAGCTTCTACCAGCTTCTAGATTCAGGGGGAGGTACCAGAGACCTGCCCCTCTAGAGCCACCCAGCCTGCTGTAACCCTGACCCAATTTCAGACACACAAACTTACCATGAGCCATAAACGTAAATTTGCCTGTACTTACACTAGTAGCACACTGGAGGGTGCTACATAAATACTAAAAATAACTCAAAATATGTGTCGACCAAGAATACGGTTTCCCTTCCCTTAACGTGGTTGTAAGCCTCAGTTATGAAATCTGAGCAAAGCACATATATCTCTAGTGTTTACTTCTAAGTGCCGTTTCTCTCTGGTGCTTTGTTCCTCTGTTATAAGCATGAGTCTCTTCTGAGACACATAGGATAATATTTGTGTTAGCCGGGGGGCTTAGCACGTAGCTTGTCTATTCACAACTGTGGAGGGGGCTGTGATCCTTTCCTACAATCTCCAATCAGCTCTCACTTACTGTTACTGCAGCCTCTCTGCTACTCCTCTGTTATACTAACAGATGCAGAAGGATTTTAACATGATTCTGCCCTTTTGAAGGGGTGTAGGGAAGAAAGGGCTGTAAATAAACAAGTAAAACGTATGTAGGAAGATCCTTTTATCTCTGTGTATCATCTGAGGCCAGTCACTTCACTGGGTATATGAGAGGGTTTACAAAAACAAGGAAATTACATTATACAATATCCTTATTCTCCAAAAATAATCCATACACATCCATTACTTAATTACCCTAAAATATATTATTTATTAAATCATTTCTTACTGGGTTTGTCTGCCTCCTTGTAATGTACTCTGTAAGTTCATATGCCTCTCTGTTTCCCCTTACCTTCTGTTTCTTTGGAATGTGCAGTGCATGTTAGTTGTGGTTGTGTACAGGATGCACACTCTATACACACTATACATCCCATGGTCCAGGGGTCTTCAAAGTGTGGCCCGAGGACTGACCTCTATCTAGCTCTTGGGGCATTACTCCTCCATGACACCATGGAGCACCTATTCCTCCAATTGACACCATGATGATGGGGCATTGTTTTCTTCCACTGATACTGAGGCATTTTTTGCTCCCACTGGCCAAAGTCTGGCCTCCCTAAAGCTTGAAAGACAGTCAACTGGCCATTTGCTCACAAAGTTTGGAGATCCCTGTCATAGGTCATAGTCCATCTAGGGACTGAGCAAAGAGGGTGGTTACCTTCTCACATAAAGTAGGACCATGGAGAACAAATGTAGCCCCCCTCTAACAGGAACTTGTATCACAGCAGCAAAAGATGGAGTTTGGAGATTTGGGGGAGGCTGTGCACAATTCCAAGGCAGGTGTTGTTAAGTAGGGTTCACATGCAAAGAAAGAAATGTTACACGGTGCAATAAAAATATTTTAAATACAGTATATCTCACCAGAAATGTTCTTGTTTTTTTTGTTTAATATATTTTTATTAAAGTAAAGTATGACAAAGATATACATGCGTCTCAGAATAAATGCATTCTTAAAAGTATAGCAACAAGAGTTTCAGTTCTCACAGATTTCAATGAGTAGTTATAGGCTAGTACTCAATTAATTGGCTCGGAAGCTAAACAAAGTATTAGTATATCATAGGATTTATACTTTGTGAGCACTTGAAACAAAACTAAATTAATATGAAAAGAAAAGAAATAATCCTTATTTTGGTATATGAAAACTGAGAGATAAATAAAAGCAGGAAAGATAAAATTAAAGAAAATTAGATGAAAGGGAAGAGAGTAGGAGAGATAGTAGAAAATAGGAAAGGTAAAAAAGTAGAGGGTAGGAGGGGTGGTATGGGGGAGGGGGGGGGGGGGTTGTTGCTGGCATGCATGTTTACAAAGTGAAAGGGAATGATATATTAAGGTGTAGTTGGCTAAGCTTGAACGAAAGATTTAAGAGGTTTGCGTTATTAGTTCCTTATAAACAGATGTGGATTGAAATTTTATCCAAGAATCCCAGGTTAGAGAATGTTTTTTAGAGGTACCTCTAATGTCGTGGGTGATGCTCTCCATAAGATGTACCTTATCAACCGTTTGTAACCAAACTCTTATAGAAGGGATTGTTGGTTGACCCCATAAAGTAGGGATTAATGCTTTGGCAGTGTTTAGCAAATGAGGGATAATCGAACGTTTATATATTCTTATGGGGGTTTTGGTAGAATGAAAAAGGATAGTCCATGGGTCATTAGGTATATTGACTTCCGAGATCTGTAATATTAAATTGCGGATGACATCCCAGTAAGGTTGGATGAGTGGGCAAAACCACCAGATGTGTGCGTGAGTGGCTTTGTTCCCACAGTTCCTCCAGCATAATAGGGAACTAACGGGGAACATTTGTTGTAATCTGGCTGGGGTGTAATGCCATCTAGTGAGTAATTTATAGTTGACCTCTGACATTTTTGAGGCCAATGAGGAAGTGTGGGCTAATTGGAGGATCTTATCCTTTTGATTATCCGTTAGGTAGGAATCTAAGTCAGATTCCCATTTAGCCAGAAAAGGTGGGAAATTGGGATTTTGAAGTGCGATGAGAGCTTTGTAAAATAGAGAAATTCCATGTAAAGGGGGATCTTTTGGGTAGAATATTTCTTCTATGGCGTTTAATTCACTCAGACCTCTAAGCGGGTTGGGAAGGGATCCTAAAAAATGTTGTAATTGGTGATATCTCCATTTATCTAGAATAGTGGTGGGTTTAGGAGCAAGGATCACGTGTAATGGTTTAAGTATGTTGTCCCGGAGGACATGATGTAATAGAAGAGGTTCTTCTGTTCCCCATGATTTAAAGCCTGGATCTAATAAGCCCGGTAGGAAATATTTATGATTGAGGAGAGGTAATAGAGGAGAATCATACTTCCAGAAATTTTCTTGTTACAGACACATCAATATATTCCATATAACTTGATCTCCAGTAACAAGAGCTGAACATTCATGCCTAGCTTAATAATGACACAGTTAATACAGTAGAGACCTCCCCTTATATAACAGCCCACTAGTCATCTGCTGCACACTGTTATAGGGGCAGCTAAACGTGCATCACCCACAGAAGGGCCCCAACATAAGCTAGCCAATGCGGACAATTAGGCTTAAGGTAGACATGTGCAGAAAGAAAAAATTTGTTTAGTTTCGTTTAGTTTCGATTTGTTTTTTACATAAATTTGTATAGTTAAATTCGTTTAATCTGTTTAATTCGTTTTTGGAATTTGTTTTGTTTATTCGTATCCAAATCAATTAGTATTTTCCAAATTCTAATCGATTCAAATAGTTTTCAAATTCAAATAGTTTTCCAATATCCAAAGAGAATAAAAAAAAATTGAAAATAAAAGAATAGAATAGAAAAAAATGAATAGAATAGAAAAGAATATAACAGAAAATAAAAGAATAAAATAGAATAGAATAGAAATGACTAGAATAGAATTAAAAAATAGAATAAAATAGAAAGAATATAACCATCTTCTGAAATTCAAATAGAATAGAAAGGAATAGAATTAAAAAAATAATAGAATAGAAATAATATAAAAATTTCCCAAAATTCAAATAGAATCAATTCAAATTTGAAAAGAATAGAAAAGAATAGATTAGAATAGAATATAAAACAACAGAATAGTATAGAAAAAAGCAACAGAATAGAAAGAATATAACTATCTTCCTATTCTAATCTATTCTTTTCTATTCTATTAAAATTTGAATTGATTCTATTTGAATTTTGGGAAATAGTTATATTCTTTCTATTCTATTCTATTCTTTTTTGAATTTTAATATTTTCTATTCTATTATAGTCTATTCTATTCTATTTTTTCCTATGTATTCGAATTCAAATTTATTATATTTGAAATTCAAATTTCAGAAGATGGTTAAATTTTTTCTATTTTATTCTATTCTTTTTTATTCTATTTTATTTGTTTCTATTTTATTCTATTCGGTTCTTTTACTTTCTGTTATATTTTTTTCTATTCTATTCTATTTTTTTCTATTATATTCCTTTATTTTCTATTTAATTCTCTTTGCAAATTGGAAAACTTTTCGAATTTGAAATTGATTCGAAAACTATTCGAATCAATTAGAATTTCATGCGATTTTTTTTCTGCGTTATTTCAGATTCATTTAAATTTGGTACTATTGTAATTTGTTAATTCAGATACATCCGAATTTCCGAAAAACAAAAATTTATCCCAATTTCAATTCGTAACGAAACAAACTGCACATGTCTAGGACCAGGTACTTTTATACACTTTCAGGGGTACTCCTTCTCCAGGAATGCATACGCCCACCTGCTATTGGGGCTGTAGTAGTTAGTTCATGCTGTTACTTAAATTCTAGTTATAGTTGAATTCATCATTGCCACAGTTGATTGCCAGTTAATGGGTCAGTGGTCATCTACCCATAAAGTATCTTTAAATCTGTTTATTTGCCTGTTTAATGCTTTGTGCATTATTTAATTGCATGTCTTCAATACATTTATATATTCTACTACCAGTTGCTTGGCCTAATTTCTGTGCATTACTATGGAGTGGTAGCTTAATAACGTTAAACGGTAAGTTCATCTTTACAGAAATATCTGTAAGGTGAACTTACACAGGACCCCCTCATCACCCCCCTCAGTCCCGCTGACTTGGGGCGTGGCGATCTCCCGTTCTGAGCCACAGTATAGTCGCCTCACCGGTCTGGGGCTTAGAAATCCCCGCAGCTGAATCTCCAAAACGTACCCATCAGGAGGGATATTTCAGAGCATTCTAATGCCGCGTACACACAGTCAGATTTTCCTTAGAGAAATGTTGGGTGTGAGCTTGTTGTCAGAAAGTCCAACCGTGTGTATGCTCCATCGAACATTTGCTGTCGGACTTTCCGCCAACAAATGTTGGCTAGCAGGTTCTCAAATTTTCCGCCAACAAAACTTTGTTGTCAGAAAGTCCGATCGTGTGTACACAAGTCCGTCGCACAAAAGTTCACGCATGCTCGGAATCAAGCAGAAGAGCCGCACTGGCTATTGAACTTCCTTTTTCTCGGATCGTTGTACGTCTTGTACATCACCGCATTCCCACGTTCGGAATTGTTGGCCAACATTTGTGTGACCGTATGTATGCAAGACAAGTTTGAGCCAACAACTTTTGAACAAAAATTCACGGTATTGTTGGCAGCAAGTCCGATCGTGTGTACGGGGTATAAACGCTAGCCATACATTCTACAACTTTCCTTTAGATTTACCAAAACCATATAATATTAGGTCACACTTTTAATTTTGTATGCAATCAGGCAGGCCCTTCTACCTACATAGTTGATGGTAAATCTAAAGGAAATTGAACAGTAAAATTGTATACTGTATGGCCAGCCTAATTGATCGGCTGTTGCCTGTCACATGGGCGGTGCCGACCAATCAGAACCCGCATAGCCTGGGGGTGGGGGGGTCCTGTGTAAGTTTACTTTACAGATTTTTATGTAAAAGTGAACTTACACTTTAAAGAGCAACTCAACTTTTGTTGAAAAATAAAACAATGTACATTGTAAATATTTTAACAATATTTGTAGCAGACCTTTTATTGCTCTGAAGAAATAGCTGTTTGTTTCACCATGTCCTTTGCAGACTGATTCTGAATGAGCGGGATTGGTTCGTTATGATCAGCTGGTGCACTCTGAATGTTCTAATAAGAAAAGCTGCAGTGTCTGTATCCCTTTAGAAGTATTTAACCCTTGGGGACTATCTAACCAAAACAGAAATGCTTTTTGCAAGGGGTGCCTAAAATGTGACTTGTCACACAGATGGGAAAGGCCTCTAACTTACAACCAGGTGTGTCAGTGGGCACTGAGCAGCTTTAAGAGTCATGGCAGAACAGAGAACGCATCACCAGCGGCTCCTGTGGGCATAAGTTTCTACACATGCCCGGCCACCTGTGCCTCATCAGGGGCAGTCTCTCTAAACTGTGGAGGGCACAAAACAAGGAAACGTATATTATCTTGGCATGACTTATTCCGCTCCAGTGTTGTCTGCAGTTTACTTATCTGCTCCAGAATTAAGTAGCCAGGTGCTTGACTAAGAATGAGAATGAAAGAAACATTGGCTGCAACTGATCTCTGTAGCTGCTAATCTACGGTGCTGAACTGGTTAATAGCTATCTCAGCAAGAGGATGGAGCTGCTGAGCAAGAATAGTTTGATAGACTGAGTCAGGTATCAACTGCACTGTGAGAACTGAAGTCCTCCAGAAAAGAGAGACTCTACTGTAATCAGGAACTTTTGAACTGCCTTTCCCAGGGGGAGATTGCCAAGAGGAGGGGAAATAGCTGCATTTTCTCAGGCTGCACAAAACACAGCTTCCTCTTGTTGTGAGGGAAACTGGAGAGTACACATCGCTGTCCTGTATACACCATCACTACTGCGTATCACATACCTCCCAACCATTCCAGATCCTTTAGGACCTTCCCAGAATTTCAACAAAGTCCTAGAGTCCTGCAGGTCTGGGCTGTATTCCAGAGCCCTGGTTCCACTAACTTATTCTGCCGGCAGCTGGCAAGGAGAGATGCTGGCTGCTGCAGTGGCAGCTGGCAGGGGATTTCAGCCTTGTGGAATCACTGTACCCCACAGGAGATGCAGGGGAGGTACAGGGCTACAATAGGGGGAAGGGGTGTCCTGCAAGCACCATATATACTACTAAGTGCCCTCGCAGTTCACCGCAGCATTGGTCCACCTGGCAGTCAGACTCAGCATGATCATTGTAAATAACCCAAGCTGTCTGTGGTTCACCAACCTTGACCAGCACCGCCCGCAGCCTTGTGGATACTACACACACAGTATGGTCCTGCCTTAAGGCTCTGGCGAGCGAGAGGAAAACAGGACAAGATAGATATGGGGGATGGGCATTGGGGTGGAGAGGTTAGCACAGAGAGTGGAGTGTAAAGGTGAGCCAAGAGGGAATTTGGGGTGTGGAGGTGAGCAGAGAGGGTGGTCTGGGGTGCAGAGGGGGTTTGGGGTGTGGAGGTGAGTAGATAGGGGGGAGGTGCAGAAATAAGCAAGGTGGGGGGGTGGGGTGCATAGATGAGCAGGGAGGTTCGGAGTCCAACATTGAGCAGGGCGGGTTGGGTGCAGAGGTTAGAAGAGAGAGGTGCTGGAATGTAGCAAGGGGCCAGAAAGGTGTAAAGGCAGAGGTGCAGAGGTAAGCAGAGAGGACATGTGGGGTGCAGAGGTGAGCAGGGGAGGCTTGGGGAACAGAGGTTATTGGGGGGGTTGTGATACATTGGTTAGAAGGAGGAGGGGAATGAGATTGCAGCTGTGAGCAGAAAAGGGGGTTGGGGTGCAACTTTCCCCCCAGAAATCCCCACCACTAAAGAGAGTACAGGGAGTAGGGCAGCGTATACAGAGAGGAGGCTGTGTGTACAGGGAGGGGAGTTGTGTAAAAAGGGAGTGGGAGCCGTTATTAAGCCATGCCCAATATTTATCATTATTTAACCACGCCCACTTTTGTTAAGTGTGCACCATAGGCTGCTTTCTCCCTAATGTCTCCCTCATTCTCAAGTCCAAAAGTTGAGAGGTATGATTAATATTGGTGGCCTGAACAGGATCCAGGGTGTTAAGTTCAGGTCTGCCGACAGCCAGAGCCTTCTCGGTGCCGAGCAGAGAGTTGGTTGGTCGCTATGTGTTACTTGATGGTGAGCTGTAATGTCACTGGGACTGGTGAGCTGCTGCTGTGGGGATTTACTAACTTATGCTAGAGAGACTGAGCCCTTTAGGAACTGACCATGCAGCCATCTAGTAGCCTTATTGCTGCCTGCAGACTGGACTGGGACTTTTCTAATGTGCACCAAAAGTACAACTGGGCCCTAATGCTGACCAGCTAAAGAGTTAGGACTAAAGACTGTCCCTTTACAGCTGCTACACAGAGACCTTCACCTATTGCTTATGCTAGGATGTATTCTCAGGTGACATTCCACTGTATTATAGCCATTCTCCTAGAGAGCACCATAGACTAGTTATAATATTATTATTTACATTGCAGTTAGTGCTTATATGCATTATTTAATGCTGACCTTGGCATAATGATTATAATGTCTAGCAGACTATGCCTGAACCTATCTTCTATGTGTTCATTTATGCTCAAACTACCATGTATTCTACCCCATACCAATACATTGTGTTAATTTACTACTAAATGGTCTTGAGTCTATTTCCTGGAGCTAATTCACAGCCACATTAAAGGTAGTTGTACTTGTGTTCTTATTAGTACTTGCGATAACTTTCATTCAACCAGGTGTGTTAGAGGGGCTGAGGTTGTTCTTGGAGTCGAGGCACAGAACAGAGAACCCAAATTACCAAGCAGCTCCTGTGTCAGTAGAGCTACACTTAGTTCCTGCTGCCTCCCTGACTTACGCTCTTTGAGGTCTGTGTTGATTAGTGCAAGGTGAATGTGGGAGTCACGACCTGGAGTTAGCACATAGCTGGGAAAACCCCCATAAAGAGGTCCTTAGTGAATATTTAAATCTGAAAAACACCCTATGGATGACTAGTGGCGCTATATCCCTACTAATTAGAGTGGAAATAAAAAATCTATTCCCTCTGAATGAAGTGAATGGATACAAAGTGTTCAACCTGATCCTATAGGATCCAACACACCCATGCAGGTGTGGTGGGATAATATAAAGTGTAATCAACACTAAAAGTGACAAAAATGTAAAATACAATCACCTCGTGTGGTATATCACCCCCCTCAGGAGACTGAATACCTGAAGTACTCAAGAAAATTATAAAGTGACAATCATTAGATAACACATTGCAAAAAATATATATATATAACATTGAATGACATAATCAAAAGATAATATATAAATTGGCAATTGATTCGCCTTAGTATCTGAGCTAGTGAATATTGCCTGGCCTTTTGACTCTATGCCCTGGGGGATCCCATGCCACCTGCATGGGACCATCCTTGTACTTTAGTGAGTCTTGATCCAACTTTCAAATGTTACCTTTTTCATTGTGATCCAATGTGGTTACTGCTTTGCTGATCCAGATCCGACTTGTTCTGCGGTGCTTTGTCCTACCAAAAGCTGGCTGAAATCCTGCAAAACTCAGATACTCCTACTGCCTCTCCTTGGCTATCCTATACAGTGCAGGTGGGGGTCCACATCAGTATAATCCCAGCCTTGACACCTGTGGGATCCCTGCAGCTGATCTTTCCAAATTCCAACTTACCATGCCTTGTTTTGCACTGTGTCCCTGGGTAGAGGTGGCCATCTTGGTAGAAATAGGGCTTTACTTTCTCATGTCAGAACTTCCAGAAGAATTAACAGCACAGTAGTGACATAACCAAATCTCATTTCAAGAAGTAGCAGTGCCTAAGATGACTTAACAAAGCAAATATTTAGCAATGATGCTGCAAAAGAGGAGTGCCTGGACACATGAAATGCACTGCTAATTTTCAGGAGGAACTTTAAACAAAAGCTACATTTTTCAGAGCACTGTGTAGGCACAATTAATATTTCAAAATGTTTGCTATAACATATCAGATCTTCATTTTTTGAGTTCCACTTTAAAGAAGTTGAATCCAATGCGTACAAGGCCTAAGAGAAATGATGGTGGGTAGCAACTATGTGATGCAACTACTGTAGGTCTTCTTGCTTTGGGCTAAAATGCCGCTATCATGTCCTTACAGGTACACATATGGAGAGATGGTCCCGGGGACTGTAACTCTCAAAGTGTGCCAGAGGAAACAACCACGATACTGGTGGCGGTGGCAGCCTCTTGAAGAGGAGAAACCAGGAACAAAAGATCTGTGCCATGAGGAGATAGCCAAGGTGAGCGATAGGACCAAGGAGTGACAAGAACAGATATTTTGTTGAGTTCGGTAGTTTCATAAAGTCTGCTCAGCATTATAAAATGGACCTTGCAGTAAAATGCAAGGTCACCTCTTACTGCCCAGGCCCCTTCCCCTTTACAATTCACCTACTGCTAGCAGGTGTAAAATGTTCCTTTTAAAAAAAAAAAAAGTTTGATTTACACTTACCTTACCTTACCTACTTCTGGCTGTGACGTCCCTGTTTTTATGAGAAGATTCTCAAAGAATGGTTGGTCTACCTGACCGTGGTTTGGTTTCAACAGAACCCCTCATTTTCCACTTCTTGATTCGAGTTTGAACACTGCTGATTGACATTCTCAATTCCTTGGATATCTTTTTATATCCCTTTCCTGTTTTATACAGTTCAACTACCTTTTCCTGACAGGCTCCATGGCAGCATACGTGTGGGTAGGCTCCGCCTCCATAACTACCCAATAGGACCCCCTCTCCCATAAATCTTTGCTCTAGGCTGCTATCCATGTTCCTTTTTTGTCCTCCTCCGTAGGACCAGGTGTTGGTTCTCCTACCTGAAGATAAATCCTCCCTACGATCGATGATGCCGAGTGCCAAAGATTCCTCCGATAGGCCCTGACTGTTAAGCAGGGTATGGAGTGTAAAGCAGAGTAGCGCTGAAGATTGGATCGGTTCGTCTATGTGCGCACGGTCTATTGCCTAATGTTTCAGGCGACCATTATCTGCTGCCAAGTCCGGTGTGTATGTGTATGGATGGCGTTCCTCGGCCCAGGTGATCGTAGGTGGAGGGGTAAAGTTTTTACATTTCATTCACATATGGCAGCAGTGTTTATGTGTATCATACCTCTGTGTGTTTTCTTCCTGCTTCCTGGTGTCCTAGATTGGCGCTGACGCTCTCTGCGTTCCAGCAGCCGCTCTCTCTGTGACTTCCGGGTACCGGCGTACGTTCTGCGCATGCGCGGACCCAATACGAAGTCGAGGCTTGGTTCGCGCATGCGCGCGAGCGTCTCGCGTCTGACGTCGGCGATGACGTCACGGGCGCCACTTTTAAAAGCTGTGAGAAGCTTTCAGAGCCCTGGGAATGATCGTGGGGGATACAGCGACTTCCCGGGGCTACTATCTTGGCGGTTCAAGGTAAGACAATCTCTATTGTCTGGGGGTGGAGGTCTGTTGTCAGTAAGCTGATCCTGTGAATCTGTCTCTGCAGCTTCCTATTGTAGTGACATTATGGACTCCTCACTGCCCCCTAGTGGCCAGCCCGCTTGTAGCAGGTATGTTTGCAGTTTTGCCTTTCTGCCTGTACAAGGATTGAGAGTAGGACACCAGCTGATTTTCTTTTCTATCTTCTCTGTGTTTCTTTCCTCACAGCCCTACTAGGTCTGATCCACACCATAGTTCTCATAAAGGAAGTGGATCATCAAAATCACACCACCGGCAATCTTCCTCCAGGTCTAGCCATCATAAATCTTCCAGATCTGAACAGCGCAATAAGAATCCTTCTCACCCCCCTTCATCTCACTCTAAAGAGAGTTCAGGGAAATCATGCTGGGGATGTAGGATGCCTGTTCCAACAGACAAATCTCTCTGTGATCACTGCTTTTCTAAAGCTGCAGATGAGAGGGATGGTGCAGACCAGCGTTTGGAATCTATGGTTAGGCGGGTTGTGAAAGAATCTCTACAGGAAAGAGAAGCCCAGCAGCCCCGTGATTCCCCATCAGACCCATTATGCCCTCCAGTGGGCGAAGGTTCTGTGCATGAGACATGGGATTCCTCCCAACCAAGTCACCCTTCTGCTCCTGTTTCAGACAGCGAATCGGATCTGGAAGATCCTGGCGTGGGGTTTGAGTACGCTTTAGTTCCTTCATTGGTGAAGGCAGTAAAGGAGGCCCTGAAGTGGGAAGATCCAGTTACTTCCCCCCCCAAACAGAGGAAGTTTTTTAAGCAGCTCAATAAGGAGCGACAATATTTTCCTTTTCTCTCTGAGCTGGGGGAGGTCATTTCTGAAGAATGGAGCAAAATGGACAAGAAAAGTTCCATGCAGTCAAAGGTCTCGAAACTATATCCTTTCAAGGAAGAGGAAGTAAAGCACCTTGAATCAGCCCCAGTAGTGGATGCAGCTTTAATGAGACTAGCAAGATATGTAACGCTTCCCTTGGAAGACACTGTATCTTTTAAAGATCCTTTGGAAAGGCGAATTGATGCAGATTTAAAGAAGATCTACCTGACGTCAGGAATGGCATGTAAGCCAGTACTTGCAATAGCTGCAGTTTCCAAAGCTTTGGAATCTTGGTCTGATAATGTGGATGAATTCTTAAGAGGTATCTCTACTGAAACAGCTAAGGATTCTCCTATCCAAGAGATCAGGCTGGCATCAGCCTTTCTTGGGGAGGCATCTATTGATGTCATCCGCCTGATGTCCCGGGTTATGTTGGCAGCTGTTTCAGCTCGTCGTGCCCTATGGCTCCGTCCGTGGTTGGCAGACCCAGCTTCCAAGCAAGCTTGGTGCCGAATTCCGTTTGAAGGTTCTTCATTGTTCGGCAATAAGCTCGATAGTGCCATAACCCGGGCCACAGGTGGGAAGTCTGGTTTCCTCCCTCAAGACAGACGCCTACAAAATCAGAAACGCAGTTTTCCTAGAAGACAAAACTCTGATCGCGCTAGGGATGCGCGCAGCTACAGACCTGGTCGGGAGTTCTCTAGATCCTGGAAAGCCAGGCAGTCTTCTTTCAAGAAACCCGTAAAAGGGGGTTCCTCTGGTAACCAGGACGCCACAAAGTCCTTTTGAGATTGGGCCCGCTCAGGCATGCCAGGTGGGGGCTCGTCTTCGCCACTTCGGGCATGTCTGGGCGGCCTCAATTCGAGATTACTGGACCGTCAAGACGGTCTCCTCCGGTCACAAGTGGGTTTTCAGCAATACCCCAAGACTCAGATTTGTTCCCACAGCTCTACCAGGTTCAGAAGAGAAAAAGCAGGTCCTATTAACCTACGTGAGCTGTTTATTGGATCAAGGCGCAGCCGTCCCTGTTCCAGAAGACGAACAAGGCAAAGGCATGTATTCTCCTCTGTTCATGATACAGAAGAAAAACGGTACATGGAGGCCAGTAATAGATTTGACACATCTCAATTCTTTTATCCGAAAAGAAAAGTTCAAAATGGAATCTTTAATTACGATCCAACACTCAATACATCTGGGAGATTGGATGATTTCAATCGATCTGAAAGATGCATACTTTCATGTGCCAGTTGCAACAGAATTTCAGCAGTACCTCCGCTTTGCGGTAGGCAATCAACATCTGCAGTTTACATGTCTACCCTTCGGCCTAACAACGTCACCTCGGGTCTTCTCAAAGGTCCTGTTGTCAGTTGTGGCTCTACTCCGTATCAAAGGGGTTCGTCTCCACCACTATTTAGACGACCTACTTCTCCTAGCTCAGAACGGAGATCAACTGTTAGAGCACAGGAGCTTAGTCATCTCCACCTTGCAGGAATTCGGGTGGCTTCTGAATCTAGAGAAAAGCCATCTAGAGCCAACACAATCTCTGGTGTTTCTAGGGGCTCACTTCAACACATTGGAAGGCACCATCTCCCTTCCAGAGGAGAAGATTGGAGTGATTCGGGACAGAATACACGCAGCCCTGGCGTCGTCTCACCTCTCAGCTCTCCAATGCCTGAAAGTAATTGGCACAATGACAGCTACCATTCCTATGGTGAAGTGGGCCCAATGGCATACACGACCCTTCCAAAAAGGGTTCCTTCAGCAATGGGATTCTTCCAGCCAAGTCCAGCGCATACACCTTACGTCATCCATGAGGACGTCTCTTCTTTGGTGGCTTCAAGGGAAGAATCTGCGCAATCACCATTTAATCATGCCCATCTCATGGGTCACGTTAACCTCGGATGCCAGCAGTCGAGGTTGGGGCGCTCACTGCCTTTCAGAAGTGGCGCAAGGCCGATGGGGTTTTCCTGCTCGGGGGATTGTCTCCAACATCCTGGAGCTGAAGGCCGCCTTTCAGGCACTCCTGTCATTTCGTCACCTAATACAAGGTTCATCTGTGATGCTAAGGTTGGACAATACAACCGCGGTGGCTTACATAAAGAAGCAAGGTGGAACCCGCAGCTGGTCGCTGCTACAAGAAGTAGAGCCAATAATGAGCTGGGCTCAGAAATATTTGTCCAACATCTCGGCAGTTTACATTCCGGGGGTCCAGAATGTACAGGCAGACTTCCTCTCGAGAGTACAAATGGACAACAACGAGTGGTCTCTCCACAGAGAGGTGTTCGAGTGGCTTCTGACCCTGGGAGTACTTCCAGAGGTCGATCTATTTGCTTCTCCATGCAATCACAAGATGCCCAGATATTATTCGAGGTTCAGAGACCCTCAGGCTTACGGGATAGATGCTCTCTCAGAGCGTTGGAAGTTTCAGAAGGCTTATGCCTTCCCTCCGGTACCGGTGATTCTGCAATTCCTCCGGAGGCTCAGAACAGAGAAGGTGGAGATCATTGCAGTGATTCCTTTCTGGCCCAACAGGCCGTGGTTTCCTCTGTTATCACTCCTGAGTTATCAAGACCCAGTTCCCCTTCCTCTCAGGCCGGATCTACTGTCGCAAGGCTCGAGGTTACACCCATGCCCATCTTGCCTACACCTCAGGGTGTGGTTCTTGAGAGGGAAAGGCTTGAATCCCTAGGCTGTCCGGAAGAAGCTATTCCAACTCTTCTTAGTGCCCGGAGGGGAAGTACGAACAGAGTATATGAACGGATATGGTCTAAATTCTCTGATCACATGTCTTCCCGGTCAAATCCGTGTAAGTCTCCAGCAGTAGAAGACATTCTAAGTTTTCTCCAATCGGGGCTGGACCTATCTTTAGCAGTCAGCTCACTAAGAGTGCAAGTTTCAGCCATCTCGGCCTTCACAGGAGTATCGTGGGCTAATCATACATTAGTCCGTCAATTTTTTAAAGGAGCTATCAGGCTTAAACCTCAGAGAAGACCTAGGTTCCCCAAATGGGACCTTCCTATTGTCTTGGATTTTCTCTCCAATCTCGGATCAGATCCTGACAAACCTCTTTCCATGAGAGATCTCACGCTCAAGACCACCTTCTTAGTAGCCGTGACGTCGGCTAAAAGAGTATCAGAGATTAGAAATTTAGGCTCAGAAGAACCTTTCCTAACCTTTTTTCCAGATAGGGTAGTGTTGATTCCCATGCTTGGGTCAAACCCTAAAGTGACCTCAGTCTTTCATGAAAATCAAGAGATTGTACTTCCTACTTTCAGATCAACGGACGATCAGGATGTTCATCCTCTTGACGTAGGCTACACTCTAAAGCAATATCTGGAGGTCACAAGTCCATTCAGACAAACGGAATTCCTTTTCGTTCTTCTTCATGGCAAAAACAAAGGAAAGCGAGCTTCGGTCAGATCAATCTCTTCTTGGATTGTGCAGACCATTCAGAGGGCATACAAGGCAAAGGGCTTGGCTCCTCCAGAGGCAGTGACGGCTCATTCGACCAGAAGTATCTCGACCTCGTGGGCAGCTTCAAGGCATGTCGCGCCTGAAATCATTTGTAGAGCGGCTTCCTGGTCTTCTATAAACACATTTGTTTCTCATTATTGTGTTGAGCCTGCGGCTCTGTCATCTATTAATTTTGGTTTACAAGTATTGTCGGCTGACAATGTAAAATAAATTTGGTTTCTTTGCTCAAACATTTTTGCCCGCCCGTGTGTATTTTTGGGCGAGTTATTTCCCACACGTATGCTGCCATGGAGCCTGTCAGGAAAATGGAAAATTTATATCAAATACTTACCGTAATTTTCCTTTCCTGATAGGCTCCATGGCAGCAGGAGTCCCTCCCAAAATGTCTGGAGTAGGCTAGTTACGGAACATGGATAGCAGCCTAGAGCAAAGATTTATGGGAGAGGGGGTCCTATTGGGTAGTTATGGAGGCGGAGCCTACCCACACGTATGCTGCCATGGAGCCTATCAGGAAAGGAAAATTACGGTAAGTATTTGATATAAATTTTCCGTTTTCCCGCAGATCCTTTGACAATTCTTTTGCTTTCCCCATGATTTAGAATCCAGTTAGGTCAGTGTAGAACTGGATAAAAGATACAAGGGTCTATCAGGAGTCCAGAAACTCATTGACCTTTTATACACACACACACCAATTACAAGCAAACAGATCACAGGTGAGGATGGTTACCTTTAGACCCCATTCACACAGGGGCAACACGACTTGCAGGTCGCCTCAGCGAGGCGACCTGCAAACGACTGCCCGGGCGACTTGCAGAACGACTTCTGTATAGAAGTCTATGGAAGTCGCCCCAAGTCGCCCCCGAAGTCGTACAGGAACCTTTTTCTAAGTCGGAGCGACTTGCGTCGCTCCCCTTAGAACGGTTCCATAGCACAGAACGGGAGGCGATTTGTCGGGCGACTAGGTCGCCTGACAAGTCGTCCCTGTGTGAATGGGGTCTAACAGCAATTCAAAAACCTTTGTGTCAACATGTGTGCACGTTATCAGGCAAAAATCACCAGGGTATGTAAACTTTTGATCAGGGTCATTTGGGTAGTTTCTGTTGCTATTATGATTTTAATAGAGTAAACACAGTTGATTGAAAATAAATGGCTTCAGCCAAACACTAACTATGAGTGTAAAATGTTTTTGTGTTATCATTCATATTCTCTGAAAAATGGCCAAGAAGTCATAAATTCTGCCAGGTATGTAAACTTATGAGCACAACTATATATACTGTGCTGTGCAAATGTTTTAGGCAGGTGTGAAGAAATGCTGTAAAGTAAGAATGTTTTCAAAAATATATATTCTAATTGTTTATAAATACATATTTACATAGTTGGTAAGGTTGAATAAAGACAGCAGGCCATCCAATGCAACCTGTGTGGGTATGTGTCAATGTCGAAAATCATTTTCCATATCCCTGTATATTGTGTTCACTAAGATGCACGTCTAATGCCCTGTACACACGATAGGATTTTCCAACAACAAAACCGTGGATTTTTTTCCCGAAGTATGTTGGCTCAAACTTGTCTTGCATACACACGGTACACAAATGTTGTCGGAAATTCCGAACGTCAAGAACGCGGTGACGTACAACATGTACTGCGAGCTGAGAAAAATGAAGTTCAATAGCCAGTGCGGCTCTTCTGCTTGATTCCGAGCATGCGTGGACTTTTGTGCGTCGGAATTGTGTACACACGCTCGGAATTTCCACATCCAATTCGCATAAATGTCAACCCAGCCTAAATGTCACATGTCATACACCATGGCAAGACTGAGCACAGCAACGAGACACAAGGTAGTTATACTCCATCAGCAAGGTCTCTCCCAGGCAAATGTAGCACTGTCCCCGTAGGGCTTGCTGTGTGTTGACTTCTAGGCCTCCCTCTGATTACCTGCAGACAGTTGCTGTGGTATTTTTCACATATTCCCAGTTACTCCCATTTGCTCGTTACTCAATAAACAGTCCAGGGTATTTGGGTTTTTTATATTTATTGTGGGAGAAGGGAATAGTGGGATACTCCAACTGAACTATTCACAGTAGGCAAGGACGACTCTCACCGGATTACTTGTGGAAGCAGACACACTGCTTTTACCATACTGCCACTTGTATGGAAGAATTAAGTCTTCTTGCTCTCTCTAGCAGTAGACTTGATGCAACTACTTTATCTTCAGGACACTTTCTGACTGACACCTGTCCACTGATTCTTCTAGCTGAAGGGATGGCTCTCACAGGACAGGCCCCATGACACGGATCTGTGCTCACAGTAGGCAGAATCAGATCCTTACTGGTATCTCCCTTTCTAGTCAGCTCTGCAGGACCTCTGGGTTCAGCTTCTCCCTGGCTTTCAGGCTCTCAGGTCGACTACCCAAGGCCACATTGCAACTTCTACAGAGAAGGGGCAGCCACCCCCTCCCTCCGGAACCCCACTCTCCAGCTGAATGACCACAAGCACATGTGCCCTTGGCATTTATACAGTTACCCAGCATGCAACGAGGCACATTCCTCTGCCAATAGCCAGGGCTGTAACAATGCCTGTGCCCTCACTTGTCAGGTTTCCTCCCACTGTCCAATATGCCTCCCTATTCGACCAGTGTGAAACATTCAGACAAGCTGAGCTGCACCTGAGCACCATGAGCAGACCTCACCAATAGATCCTGCTCCCTGGTAGGCAGAGAGCATTCTAAATGTACCTAATAGTCCTCCTGTTAGGCAGAAAGACCCAAAACTATACTCTCTTCTAGCACCTACCTAGGAGGGTGCTACACAAAGATTTCAAAGCAGACTGGGGTTTCAATATGTGTTGTTCAGGCTCTTTTGGTGAAGCACAATGAGACGGGCAACATTGAGGACCATAGATACAGTGGTTGGCCAAGGAAACTTAATACAGCAGATGAAAGATACATCATGCTTAATTCCCTTTAACATCGGAAGATGTCCAGCAGTGCCATCAGTACAGAACTGGCAGAAACCAGTGGGGCCCAGGAGTGTTATTCACAGTGTCCCCACTAGGGAGCCTTAAGCTCTGCCAACAAGTTTAAAAATACTGAGGATGCTCAAAAATGCTGAGAATATACTCAAGTGTAAATCCATAAGATTTTAGTGTTTGGCATCATGCTATGCTGTATACAGTTTTCTGTATCAACAAAAAGCTCACTTCCATTCTATTCACGTGTTCTGTTCTCAGGGGACATGTAGTACTTTGCCCCATTTTCCTACATGCTGTCTAAGGCTAGCTGTTAGGTCTGGCAGAGCACCCCTCCTTTCTCCACGGCAATCCAACATAGTAGCTAGCAAGGAGATAGCTGTTTTGATAGACAGTATTTTTCTCCATCTCCAAGAACTTGCCAGTTTGCCTGGAACATTCTAGCTGACAATCCCTCCTCCCCTTACATTCCTTGTTGCTTGTCTCAAACAAGGGCTTGGAGAGAGAGAGAAAAGTACCGTCTGCCAAAGGAGCTGTCTCCTAGCTGCCTTGTCAGACATACATGGAGAGGATAGAGGAGCCCTGTCTGACCTCACAGCTAGCCTTAGACAGCACATAGGGAGATTGGACAAAGTACTAAATATATTTTGAACCCCTGGAGAACAGAACTCATTAATAAAACTGAAGATAGACTTCTACTTTCATCAAATATTTCTTTGTAAATCCGGTGCAAAGTTTCTTGCCTGGAGATGCTGCCAGTAACACTTCTTGCTGTAAACCAACAACGCTAAGTCACTGCCTCACAATTAGCAACAGCGTTGTCAGTCTACCCTGTCCTCTACTTCATTTGGCTGTTGGCTCTTTTTCAGGTCTATCAACAGAAGTAGCCACGGCAGGCTGCAAGGCAGTAGCTGTGAGTTGTCAGCCTCCAACAGAATGCTCTGTTACTAGCAGGATTTCTAGCTAACAAACTTTGCAACAGATTCACAAAAAAAAAAACATTTGCTTGAGTATGCCAAACATACTGAATAATAGATTTCGAGATTTCATTGACATTAAACAGAGGATACGTTTATTGAAAACCTTGTGGCAAAACAGTTGGTAGATTGCAAGAGTCTCCTTAGAGATTTTATGACACTTTGGAAGGAAGGACATGTGGATGATATTGAACAAGCCTTGGTAGATATAGCCCTTGATCTGGTGAATAAAATTGAGAAATCTTTCTAAAACTGAGCTCATAATATTTCCTCCAGTCTGTGCCTCCTCCCCTGACTTCTCCATCAAGATCAATAATACAACCATCAGTCCCTCCCCTCATGTCAGGGTGCTAGGTGTAATCCTGGACTCTGACCTGTCCTTTCAGGCCCAAATCCAATCGCTGTCCAAATCTTGCAGACTTCAGCTCTGTAACATCTCCAAAATATGCCCCTTTTTAACAGTTGAAACCACTAAGCAACTTATTCACTCCCTCGTTATCTCTTGCCTTGACTATTGTAACTCTCTCCTCATTGGCTTACCTCTCCGCAGGCTTTCCCCTCTTCTGTCAATCATGAATGCTGCTGCCAGATTCATCCACCTTACCAACCATTCAGTGTCCGCCACCCTTCTCTGCCAATCCCTCCACTGGCTTCCCACTGCCCAACAAATAAAATTCAAAACTCTAACAATAACATACAAAGGCAACTCTGCCCCGAGCTACATAATCGATCTTGTCTTCAAAAAATCACCCAAACCATTCTCTCTGTTCCACCCAAGACCTCCTGCCTCTCTAGCTCCATTCTCCAGAACTTCTCCCATCCGTCTGGAACTCAATACCTCAATCTGTCCGGCTATCTCCTACTCTGTCAACCTTTAGGCGAGTCCTGAAGACTCATCTCTTCTAGAATCTTCTACTTCGCCCATCACTTCAGCCCTCACAGTTATTGCCTTTTGTCTCACCAGCCCCTCCCTATTAGATTGTAAGCTCGCAGGAGTAGATCCCTCCTAACCCTCTGGTATTGAATTGTATTGTCTCCCCTTTATATTGTAAAGCTCTACGTAAACTGTCGGCGTTATATAAATCTTGTATAATAATAATGTCTAAGCTGAATGAAATTGGCCTTTGCATCAAATCAACATAATTTCCTCCCTTTTATCAGTGACTAAAGTTCAATGCTTTGTAACTGCAGTTACAAGGGATCTAAAGAAGGTCAACTTTGGTAAGATGGCGGGTGATAATTAGAACTATGGATGAACTTGTTGCTCTGATAAAGTTTAGCAGATAAAGCAAAATAGTGATGGGGGAAATCTTACCATTTAAATACACACAAATACATTTCTATGTGTCAAAGGATATTGAGAAATAGGAAATGGTACACCAAGATAACAACAATTGACTTGGAGAGGGATCCCTCTTTGAAATTAATAGCCAAATGCAATCACTAAGCGTGAAAACTTTTCCATGCTTTAAAGAAACTGCTAGTTGGAAGTGAATATTTTTGCTCCATGAACTTGGATTTTCCTCTTAGGTTTTATCGCACTTAATATATGAGGCAGACAGGGGACATAGTAAACCTACTGCGTAACTTCAATAACCTGAACGTCTTCCTTTTCTTCATAGATTGACCAGACTGGAAAGATGCAAAGTTCTCTGGATCTGAGCAAATTCAATCTGCGGAGCTCAGACTACAACAGAGAACTGATCATGGATATCAGTATGGAGGAAGAGGGGACAGGTGAGTCATATCAAGATAGAGGTGCTCTTAGCAAATTAAATTAGAGAAGATGTGGAAGCTCTCAGAGACATTCTGTGCAACTCTTTTATAGGCCTGGTTTACACTGGTACGACAAACGCTCCGACATTGGGAGCTCGTGTCGCATGACGTGTGAAAATCAATGTTTTCCTATGGGAGCCGTCTTAACTGGTCCGACACAAGTCGGTCCGACTTTGAAAATGCTCCCTGCACTACTTTGGTCTGACTTTGATCCTACTTCAGCCCATTGACTATCACTGAAGTCGGATTGCCGTCTTAACTGACCTGACTTTGGCATGCTCTGAGGATCTTGAAGGGGAACTCCACGCCACATTTTTAAAAAGATGGCATGGGTTTTCCCTCCAGGAGCATACCAGGCCCTTAGGTCTGGTATGGATTTTAAGGGGAACCCCCACGCAGAAAAACGGCATTGGGGTCCCCCCCAAAATCCATACCAGACCCTTATCCAAGCACACAGCCCGGCAGGCCAGGTAAGGGAGTGCCCCCCCCGAACAATACCAGGTCGCATATCTTCAGCATGGGGGGGTGGGTGCTTTGGGGCAGGGGGCCCTGCACCCCCCTGCCCCAAAGCACCTTGTCCCCATGTTGATGAGGACAAGGTCCTCTTCCCAATAATCCTGGCCTTTGTTTGTTGGGGTCTGCGGGCGGGGGGCTTATCAGAATCTGGAAGCTCCCTTTAACAAGGGGGCCCCCAGATCCTGGCCCCCCACCCTGTGTGAATGAGTATGAAACCTGAAAAAAAAGGCATGATGGGCAAGTGACATCATAAGGGGCGGGCCTCCGGTGACCCCGCCCCATGCCAATATAAGTAGTGGCACACCACGCACCCAGCATTAGAGCGGGAGAGAGCGTTGAGTAAACATCGGAAGAAAAACAGAGGCAGAAGACAGTGGAGAAGACCCAGCAAAAGAGCGAGAAGATAGCGGAGAAGACCCGGCAGAGGCAGAAGACAGCGGACAGAGGGAGAAGAACGGGAGAAGACTAGAAGAGGAGGTCCTTGTCCTCATCAACATGGAGACAAGGGGCTTTGGGGTTGGGGGCACGGGGCCCCCCTGCCCCACAGCACCCACCCCCCCATGTTGAGGGCATGTGGCCTGGTACAGTTCAGGAGGGGGGGCGCTCGCTCGGATAAGGGTCTGGTATAGATTGCTCCCTGAGGGGGAACCCATGATGTTTTTTTTTACCATCTTGTGTGGAGTTCCCCCTAAAGATTCATACCAGTGCCTGGTATTGTTGGAGATCAAAGTTGGATCCCTGTTCATGGAAATCGGACTCATGTCGAAGGGCACAGTGGTACGACTGTCGTGCTGTACCAGTGTAAGCCCGGCCTACAAGAGAATTCTTGGTTTATACCACTATTATCCTACTAAATTACAAGCTCTCCAAAATTACTTTGCAATGTCTAGTTGGCAAATGAAGCTGTTAGGAATTAGAACATGAACTATATCCCAGGGATCCATTTTCTCTCTGTATCTGCAGCACTGAAAACTGCTCATCCTGAGATGTTCTACAGTTTTTAAAGTTGCTCTCAGTCAGCAATACTCATGGTTTAATGCTGGTGTGTGAGAGAGAACAGTAAGGACTTTCTGTTGTAGAAGCCATACTGTTGTTCTCAAGCTGTGCAACTATAAATATATAAGACAGATATGAACACTGGAAGGGATTGTGAAGGTGTATTGAGCACAAATACAGTTGGGGTACTGTGTAAGAACTATATATACTAATATGGAACAATAGCTACAGACAAAATGGAAATGCAAAATAATTACAATGGTTTTAGCCAACTCAGTCTATGTTCAAAAGGATAACTGCTCTAATGTAATTGCATATTTGGTTGGCAGAAAAATGAAGACAATGAGGTAGGGTTTAGTGGAGTAATTTGGACAAAATAGATTTTGCAGTGAAATTACTGTTGTTGGCTTGCCAAAATGTTTCTGAATATAAACTCAAATTCCACCAAGTGGACTGTCTAGGCATAACCTCTTTGAAAAAAAACAGTGATGACCTTTTTATCACCTGTAACATGGTGATCATTTATGTATAAGCAAAGGATTAGGCTGGCTTTAGATTCAGCTTCAGTGTCAGAGTAAGCATGACCATTAGTGTCAGAGTTGTAATTAAGCCGACCATAGATGGTGCGATTTTCTTTCCTGCAACCACAGTCAGTGTTGATAGGGAAAATCCTCTTGCATAAGTTTTACTTGTTTATCTGCAGTCTTCTCTTGTATACAACCCTTCAGAAGTGCAGATTTATGATAAAATCCATATGCATATGTGAGGAATACAGAGGAGGGGGTGGCTCTTATACACTGTGCAAGAGCTGATTGGAGGAAAGGGGCACACCCCCCTCCACATAGGCAAAGGAACGAAGGAACATGCAGAGCTGTATTCTGAATAGACAAGCTGTGTGCTTATTTCCCTCCCATCACAAATTTTATCTCATGTGTAGGGAAAACTTCTCAGAATTGACTCTGATAGTAGAGGACAGAAGCACCAGAGAGAAATGACATTTAGAGTTTTGGAGAGAGACAAGTAAACACTGCAGATATATGTGCTCTGTTCAGATATCATGACTGGGGTTTACAACAACTTTAAGGTTAGTGTTGAAGTTGACATTAGGGTCAGAGTTAGGGTTACTATTTTGGTTAGTTTTAGTGTCAGAGTAAGGGTTAGCATTTGGGTTTGTATTAGTATTAGGATTAGTATTGGGGTAATGTTAGGGTTAAACCATCTCTGGTCTCAAAGATTTAATGCATATGCAGGGTAGTTGAAAGAAGTTTCCATAACTCTCAGGAGCCATTAAAAACCGTTTGTATACAAGCAAAGGATAACCAAACTCAACCACCAGAATAGTAGAAGTGTTTGCTGAGATACGGTGCTCAGGCTGGGGGGTCAAACTCCCCTAGCAGACATCTAAAGCAGAGATTGAAGCTGGCCACTCGATAACGCCTTTTAATGGACTTCATTGGCTACATCATGTTAAACAGGATCAATGCTAATCCGTTTCGGCTATTACAGCCTTCCTCATAGCTATGAAACACATTAGCAGTGATCCTGTTTTACATGATGTAGCCAATAAAGAACATTAAAAGGATTTATCGAGTAGCCAGCTTCAATCTTTGCTTTAAAACTTTCCAATTGTCTTGCTGATTGACACTGAAATCATGCAGCCTTTTTTCATTCAGTTCCCCAAGCATCCAAGTACTACTTGAAATTCCACTAACCTCTACTTTTTGTCTTTCTACTGGGAAGACCTCTATTTTTCTCACCACAAATGCCAAAGCATAGTCTCACTAGGCAGGGGATCACCCAAATGTCCAGAGTTAGCTGTGTTTCTTCTCAACAGCTGGTGCCTTTGCTTCATGTTCAGGTACTGAAACCTACCTGTTGGGTAACCTTTATAACCTTTATAAATTATCTATTTAACCTGAATGTTTTTTTTTTTTTTTTTTCAGTTATAGAAGCAAGGTGTTCCCACTCACTTTTTTAAGTTTTAGTTGTTCCTGGGCACCTTTGGGTGATTCCACCACTTTTGTTGTATCCCTAGGTACAATTAAGATTCCTAAGGAGTCTATTTTATAACCAACCTGTAAGAGTTTCTTCATTTTTACCTTTTAAATAGAAATCACCACTGCTGGTAACTTCTGGCTGCAGATCGTGACCAATGCTGAGGCACTGACTAAATGTGGGCTGCAGAGTGGTGTTCAAGTAGAGCTACTGATTGACTTCTTCTTTGTGAACATAAAAACCCCAAACTCTTGTTAGAGGCTCTATGACCAATGCCTTAGCCTTATTGACATGACCTGAGAAAACCTGGTCAGTGTCTTAAAGTATATACTATATACTTTTGTACAGTTATAAGGTTTGAAATGGTTTAATTCTCCAGCATTTACAAAAAAATAAAAAAATTGGAATGAAGTGTCCCTTCAATTGCTGAGTAGCTCAGCAGAGGAATGGGTAAGTCCCCATGTAAAGCATAAACTTTTAGTAGAACAAAAACAGATTTACTCCTCATTGCAATGATTTCCATAAACTCAACCGTTCATTTCAGTAAAATAAAAAGGTAAAAAATTTCTTTGCTGTGACATTTTTTTTCCATTTGTTTTTTTCTTGGCTTACTGAAGGAGTGACTCAAAGTGCATCCAAAACCATTACGCTCGAGTCCAAGCTCACCAAACTGTTATTTGAAGACACAAAATCGTATTTCATGCCAGGAGTGCCGTACAGGGGAAAGGTGAGCGCAAAGTAAAACAAAAACTCTGTAGTAGCTTAGGTGTTTAGAGGCAGGGCCGTCTTAATGCATGGGCACCCCTGGGCACTGCCCAGGGGTCCCAAGTGCATGGGAACCCCATAAAAATCTTGCATTATATCATATTTGCCAACTGTCCCGGATTTGCTTTTACAGTCACTGTTTTTACTAAGCTGTCCCAGCATGGCCCTGTCCCAGGTAGAGTCCCCAAACCTGTACTGTGCCCTACTGATCCCAGTATTGTGCCCTCCTAATCCCCCTCCCCAGTACTGAGCTCTTCTGCCTCGCCCTCTGTACTGTGTCCTTTGTGTTGATTAGTCTGTGATTCATGGCATCTTTTCTTAGTGTTTAAAATTGATTTTATTGAGAGTACCAATTCATTTATGTTTAGTTCTATCTGCTATTTATACTTCAATTTTTGAGAGTAGGTGTGTAAATTGGGGCAGACTGGTAGGGACCCCAGTGCATTACTTTGCCCAGGGGCCCATGATGCTATTAAGATGGCCCTGTCTAGAGGGGGTTATGAGTGATGGAAACAGAGTAGAAAATCAGTCAGATTTTTAGGTCATTGTCTCTTATTGTGCTGGCCTGGCCCCACATCTTTTACGGGGTGCCTGGGGTTGTCCCCTCTGTGACAGCCATCATCTCTTTGATTTGAAGGTCGTCACATCCTCAGCTCTGAGGGGTTCATGCTGGAACTTGTAGTCCTATACTTCACATCCCTAAAAGTGAAAGACTAAAAGTCTCAGCATGAACCCCTGAGATGTAAGGATGTGACCCCTTAGATCACTGAGGTTCATGCTGGGACTTGTAGTCCTTCACTAGTTGGGGGATGTTACCACCTCAGCTCTGAGGGGTTTATGCTGGGACTTGTAGTCCTTCACGTTTGGAGGGTCACATCTACATTGTTTTTATGTGTAGTGCAGGGGGATTGGGTATATCCAGTGGGGGCCTGTCCATTAGGGGCACGCGGTGCCGCACCCCTATCCATGCGTCCGGCCCCTAATCTACATACAGGGCGCCGGATGCATGGATTCCAAAGTGGTGGGTGTTTAAGCCCATGATTAGAGCCAGAGGCTCTAATAGGCTTCAAAAAAGGGTGGGCCCAGGGGGGGGGAGCACTGATTGTCCTCCCAGCCAATCAGGAACTGGGTCGTGAGACCCTTTTCCCGATTGACCAAAAGGAGAAGTGATCTTATTGGCCAAGGGGGAGGAGGGAGGAGATGCATGGCCGGAGGACACACACGGCTGGAGGAGAAGCAGGGGAAGACCGACCAATCCACCAGCAGCCACGATGGCGGCTTCTAAGGTAGGTAGGCCATCTGTCTCCTGCGCAGGGGGTGGCATTGGTTTGCCCCCCCCCCCCGAATTATCGAGCACCAGCCGCCACTGGTTATATCTGTTGTTGATTTCATTATTTCTATTACGGAATGACAATAAATGATCTTTGATTCCCTTGATTATTTACCTTTGTAGACATCCAGAAGCTGCTGGGTACTGGCGTCTCTGCACACTCAGAATATTCCTTGTCTTTCCTCCCCCGGCAGTTACATATAAGGTTATGCGGGGGGGGGGGGGGGGTGAGGACAGAGGAGCTGGTCCAGCACAGAGATTAATTAGACACTTTTAGAACATGAGAAGGCTATAGCATGCAAGGCTGTTCGAGGGAATTGACTCTCCTGTAATAGTCAAATATTCTATCAAGTTCAAAGAAACATTACAAGCAAATAAAAAAATAATAATAATTAAAAAGAAAACCAGTATTTAACATGCTTTATTTATCTGTGATATAACCTGCAATGTTTCAGTTGTGAGTTGTTTTGGGGCTGTGGGAGGAAAGCACAGCCATAAGGAAAAAAAGGGCAGGTAGGTGGTCTTGGATCCCCAAAGAAGCTGCTCAGCAGCAGGTTGTAGCCTGCTATAACCAGCCTGTGTGGACCCAGTGTGGGACCCAGAATGTATCACTTTAGTTGTCACTCCCTCAACAATTCAGAAACCATTTCTACTACAAAAAATACAATGAGCCCTGATAAAGGGGGGCATTTCAAGCTCCTAAAAAGCACTGGCTACCTTTTCGAACACTGGACTATTGGAATATTTCAGTGAATTCTTTAATTAGGTATTTAGTGGTGGTAAATAAAACAGGACTAGTTTTGTTCAGGGCTTTTTTTCAGCAGGAACTAGGGGGAACTCAGTTCCACCACCTCTGGCTCCGGTGGAAGCAGGAATGAGGGCGTCGACAGCCCCAGCTAACATAGACAGTGGCCTAAAAAACAGATCTATCTTCAATCCCCAAATTCAGAATAACCATTATGTAGAGGTGTTTAAAAACCTAGTATTGAAGGATATTGAGGTACTCCCGGTCAAGAAAGGGATAAACCCCCATTACATTAAGGAGGGGATTGATTCCTTGGAAAATAGGAAAAATATCATCATCCGCCCAGCCGACAAAGGGGGAGGGGTGGTAGTCATGGACAAGCAATTTTACCATGATCAACTGGTGGAGTTACTGAGCGATCATAACACTTACATGAAATTGAAATCTGACCCTACAGAGTCATATAGTGCACAATTGACTACACTGGTAGAATGGGGATTCGGACTGAAGGCCTTAAACCCCAGAGAGAAAAGGTATCTGGTTCCAAGTGCAAGTCGCATACCAGTGATATACACGCTACCTAAAGTGCACAAAAACACCCAGTGCCCACCTCCACGTCCCATAGTAAATGGAATCGGATCAGTTACTGCGAGGTTGGGCGAATATTTAGACAAGTTTCTACAGCCTAGTGTGAAGACAACAAAAGCATACCTAAAGGATACTGCTGACTTGCTGCGGCTGCTGGAACCAGTGAAACTTGACCCCACATTAACATCCTACTTGGTAACAGCAGACGTAGCGTCTCTTTATACCAACATACAGCATGAGGATGCTGCGTTGGCCCTGAATTGGGCACTTAGTAGGCGGGATGATATCCCTTTTGCACAGAAGAAGTTTGTGGGACATGCATTAGACTTCTGCATGTCCCACAGTTACTTCTGGTTTGATGGACAGTTCTACTCCCAACAGGTTGGCGTGGCAATGGGGGCTAAATATGCCCCCAGCCTCGCCAACCTGTTCATGTCTGAATGGGAGGATAGACGGGTGTTTAATATCAATAGGCCTCAGTTGATCTTCTATCGAAGATTTATCGATGATATCTTGTTAATATGGGAGGGGTCCAAGGAATCCTTGGAAATATTCCTGGAGCAATTAAATAGGAATACAAATAATATTAAATTGGATTACCAAATTAGCGAGACTACAGTAAACTTTTTAGATGTTGTCATAGAGAAAGTAGGTGGCACGTTGAAAACCAAGGTGTATTTCAAACCGACGGACCGCAATAGCTATTTGTCTGTGGCCAGTGGACATCATCCATCCTGGATAAAAAATATCCCAAAGGGCCAACTATTGCGGATCCGTCGGAATTGCACTCTGAAGGAAGACTTCTTAACTCAATCGGAGATCTTGAAGAAGAAGTTTATTCAGAAGGGTTACAAGGAAGATACACTAACCAAAATTACACAAGAAATAGCAGACATTCCTAGAGAACGATGTTTAAAGGAAAAGGAAGTGGTAAAAGAGGACACCCAACATCAAATAAGCTTTATTTCTGGATTCCACTGCCAGTATAAGGAAATTGAGCACATCTTTAGAAAATATTGGTATATCCTCTGCAAGGACAAACACTTGGGAGAAATTTTACCAACCCAACCGAAATTTATTTATAGGAGGGCCCCAAGTATAGGAGACAAAATAGTTAAAAAGATTTTGGATCCACCAAATCCAAGGTCCTTATCTTTTAATTTTAGAGGTTTCTTTTGCTGTAGGAGGTGTGTCTGCTGCAAAACAGTGAAGGTTAGTAATAGAGGCATCACCAGTGTCACCAACAGAGAAGGAGAGAGGTTTGAGATCAAAGAATTCAGTACGTGTACCACAACACATGTTGTCTACCTCATGTGGTGCCCCTGTGGTCTTTATTATGTTGGTAGAACTAAAAGGCAACTGAAGGTTCGGATCAATGAGCATTTGACCAACATAAAAAACGGTTACAAGTACCACAGCGTATCCATGCACTTTAAGGAAAAACATCAACAGGACCCATCTCTGCTGCAATTTTGTGGCATTGATGTGGTATACCCCTCATGGAGGGGCTCAAATAGAGTGAGAGACTTGTCACGCAGAGAAACGGAATGGATATTCCTTTTTAAAAGTCTCACCCCGAGGGGACTCAACATTGAATTGGATCTCAATTGCTTCATTAATGACTTTTAACTAAACAATCTCGTTCAGTTATGACATGGGAAATATTTCAAGAATCCCCCATTTTAATTGAAATACAGGATCCACTTTTAGCCTAATATTGTCTCATATAAGATTTTTAGTGGTCCACACATGAATCTGCTTTTTGATGTAACAGTAGTGCAAAGAATAGAATCGCACGAATGACCAATAGCAGTATTTATGGATAGTTTAATTTATGGATTTAGAATAATTCAAGACTGAATCATGGAGTTTCTGCTTTCAGTTTTAATATGTCAAGCTCAGCCCAGCCATAATAAATTTTTTATATTTTTTATTTAATAATATACTAATAATTAATATATTTTTTATTCGTCTTATACTATATATTAGTTATGCCAGTCGTACGTGGCAAGACGGTTCATGATATCTAATATCACTATTTTATTTAAGTTTTAGTTTTCCCATTCATGTTATGATACCACTCTACATGCATTTGTAGTTCATTTACCTTTGCGGATATATAATTTTAAATATTAAGTAGGCGTGTTATTAATAACCTGATTAGATAGTGCTTGGAGAAGTTATAATATATTTGGTGTAATAACATTGCATATTTTAATGAATTTTAGAGCACATAAAGTGTGTTGGAAAAACATGTCAGAACGTTAGAATGCTATAAAATCACCCACTACTCTGTAAGATAGCCAGTAATATGGATGATCCATTAGAGAGCTGCCGGCAATCTGTTTGAGGTGTATTACACACTACAGACCGGCCTATATGAGTAGCGGGGGTTTGCGCTCACGGGGACACTCGAACTGCGCAGGCGCGAGACACACAGGAGGCGCATGCGCACTGTGATCTCTTTGCTTGAATGGGGAGGAGGGGAGTACATAAAAGGAGATTGATGCTTTGAGCGGCCTATCCCATGAATAAGCTACAGACGTAGCGAAACATGTCGGGGGCGTGGCCGAGCGGAGGTTAAACACTACAGACCTAGTGACAGGAGGAAGCGATCGTGGTGGTTTGCCTAACAGGGGAGACGGTGGGTCCGGTGGACGAGCAAGCGAGGAGAGGGTGAGAGAGTCTTCTTACACGCCAGCCGTGACAGGGTCCGCCGTGACCGCATACCCCCCAGTGAGGCTTGTCCAGATCGCTGTGTTGATTTTGCTGTGTGCAGATTGCTGTGGATTTGTGCTGTGCTTTTATAGATTTTACACAATGTGAGTGCATCCTTTGAAGTGCTATTTGAAGTGTGTATTATTAAAAGTTGTTACGTTATCACACTATTGGGAGTTTTTCTCATTCTTATATGGAGCAAATCCCTGGATGGATGTAACTTCACCCCTGCTGGTAGCCTGGATACTCCTATGCTTTATAGCCTCATACGAGAGTGGAGGCAGAGAGAGCTGGTGAGAGACTGTCTATTGGGAGAGGGAACACTGAACACAGAGGTGTGGTGGAAGGTTCCATCTAACATCAAGATACACTAAGGACTTGCTGTGGCACAATTGTTGTTTTTACCCAACCACTATCACAGACTTTTTTCCACACATACGTGTGTATCTTCCACGGACTTTATTTATCAGTCACATTGTTAATATGCAAGGTGCTAGTTATTTATATTAAGTTACTCATATCTTTTAAGGAAGGTGTCACATATATAATTTGTCTTTATCAGCACTAAGTCACTGTTGGTATGGTAGTTATTTGATGCATTTAATTGATTTATGCAGTATTCATTTTTGATTTTTGATTTTTGATTTTTCATTCTACACCTGAAATAATGGGTACACTAGATTAGTTTTTTACACTGGATACAGTGTTAACACAAGTGTGTTTAGGATAGCGCCACAAATTTTGGATTCTTCACGTGGGTGTAGGACACCACTAGCACGTCACAAGATTTGAAACTATTTGGTATACGGTAAATAAAACAGGACTAGTTTTGTTCAGGGCTTTTTTTCAGCAGGAACTAGGGGGAACTCAGTTCCACCACCTCTGGCTCAGGTCTTCTGCTCCCTGCTCACCACTATCACTTGGTAACACTGAAGTCCAGCTTCTGCGCTTACAAGTGATAGCTTATCTCCCAGTAGCTCCCACAGGTCAGATCTCCTGCGCAGATGCCACTAAGTGCCGGACAGGGACAAGGGAGATACAGAACAGGTGCCCAGGGTTTAGTGCAGTCATGGGCAGGAGAGGGTGCCTGGTAGGCTTCACCATCTATGGTCTCCATTTTTTCCCTGGTGACCAGTTGTTGATGCTCCCACTGCATAATCTCCCTTGCAAGTGACTGTAGTAAAGTATGCTGGGAGGGACTACAGCCGGATAGGTGTTTCAGTTTAATATTGCAATAAAGGTAAGATATATGACAGATGGTGGAGCTTTTAAGGAGGGGGGGATGAGGGAAGTGGAGGGAGGGGTTGTATGCAGAGGGAAGAGCTACTAGTTGATGCCATTTGGCAGGTATGTGAGTGTGGCAGGCATGGTTGCGTTCCTGCACCTATTCTCTGGGAAAAAAAAGCCCTGGTTTTGTTAATTATTTTTTTAAACATTTCAGCACATTTTAGGAGCAAATTCCCCTCTTGGGGAATCCAATTACCATAATCCGATTAGAAAACGTTATCAAGACTACAGCGCTCGCTAAACTATTCTATATGATAATCATATATAGAAATATGCAAAGCCATACCCTGTAAAGCATCTATATCAGATAGATAGATAGATAGATAGATAGATAGATAGATAGATAGATAGATAGATAGATAGATAGATAGATAGATAGATAGATAGATAGATAGATAGATAGATAGATAGATAGATAGATACTGCTCAAAAAAACTTAAAGGAACACTTTGGAAACATATCGGATTTCCTTGTCAAAAGAAGTTTATTGAGTATACAATGTTATAAAGATACATAAAGTAAGTTTACAAGGATCTATAAAGTAAGCTCATTGTTTTACAGTAGGGTTTATATAGGTAAATATCATGAAATTTCAAATATTAAACATTGGGTTCACGTAAACCTAAATTAAAGATATATATCATTTCCTTAGTTACTTTTGTAGGTATTTAAATGATTTATACCTACTATACATATTGTTTACAAGTAGAGTGTATATAGGTCAAATAAATTCTGATAATGAGCTTTAATCGTAAGGTGGAGAAAAGGAAAGAGAAAGAAGAAAAAGGGTTGAAAGGTAGAAGTATGGTCCACAAGGTTGTCCCGCTCGTCAGTTTATTATTCTTTTTAGTTCTCTTTGAAGCCTTAGAATGGGTGTCTCTGTAAGTCATTTAATCTGTTACCATGGCAACAGGACAGAGTCATTGAAGTTTGACAGGAACTGTTGTTTTATCCAAGGATGCCAAAGTTTTTCAAATTTTGGAATTTGATTTTGATCGATTGCTACCATCTTAGCATGGGACATTGTATTATTCATTCTGTGAATTGTTTCTGCTAGTACCAATGTAGGAGATTTCCATGCCTTGGCCACTGGTTGTTTTGCAGCCGTTATTAGTTGGATCATAAGTTTGAATTGAGAGAGTGTTAACCATTCCGGTTTTAGATTAAGTAAAGTTAAATATGGATCTGGTTGTATTATATTTTTGAAACATATCGGATTTCAATGGGGAAAAATATCATGCTGGATATCTATACTGATATGGACTGGGTAATGTGTTAGGAATGAAAAGATGCCACATTGTTTGATGGAAATGAAAATTATTAACCTACAGAGAGCTGAATTCAAAGACACCTCGAAAATCAAAGTGAAAAAATGATGCAGCAGGCTAGTCCATTTTGCTGAATTTTCATTGCAGCAACTCAAAATGGTACTCGTTAGTTTGTATGGCCCCCACGTGCTTGTCAACGTCGGGGCATGCTCCTAATGAGATGACGGATGGTGTCCTGGGGTATTTCCTCCCAGATCCGGATCAGGGCATCACTGAGCTCCTGAACAGACTGAGGTGCAACCTGGCGGCATCTGATGGACCGACACATAATGTCCCAGAGATGTTTTATTAGATTTAGGTCAGGTGAGCGTGGGGGCCATTCAACGGTATCAATTCCTTCATCCTCCAGGAACTGACTGCATACTCTCGCCACATGAGGCTGAGCATTGTCATGCACCAGGAAAAAGGTAGGACCCACTGTGTAGGGTCTGACAATGGGTCCAAGGATTTCATCCCGATACCTAATGGCAGTCAAAGTGCCATTGTCTAGCCTGCAGAGGTCTGTGTGTCCCTCCATGGATATGCCTCCCCAGATGATCACTGACCCACCAGCAAACCAGTCATGCTGAACAATTTTACAGGCAGCATAACGTTCTCCACGGCTTCTCCAGACCCTTTCACGTCTGTCACATGTGCTCAGGGTGAACCTGCTCTCATCCATGAAAAGCACAGGGCACCAGTGGCGGACCTGCCAATTCTGGTGTTCAATGCAAAATGCCAATCCAGCTCCATGGTGCCGGGCAGTGAGCACAGGGCCCACAAGAGGACGTCAGGCCCTTAGGCCACCCTCATAAAGTCTGTTTCTGATTGTTTGGTCAGAGACATTCACACCAGTGGCCTGCTGGAGGTCATTTTGTAGGACTCTGGCAGTGCCCATCCTGTTCCTCCTTGCACAAAGGAGCAGATACCGGTCCTGCTGATGGGTTAAGGACCTTCTATGCCTCTGTTCAGCCTCCCTAGAGTAACTGCCTGTCTCCTGGAGGCTCCTCCATGCTCTTGAGACTGTGCTTGGAGATACAGTAAACCTTCTGGCAATGTCACGTCTTGATGTGCCATCATGGAGGAGTTGGACTCTCTGTGCAACTTCTATAGGGTCCAGGTATCGCCACATGCTACCATTAGTGACACTGACCCTAACCAAATGCAAAACTAGTAAAAAACAGTCAGAAAAGATGAGTAGAGAAAAAAATGTCAGTGGCCTCCACCTGTAAAACCATTCCTGTTTTGGAGGTCGTCCCATTGTTGCCCATCTAGTGCACCTGTTGTTAAAGAGGTTGTAAACCTCCCTTTAATGTTTGTACCTATGGGTAAGCCTAGAATAAGGCATACCTATAGGTACTGTAAATATCTCCTAAACGTGCGCCGTTTAGGAGTTATTTATAGTATACTGCGCCGATGACATCATCGGCGCAGTATACTATAAATAACTCCTAAACGGCGCTCTGAAGGAACGGCCGTTTCTTCAGGAGCATGAGCCTTGACCGGCCCCAGAAGGAAGACGGGCGAAGATGGATGCGGCCTGCAGCCGGGACGACGCCGGCTTTGTTTGCAGGTAAGTGTCACATAATGTGCTAATATGCGATGCACTTTACAGGGAAGGGGAATTTTCATTTTTTTATCAGGGTTTACTTCCTCTTTATATGTATTAACACCAAAGCAGCTGGAAATGATGAACAACCCCCTCTGCTACTTTACTGACCAGATCAATATCCCAGGAGTTTAATTGACTTGATGCTATACTCTGATTAAAAAGTGTTCCTTTAATTTTTTTGAGCAGTGTATATATACAGTGATTTAAGTCCTCAGACATACAGACAGAGAGAGCAAAAGGAAGTCAAGGTGGGCATCAAACAAAGCAGTTGGCAGACAGAATCATAATCCAAAATCCAAATTACACACTGAGTTCAGAATACAGGAAGCAAATTACAAATGCAGTAGTCAGGCTACCCCCCCGCTTTCATAATACTAAGTGCCCTGTATATATGCTTTCTAAAAAAAAAGCTGTTCCATCCCTGAGGAGAGGAGGAGAGACACGTGACCACCAAGCGGCGCTATTAAATCAGGTAATGGACTGCTTTTTTTTTAACAAGGCACATATACAGGATACTTAGTATTATGAAAGCCAGGGGATTATGTGATTTTTACTTAGTTGTTACAGCAGCAGGAGGGGGGGTGGGCCCTGACACAGAGATGACAGGCAGGGAGGAGAGGGGGGAGGACAGAGGGAGACACAGGAGAGCTGCAGATAGCAGCGGCTGATGGAGACATGTAAACTGATCACGGTGTAAGGGCTCAGCAGCCATGATATACTGTGGTCAGTTTAAAGATGGGGAGGGCAGAAACTGGTAGGTTCAGCCAGGTTTTCAGGTGTTACAGGAGGCCAAATTACCCAGCACAAGCACTGTGCTGTAAAAAAGATTTTAAAGGAGCAGGATACAATTTTTTTTTTAGGGTAACAAACGCTAAAAAGACTTCCTGTCTTGGTTCGTGGTTACACAAGGCCAATTAAGCAGCTTTATTCAGATCTGCATGTTTGCATATAGAGGACGGCAGCAGCAAGGACTATATTCAGTGGTGGCTGGTGGTATATTTTTTTTGGGGGGGGTGGGGCGGCCAACAATGCACCCACAGCCACCCCCCCCCCCCAGTTTACCAGCCATACCACATCTATGGCGTGGGGCAGCGCTTCCCTCCGGGCAACGGGGGCAGCTAACCCTGCGTCTCTTCCTCTGCATCGCGGCGTCTCCTCCCTCCTCCTCCTACGCCAATAGGATTGCTTCTCCTTTCGACCAATCAGGAAACGGCTCCCGAAACACACTCCCTGATTGGCCAGGAGCATAATCAGTGTGATCACCCCACCCTTTTTTGAAGCCTATTAGAGCCTCTGGCTCTAATCACGTGCTTAAAAAAAAACTCCCATTGGAATCCATGTGTCCAGCACCCTGCAAGTAGATTAGGGGGCCGGACGCATGTATAGAGGGGGCAGCGCCCCTTCACCCTGCATTATGGTCCGCCGCTAACTATTTTCATGACAAAAGCTGCAATTAAACTCATTATTTTCTTTAGTGGTCATATTTGTATCAGAGCTGCGGAAACAGTTGTATTAAGGGTATCAAGGGTTTCCCTTGCAGCTCTGACCCGAGCACCCCTTAGTATGAAGACAAGCATGCAAGGCACAAAGTAGCATGGGTGACACCGTGTCAATGTATCGCGTGGCTGGTAGTTGCCCATGGAGTTGGCCAGTGGAAGTGGTTTCAGGGCTGTAGACAGAAGTCTTATGCCGCGTACACACGAGCGAAATGTCCCACGAAAAAGTCTGACGGAAGCTTTTCATTGTATATTTCGATCGTGTGTATGCCTCATCGGACTTTTTTTTTTCGAAAATTCTGACGGACCTAGAAATGGAACATGTTCTAAATATTTCCGACGGAACCAATTCCTATCAGGAAAACCGCTCGTCTGTATGCTGTTCCGACGGACCATAAATGACACATGCTCTGAAGCAAGTACGAGATGGAAGCTATTGGCTACTGGCTATTGAACTTCCTTTTTTTAGTCCCATCGTAGGTGCTGTACGTCACCGCGTTCTTGACGATCAGACTTTGGTGTGATCGTGTGTACGCAAGACAGTTTCGCCGGAATTCAGTCGGAACTCTGTCGGAAAAACCTTCAGAGTTTATTCCGTCGGGAAAACCGGTCGTGTGTACGCGGCATTAGAGACACTCCAGGAAGAGCCACAGCTGACAATCTGTATGCCTGCAGAAGTGCAGGATAGAACCTGGGAGGCAGGGCTTAGATGCAGCAGTGTGGAGACTATACCTCCCATAGGGAGATAAGCTGTTTGTCCAGAAGCCAAGCTGGGTTCAAGTACAGGTGAACAGCCAGGATGAAAAATGTGGTCAGGAGGCAAGACGGGGTCATGCACAAGTTTGCAGCCAGGATAAGAGATGTGGTCAGGAGACAAGTCAGTGTCATACATGGGTAAACAGCTGAAACATAATCAGTAACCAGGCCAAGGTCATAAACAAAAGATCAGATAGAAGTGTGGTCAAACAACAATCCAAGGATCAGGAGTTCAGCAGAAACTGGTCAGGATCAAATCGGGTCAGCAACAGGCAATCAGGTAAGAAGGAACCAAGAATACAGGAGTATGGATCACTGGTAGCTGTGGATCATCCAGTGATTATCGCTCACCATTTCTGCCTTTAAATAAGGTACTTGGCACCAGTTCTGAGAATGGGCATGCGGAAATGTGCTCCAGTGCCTACAGACATCCAAGAAAAACATATATACACACAGATGAGTCAATGTGTGTTCCCATGCAGGTTACTGGCATGCACACTTCTGTTGGTGTCCTGACAGGTACACAAAGAAATATACCTCCACACAGGATAAAACTTGGATTGACTCTAAGTATGTTTATATTTGATATATCTACTTTCCTTATTTGATGTATAAATATGTATCATTTGCATCATTTACCATTGCTAATTTGATAGCGACAAATAGGGTTCATGTCATAAAGTTCTCAACAATTGTGTTATTTTATGTGATGATCTAGAATTTGTGGTATATTCTTGTAACCCTGATGAAGGAGGAGGGTGTTGCCCCCAAATGCGTTGAATTTTTTTATATTAGTTTTTTTGTTTTTTTTGTTTTTTTTAGCAACAATTAAAATTATTTTGAACACTTTCATCTGACTTTGGGCTGGCAGTCCATTCTGTATCTCCTTGGTTTAAGACATAGCGTTCACTTTTATTTATGTTAAAAATCATATTAATTTTCTTTCATATTTTCTGTGTGATGTTAGCTGTCACTGACGTCCTTTGATGGCCAACCCCTCGCCTCAAAGAAAGTTCACATCAAAGCTAATTACGATGGAGAAGAGAATGAAGAGACTTTTGTCACAGACTCCAACGGCAAAGTTACATTCGAATTGCCTACAGAAAAATGGGGCAAGAATTCTGTGGATCTTTATGTGAGTAAGAAAAATGGAAAACTATTTCAGTTTTCTTTAAAAAAAAATGTATATGATATATATTTGCTGTATAATATGTTCTGTAATTTAACCACTTCAGCTCTCACATCTCTACACCCCTAAGGCAGGCATCACTAAATGGCGGACTGCGGTCTGTATCCGGACCAAGCCACTTTTCCATCTGGACCTGTGGTCACGCCATTTAGGAGCCGTTTCTTTGCCCCTGCTGTCATTCTCAAGGCAGAGAGCTAGAAACAGCATAGCAATAAATGGAGGGCGGGAGCTGGAGCTGCACGAGTTAACTTTTCAGATTAACTAGCAGGTGATTGGTTGCTAGGACCGCCCTGTCTCACAAGCTTAATAATATGAAAAGTTAACCCTGGCAGATCCTGCTCCCGCCCTCCATCCAGTGCTGCTGTGCCTCCCACTCTCCATTCATTGCTATTCCGCCTCTAGCTCTCCACTCTGTGTAAGGCAGGAGAGTGCAGATGGGCAAGAGTATACGGCTGTAATGGTAGTGGGGGGAACAGGGGGTGTTGTAAAGAGGCAGTGCTGTGTAAATGGGGGGGGGGGGGTGATTATTGAAGGGGGGTAGATGTGAAGAGTCAGAGCACATTATTGGGGGGTGATATAAAAGGGGAGCAGTGCTGTGGGGGGGAGGGTGATATAAATGGTAACAGTGCAATGCATGGGGTGTGAAGGGGGACAAGTGCTGTGAGGGGGGTGATGTAAAGGGGTAGCAGTGCTGTGGAGGGGAGAAATGTGAAGAGGGCAAGTGTTGGGGGGTGATGTATAGGGGGGTAAATGCATAACTTTGCAGAAAATTTCCAGATCCCTGCACTGATTTTAAGAATTCAGGCAATTTTAAAAAGTAACAGCGGCTGCAGAAGATAGGAACTCCCACATGGTAAGCGAAGTGAGCGGGGCAGGTACTGGAACATGTTACATGTTTTCTCTTAAATAAAGTGAACTTATCCTTTAAGTTAATTTTACAGCACACAAACACAATAAAATACCCATTTTTTTTTTTTGAGTAAAATATAAAAGATGGGGTTGTATTGAGTAAATAGATACTAAAAATGTCAGGACTCAAAAGTGTATGCATCCATGAAATCGAGAAAACTATGGTATCTAAAGTTTTTTGCAGGTGACGCTTTAAAAGTTTTCACTTGTTATCAGTTTAGAGGTAACAAAGAATTATGGCCTCAGAATTTTTGCTCTCACTCCAATCAGGGTGACACCTCACACGTGGGACACAATTGCTGCTTACATACACATGCACATGCGCCCCTTTTCCTTGTTTCCTTGTTTTTATCTTAGCACATTGGATCTGGCTTTGGTTCCTTTCGGTGGCTGCCTTGAATGACTCTCACTATACTCATATATATAGTTTATATATGCTTGTATGGACCCTGCCCTTGTGCGCATAGGCAACGGTATATAAGGTATATGGTATTGCGCCTTCTTTTACTTGTTTATACATACACATGCAGGCCCCACATGCATGCGCATGTGCTGGGGGGCACTGGAGTTCTTTAAATTTAAAAAAATATTTTTTTTAATTTATTTTATAAACATTTATTATATTTTACACTTTTTTTTTTCATTTAACTTTATTGGTATCTCAAGAGGGCTAAGACGCACCCTGTGTGATCGAGTAACGGGAGAGCCAGGTAACAACCATAGATGACAGGGGGTGGCGGCAGAGGGGAGCTACTTTACTCACTACTTTAAAAGTCGTTGGGCGACTGTAAAGCCACCTGGATCCCTTTTAATAAACAGCCGATAGAAAAAAAAAGTAAAGTAAAAAGAAAGATATAGTTAGAAAACTTTAAGTAAACACAAAAACCAGAGAGAAAGTAAAAACTCAGGGGAGAGGGGTAAGCAGGAGTTAGGGCTAATTAGGGTAAGTAAAGGATTAAAAGGGGCTAAATCAGAAACAAATTGTATGTATTTCTTTATTATTTAAAAGGAGAAATCTTCCAATGCGGACAATTGTTCTGATGACAGATGTGTAAAAGAAGATTTCCCTCACTTTGGAGACATTTCGTCTCAAGTTTGTAGGACAGGAAGCGGAGGGAGGGGATCTCCTTAATGAAACACAGAAGGCCAGAAAAGCAAGGGTTTTTACTTGTCTGTTGGGCATGATATGCAGGTGCAGGCAAGACTTTAACTGGATTTAAATAAATAGTGGAACCATGTCCATCAGATTGAGACCTGTAGGCATCTGTGGAGGGCTGTGTTAGGTCAGGAGATGGAGGCAAAAAGGGTAATTTTCTCCATTAGAATGTACACTATATTACCAAAAGTATTGGAATGCTTGCCTACACATCCTCCTGAACTTTGATGGCATCCCAGTCTTAGTCCGAGGGTTTAATATTGAGTTGGCAAACCCTTTACAGCTATAACAGCTATAACAGCTTCAACTCTTCTGGGAAGGCTGTCCACAAAGTTTAGAAGTGTGTCTATGAGAATGCTTGACCATTCTTCCAGAAGTGCATATGTGGAGTCAGGCACTGATGTTGGACGAGAGTGCCTGGCTCGCAGTCTCCGCTCTAATTCATCCCAAAGATCTTCTACCAGGTTGAGGTCAGGACTCTGTGCAGGCCAGTCAAGTTCCTCAACCCCAAAAGGTATTGGGCCAAATCATTTGGTGGAGGGGGTATTATGGTGTGGGGTTGTTTTTCAGGGGTTGGGCTTGGCCCCTTAGTTCCAGTGAAGGGAACTATTAAGGCGTCAGCATACCAAGACATTTTGGACAATTTCATGCTCCCAACTTTGTGGGAACAGTTTGGGGATGGCCTGTTCCTGTTCCAACATGACTGCGCACCAGTGCACAAAGCAAGGTCCATAAAGACATGGGTCAGCAAGTTCGGGGTGGAGGAAGTTGACTGGCCTGCACAGAGTCCTGACCTCAACCCGATAGAACACCTTTGGGCTGAATTAGAGCGGAGACTGCGAGTCAGGCCTGCTTGTCCACCATCAGTGCCCGACCTCACAAATGTGCTTCTGAAAGAATGGTCAAACATTCCCATAGACACACTCCTAAACCTTGTGGACAGCCTTCCCAGAAGAGCTGAAGCTGTTATAGCTGCAAAGGGTGGGCCAACTCAATATTGGACCCTACAGACTAAGACTGGGATGCCATTAAAGTTCATGTGCATGTAAAGGCAGGCTTCTTAATACTTTTGGTAATATAATGTATGTAAACCCTAATAATGACCTTCTCTCATTTGCTCAGACCCCCTCACTCTATGTTATATTGCAGCCATTTGCTAAAACCAATTAAGTTAATTTTTTTCCTCATTAATGTACACACAGCACCCCATATTGGCAGAAAAACAGAATTGTTGACATTTTTGCAGATTTATTAAAAAAGAAAAACTGAAATATCACATGGTCCTAAGTATTCAGACCCTTTGCTCAGTATTTAGTAGAAGCACCCTTTTGATCTAATACAGCCATGAGTCTTTTTGGGAAAGATGCAACAAGTTTTTCACACCTGGATTTGGGGATCCTCTGCCATTCCTCCTTGCAGATCCTCTCCAGTTCTGTCAGGTTGGATGGTAAACGTTGGTGGACAGCCATTTTTAGGTCTCTCCAAAGATGCTCAATTGGGTTTAAGTCAGGGCTCTGGATGGGCCATTCAAGAACAGTCACAGAGTTGTTGGGAAGCCACTCTATCGTTATTTTAGCTGTGTGCTTAGGGTCATTGTCTTGTTGGAAGGTAAACCTTCGGCCCAGTCTGAGGTCCTGAGCACTCTGGAGAAGGTTTTCGTCCAGGATATCCCTGTACTTGGCCGCATTCATCTTTCCCTTGATTGCAACCAGTCGTCCTGTCCCTGCAGCTGAAAAACACCCCAACAGCATGATGCTGCCACCACCATGCTTCACTGTTGGGACTGTATTGGACAGGTGATGAGCAGTGCCTGGTTTTCTCCACACATACCGCTTAGAATTAAGGCCAAAAAGTTCTATCTTGGTCTCATCAGACCAGAGAATCTTATGTCTCACCATCTTGGAGTCCTTCAGGTGTTTTTTAGCAAACTCCATGTGGGTTTCATGTGTCTTGCACTGAGGAGAGGGTTCCGTCGGGCCACTCTGCCATAAAGCCCCGACTGGTGGAGGGCTGCAATGGTAGTTGACTTTCTACAACTTTCTCCCATCTCCCGACTGCATCTCTGAGGCTCAGCCACAGTGATCTTTGGGTTCTTCTTTACCTCTCTCACCAAGGCTCTTCTCCCCCGATAGCTCAGTTTGGTCAGACGGCCAGCTCTAGGAAGGGTTCTGGTCGTCCCAAACGTCTTCCATTTAAGGATTATGGAGGCCACTGTGTTCTTAGGAACCTTAAGTGCAGCAGAAATGTTTTTGCCTTGCCACAATTCTGTCTCTGAGCTCTTCAGGCAGTTCCTTTGACCTCATGATTCTCATTTGCTCTGACATGCACTGTGAGCTGTAAGGTCTTATATAGACAGGTGTGTGCCTTTCCTAATAAAGTCCAATCAGTATAATCAAACACAGCTGGACTCAAATGAAGGCGTAGAACCATCTCAAGGATGATCCAAAAAAATGGACAGAACCTGAGTTAAATATATGAGTGTCACAGCAAAGGGTCTGAATACTTAGGATCATGTGATATTTCAGTTTTTCTTTTTTAATAAATCTGCAAAAATGTCAACAATTCTGTGTTTTTCTGTCAATATTGCTGTGTGTACATTAATGAGGAAAAAATTAACTTAAATGATTTTAGCAAATGGCTGCAATATAGCAAAGAGTAAAAAATGTAAGGGGGTCTGAATACTTTCCGTCCCCACTGTACTATTGAGAGCATTTTGTTATACCTTTTCAATAAGACCCCTTTCACACTGGGGTGGTGCGGGAGGTTGGGATAAAGCGCCGCTAGTTTTAGTGGCGCTTTACCGCTGTTATTGCGGGCGCTTTTAACCCCATGCTAGCGGCCGACGAAAGGGTTAATAGCGCCCGTGTTGCGGCACTGCTGAAGTGCTGTGCAGGCACTTCGGCAGCACTGCCCATTCATTTCAATAGGCAGGGCGTTTTGAGAGCGGTGTATACCACTCCTGCACCACCCCAAAGATGCTGCTTGCAGGACTTTTTTTTCCCTTCCTGCAAGCGCACCACCCCAGTGTGAAAGCACTTGGGCTTTCACACTGGGGAAGCATGAGAGGCACTTTTCAGGCACTTTGCACGTGCTATTTTTGGTGCTAAAATGCCTGAAAAGTGCCCCAGTGTGAAAGGGGTCTAAGTGCAAAGAAAACAAACAAACTGAGCTTTCCAGTAATCTGATCTCTAGAGTTAGATTGTACTTTCCAGTTATCTCTGAGGACTAAAGAACTGGCTCAATCTCCCCTACCCCCCATATACTAGAGATAAGGAGAGGGAAAGGTTATTGTGGTCCTGTTCTAGGGTGACAATGATGCTTCTCCATAGACACAGTACAGTGATTGAGTGTTGTCACCCTAGGGCAGTAAGTGTGTTACTGGCTGGATCACCAGATGAAAATAAAGAAATAATTGCCTGAAAAAAGGAAGCTAATGTAGCCACCAAATCTAAGGGTTTCTAAGCTGCAACCTATTGCATTTTTGGGTTTACATATACTTTAAAGTGGGAGTAAACTCCAATGCATGATTTTTACCTATAGGTAAGCCTATAACAAGGCTTACTTATAGGTACAGTAAATATCTCCTAAATGTGCACCTGTTTGGAAGATACTTACTCGAGAAGCCGCTGGTGACGTCACTGGTGCATGCGCTCTGAAGGAACAGCATACCTGTGCTGTTCCTTCAAAGCCCTGTGCACAGCGACTCCATGTATGCACGGGAGTGACATCATTGCGGATCATCCATTCGAAGGACCGGAGCCCACGAACCTGGGAGGAAGACTAGATGGAGGTGAAAGCTCTGTCAGCGGTGACAGCGTGCTCCTGGAAGGCTTTGTTTCAAGGTAAATTTCACATTACATTGCATTGCATAATACCATTACCATTGCCTTACAGGAGGAATTTTTTAATTTTTTTTTGCTTACCGAGTTGACTACTGCTTTAATTGCACTAAATAACAACCAATGGAATAAAGTAAAAGAAGGTTTCAGCATGATTACATTCTGATATAATATATTTTTTCTCTGCCTGGAAACAAGTGGTTCTATTCTCATTTTATTGGTGTCTTGTTCTGAGGAACCTCTGTCAAGGCATACACTGAATAGCATGTAAATATTGCATCTGTATCTGTAATGCTTTTCCCCCATCTGTGATATAAATCCATGGAAGTGAGTCTCCATATCTGTCTACAATGATGACTCCACCCATTCTAATACTGATTTTTGTCCTTTCCGATGTGACCCTAGGCCACTGCTGACCAAAAAGGGGAGCCCTATTCTAGTGGCAAGGTGCCTGTCACCTACGGCACGGCCAGCCTCTATCTGAAGGACATCTATGTGGAGACCAAGAGCTACCTGTATATACGACCGGTAAAAAGTTCGGCACCATGTCACCAGAATGTGGCTGTCACAGTCGACTATTCCCTGGCAGAGGAGGAGGACAATGGGTATATTGAACTTTTCTATTTGGTAAGACTTTTCTTCTGGTTATAAGGTGCATAGATGCACAACATCTAAAAGGTGATTAGATTTGAGTAATTTGCCCATGTGGATATACAGTTAATGGGGTATAGTTCCAACACTCATATGAGTTAAGAAAGTCACTTGGATGAGGGTTGCTTCAGCATAACCAAACAAATACAGGTGTATTTGACTAAAGACTGCCGGAAGTAATATAATTTGTACAAAACTCTGAGCTGTCCTTGCCCACAAGGATTTGACAGTTCCTGCCTCTTTAATGATCAAGATCAATGCACAGACATTACTGTGACAGTAAATGTTGCGGAATGCCTTGCAACAAGAATATGGTTGTGTGTAGGATGGTGGGTCTACAGTTATAGACTGTTCTGTTACAATTTACCTTAAGACCAAATTGGTTGCCTTTCTAAGATTTAAGGTATAAAAAGACTGTGTAGACCTGGCCTGAGTTAACTCTTCTATGTAGGGCCCTCTGTTTGTTGAGAGAATGTTTTATCTCTTCAGTAGACTGGGCTTTGTCTCACTACACTGCAATTCATATACAGTTTTACAAGTTGTTTTGCTTGTGTTTGGGTGAAAGCACTTTTGAATGTAGAAGCTTCTGTCTCAGTGTTTGCTAGGCTTGAGTCTGTATGGCCAGGGTAGTCTAGTCTGACTGATTAGCAGAGAGTATAGTATTGGGGTACAGAGTTAGCCAATTCTACAGAAGATTAAAAAAAATGGGGTTGCTCATTTTAGCTGAATGCAAAATGAGAAAAACAGTGTAGGTAAGCAATAGGAAAGAAAATCAAAATTGTAGGCATATCATATGTAGATCACCAGCAGTAGGAAGGAAGTTAGATTTTTACTTAGACCTCATTTAAATGAATACTTCCAGTTGGAAGACCTCAATTACAAAAAGACATTGATGAGTGAGAACCGAAAATGGTGAAAGGTCTCTGGGATAAAACATATCAGAAGAGACTGCAGGGGAGGAGAGGAGAGGAGGGGTAAAGGAGGAGAGAAGAGTGCTGGGTCTTTGCCGCAAACTATTCCAATTGGTAAAGCTACTGTAGTCTGATTAGACATCAGGTGGAAACAGGGGACACCCGGTCACACCCACTACAGGTGAATATGGTGAAAATAGTCCCAAAGTTTTAGTTAGTGACATAACATCAGAGAAAGATGTTGGGTCTCTAAATGATGGAGGTTGAGTGTCATCTGGTGTATCCAACAATGTCCATAAAGGCATTTCCATAGGGGCATGTAACACTGTTAAAGGGGAAATTTTTTGTTTTGCCGGTTTTAGTAATGTGTATCACTGCAGTCCTTCAAAATTGTAATGTCTAAACATAATGTTTTTAGAGATCCATTGTCTCTCTATAGGGAGAGTCTAGGTGCTCAGTATAGAGAAGTTTGGGTAAAAAAGATCAACTTGATCACATTAATTCTGCCAATCTATGATATATTCATGGGTTACTATTTCTGTAGAAGAGTCTAGTTTCTTGAAAATGGCCAGGTAGTTGGCCCTGTAAGATGGACTCTAGAGACAAATAATAGTAAAGTTGAATTGGGGGGAGGGGGTCTGTGTCTCTTGTGGCATGAAAATATTGAGTGCTTGAAATTTGATTTAATTGATGTGGAGTGCTTAAAACAGAGTACAATTTTGAAGTGAGAAGAAAAGACAGGGAATAGAATTGTGGGGTGACAGTAGAACCAGAAGTATATCATTGGCAGAAAGCATTCATTTGTGAATAATATTTTAATGCCCTTAACATCTGTTTGTTGGCGTATATATTGGGCTAAGGTTTCTAAAGCAAAGATAAAAAGAAGAATAGGGTATAGCCTTGTCTTGTAGCTCTCAATATAGGAAATCGGGCTACTAAATCTGGTCTATAGTTTGCCCTATTTTGCGGACATTTTTCCAGTTTTGGGATGATTATGATATGGCTTTCAACATAGATATAAAAAGTCTAGCGCTAAAGTGAAAAAACTCTATGTGAGAAAATTCAAAGGGAGGAATCTACTCCACATTTAAGTAGAGAATAACCACATCCAGTCTTAAAACTAAACAAATTAGTAAATGAATTCTAAGTGTATAGTCTAATAGCATATAACACGCTCATTCATTAATGATGAGAAAAGCATAAACAATCTCAAAAACATGAATTAGAAGTGGTGCAAAAATATAAAAATGTGACAAACAAAGTGATACTTTAAAATGTCCGTATTTCTAGTGATAATGAGATGTAAATGACAAACATAGTGGTGATAATAAAATATCCACAATTCTAGTAGAGGTGTAGCCACCGAATGAAGCCTGAAAATTGTCTAGTCTCAATAACACATCATGCAGATGAAGCGGATTCAATATAATGCAGATGATACACTGATATCTCCTCAGTAATGATCCGAATCAACAAAAGGGATAAGGTACTCTTACCGACTTTGGTGGACTCACAGGCCCTTGGCGGTGAGTCAAACGGGCTTGCACTGTCTTAAGATGAATGACAGTATAAGAGTGGACCATACACTGGTAGACTTCCTCCACGGATGGGGGACCAGGATCCTGCCCGGATGGTCTAAACGATCACCGTCCTTGTCAGCATAAGTAAACCATGTATAAAGAAAAAACAAGGAGCCTCCACATGGTGTAAATCCAAAAATTTCAATTGGCATTTATTTGATCAGTCATGATCATCAGACAATCCATAAAAAATATATAAAAGTAGTAGAATCGATTCCAACAATAAAAACAGAAAAAACGGCAAGCGTGGTGTGGGTGGCTGGGTACAGCAAGGAGACCCGACGCGTTTCATCTGAAGAGACTTCGGCTGGGGTATATGCCATCCCGCCACCACCACGCTTTTATATATGTATTAGATTAATGACACATAAACAGCTGTTACAGCATCGTGCGCTCTGACTTCCTGGGTACCTAGCGTGCGTTACAATCGAAGTCATGTGTTTCCACGTATAGCCAATCGGAGAGCAGATCCGCCTCTACCAGCCAAGCCTCAGTGTGGATGTCCTATCCTAGTGCGCTCTCACTGGGTGGGAGTGTACACTCACCGGTTACCCACCCAATATAAATCGTCACGAACTTTGACGCGCACGTGACCTGCATCACGTGGTAACGTCTGACTTATCATTGGGTATACATCATCGCGCCAACCCGGAAGTAGGAACACATCACCAAGACTATTGGAGCGCATTGCATTCCAGATGGATCATCGAGGTCAGAAGTGATTAGAACAAAGTAAATACGGCATTCTCAGAAGTCCGCCGTCAGAGTAAAATAAAATTACAATCAGAGATTCAATTTAATATATGGATTATTAGAATTAAAATTGTATTTATTAATATAACCCAATTGTCTAAACTAGGATATCAAATCAGGAAGTCAGTGTGCGTTGCATTTAAATCGCCGGTGTAATAAAAAAACTATAATAGAGCATATGTGTTGTAAATTACCATCTTAGTTCATAGATGCAAATATAAGGCAGAACTTGATAGTACCTAACCAAATTTGTGTCCGATCACAAGGCATATGAGGCCAATGTGGCCATAGTTAAGCAATGAAGCACGCACACATATCTGCAATTAACAAATTTGGTTGGTGAAGAAGAGATGATTGGTGTTAGAACTAACATTAAAATTGAAAAATTAAAAAATTAAAAAATTGGGAAAGAAGAAGGAAAATAGAATCAGGACCTAATTATTCTGAACAGAATAGTAGATATAAGACTACTCCGTGCCTATTGTAAACCACGTAGACCATATTATCTACGCAAAGGACTTACAGTATATTAGTCCTCAATCAAGTGAGGCATACTCTCACCGAATATATTATAAAAGACTTAAGGGGACCAAGTTATCTGAAGAAGGGGGAACCTATATTTAAGACTGATTGATGGATGAATTAATGTCCCACTCCACATTAAGTCCATGTTGCGTAAAACTTCTTAATTGGTGTATCCAAAAAGTTTCAAGCCTTGATACTCCTCTTACGCATGACTCACCCCTCCAATGAGGGGTGAACTTGTCTATTATTTGGAACCTAGTGCCAGTAGGATCTCGGTTATGGCATAGTAAATAGTGGTTGGGCACACTATGATTAGTACGTCCTTTTTTGATGGACTTAATGTGTTCATTGACCCTTATGGCAAATGTACGAATGGTCCGCCCCACGTACTGTTTGCCGCAGGGGCAAGTGATGAGGTATACGATGTACCTCGTCGAGCACGTAACAAAATGTTTAACAGGGTATTCCTTCCCGGTAATGGTTGATCCAAAAGTATCAATCCTCCGGGATTTGTGTGTGTTATATTTACACACCCTACATCTTCGACAGGGAAAGAAACCCTTCATATTCAGAAAAAACGAGGGGACGGAAGGGGGGTCAGTTATATTAGGCGCAATCTGTCCTCTCAGGTGCATGGCACCTCTATAAATCACCCTAGCTTGTTCTGGAAGAACTGGCCCTAGAACAATATAATTTTTTAGGACTTTCCAGTGCCTATGAAAAATGTCCTTGACCTGTTTGTGTTGGATTGAAAAGTTAGTGAGGAAAGACCATTTATGTTTGTTTTCTGAGTTACGTTTGGGTAGTTCTGAAATAAGTAGATTACTATCCACTAGGGAAACATTATGAATTACTTGATCTATCTCCAGTGCATTATAGCCCTTATCAATAAATTTGGACTTCAAGATATTAGCTTGATCAAAGTAATCAGTAAGTTGTGAACAGTTGCGTCTAATTCGTAACAACTGACTCCGAGGAATGGATCTCAGCCAAGCTGCATGGTGGCAACTGTCGATCGGAATGTATCCATTCCGATCGGTGGCCTTAAAAAAGGTCTTAGTAGTAAGATGATCATCAACAACCTTGATCTCAATGTCCAGAAAGTGAATGGTTGACCGACTAGCTTCGTAGGTCAACTCTATCCCAATCTGATTGTTGTTCAAAGTGCGTATAAATTCATCCAGAGATTCCATATTTCCATGGCTTTCAACATGTCTGGATCAAAGAAGTTATAGTTTTAATATTATTGGATATGGTTTTTATTGTTTTTAAGTTTCTTCATAGGAACATGGACTTCAGCTATCTAACATGTCTAAGCAAGTGGGGTTGGGGGAAGGGGGGGTCTTCCGCAGGGAGATATTTTGGAATTAATATGTTTTGGCAAATTTGTTTATTGAAGTTTTATAAGTCAGGGAACAGGTTCAAAAGCAATACAGGAATATACAATAGTAAGGTACAATATAACATTATAATATGACAAAAGATAAAGTTGTCTCTTACTTTAAACAAAAAATTGTCAACTCAGAGAGACATTTCCTATAGTGTTAAGAAAGCAAACATGTCTAAACATAGACTATGATAGAATAATGGAATCTCAATAAAGTTATAATTTGAGAATATCTAAAGTTTTAAATAAAAGAAGCTTTAAGGAATTGTCGCTCTCATATTTCAAGTAAGAGGAAGTTCCAATGGTTAATAACGTCATAGAAACATGAAATATAATTAAAAGTGACGCTATATGACAAAAAACAGAAAAGAGAGGGCGCACCGGCCTTGTGCATTATCTTTAAAAAGGTTTATTAAAACAGAAAAAGTAAAAGTACTACTCACAAGGGTAGATAAAAATCACGCATAATAGTCAAATGATGGTAGCAGTCTCCAGACCTATGGACAAGACGTGCAGACCGCTGCTGGCTGAAGCGTTTCGAAGGTAGCACCTTCTTCATCAGAGGCTCTGATTTTAAAGATATTGCACAAGGCCGGTGCGCCCTCTCTTTTCTGTTTTTTGTCTGTATGTTAGGATTTCCCTATCCTTGAGGGCAGCAAGGCTGAAAGCTACCATCCATCGAGAACTGTCGGGCTTATACATTTATGCGCAAGAGTTTTTGTTTTGTTTTGTTGTATTGACGCTATATGAACCTGATGAAGAGCAAGGAGTATAAGAAAGGAAAAAGAAAGGTAGGATAGCGAAAGGGTTAGAAAAGAAAGGAAAGAGGAGAGAGGAAAGGAAATGAAAGTCAAGGGATCTCAGAGGTAAGGCGTGTTTTCAACCATATATTAAATATGAGAAAATGAAAATGCATGAGAAATTTACCCAGACATCAATAAGGTTGCATCGAAATTAGAAGGCAGGAAATGTGTCGTCCAAGGAAGCCATATATTCTTGAATTTAGGAATTTTGTCATGCGTTATAGCCTGTTTTGGCATGAACCATGGCTTGATTAATTCTATAATTAGTTTCAGTTAATATCAGGGTACGAGTTTTCCAGGCTTTAGCGATTATTTGTTTCGCGGCTGTAGTAATCTACAGCATTAGCTTAAACTGATTATTAGAGAGAATTGTCGGTTTTAAATTCAGAAGCGCAATCAAGGGATCAGGAAGGATGGACACTGCAAATAATGTCGAGATCATGTGGAATATGTTTTCCCAAAATCTTTTGACAATTGGACAGGTCCACCAAATATGAAAATGTGATCCAGGTTCAGTACAGCCTCGAAAGCAAAAGGAGGAGTAATTGGGGGCAAATTTCGCAATTCTAGTAGAAACTAAGTACCAACGTGTAAGTACTTTGTAGTTGGTTTCTAAAGCAGCTATATTTTGAGAGGAGGATTTTGTAGTACTCCAAATCTTATCCCATTTTGTTGTATCCAATGAGAATCCATTATCAGATTCCCACTTAGTTACATATGTGGTTGGACTAGAATCCGATTTAGAAATAAGTTGTGCATAAATGTTTGAAATAAGTCCTTTTGTATGGGGGTCATGTTTACATATGTTTTCAAAGTATGATAATTTATCGAGTGCAAGTCTTTCTTGGATATTAGGCATATAAAAATTTTTAATCTGAAGATATCAAAAAATTTCGGAGTTTGGAAGTTTGTGACTATTACTTAAGACTGTGAATGTTTTAAAGGAATTAGAGGAAGTAAAATCATGTAATTGGGTCAATTTAAAGGTGGTCCATGTTTTAAGGGTTTTAGGAAATTTCCAGGCAGAATAAAAAAAGGGGATTTTTAAGGAACGATAAGAGTGGATTATGAGAAGATTGTAAACCACATAACAATTTAAATCTGTCCTATATTGCAAGGGATTGTTTAGTTATCGGATTTGTACGTTTTTTTCCAGCAAGAGGGCTGTATCCACAGGAGATTGGATATTGATAATGGGTCACAATCTATAGACTCCAGAGCTGCCCAAAGTGGTATTTCAGTTGTCGCATGGTATTTAGGTATTTGTGCCAAATGAGCCGCATGGTAATAGGTAGATAAATTAGGAAATCCGAGACCACCTTTAAGTTTTGGAAGATATAAAGTATGTTTAGGTAAGTGGGGTTTTGAAGAGCCGCAAACAAAGGTTGTTATTTTACACTGCATTATTCTTAAAAAATATGTTGGGACCGAAATAGGTAAAACCCTGAAAAGATAAAGAAATTTAGGTAATATAGCCATCTTAATAACATTGATTTTACCAATCCAAGATATAGGGAGAGAAGACCACTGAGTTAATAAGTTGATAATCTGTCGTAAGATAGGTGGAAAATTCATCCTAAATAGTTCAGAGAGATGAGGCGTAAGATTAATTCCTAAATATGGAAGACTGGTAGTAGACCATGTGAAAGGGAGAGATGTTTGTGACTGTTGTACATCTGAGGGGGATAGGGAGATGTTTAGTGCCATAGATTTTTGAGGATTAATGACTAGACCAGAAATATGAGCAAATTGTTGAAGTTTTCGGAGAAGATTAGGAGCGGATATATGTGGAGAGGACATAAAGATTAAGATGTCGTCTGCAAAGAGACAGATTTTGTGATGATGTCTAGCTAACTCAAGGCCTTTAATTGAGGGATCAGAGCAAATTGATTGGGCAAGGGGTTCAATGAGTAAGGCAAATATAAGTGGGGATAGTGGACAACCCTGTCTCGTACCTCTGCAGATGTCGAACGTGGTTGATTTATACCCTGCATATTTGACATACGCCTTGGGTTTATCATATAAAGAAGAGATCCAACTAAGGAAATGAGGGCCAAATCCCCAGCATTGTAGGACATAGCGTAGGTAGGGCCACGAAACTGTATTGAACGCTTTTTTGATATCTAGAGATAAAAAACAAAGTGGGGTTTTTCTTAAGTTGGCAATATGCATCAATAGTGTCGCTCTACGTATATTATCCCCCGCTTGACGCTTTGGGATGAAGCCTACTTGATTTCTTTGTATTAAAGAGCCAACTATATTATTTAGGCGAGTTGCTAAAACTTTTGCTAAAAGTTTGATGTCTAAATTAAGCAACGAGATGGGTCTGTAATTAGAGCAAGATGTTTCATCAGAGTGGGGGTTTAGGTATCATTGAAATAATTGCAGTTAATGTTTCAGTTCTAAAGCTATGTCCGTTTAATAGGGAATTAAGGGCTTCAGTCAATACTGGAGCTAGGATAGAAGCAATTTTTTTGTAATACAAGGGTGAAAGGCCATCTGGGCCTTGGCATTTATTCAACTTAAGGGATTTAATGGCCATCAGGAGTTCATTAGTGGATATTGGGTTTTCAAGGCACTCGCAATGAGCCGGGGGAATAGTTGGAAGAGTGAACTGTGAAAAGAAGGAGTCTGCTGAGGCTTGATCTAGAGGATCTTCCCTGTTTTATATAGGGAGGCAAGATGTTTTTGGAAGGCATTTAGGATTTTTATAGGGTTACTGGTATATGTACCTTGGCGATTTATCTTATTAAGGGCACGGGCAAGAAGTGTACTAGGCTTATTGGCTTTAAAATAAAATAAGTGTCTGGATTTATGTATCGTTTTATCCGCTGAGTCCGAAAGGAAAAGGTCAAGATCAAGGCATGTTTTATCTAATTTTAATTTTGTTGTGTGAGAGGGGTTAGATTGGAAGAGCACATGTGCAGAATTAAATTCTGCTTCTAGTTTTTGCTGCTTTAAGCGCTTTTCTTTTTTGAGAAAAGAGGCCTGGCGAATACAAACACCTCTAATCACCGGTTTATGTGCCTCCCAAAGTGTCATTGAGGAGATATCAGGAGTCGCGCTATTAACCAGATATTCTTTTAAAGCCTTTTCCAAATCTAAGGAATGAGATGGATGTGATAATATAGAATTATTGATAAGCCACGTGGGGTCATGTGCTTTAGGAATTAAAGGGAATTCATACCTTTTGGATGATGGCAAAAGATCTGGCGGAGAATATGATTTAGACAAATGAGATCTGATCTAAATCTTTCAGGTTACCGGTTAAAATATTGTATTTATTTTTAATAATGGTAGTTTTATGTTTGGGCTCAATAAAGCGCAATTTATCAGCCAAAGAGGAATCTACTGTAGGTTGAAATCTAGTTGAATCTAGTTAAATGATTTGGAGGCTGAAATTAAGTTTGTTTATAGTTTAGTAATTTTCTCCATTAGAGTCTTTTTATGTTACTAGGCTAGTTGGATAAGGTCTTTGAAATACATTGAGAACATATATATCTATTATTTATCACAGGTACTTTTACAGTGCCATCAATTTACACAGTGCTTTATGTATATATATAGATATATATATATATATATCTATATATATATATATCTATATATATATAGTAAATTTACATCAGTTCCTGTCTTCGAAGAGCTTATCTAATCTAAGGTTCCTAACTCACATTCATTCATACTCATACTAGGGCCAATTTAGATAGGAGCCAATTAACCTACCAGCATGTCTTTGGCATATGGAAGAAAACCAGAGTACCACCCAGAGGAAACTCACGCAGGCACAAGGAGAACATATAAACTCCAGGTAGATAGTGCCATGAATGGGATTTGAACCAACAACCCTAGTGCTGCTAGGCAGTGTGCTAACCACTTAACCACTGTGCTAAAAAATCTTAAAATACCTGAAGGGTGTGACTAAGTTTCAGGAGGGCAGTGTTTTTAATATGAAGCTGAGATCAAGAACATGGAGACATGACCTCAAACTAGCAGGAGGGAAATTCAGGAATAACTTCAGAATTATTATTATTTTAATGAGTGGATGCTTACAACAGGTTTCCAGCAGAGATATAAAAAAAACTGAGCGAGAAGAACGGGTTCATGAAAGAAAAAATCCACAAATTTATTGTCACCATAACCAGAACAAACAATACAAAAGGAAACCCCTGGTAAAGGACAATTATGTCATGTAATCTGCGTATGGCCCCATGGGATGAGGGGATAGGAGCAGACAGGTAATCCTATCTATCACTAGAGGGATAAGCAGCTGGTGATCCGTCAGTTACCAATAGGAGGGGGATGTGCACAATGTGGTCATGGGCAGCAAGAAATGTGGATCCTCTAGTTCAGATGAACTGTAATTGCAAGTTTGGATATCGAACCAAAGTTAATAACAAAAGTGCTGATTGACCTAGGAGCATTAAATCTTGCAATGATCAACATCCAGGGCTGCAGGCCTGTTACTCCCTATGGGCTGTGTTGTTATGGTAAAGTATACTGTTCCTGGAAAGATAGATGACCCACAGCTACACTGGAAATGAAGTAACTGAGAAGACAAACAGCAATATAAGTGCTGATAATGTTCAGTACTGCTACTAGGCTTATCAAGTTGTGCAGTATGTCTGCTGAGAAATGGAGGATATATTCCAACAGGCTTGGGTGCATAAGGCCTCTGTGGTGGACCCTCATTAAGTGTCCTGTTTACTCGTGCTCAGATAGCATTAAGTAGGCTTGATCACACATGTCTAGGTGGATGTATTGATAGAGGGTACAGTACCGCTGCCATTGACCAGGCACCCTTTACCGAGACTCCCACTGATGGCTCAATTCAAAATTGTTTGATTCGATGTCAGCAGACTCCTTTTGGCAAAGGAATAGATGGAACCACTGTGTCCATTGCCCAGTGAGGCAACTACCGCCGCCATGTCACAGCTCCTGATCCTGGTTACAGTGGGGCTTGCTGAGGGTGGCGTCACATGACGCTGATGACATCAACGCATTTTGCTAGGGGAAGTAGCGTAGCTTCTTCTCCAGCAGAGATAGTAAGTCAGTCAACATTAAGTTACATAGTGAAGTTGAAAAAAAGAAACACAAGTCCATTGTGCCTAGTAAAAGATTGCGTGGGCGTGATAACCATACATATATCCTCAGACAAAAAAGGTTAACTGAAATGTAAAAGCCTGCCAATTGTGTTTTTCTGAATTAGTAGAAGCAGATTTAATTGTTTTCTTCTACAGTATAACAAAACTGGCAGCTGGGGAAATTCTGGCACCTCACAATGTGCATCTTTCCAGTTATTAATACACTGAGCACTTACTATTCTAACTATTCTAGACTATGTCCAGACACAGACGTCTCTCTTCTCTATTTCAGGTTACATTGGAGGGTAAAATAGTACAAAAAGGCCAGAAGAAAGTTGAAAGGTCAAAGGGTGACTGTAAGTTCCTTTTACTGAACTCAGAATTTTTGGACGTAACTTCAGTTTTTTTTACTCACAATCCTCTTTGTTCTCCCATTGTGCAGCTCGCTCTGGTTCGGTAGAACTCTCCCTCCCCATCAGAGATATATCTCCATCCGGAAATATACTGGTTTTAATGATTTCTGACTCTGGCACAGTCGCTGCTGACACTACAACCGCCCAAGTGACGCCATGCCTGAAACATGCTGTGAGTGTCTCCCAAACTGGTTTGACCTTGGTCTATGATTTAAGCACACTACACCGCCTATAGGGAATGGGCAAAGTGACAGGTCTTTTTGTAAGAACCCCTCCTTCACCTGCTGATACCCTTGTCACATTCCCCCTCTGCTCCCTTGCTCAATCTGAATCCTCAGTAAATAACTAGAGCTTCCCGTTATGAGGGAGTATGTAACCTCCGCCTAAGAAACAGTGCTTAGCATTGATTAAAAGCAATAGACACTCTATAGTATCTAATGATATGTAACATCCTCTATGCTACTGTAATCATAAGAAGATGTGAATTTCACTTAGGCTTTGGGTGTCATGAGGAAGTAGAGTGACAATTTCCTTTATTTTCATAGCAAGGCATAAAGACTTTTTCCTGCAGGTAATTCATATTGCCCTATTAATTCATGTGAAGTGTCATGTATCTGATAGAGGCTGAACAGATGAGAGGGCTTTCCCTTACTCTTCCTGCCCTGTTTGTCCCCCAAGATTGATGACAGGGTAAGACAGGACACAGAATGGCACGGACACCTGTAGTAAGTTCTGCCCAGGAGAAGAACTGGATCCTGCAATGAAGTAGAAACTCTGGAACAGGAACTCATGCTGGATGTCGGCACAGCGCATGCATAAGCATGAGGCAGGAACATGGTCAGAAAGGTAGAAGTTGGCAACAGGCGGGCAGCAGAGGCACAGATTCAGAAGACGAGAGCATAAACAGGAGCAATGCCTAGGTCGGTATCACATGGGCAAAAGATGAGCCGAAGGGATATGCAAGGTGTAGAGTCAAGAAGCAAGCCGGAGGTCAGGTACCAGAGGGAATAAGATCAAATGTAGTCAAAAGGAAAACTGGATAAAGCACAGGAACGGAACAATCGTGGTCTGGTCATGGGTCACAGGATCTGTGGACCACTCAACAATGATCTTGAGTCCTGCAGTGCTTTAAATAGGTTACTGGGGGCCACAGTCAATTTAAATGTGCATGCACAGTTCTGTGGTCCGTTCTTCACATATGCACAGTTCTTTGAGCACAGGCAAGAACTTGGTTTTCATGACAGGAAGTGTGAATTTAATGACAGGTCAGCTTTAATCTGTAAGTTTTCAGAAGCGATAATTACTACACCCCACTGCTTACTGCTTTTTGTGTTTCAGGTCAACTTGAAGTTCTCTGAGACAAAAGTGTTGCCCAAATCAAATGTTAACATGCAACTCCAAGCCGATGGTGGCTCTTATTGTGCAATGCGCGCTGTCGACAAAAGTGTGGTCCTGATGAAACCGGAGGATGAGCTAACCGAGAACAAGGTACCCTAAGTTATGTTCTAGTTACAGCAGGTTGTAGAGTTCATCAAGCTGGTCAACTTTGGACAAGCTTAACCCACAGCTGAGGAACCAAGTTACTGGAAAAAAGTAAAGCACATCCTCATCTTGACTGCCCTAACCTGCTGTGCTATGTAGCTACTAGGGATGAGCCGAACACCCCCCTGTTCGGTTCGCACCAGAACATGCGAACAGGAAAAAAATTTGTTCGAACACGCGAACGCCGTTAAAGTCTATGGGACACGAACATGAATAATCAAAAGTGCTAATTTTAAAGGCTAATATGCAAGTTATTGTCATAAAAAGTGTTTGGGGACCCGGGTCCTCCCCCAGGGGACATGAATCAATGCAAAAAAAAGTTTTAAAAACGGCCGTTTTTTCAGGAGCAGTGATTTTAATAATGCTTAAAGTCAAACAATAAAAGTGTAATATCCCTTTAAATTTCATACCTGGGGGGTGTCTATAGTATGCCTGTAAAGGGGCGCATGTTTCCCGTGTTTAGAACAGTCTGACAGCAAAGTGACATTTTGAAGGAAAAAACACATTTAAAACTACCGCGGCTATTGCATTGCCGACAATACACATAGAAGTTCATTGATAAAAACGGCATGGGAATTCCCCACAGGGCAACCCCGAACCAAAATTAAAAAAAAAAAATGATGTGGGAGTCCCCCTAAATTCCATACAAGGCCCTTCAGGTCTGGTATGGATATTAAGGGGAACCCTAGCCAAAATTTAAAAAAAAAATTGACGTGGGGTTCCCCCTAAATTCCATACCAGACCCTTCAGGTCTGGTATGGATTTTAAGGGGAACCCCGCGCCAAAAAAAAAAAAAAAAAAACGGCGTGGGGTCCCCCTAAAAATCCATACCAGACCCTTATCCGAGCACGCAACCTGGCAGGCCGCAGGAAAAGAGGGGGGGACGAGAGTGCGGCCCCCCCCCCTCCTGAACCGTACCAGGCCACATGCCCTCAACATTGGGAGGGTGCTTTGGGGTAGCCCCCCAAAACACCTTGTCCCCATGTTGATGAGGACAAGGGCCTCATCCTGACAACCCTGGCCGGTGGTTGTGAGGGTCTGCGGGCGGGGGGCTTATCGGAATCTGGAAGCCCCCTTTAACAAGGGGACCCCCAGATCCCGGCCCCCCCCCCTGTGTGAAATGGTAAGGGGGTACTTACCCCTACCATTTCACTAAAAAACTGTCAAAAATGTTAAAAATGACAAGAGACAGTTTTTGACAATTCCTTTATTTAAATGCTTCTTCTTTCTTCTTTCTTCCTTCATCTTCTTCTGGTTCTTCTGGCTCTTCTGGTTCTTCCTCCGGCGTTCTCGTCCAGCATCTTCTCCGCGGCGTCTTCTATCTTCTTCTCCTCGGGCCGCTCCGCACCCATGGCATGAGGGGGGAGGCTCCCGCTCTTCTCTTCATCTTCTTCTCTTCTTCATCTTCTTCTTCATCTTCTTCTTCTTCTTCTTCTTCCTTCTTCTCTTCTTCCTGTCTTCTCCGGGCCGCTCCGCAGCCATGCTGGCATGGTGGGAGGCTCCCGCTGTGTGACGGCGTCTCTTCGTCTGACGGTTCTTAAATAACGGGGGGCGGGGCCATCCGGTGACCCCGCCCCCCTCTGACGCACGGTGACTTGAGGGACTTCCCTGTGACGTCACGGGGAATGCCACAGGGAAGTCCCGTCATGTCACCGTGCGTCAGAGGGGGGCGGGGTCACCGGGTGGCCCTGCCCCCCGTTATTTAAGAACCGTCAGACGAAGAGACGCCGTCACACAGCGGGAGCCTCCCTCCATGCCACAGCATGGCTGCGGAGCGGCCCGCAGAAGACAGGAAGAAGAGAAAAAGAGAAGAAGAGAAGAAGGAAGAAGAAGAAGAAGATGAAGAAGATGAAGAAGAGAAGAAGATGAAGAGAAGAGCGGGAGCCTCCCCCCTCATGCCATGGGTGCGGAGCGGCCCGAGGAGAAGAAGATAGAAGACGCCGCGGAGAAGATGCTGGACGAGAACGCCGGAGGAAGAACCAGAAGAGCCAGAAGAACCAGAAGAAGATGAAGGAAGAAAGAAGAAAGAAGAAGCATTTAAATAAAGGAATTGTCAAAAACTGTCTCTTGTCATTTTTAACATTTTTGACAGTTTTTTAGTGAAATGGTAGGGGTAAGTACCCCCTTACCATTTCACACAGGGGGGGGCCGGGATCTGGGGGTCCCCTTGTTAAAGGGGGCTTCCAGATTCCGCTAAGCCCCCCGCCCGCAGACCCTCACAACCACCGGCCAGGGTTGTGAGGATGAGGCCCTTGTCCTCATCAACATGGGGACAAGGTGTTTTGGGGGGCTACCCCAAAGCACCCTCCCAATGTTGAGGGCATGTGGCCTGGTACGGTTCAGGAGGGGGGGGGGCCGCACTCTCGTCCCCCCCTCTTTTCCTGCGGCCTGCCAGGTTGCGTGCTCGGATAAGGGTCTGGTATGGATTTTTAGGGGGACCCCACGCCGTTTTTTTTTTTTTTTTTGGCGCGGGGTTCCCCTTAAAATCCATACCAGACTGGTATGGAATTTAGGGGGAACCCCACGTCAATTTTTTTTTTCAATTTTGGCTGGGGTTCCCCTTAATATCCATACCAGACCTGAAGGGCCTTGTATGGAATTTAGGGGGACCCCCACATCATTTTTTTTTTTTTATTTTGGTTCGGGGTTCCCCTGTGGGGAATTCCCATGCCGTTTTTATCAATGAACTTCTATGTGTATTGTCGGCAATGCAATAGCCGCGGCTAGTTTTAAATGAGTTTTTTCCTTCCAAATGTCATTTTGCTGTCAGACTGTTCTAAACACAGGAAACATGCGCCCCTTTACAGGTATACTATAGACACCCCCCAGGTACGAAATTTAAAGGGATATTACACTTTTATTGTTTGACTTTAAGCATTAATAAAATCACTGCTCCTGAAAAAACGTCCGTTTTTAAAACTTTTTTTTGCATTGATCCATGTCCCCTGGGGCAGGACCCGGGTCCCCAAACACTTTTTATGACAATAACTTGCATATAAGCCTTTAAAATTAGCACTTTTGATTTCTCCCATAGACTTTTAAAGGGTGTTCCGCGGCATTCGAATTTGCCGCGAACACCCCAAATTGTTCGCTGTTCGGCGAACTTGCGAACAGCCAATGTTCGAGTAGAACATGAGTTCGACTCGAACTCGAAGCTCATCCCTAGTAGCTACATAATGTAAGGGTTACAACACTTTTCACAGGCTGCAATTCTCCCCTTCTTTCCGTTTGGCCAGGAACTAAAGGGCAATTTTCCATCAAGGACACAGACAGCAAATTCAATAACTTGGTACTCACTATCCCGTGCCTTCTGTTCTTACAGTTTCAGAAACTTGTCATTCCCAAGCGCACTTACATACGGTCAGACTCGTTGGATTACAGTTTGTGTAGCAAATCGCAGCCTCAGGAATATGACTCGGAAGACAATTTTGCTAGGAGCCCCTGGTGGTGGTATTCCTACCCAGAGAAGAAGAAGGACATTCAGAACATCATTCAGGTGAAAAAGGCATTGTTTAGGCTATTTGGTTGTAATTATATGGTGTAGCCATATTCATCATCATTAAAGGTTTTATTAAGAAAGCCAAGAAGATCAGTCTCGCTGTAACAAGCATATACTCCCACCATACGATTGTAAATTAGAAAAAAGAGAAATTAGTCTTTGTCTTATTTTTCTCTTTTGACTGATGTACTTTAACTTTGCAGGATATAGGACTCTATCTGCTGAGTACCTGGAAAATTTTTGCTCCAATCACCTGCATAACACAAAGTAAGTGATGCTGATTCTGACTCCAAAATTGGCCAGTACATGCAGGTTAGTGTGTCTTGGTTAAGTGGCTGCTGTTGCCTTTCGCCATGTCTAGTATGCATGAAAGGACCTCAGATGCTCTGGGTGAGTATGGGTCTCCGATTTGCTGCCCAGCCTATAAGAGGAATTGTGTAACATCCAGGTAGGTGACCCCATGTTTATTTTGTGTGTATGTTATGTAGCAGCAGATCTGAACGTAATTTTATAGATGCATTTCAATATGGCATGAACACATTTTTGCAATGGAGGACTTTGTGTTTATTTTAAGTAGACCTAACTGGATGACATTTAGTTGGCTCTATGTACTGTGTATCATAAACCATTGTCATGGTTTATTTTTTAGTTTAATGAAAGCTGCAAATATGAAAATACATTAACACGATACAGCCGAACTCCAGGCACCTTACATATATTCCTCAAAAGATATAAATTAACTTGGGTGCACCAATTGTCTTTGCAAACTCATTTAAAACCTTGTAAAGTAGGGGTGACGTCATCACTGCACTGTACATATATTGTGCAGAGAGCAGAGCTGTGGGAGGGACCTATCAGACTCCACCCACTAAGACTGGCTGCAGAAAACTACAGGAGGGGGCAGAGACCAGAGCAGTCACCCTGCAAAAGGAGAGAGAGCAGCAGTGAGCGGTCTTTATTACAGGAAAAGCCTCACACTGGATTACTGCACAGATCTGAAAGAAATACTAAAAGCACACAGAGATTCAAGTAGGAACCCATATGTCTTTTGTATTTAGCATAAGAAGGGGGAGAAGGGGGAAGGGGGTTGTTGGGACTTTATATGAGGCAAATGAGAGGGTAAAGTCATTCGCCTCCATCCCTAATATTGAACCATAAATAAGAAAAGAAGGTTGGGACTTTAAATGAAGCACAACAAAAAAATACTGAGGGTCACATGATGGTAGATTCCACAGAGATATACATAAAATAAGAGGTAGTAACAAAACAACATGATAAGATAAAGAACACCTTGACAATTTATTGTACATAGTAATATCATAATTTACAACCATTATAAGGATATTAATACATATGTATATAGTAATAAAAATAGCTGTTCATAATCAACATGATTGTCATAATAACAAAGTTAATAGTTCATAGCATTGTTGATGTGGAATCTCAGAATCACATGATAGTATAGTGTAGCATAAGGCAAAGCTCTACGCGTTTCGTGGAGTCTATCCACTCATCTATCCACTCATCAGTCAATCAATCCACTCATTCTTAAAAAAGAAGAGCCTCAAAAGGGTTTCTCTTTTCCCCCTTTTTTAGATAAATTAATAAAAATGCTCATGAAAAATGCTCTTTTTGACATTAGTTTGGCCTAGGCTAGAAACCAGGAAGTAAAAAAATAAATAAAAGTTTAAAACAAGTAAATATAATAAATCTTCCTCTATAATTACTAATGCTAACAGCATAAGGAATAAACATAGTTAATGTTGATTGAGAGAGTTTCGTTCCACTTTAAACTTGGTATACACCACTAGAACTTCATCTGAAAATGTAAGTATTAGGAGACGTTCGTATGATTTTCCAATCATTAGTGGGGTCAAATCGATGTACATTTTTTTAAATGCAATGTATAGAAAATTCAAATAAGTGGGATGAATTTTTTTATGGACACACAGAGGTGGCTTGGGATTGAGCATGCACAAGTGCCCCAAGAACAAGCAGATTGCTAACGATGCTTTAAACATCTTTACAGATTTAGACTTACGTATGCGTTCGCTTCTGCGCTTCGAGCACGGAGGGATGGGGGCACTTTAAAAAAAAAAATTCTTATATATCTAACTTTTTATTTTTTATTTTTAAACTGTCCCTTAATTTTTTTTTATTCCTATTACAAGGAATGTAAACATCCCTAATATAAATAAGAATGAGAGGTCCTCTTTATGGAGAGATCTGGGGTCAAAAAGACCCCAAATCTCTCCTTTACTTTTAAAAGCAAAAAATCCCCCCAATTTTTTTTTTGATCATTTGCTTTAAAAAAAAAAAACAACTTGTTTTATTCCAGCCTAGGCCATAGAAGCGATCAAAGTGGATCTACTCTTTGATCGCCTGTGTGGCCAGCCCGCGGCACCATCTGATCATTTCTCGGGCGAACCAGCGGAAACTATAAGCCTGAGAAAAACCGATGATTGGCAGAAGGGGGGGGGGGGGCAAATCTACTGTCAATCAAGTCTTCCAGCAATGCAGATCAATGTCAATCACAATGTCCGCTGACCCGCTGAAAGAAAAGCCGACTGCCAAAACAATCCTCTCCTGATGACTGCTTGCCCGCGAATGGCAGCTCTGACAGACTATACTTAAGTATAAACAAAGGGGCTGGGCTTCATGTACCCCTTTCTCTTTCACATGGGGGGGCGTATCTGGGTGACCCCTTATTGTTAAAGAGGATATCTAGATTTCCACCATAAGCGACCCACCTACAGACCCTCACAGCCACTGGGCCAGGGTTGTAGTGAAGTGGTCCTTGTCTTCGTCCTGAAGAGGGGAGGGGGGTGAATGCATCCTTCCTGGCCTTTCAGGCTGCATGTTTGGATAAAGGTCTAATGTACACATTTCAGGAGCGGGAACGTCACAGGTTTTTTGTTTTCTTGTTTTTTTTTTTATGCATGGAATACCTAGTTAATATCTATACCAGACCCTTATCTAGAATGAAGGGAACCCCTGGGTGTTTACAAACAGAAGTAAAATGGCTAAGAACATGGCCTAAAGTAAATTTTACATTTGGCTCCCATTGACTTCAATGGGGTTGGGATTTAGCACCCGAACTTCTGTAATATTTGCAGAACCTGTCTCGAAAAACAACCAGGTATGTTTGGCTCATCCCTAAACAGAAGGGGATACTGTCATGGGGAATAAATTAGCAGGAAATGGCAGTAGAACCCTTTTATGGGATAGGATGGCAAAAGAGCCATTGTAATTCTTCAACAAATCAAATGAGTTGAAGTAATGAACCATAACTGCCTTTACAACTGCAAATAAAGCTTTCTGTTCCTTCAATATCACAAAACTGATCATCATTTCCAGAAACATTGCCGCTGTACTAAAAGTAACTATGATAAATAAGTAGAATCAACCTTTAGTAATAGTTGAGGGGAGAAAGCCAACAGACTGAGTTTTCATAAAATATTTTTTATGTTATTTCTATAATTGTATATTCATCAGGATTACGTAAAGGTCCTATGTTACTGGATGCAGGAACTCCACGTATGGCTGAGAGAAGAAAAACAGCAAAATGTATATATTCTTCACAAACCATATTCTATAGTCTTACAGCACCAGCATATAGTATAATCCAAATTCTCCTCTGTACTCTACATTTTATACTGATTGTACTGATATATCCTCCTCCTCTGTACTCTACATTCTATATACTGACTGTACTGATATATCCTCCTCCTCTTCCACACGTTACATTCTATATACCGACTGTACTGACATATAATCATCCATACCTCCCAACTTTTGAACTTGTGAATGAGGGACACTTAAGGCAAGAGCTGACCTGCGGCGAGCCACGGCAAAATGTGGGTGTGGCCAACGTCTTACCACTGAGAGGGGCTTAAGGGGCATGGTTAAACAAAACAAAGTTTCCTTGTATCTATAAAATATGCAGAGTGCAGGTTTCAAGAGTACACTACCTTACAGAGTGCAGAGTTGAGGGCTGTGCTACATACAGAGTGCAGGGTGGAAGAGTGTGCTACATACAGAGTGTCGAGTTCAGGAGTGTGCTACATACAGAGTGCAGGATTGGAGAGGACACTACGAACAGAGTGCAGGGTTGAAGAGTGTACTACATACAGAGTGCAGGGTTGAGGATTGTACTACATACAGAGTGCAGGGTTAAAAAGTGTGCTAAATACAGAGTGCAGAGTTGGGGGTGCGCTGTGTACAGAGTGCAGGGTTGAGGAGTGCCCTACATACTAAGTGCAGGGTTGAGGCACGCGCTACATACAGAGTGCAGGGTTGAGGAGCTCGCCTTGTAGAGAGTGTAGGGTTTAGGGCTGTGTTACATACAGAGTACAGTGTTCTGGAGCACGCTACAGAATGGAGTGTTGAGGGGTGTACTACATGCAGAGTGCAGGGTTGAGAAGTGCGCTACAGTATTGAGGGTTTAGGGGTGCGCTACGTACAGAGTGCAGGGTTGAGCTGTGCGCTACGTACAGAGTGTAGGGTTGAAGGGTGCGCTATGTTCTGAGTGCAGGGTTGAGGGGTACGCTATGTACTGAGTGCAGGGTCATTGGGTGCACTATGTACTGAGTGCAGGGTTGTTGGGTGCACTACGAACTGAGTGCAGAGTTGAGGGATGCGCTATGTACTGAGTGCAGGGTCGTTGGATGCGCTATTTACTGAGTGCAGGGTGGAGGGGTGCTTTATGTACTGAGTGCACGGATGAGGGGTGCGCTACATAAAGAGTGCAGGGTAGAGGGGTATGCTGTGTACAGAGTGTAGGGTTGAGGGGTGCGCTGCATAAAGGGGTTTAGGGTTTATGGGTGCGCGTGTGTAGAGTGAAGGGCTGAGGGGTGTGCTACATACAAATGCAGGGTTGAGGGGTGTGCTGTGTACTCCCAAGTTTTCCCCCAAGTACAAAGTTCTCTTCCCCCCTTCCCCCATTCCAGTGTACAGCTCTCTTCCTGCCACCAATACTCTCCCAAAAAAGTATCAGAGTGGGACTGCTGCAAAAGAGCAGCTACAACTTACCTGGAGGATTGCAGGAAACAGAAGAGACAGGTATAGCCCCTCAGATACGGCCAACCTCCCAGCGGTCCTCACACACTGCTGTCTCTAGAGAAGGGATGTCCAAACTTTTTTCAAAGAGGGCCAGATTTGATGAAATGAACATGCGTGAGGGCCAACAATTTTGTCTGACATTCTTTGAACCATTAAAATTTGGTCTAAGTGTGTTCGTCCGAGCACTAATACACTGCCCAACAAGAATTCTCTTGCCTTTGTGGCTGTGTGTGGTGAAGAGATGAGCACAGGCGTGTTATTTGGATGTGTGTATATATATATATATATATATATATATATATATATATATATATATATATATATATATATATACATATATATATATATATATATATATATATATATACATATATATACAGTGGGGCAAAAAAGTGTTTAGTCAGCCATCAATTGTGCAAAGTTCTCCCACTTAAAAAGATGAGAGAGGCCTGTAATTGTCATCATAGGTATACCTCAACTATGAGAGACAAAATGTGGAAACAAATCCAGACAATTACATTGTCTGATTTTTGAAAGAATTTATTTGCAAATTATGGTGGAAAATAAGTATTTTGTCAATATCAAAAGTTCATCTCAATACTTTGTTATATATCCTTTGTTGGCAATGACAGAGGTCAAACGTTTTCTGTAAGTCTTCACAAGGTTGTCACACACTGTTGCTGGTATGTTGACCCATTCCTCCATGCAGAACTCCTCTAGAGCAGTAATGTTTTGGGGCTGTCGCTGGGCAACACTGACTTTCAACTCCCTCCAAAGGTTTTCTATAGGGTTGAGATCTGGAGATAGGCTAGGCCACTCCAGGACCTTGAAATGCTTCTTACGAAGCCACTCCTTCGTTGCCCTGGTGGTGTGTTTGGGATCATTGTTATGCTGAAAGACCCAGCCACGTTTCATCTTCAATGCCCTTGCTGATGGGAGGAGGTTTGCACTCAAAATCTCACAATACATGGCCCCATTAATTCTTTCATGTACACAGATCAGTCGTCCTGTTTCCTTTGCAGAGAAACAGCCCCACAGCATGATGTTGCCACCCCCATGCTTCACAGTAGGTATGGTGTTCTTTGGTTGCAACTCAGCATTCTCTCTCCTCCAAACACGACGAGTTGTGTTTCTACCAAACAGTTCTACTTTGGTTTCATCTGACCATATGACATTCTCCCAGTCCTCTTCTGGATCATCCAAATGCTCTCTAGCAAACCTCAGACAGGCCCGGACATGTACTGGCTTAAGCAGGGGGACATGTCTGGCACTGCAGGATCTGAGTGTGTTACTGATGGTAGCCTTTGTTACCTTGGTCCCAGCTCTCTGCGTGTCCTTCACTAGGTCCCTCCGTGTGGTTCTGAGATTTTTGCTCACCATTCTTGTGATCACTTTGACCCCACGGGGTGAGATCTTGCGTGGAGCCCCAGATCGAGGGAGAGTATCAGTGGTCTTGTATGTCTTACATTTTCTAATTATTGCTCCCACAATTGATTTCTTCACTCCAAGCTGCTTGCCTATTGCAGATTCAGTCTTCCCAGCCTGGTGCAGGTCTACAATTTTGTTTCTGGTGTCCTTCGACAGCTCTTTGGTCTTCACCATAGTGGAGTTTGGAGTGTGACTGTTTGAGGTTGTGGGCAGGTGTCTTTTATACTGATAACAAGTTCAAACAGGTGCCATTAATACAGGTAATGAGTGGAGGACAGAGGAGCCTCTTAACCGCCCTGGCGGTATTCCCGAGTCTGGCTCGGGTTGGATTTTTTATACCAAAAGCGGTATCCCCGAGCCAGACTCGGGCTTGCATCGCAGGATCCAGGAAGAGTTTACTTACCTTGTCCCCTGGATCCTGCGATGTCCCCCCGCTGTGATCGGCGAGCCGCTGTGTCTCGCTCGATTCACAGTGCCGAGCTCCGTTCCCTGCGAGCGGTGCGACGCACGGGGACGGAGTTCGGCGGTAAATTCAAATAGTGAAACACACAGTATAGATACAGCATACTGTAATCTTACAGATTACAGTACTGTATCAAATAACTACACATCCCCTTTGTCCCTAGTGGTTTGCCCAGTGTCCTGCATGCAGTTTTATATATATAAAACTGTTCTTTCTGCCAGGAAACTGGAGATTGCCCATAGCAACCAAAACTGTCTCTTTACATCAAAAGTGGTTTTAGACCAGCTAGAAAAAAGCGATAATAAATTAGAATCACTCGCAGAATTGAGCGATAGTGATTTGTGGGGAGATCCGTCATCAAACACTAAAAGTAATAAAAGCCAAAATTCTGCAACTGAGCAAATTTCAGTGTTTTTGATTTGATTACATTATTATATAATTTTTATTATTATTATATTATTATTTGTTATAATTATTTATAGTTATTTATTATATTATAATTTTTTATTTAGTTTTTCAAACTTTATCATACCCGGGATGTCTACTAGACTCTTGTTTGGACAGATTTAAGTGAACTATTCCTAAGAATTACAGGCCTACAATATAAAACGCCAAATTTCTGTGCAAAATAATTGTACCGCTTTCAGCACCTAAAATCAGAAATAATCATACCGCCAGGGAGGTTAAAGAAGAAGATACAGGTCTGTGAGAGCCAGAAATCTTGCTTGTTTGTAGGTGACCAAATACTTATTTTCCACCATAATTTGCAAATAAATTCTTTCAAAAATCAGACAATGAGATTGTCTGGATTTGTTTCCACATTTTGTCTCTCATAGTTGAGGTATACCTATGATGACAATTACAGGCCTCTCTCATCTTTTTAGGTGGGAGAACTTGCACAATTGGTGGCTGACTAAATACTTTTTTGCCCCACTGTATATATCTTTTGTGGCCCCCAACAAATCCCTGAGCGCCGCTCAGGACTATGGATGAGCTTGGGCGTGTTGTTTGGATATACCAAATGTATCGGTGTATAACACGCACAGGCGTAGAACACGCACCTTCACTTTAAGAGGGTAGTTTCAGGAAAAAACTTACATTTTAAATAAAGAACTGTGAAGCAAAATAAAAGTCAGTTCTCATCAATGCAGTCTAATCAGTGCCCATCTGCAGCCTCACCATTGCCATGAATGCAGCCTCACTATTGCCATGAATGCAGCCTTACCATTGCAATCACTGCAGCCTTACCATTGCCATGAATGCAGCCTTACCATTGCCATGAATGCAGCCTTATCATTGCCACGAATTCAGCCTCACAAGTGCCATGAATACAGCCTCACAAGTGCCATGAATGCAGCCTCACAAGTGCCATGAATGCAGCCTCACCATTGCCATGATTGCAACCTCATCATTGCCATTAATGCAACCTCATCATTGCCATGAATGCAACCTCACCCTTGCCATGAATACAGCCTCACCATTGCCATGAATGCAGCCTTACCATTGCCATCAGTGCAGCCTGATCGATGCCCATCTGCAGCCTCGGAGGGGACAGGGAGGGGGAGGGACGAGCGTCGACAGATTACATAAAGGTGAATCTCCTGTTTAGTCGGCGGCCTCTTAAATACAAAGTCCCACCTCCTATGATAGACAGAACAGTCGTCCAATGGCACCCCAGGAGACAGGGAAAAAATCACGTGACTAGGAACTAAGAGTGTGTAAACTTTTTAACAGGGTCATTCCATTATTTCCTTTATTGCTAGGGTTTGTTTAATGATTTGTGTAATTCTGTGATGCCTAATAGTTTAATCTGAATAACATTAGACATTTTATAAAAATTTGTCCTCCCCACACTGTACATCCTAAGTGCTTAAAATATGTAACAACATATTAAACCTATTAGCATTAAATAAATAATCCATAAAAAATAAATAATAATAAAACCTAAACATTTATAAACCACTAAATTATTATGTAGTATGGAATTTTTAAACAGTTCACTCGCCCCAATTTTTTAATACATGTTAATGTAATTGTAGTGTAAGAGTTATGATTTTTATTTATATATATATATATATATATATATATATATATATATATATATATATTTATATTTATTTGTATTACATTGTAGCATATGCATTTAGTTCTATGGCTTAGAACTGGTGTGTGATGCAACTCATGGCTAGCCATGGCTCCCGGTGTAGCATTCCCTTGGTTGTCGTGTGCTTTTGTGTTAATGGGAAAGATTGGGGAGCCTGCTGTTAAAGTGAAGTTCCACCCAAAAGTGGAAGTGCTGGTTATCTGCTTCCTCCTCCCCCCCTCTGGTGCCACATTTGTATATGACAAGTACCCGTCCCCGCTTCTGGGCTGCTTCTTGGCCCCGGCAATGTCCCTCGGAAGTTCGCCCCCCCTCCTCCTTCCTCCATCACCGCACCAGTTAGAAAGTGCAGCACGCTTCACGCATGCGCAGTAGGGAACCAGCTGCACTACAGATGGAGGGACTGAAATCTCCCTCTGACGTCTGCCAGGTGGTCACATGACCACCGATCAGCAAAGTGAAATAAGGCATTTAGAAGAAGAATTTTAAAAAAGCACATACAGTAAAACCTTGGATTGCGAGCATAATTAGTTCCTAGAAACATGCACTTGTACAGTATCTCACACAAAAGTGAGTACACCCCCTCACATTTTTGTAAATATTTTATTATATCTTTTCATGTGACAACACTGAAGAAATTACATTTTGCTACAATGTAAAGTAGTGAGTGTACAGCTTGTATAACAGTGTAAATTTGATGTCCCCTCAAAATAACTCAACACACAGCCATTAATATCTAAACCGCTGGCAACAAAAGTGAGTACACCCCTAAGTAAAAATGTCCAAATTGGGCTCAAAGTGTCAATATTTTGTGTGTCCACCATTATGTTCAGGCACTGCCTTAACCCTCTTGGGCATGGAGTTCACCAGAGCTTTACAGGTTGCTACTGGAGTCCTCTTCCACTCCTCCTCCATGACAACATCACGGAGCTGGTGGATGTTAAAGACCTTGCGCTCCTCTACCTTCCGTTTGAGGATGCCCCACAGATGCTCAATAGGGTTTAGGTCTGGAGAAATGCTTGGCCAGTCCATCACCTTTACCCTCAGCTTCTTTAGCAAGGCAGTGGTCGTCTTGGAGGTGTGTTTGGGGAGGGGATCATGCTCTGCTACAGTCACAGTACATGTTGGCATTCATGGTTCCCTCAATGAACTGTAGCTCCCCAGTGCCGGCAGCACTCATGCAGCCCCAGACCACGACAATCCCACCACCATGCTTGACTGTAAGCAAGACACACTTGACACCATCTGAACCAAATAAGTTTATCTTGGTCTCATCAGACCACAGGACATGTTTCCAGTAATCCATGTCCTTAGTTTGCTTGTCTTCAGCAAACAGTTTGCGGGCTTTCTTGTGCATCATCTTTAGAAGAGGCTTCCTTCTGGGACTACAGCCATGCAGATCAATTTGATGCAGTGTGTGGCCTATGGTCTGAGCACTGACAGGCTGACCCCCCCACCCCTTCAACCTCTGCAGCAATGCTGGTAGCACTCACACTTCTATTTCCCAAAGACAACCTCTGGATATGATGCTAAGCATGTGCACTCAACTTCTTTGGTGGACCATGGTGAGGCCTGTTCTGAGTGGAACCTGTCCTGTTAAACCGTTATATGGTCTTGGCCACCGTGCTGCAGCTCAGTTTCAGCGTCTTGGTAATCTTCTTACAGCCTAGGCCAGTGATGGTGAACCTTGGCACCCCAGATGTTTTGGAACTACATTTCCCATGATGCTCATGCCCTCTGCTGTGTAGTTGAGCATCATGGGAAATGTAGTTCCAAAACATCTCATTTGCCATGAGGTGCCATGTTGAACATCCAGTGACCAGTATGAGAGAGTGAGAGCGATAACACCAAATTTAACACACCTGCTCCCCATTCACACTTGAGACCTTGTAACACTAATGAGTCACATGACACCAGGGAGGGAAAATGGCTAATTGGGCCCAATTTGGATATTTTCACTTAGGGGTGTACTCACTTTTGTTGCCAGTGGTTTAGACATTAATCGCTGTGTGTTGAGTTATTTTGAGGGGACAGCAAATTTACACTGTTATACAAGCTGTACACTCACTACTTTACATTGTAGCAAAGTGTCATTTCTTCAGTGTTGTCACATGAAAAGATATAATAAAATATTTCCACAAATGTGAGGGGTGTACTCACTTTTGTCAGCCTCCACAAGGGGATTAGAAGCAAAAAGATTATACAAGAGAAGAGAGGTGCCTCTAAGTGTAGTCAGTCTCCAATTGTGACCAGGAAGACTACCCTGCAGTACAGCGATCTGAAAGGGAGGCTTGAAGCGCTCATGAAGCACAGCGTGAAAGGGATAACATTGATGGCTTAGATGTTTTATCCATCAATCATGTGAGTTGCTAAATGTTGTACCTTCATTAAATGTAACCATATTTCTACACTTAGAGCTGCCTCTCTTCTCTTTTATACTCAGTTGTGACTTGGAGCTACTCTTATCTCAAGACATCGCTTGTGTATCAAGTCAAAATTTATTAAAAAATGTTGCTTGTCTTGCAAAACACTCTCAAACCAAGTTACTCTCAAACCAAGGTTTTACTGTACGCTGAATAGTACATTTTGTCCTAATAGAGGGGCTGGCAGTAATGGTGAGCAGTAACTTTACTGCCACTTGGAACAATAGAAAGGAAAGAATGGCTCACACACAGGAGCTGGCAGGCAGGGAGGGAGGAGGAGAAGGGGAAAGCAGCAGCTGACTGAGGCAGGTAAACTGACCATGGTAATCAGGGCTCAGTAGCCCTAATTACCGTGGTCAGGATACACAGGGGGAACACAGGAACTGGCAGGATCAACCAGGTTTTTTACAGCTTAGTAAAGGAAAAATGACACCGCACAAGCACTATGCGGTTTAACATGCTTTAAAAGAACAGGATTTTTTTGGGGGGGGGGGTTTCAGGTTACAACCATTTTAACATCCCCTCATCATTACCAAAAATTGCAATTACAAATTCATCCCATAAAGTGTTTTGCTTACCATCTGTATGCACAGGAAACCCATGAGAGGTCAAAGTTTAATGAAAGTTTGTCACATGGCAAAAATAGTTGCACCTCTACGCTTATCACCACTTCAAATCTATGCAATTAAAATCAGGTTTTCCAGATGAGGTGCCAAAAATTAGAACCGTCTTATGAAGTACAGAAGGTGGAACCTGTCTTATTTAAACCTCAAATATCTAGAGTGTGGTGTTCACTTTGCTATTCACGTGGTGGCGTTGTGATAACAAGATCAAAATTACTCTCTAAGCTCCTCAAAAAGAAGGCTGTGGATGCCCATGAATCTGGCATGGGATTTAAGATCACCAGATTAGTTGAAATTGATCTTTTTATTCTTAGCAAAATAATCTACAAGAAGTGTACATTTCAAACAACTGCTAATGTGTCCAGGACTGGCCAGCCCAGCTGATTGATGCTAAAATAAAAGTCTTCAAGAACCCCAAAATTGAATTGCAGAAACTGAAGGCGAATCTTGCAACAGCTAGTGTTAAATTGCAGGCATCTACAATGAGAAAAATATTTCAACAATTTGACCTGTATTGGAGGTGTATCTGGAAACAGCCTTTGCTGTTCAAAAAGAACATTAGAGAAAGTCTACAGTTTGAATACGTAGGCAAAGAACAGGCATTCTCAAAAAACATGATGTGGACTTATGAGTTATTACCCCACAAACAGTAGACATAATTAACACAAATCAGACAGTATTTTAGGAGAAGAATCTCATATCAACTGGAAGTATAGTAGTGGACATGTTATGGTGTGAAATTCCTTTGCTATTTCAGGGCTTGGGCAGCTTGCAGTCGTCAACTATGGATTCTGCATCATATCAGAGTGTGTGTGATGAGAATGTAAGGCCATTTTTCTAAATGTTGAACCAGACATGGATATACCAACACACTATTGATCCAAAGCACAGTAGCAAATCCACAATCCAAGAAATTAAGTGGTGTGGACTGGCCTAGTTAAAGCATTGATTTGAATCCCATTGAAATGTTGTGGCGTAATTTAAAGCTCATGCTAGGAAACCCAGAAATATTTTGCAAGGAATTTTGTATGGAGCAGTGGTCAAAAATGTCATAAATCAAAAATGTCATACTCTCAATGTCAGATTGGTAGGTAGTAACACAAAACATCTACAAGATATCATTTCTGCCAAGGGGGCCAATTCTAGCTTCTGAGGCCAAAAGTTTATTTATCATTGCTACACTACACCATGACATTTTTTTTTTTTAATAACTTAATGAAGAGGCCATTTTTGCGTTTTTATATCATCTTTATAATTAGGCACTTTTTCAATGAAAATCTAATGTCTATCTGTTCAACTAGGATGAAAAAGTCAATGGTTTCAATGGGGTGTACTTTTTACGTGACTGTACATGGTGGCTGTGAGGAAAAAGGCAAGATCCTTGAAATGTGTTGGTGTCTAATGAGGAAGACTTTGGTACTGGTGAACCCCTCTAATAATTCCAGGGCTCTTTTTTTCAGAGAATAGGTGCAGGAACTGCACCTTTCTGAGTCACTTCTTATCTCCACCCCCTACCCACCTCTGAGCACCGTTGCTTGGTTTCATCCCCCTACCCACCTCTCAGTACTGCCCCTTTTAGAGAGTACAGAGCCAAGTATAACTTTGTGGTGCTAAGTAATTTGTATGAAATTTGTTAATGATAGCAAGAAATGTAGTAAAATAGATTCCCCACAGCCAGCAGAAATAGACCCCTCAGCAACAATAGATTCACTCAGAATCACCCCCTAGCAACAATGGACCCCCACAACAAAATACCACCCAGCAGCAACAACAGATCTCCCAGCAGCCAGCAACAATAGACCCCCTCCATCAATAGTAGATCTCTTCCAGCAATAATTGACCCACCAGGAACAATAGACCGCCACTCAAAAATAGATCCGCTCCAGCAACAATAGACCCTCCAGCCCACCCCAGCACCCCTTGCCATTACATACATTCAGTGCTGGAGGTGCCGGAACTGCGTTCCCCCGCGTCCCCCGCTGAAAAAATGCCCTGAATAATTCTATATCTACATCTCAAAGTACATTAGTGTGAAGGTCTCTGACATTTGTAGTCATTGGGAAGAATTCTCCTGTGCAGATAGCTAAAAAGATCATTGGTGTCAGTGGTTATTCATCTGAGAGGCAGAAGTTGCTCATTGGTCAAGGAACCCCTAGCAACCTCTGGAGGAACCCTGGGCTTCTTTGGAGCGGTGGTTTAGAAAGGCTGCTGTACACTCTGTCATTGTGTTTTGTCTTCTAGTAATAACTCCCTTATCATGGCCATGAGCTATAAAGGGCTAAATATATGGCTCACAAGTAACCAGACAGAATTAAACCCTTTGGTAGATTGGACAGGCCACATATGTGTAACTCAATTGTATATTTAGCTGTCCAGCTTATATTGAGCTTTAGATTTCAATAAAACTTATCCGTTTCAATAAATCAAGACATTGTAAAGCGGAGCATTTCACTTTCCAATAAGTTTTCACTTTGCAAAGCGCATGAGGTAAAGCAAAATTCATTTTGCAAATAATATCCAGTAATGTACAAATAAAACAAAAACAATAGGATTTATGCTTCTGCATGACTGGATGATTGAAATCAGCTCCACATTCACTAATGTGCAAACAAAAATCTATTTCGTTTTACATTTCTTTACACATACAGTAATTGGGTACTAATTGGAAAGTGTGTTTTCACTTGTTTTACCTCATTCACTAAGAGAAAGGGATTTTCACCTTGCAAAGTGAAAATCATTTAGTAAATCGAGGTCAGTTGATTTATTAGAGAATTAGAGCATGTTCAATTTGCAAGGAAAATACCAATTCATGAAAAACAGAAGCCATCAAAAGAAAACTGTTCATTGCATGCAGGAAAATTCATAATTCCACATCAATCAGGTATGTATATTTGTGAGGTTTTTTTTATAAAGGTAAAGTGATAAACGTACAGAAAATAATGTGTGCCATTTTATTTTATAAATTGAAGCAAAAAGAAATACAGTCCTAAAAGACTAAAAAAAGTTCTGTTAAATCATAATCAAACATATCATTTTTTATTTCTACTCGATAATTTGTTTTAGTAAATCACAGCGACACCGTCAGACTTGTACTCTCAAAGAAAGAAAAACTCATCTTTTGGTAATGTGGGAGATATATAAAGTTGATGTATTCAAGGTATAGAAAATTTACATTGAGCTGACAGTATGAAGATTTGGGTGTACAATGTTTTCATATTATGAATGTATTGGCATCTTTGTTTGGCAGGAAGAGAGAGAAAAGTGGTGCAAAAGCCAGGTGCTAGAAAACCAGCTGCAAAATCAGGTGTCTTGAAGTGTGCATCACAACCGTAAATATATATCCTCCACACTATACATTCTACTGATATATCCTCCTCCTCCACCGCACTCTACATTCTATATACTGACTACTGATATATCCTCCTCCACACTCTACATTTTATATACTGACTGTACTGATATATCCTCCTCCACACTCTACATTCTATATACTGACTGTACTGATATATCCTCCTCCTCCGCCACACTCTACATTCTATATAGTGACTACTGATATATCCTCCACCACACTCCACATTCTATATAGTGACTACTGATATATCCTCCTCCACACACTACATTCTATATACTGACTGTACTGATATATCCTCCTCCTCCACACTCCACATTCTATATACTGACTGTACTGATATATCCTCCTCCTCCTCCACACTCTACATTCTATATACTGACTGTACTGATTAATCCTCCTCCTCCTCAACACTATACATTCTTATATACAGACTGTACTGATACATCCTCCTCCTCCACACTCTACATTCTATATACTGACTGTACTGATATATCCTCCTCCTTCTCCGCACTCTACATTCTATATACTGACTGTACTGATATATCCTCCTCCTCCGCACTCTACATTCTATATACTGACTGTACTAATATATCCTCCACCACACTCCACATTCTATATAGTGACTACTGATATATCCTCCTCCACACACTACATTCTATATACTGACTGTACTGATATATCCTCCTCCTCCACACTCTACATTCCTTATACTGACTGTACTGATTAATCCTCCTCCTCCTCAACACTATACATTCTATATACTGACTGTACTGATATATCCTCCTCCTCCACACTCTACATTCTTATATACAGACTGTACTGATACATCCTCCTCCTCCTAAGCACTCTACATTCTATATACTGACTGTACTGATATATCCTCCTCCTCCACACTCTACATTCTATATACTGACTGTACTGATACATCCTCCTCCTCCTAAGCACTCTACATTCTATATACTGACTGTACTGATATATCCTCCTCCTCCGCACTCTACATTCTATATACTGACTGTACTGATATATCCTCCTCCTTCTCTGCTCTCTACATTCTATATACTGACTGTACTGATATATCATCCTCCTCCACACTCTACATTCTATATACTGACTGTACTGATATATCCTCATCCTCCACACTCTACATTCTATATACTGACTGTACTGATATATCCTCCTCCTCCTCCACACTCTACATTCTATATACTGACTGTACTGATATATCCTACTCCCCACTCTGCATCAATGGAGGCTGGTGCTCAAAATTTTTTTTTTTTGGGGGGGGGAATAAACTCAAAAATACTGGAAACCCCCCATCAATTGCAGCCTCACTGTGCCCATCATATGCAGCCACTTGTGCCCATCATATGCAGCCACTGTGCCCATCATATGCAGCCATTGTGCCCATCAAACGCAGCCACTTGTGCCCATCAAACTCAGCCACTTGTGCCCATCAAACGCAGCCATTGTGCCTGTCAAATGCATCCTTTGTGCCCATCAAACGCAGCCACTTGTACCCATCAAATGCAGCCACTTGTGCCCATCATATGCAGCCACCTGTGCCCATTATATGCAGCTACCTGTGCCCATTATATGCAGCTACCTGTGCCCATCAAATGCAGCCACTGGTGCCCATCAAATGCAGCCACTTGTGCCCATCATATACAGCCACTTGTGCCCATCATATACAGCCACTTGTGCCCATCAAATGCTGCCACTTGTGCCCATCAAATGCAGCCATTTGTGCCCATCATATACAGCCACTTGTGCCCATCAAATGCAGCCACTTGTGCCCATCATATGCAGCCACTTGCCCATCAAATACAGCCACTTGTGCCCATCATATGCAGCCACTGTGCCCATCATATGCAGCCATTGTGCCCATCAAACGCAGCCACTTGTGCCCATCAAATGCAGCCATTTGTGCCCATCATATGCAGCCACTTGCCCATCAAATGCAGCCATTTGTGCCCATCATATTCAGCCACTGTGCCCATCATATGCAGCCACCTGTGCCCATCAAATGCAGCCCATCAAATGCTGCCACTTGTGCCCATCAAATGCAGCCACTTGTGCCCATCATATGCAGCCACTGAGCCCATCATATGCAGCCACCTGTGCCCATCATATACAGCCACTTGTGCCCATCAAATGCAGCCACTTGTGCCCATCATATGCAGCCACTTGCCCATCAAATGCAGCCACTTGTGCCCATCATATGCAGCCACTGTGCCCATCATATGCAGCCATTGTGCCCATCAAATACAGCCACCTGTGCCCAACATATGCAGCCACCTGTGCCCATCATATGCAGCCACCTGTGCCCATCAAATGCTGCCACTTGTGCCAATCAAATGCAGCCACTTGTGCCCATCAAATGCTGCCACTTGTGCCTATCAAATGCAGCCACTTGTGCCTATCATATGCAGCCACTTGCCCATCAACTGCAGCCACTTGTGCCCAGTATATGCAGCCACTGAGCCCATCAAATGCAGCCACTTATGCCCATCAAATGCAGTCACTTGCCCATCAAATGCAGCCACTTGTGCCCATCAAATGCAGTCACTTGCCCATCAAATGCAGCCACTTGTGCCCATCAAATGCAGCCATTTGCCCATCAAATGCAGCCACTGTGCCCACCTACCCCCCCCCCCCCCGCACTCGTGAGGTTTGCGGCTCTGGCAGCCACCTTTAGTAAACCAACCCCACAGTATGCGAGCCAGGATTGACTACAGAGCTTTCCAATGTATAGGAGACTTGGCCGTCTGTATCACATTTTTCAATTCATCTATCTTCATTTATCACAGTTGTGCACGACTGAGACATTTGTTTCACTTTGTTAAAGTGGTGTTCCGGCTGAAATTATACTTTTTAAATAAAAATACCCCTATAATACACAAGCTTAATGTATTCTAGTAAAGTTAGTCTGTAAACTAAGGTCTGTTTTGTTAGTTTATAGCAGTAGTTTGTTATTTTATAAACTTACAGCAGGCCGTGGCCATCTTAAGTGTGGGCATCTGAAGCCAGACCGTATTTCTTCCTGGATCTCATCCTTGCAGATCTCGCACATGCTCAGTGCAGCACAAGCAGTGTAATAGGTTTCAGGTCAGGTTTCCATAGCAACTGCAGTTTTAGAGGAAGTTGCCGCCCCACGTGCTCAGTGCAGCACAAGCAGGGTAATAGGTTTCAGGTCAGGTTTCCATAACAACGGCAGTTTCAAAGGAAGTTGCCGCCCCTTCCCAGAAGGCATTGCAAACAGGAAATGATACGATGGGCCGCGGCCAGGGAGGAGGAAGTGAAAAATAAATACAGCAGATATACAGTAAGTGCTGAGAAAAAAAAATAAAAAATATCCAATTTGTTTACGATGCACAGTTTAGTGAGGGATGCTGAAGAGTTGTAAAAGTGGGTGGAACTCCACTTTAAGTTAATAATTTCATCTCATCATATTCCTTATGTTAGAATGATTAATTTTCGGAATTTGTTTTGTATATTCAGATCGAATCATAACATAACGAATTAAACCAAAATTATTTTTGTTCAATTCGCTATGTTATGATTCAGAGAGTCTGATGGATCCAACTCCATCCAATCCAAAATAAGAATCATCATCTTCTTTCACTTTTATCCTTACTGTATTTATTGCAATATGTTTCCATTTCGTATGCAGTGCAATTTTTTAGAATAAAGAAAAATGTTAATGGAACATAGAATTAAATGGATCCAAATCAATTTGGATCATTCGTTATGTCTTTGCGTTTATTGGATGCTTCAAACATTAACATTAAAGGGGTTGTAAAGCTTCCCATTGTTTCACCTTAATGCATCCTATGCATTAAGGTGAAAAAACATCTGATTCTTACAGGTCCCCCCAGCCCCCCCGTTTACTTACCTGAGCCCTCGAAAGTCCTGCATCGTGAACGCGTTGGCTTCTCGGCCCGGGCTTCTCGGCTCTTCTCGGCTCTTCATTAGATAGATTGATAGCAGCGCAGCCATTGACTCGCGCTGCTGTCAATCAACTCCAATGATGCGGCGCCCCGGGGGGGGGGGCGAGTCCTGTAGTTGGCGGCTATGAACGCCAAATACAGGACTTGGGAGTGTGTCCCCAAGGTAACCCCCCCCCCGGGAGAGCGCTTCCCAGAGGGGGTTATCAGAAGCAGGGAGGAGCCGAGACAGCTGCCGAGGGACCCCAGAAGACGAGGATCGGGGCCACTCTTTGCAAAACGAGCTGCACAGTGGAGGTAAGTATAACATGTTTGTTATTTTAAAAAAAAAAGAAAAGTGAAGCTTTAGTATCACTTTAAGTCCAGATGAAACAAATGAATACAAATACATTTTGTTGTTTCATTATAATTTATTTTGGATTCTTTGAAATCCATTACTTATGTGATTTGGAGATTCGGATGCCATGGACATTGAGAACGTCCATGGCATCCAAAAAGCGTCCCTCTACATCAAAAGCGTTTTTTGACCAGCTAGAAAACAGCGATAGTAAATTAGAATTACTTGCAGAATTGAGCGATAGTTTTTCGTGTGGAAAATTCGCCATCAGACACTGAAAGTGACGACAGCAACAATTCTGCAACTGAGCAAATTTCAGTGTTTTTGATTTGATTACATTATTGAATAACATTTATTATTGTTATATTATTATTGTTGTAATGATTTATAGTTATTTATTATATTATAATTTAAGATTTTGTGTTTTAAACTTTATCATACCCGGGATTTCTACTAGACTCTTGTTTGGACGGATTTAAGTGAGTCATTACTAAGAATTACAGGCCTACAATATAAAATGCCAAATTTCCATGCAAAACAATGTACCGCTTTGAGATTCAAGAATCAGACATAAGCATACTGCCAGGAAGGTTAAGTGCTGTGTTTGGACCGTGCTGTGGTGCTCTTGCCTTACATTGTATTTTCTCCCAATAAATGAATCAAAAAATGTAGTGCAAAGTCCCCATAGCAGGGTCCTGCTGAGGGGCAACCCCACTCCTCAATCAATGATTATATTTCACGTGTGTGGCCTCACTCATGACTTCCTAGACAAAATTTCCATGAGGTCCCACCTCTTCCTGCAAGTAACACATGCAGGGGGAAGGCACATCACAGCACACCTTTAACCCCTTCCACCAATCAGAGGAAGCCTTGTAGTCATTCATATTTATTGATTATATATTTTTTATATAAATAAATAAATATATATATATATATATATATATATATATATATATATATATATTTATTTATTTATTATATATTTATTATTCATTCAAATTACAAAGCTTTCTGTGAATGGCTGAGCAGTGCTAAGCCTGATTTAATATTCTTCCGGGAGCGGGCGGGAAGTCTCTGTACCCCTGATGGAACATAGCACTAATCAAAGAAATGTGAAGCACTATCATCCTACTAGCTCAAATAATTGCATATAATTCAAACACTTGTTGACTAATTAATGATATAGACGTGGCAATAGTGGTGATGACCCCTCATAGGTCAACAAAAAATAAGGCAATTATAGTTTATAGTGACAAAGTGTTATATGTAACTATAAACTATAATTGCCTTTTTTTTTGGTTGTTGTTGACCTATGAGGGGTCATCACCACTATTGCCACGTCTATATCATTAATATCCAACAAGTGTTTACATGTAGTTATTTGAGCTAGCAGGCAGTGGCGGCCTGTCCATAGGGGGTGCACGGGTGCCGCCCCCTATCCATGCGTCCAGGACCCTGATCTACATGCAGGGCACCAGACGCATGGATTCCAATCTGGGTTTTTTGGGGTTTTTTGACGCACGTGATTAGAGCCAGAGGCTCTAATAGGATTCAAGAAAGGGTGAGCTTGGAGCGCAGAAGCCCACTCAGTTGTGTGACAATAGCAAATTAATATTCGCTATTGTAACACTGATTCTGCTCCCAGACAATCAGGAAGCAGATCCTGAGACCCGTCACCCGATTGGCTGAAAGGAGATCCGATTAGATTGGCCGACAGGAGGAGGAGGGAGAAGACGCAGGGGAAGTAGGGAAGCAGCTGCCTGTAGCCCGGAGAGAAGCCGCCACCGCCCGCCGCCTGGAGTGCTTCCCGCGAGATGGGGTAAGTGCAGGGCCCCGAATACAGACTGACCGATCTGGGGGTGGGGGGGTGCCGCCTGTGACCCGACCGACCGAGGAGGTGGCGACGGTCGTTTGCCCCCCCCCCCAAAAAAAAAACACCAGCCACCACTGCTAGCAGGATAGGTAGCACATTTCTTTTTTTTATATGTGGGAACACAGTCGGTGTTAAGCAGCAACCTTGAGTATACTTGTTTTGTTTATTTATTTACACATACCCATAGTAGCGTGGAAGTTTGACCACATTTTTTTGGAACATAGCACTGTATACTTATGTAGCTGATACTACAGTTTATACAGTGCCCACAGAAGGCACATATGTTGGTGAAGTAAATAGTTAATTTGGACGAGCTTAGCCCAAATAATCTATTTACAGTGAAATTAAATCTGGAGCTTTAAAATATATAGCAAGAGTTGCTGGCCATTGGCAAACTTCAGTCACTCCTTTGTAAAATGACACAGACAATGTACTGTTGCAATGGAGTTGATTTACTAAAGGCAAATAGACTGTGCACTTTGCAAAGTGCAGTTGCTCCAGAGCTTATTAAAGCTTATTAAAGCTTTTTTTTATTGCACGTGATTGGTTACTCTTTGCAAAGTGAAGCTGTACCTAATTTACTAAGCTCTGGAGAGAATTCTATTTGCCATTAGTAAACCAACTCTGATGCAATTACTAGTTTCATTCATATGTATGCCCTTGATCTGCATATAACATCAGTTAAAAAAACTACAAGTAAAACAACTATTATTATTTTTTTAATAAATGTACCGTAATCCAAATCCAATGTACAGTGCCTTAAAAAAGTATTCATACCCTTGAATTTTTCCACATTTTGTCATGTTACAACCAAAAATGTAAATGTATTTTATTGGGATTTTATGTGATAGACCAACACAAAGTGGCACATAATTGTGAAGTGGAAGGAAAATGATAATTAGTTTTTTATTTTTTTTTTTACAAATAAATATGTGAAAAATGTGGCGTGCATTTGTATTCAGCCTCCTTTACTCTGTTATTCTATCTCTCGATGTTAAAATAAACATGCCATAAAATTTCTTTGCCAGTGGGCAAACTTACAAAATCAGCAGGGGATCAAATATTTTTTTCCCTCACTGTACCACCAAAAGAAAGCTCTATTTGTGTGAAAAAAAATTATATAAATTTAATTTAGGTAAAGTGTTGCATGACCGAGCAATTGCCAGTTAAAGTAGCTCCAAATTGCTGAGAGCCTGAGCCAGCTGCCAATCCAGGCATATCTGGGTTGATTCTCACCATATGGTTGGGACCTTTTCAGAGCCTCTGTGATGTTAGCTAATAGCGGGCTCTAGCCTGCTGTTTTCTGAAAACGGATTACAGGAGTACAGAACAAACTGCACTCCTGTGATCCATAGGAGAAGTACAGCCAATATAAGCTTTGACTATGCTTCTCCTTTAACCGCTTGCCAACCGCCCGCCGTCGTTTGACGGCGTCAGAATGGCTCCCCTGCGCGAATCGCCGCAGCTGTACGGCAGCCGCTTTAAGGGGTATAGGGCCAAGCGCGCCCGCCGCGGTACTGGGGAGCCGATGCACGTGCCCGGCGGCCGCGATGTCAGCCGGGCACACACGATCACTCCTGATGGAGCCAGAACAAGGAAACACACAAATCCACGTTCTGATAGGGGAGAGCAGACAGATTGTGAGTTCCTAGTATATAGGAACACCAATCAGTCTCCTCCCCTAGGCAGTCCCATCCCCCTACCGTTAGAACACACCGAGGGAACACAACCCCTTGATCGCCCCCTAGTGTTAACTCCTTCCCTGCCAGTGACATTTATACATTAATCAGTGGCTATTTTTAAAAATCGCAGATCGCTGCCATTACTAGTTAAAAAAATATAATAAAAATGCCATCTATCCCCTATTTTGTATAAATTGACGCTATAACTTTTGCGCAAGCCGATCAAACCGCTTATTGTGATTTTTTTTACCAAAAATATGTAGAAGATTACATATCGGCCTAAAATGGGGAAAAAAAAAATATTTTAAAAAAATGGGGATATTTATTATAGAAAAAGTAAAAAATATTGTGTGTTTTTTTTTTTTAATTGACGCTTTTTTTGTTTATAGCGCAAAAAATATTGATTTACTATGGGGGTGATTTACTAAAACTGAAGTGTGCAAAATCCAGTGCAGCTGTGCATAGTAGCCAATCAGCTTCTAACTTCAGCTTGTTCAACTAAGCTTTGAAAATAAAACCTGGAAGCTGATTGGTTTCTATGCAGAGCTGCACCAGATTTTGCACTCTCCAATTTTAGTAAATCAACCCCTGTGTATACAGTACAATGAACATCTTTTTAAATGGATGATACATCAAGAGTTTGTGGATGTTCAAAGGATTTTTCTATTTAAGATTGGATGTATACATTCTCTTTGATGGCTAGCTGCAGGTTTTAACATTTTTTTTTACTGCTATACCAGGATCTGGATAATATCCAGATATTTTGCTCAGTTGTGCAACCATACTATGAATTGAGATATGTTGGTGGCTCTTATCATATTCATAGCATCGTTTTTATGATTTCTAGAGATTAGAATTGATAATGTATGATTTAGCATTCATAAATGATTTTAGGATTGTTTTATGCGAATCATAAAGATACGTTTTTATATTGGATGTATCCACCATTTAATTCTATGGAGTCATAAAGATACATTTTTATATTGGATGTATCCACCATTTAATTCTATGGAGTCATAAAGATACATTTTTATATTGGATGTATCCTCCCTTTAATCTTCTTTAAAAATTGAGTCTATTGCAATCATATATGGAGGATGAAAAGTTTGCTGTTTTTGTGTTTCAATATACTTACCCAATGACTCCAGACCTAGGCAGGGAGTGTTGTAGTCTTTCCTTTTTTTTCAAAATGTTATTTTATTAAAGTTTTATTGAGAGTAAACAAAGTACAGAATGTAATATATTTTACAAATACAGAAGAATTTACAAATAGGTGTTCCACCAATTAATTCAGAAAATATGAGAAGCCAAGATGTACAATAAGTAACCTGAACCCTTGTTGCTAGGCAGTATTCCTAATCTGCCTGTTCCTATCCTGCTGCGTCTTCTGCTCCTAGTTGAGTGGCCCCGTTGCCTTCTGGGAACTGTGTGTGCTCCCAGAAAACCACGGAGCCATTCACAGATCGCCGCGCCGCTCGCGCTTGCGCAGTAGGAAACTGGCAGTGAAGCCGCAAGGCTCCTCTGCCTTTTTCCCTTACCTAGGATGGTGGTGCCGGGACGGGTCAGCCTTGGGCGGCCGACATCGCGGGCACCCAGGACAGGTAAGTCTACTTATTTAAAGTCAGCAGCTACAGTGTTTGTAGCTGCTGACTTTAAAATTTTTTTTTAGCTGGCAGGAATCCCGCTTTAAATATAGGGATATAAATGCCTCTAAAACATACCGTGTTTCCCAGAAAATAAGACCTACCCTGAAAAAAAGACCTAGCATTATTTTCCAGGAGGACTGTAATATAAGCCCTACCTCAAAAATAAGCCCTAGTTTAAAATGCTTGTAAAATCCTAAAATCCACTCTATTACAGTAGTATATAATGTACAATATGTGTGTTTCTGTAATATAATTGCGGGGAAGAGAGCTCCCGTGGGTCACAGAAGCGCAGAGCAGCGCTAACAGAGGTATTTGGCACAATTATATTACAGAAACACACACATTGTACATTATATACTACTGTAATAGAGTGGATTATTGGATTTTACAAGCATTTTAACTCAGTTCACACTGGGGATTCCTATCAGGCAGGGAGAGAGAGGGGGGGAGAAGACCGCACATTACATGGTAAGACCTACCCTGAAAATAAGCCCTGCTGTGTCTTTTGTTGCCAAAATTAATATAAGACCCCGGCTTATTTTTGGGGCAACGCGGTACAATAAGGAGAGATAAAAATAAAATGAAAAATATTATGCAATGGGAGGTTCAGATCTTAAACCAAATTTTGTCAAATATTTATATTATGTAAGTTGTCTTTCTTTTTTGTCTGTTTGTGAAATCAAATGTCACATCCTCATTTCATCTGATCTCATCTGATTTGATATGATATTTTAAATTGCAGAAAGAACTTGTCGTTACTCACGGTATTCAGTAGTAGAGTAATATAATTTTTTATACAGTGTGAAATTTTTAATTTTGCATATAAAGCAAAAAGTGCATATACTGTGCACAGTGCACTATATTGGTAACTATATTTTGAGTATTTGTATATACGTTATTTAAAAAAAAAAAAAATACATGTATTGACTTCTTTTCCCAGCAGATATGTCGCCGCGAATGGCAGAGTCATCTCCACTTTTAATCAGTTTATATCCTGCAGCACCTGGAGCCCCTGCACCGCCAGGTGTCATATCACAAATCTATATATATAACATATATTTTTATAGGTATTTTTATGTGTATATATATATATATATATATACACACACTGTATTACTGTATACACAGTAGGTTGATATACTTCTATATCCTCTGCACTCTACATTCTAAATTCTGACTTTAACAACATATCTTCCTCCTCTACACTCTATACATTCTATATTTTCTTTTTATATATTCTTTATTTATACATTCTCCCTGATTTAACATACACATTTTTTCAAACTCTTTCAATGTAAACATTTTCATGTGTCAAACATCACTCATTATATTAATTTTATTTATTTTTTTATTTGTATTGAGTTGCTATTTACCCTAGAATAGAGTTTTGTCCAGTGGTAAGCACTGGCTCCCTTCTCATACCAAATAAATATAGGTCCAAAATTATTTTGTGAACTAAGGATTATATTTCTTGCATGTACAAGAAATGCAGGGCTAGGCAGGGGGTTGCCAGCTGGGCTTATTATGGGCACAGCATTCTATAAGTCCAATTAGAAGATGAGGTATGCCAGCAGAGATCTACTCCATGCTTAGCATGATCAGAAAGACAAGGTGACTGGCAGGCGTATAGATATGATGCTGCCTCCGGCTCTGGGTATTTCTGTATGTGATCAGGTGAAGGAGACTCTGGGCTCTTCTGATTACATCTTTTGGTCAATGATTGCAGAAAGAATGTTGCTGTCGGCATCTTTGACACTGAAATATTAGCTAGCACAATTCACACTATTTATAAAAAAATAACAGATCTACTGCTAGAATTGACAGGTAATTAAAATATAATAAAGGGGCACTCAGAGAAAAAGAATTGGCTGGGTGAACACTGGTGATAAACTGCAGCATGTGTTTTTTTTTTTTTTTTTTTTTCTTTTTGTGCTTGTTTAACACTTTGAACACTTCAGGATTTGCAACGTATAAGATACAGTGATACCTCAGTTCACGAACGCTTCTGTTCATGAACAACTCGGTTCGCGAACAGAAACAGAATAGTTCACAAAAACTTGCTTCGGTTCGGAAACACGTTCATATTGAGAAGAGCAATGCAAGATGAGTGTCTTATGCCGCGTACACACGACAGGTTTTGCCGTCGGAATAAACTCTGAAGGTTTCTCCGACGGAACTCCGACAAAAATCCATTCAAGCGGTCTAGCCTACACACGGTCAAACCAAAGTCCGACCGTACAGAACGCGGTGACGTACAGCACGTACGATGGGACTAGAAAAAGGAAGTTCAATAGCCAGTAGCCAATAGCTTTGGTCTCGTACTTGCTTCAGAGCATGCGTCGTTTTTGGTCCGTCAGAACAGCATACAGACGAGCGGTTTTCCCGATAGGAATTGGTTCCGCCGGAAATATTTATAACATGTTCTATTTCTAGGTCCGTCAGAATTTTCGAAAAAAAAAAAGTCCGATGAGCCACAGACACGATCGGAATAGACGATTCCGTCGTACTTTTTCTGTCGGAGATTCCGCTCATGTGTACGCGGCTTTAGGCCAACCAGTCCACTCAGATAGGAGTTTCTGCCCCCCCCCCCCCCCCCACCGACTACCATGAGAGTGGGCTCACTTGATTGGGAATCATGGAAAAACAGTTCATGTTAATTCTACAACATTATCATGCGTTCAGATGATCAGCACAGTGCTGTTTTCTGGCTCTTAGATTAGTCATTTAAATTAGGGTTCGGGATTGTTTCAAACAAGGATTAAAGAGGAGCTATAGCTTTTTTTTCTTTTTAGAAAATGTTCAGCTTTCAGCGCTCTCACACTTTGAATGCCAATTACTCAGTCATGCTACACTGTACCCAAACAAAATTTTTTATAATTTTTTTCACACAAATAGAGCTTTCTTTTGGTAGTGTTTAATCAGCACTGGGTTTTTTTATTTTTTGCCACATAAGTGAAAAAATCAAACATTTTGAAATGGGGTGCGCACGAGCGTCGTGCATGAGGACAGTGCATGTGACCGGCTGTGATTGGACACAGCCAGTCACATGGTAAAGAGACATTTTTATTGGCTCTTTACACTGAACTGGGATGGGCTGTGTCCCGAGGGACAGACCTCATCCCCGATCACCACGCTGCGGGCCCCCGGGGGCTCAGAGAAGAACGAGATGACATCATATAATGGCGAGAACGAGATGACATCATATAATGCCTGCCCAGGATGGGAGAGTGTTCCTGTCGGCGTCATTTTACTATGGGCCAGTATGGAAGCTGTTTAAAGTGGTTAAAGTGGTTGTATGCCCACTGCAGTGATTGGCCTCAAGTGATACACAGAGATTAAACAAATCCTCCTACATAAGTTTGACCTGTTTATCTGCAGCCATCTCTTCTCTATAACTACTCAAAGTCCAGAAATTGTACAGATTTTTTTAGCTCCAGAAAGCAGGGGGTGGGGATCTGACATCAAACACTACACGGCATAGAGCACAACGCTCAGTGTATTCTGACACCTTAGTTAAGGAAATGGGCACACCCCCTCTATGCAGTTACATAGTTACATAGTTAGTCAGGTTGAAAAAAGACACGAGTCCATCTAGTTCAACCATAAAAAATAAATAAATAAATAAAATAAAAAATATCATACAATCCCATATACCCACAGTTGATCCAGAGGAAGGCGAAAAAAAACTGAGAAGAACAGGATCCAAATTCCTTCCTGATCCCAGAGAGGCAATCATATTTTCCCTGGATCAACTTTACGTAGAAATGTTAGTACCCAGCTATATTATGTACATTTAGGAAAGAATCCAGGCCTTTTCGTAAAGCAATCTACTAAGCTGGCCAGAACCACCTCTGGAGGGAGTCTATTCCACATTTTCACAGCTCTTACTGTGAAGAAACCTTTCCGTATTTGGAGATGAAATCTCTTTTCTTCTAGACGTAAAGAGTGCCCCCTTATCCTCAGTGTTGACCGTAAAGTGAATAACTCAACACCAAGTTCACTATATGGACCCCTTATATATTTATACATGTTGATCACATCCCCCCCTAAATCTCCTCTTCTCAAGAGGGAAAAGATTCAGTTCCTCTAATCTTTCCTCATAGCTGAGTTCCTCCATGCCTCTTATCAGTTTGGTTGCCCTTCTCTGCACTTTCTCCAGTTCCCCGATATCCTTTTTGAGAACTGGTGCCCAAAACTGAACTGCATATTCCAGATGAGGTCTTACTAATTGTTTGTACAGGGGCAAAATTCTCTCTCTCTCTCTGGAGTCAATACCTCTCTTAATACAAAGGACTTTGCTTGCTTTGGAAACCGCAGCTTGGCATTGCATGCTATTATTGAGCTTATGATCTACCAAAACCACCAGATCCTTCTCCACCATTGATTCCCCCAGTCTCATAGAGAAACATGCACAGCTGAGGATTTTATTCACCTGCTGTGTGCAGAAAGGGGTGTCGTGTCCGTCTCCCGGGATCGTCTGGTGTCCACATAGACGGTCAAAAGTGACTTTTATAAAGGGTATAAAGGTACGAGAGCTTAAATGGTTAAGGAAGCTTTTTCATTCACCCATTTCTAATTTTTTTTCATGTATTATTTTTTTTTTTTTTATTTGATCCTGAACCTTTGTGTAGTCTTTATCTTTTTATAAAACATTTGCTCTGTTATAAACTAGATATTAGCAAGATCCTTTAACATCCTCATAACATGGAGCATCTGGCTAGGGCTTTGGATCTTAGAATCCTAAAGCCTTTGCCACTCCACAATTAAAGTATTTTTCAATTTGCATTCTCGCTTTGTTTTGGTAGGATTTTGGCATTAACATTTAGTTGTGTACTGTATATATCTATTGGGTCATTGAGTTAAGTCGGGCTCACACATATGCAAACTTGATGCGGATTACCTTGCATCCAATTCGCATGACAGGAGAGTGTCACTCAATGGAGCCGGTTCACACAGCTCTGTGGCAGCCACGGTCCACTTTGAACAAGAGTCCTGTGCATCTTCTGGTTCGATTCAGGTGTGAATTCAGGCAAGTAGTATTCGGACCTGGTTCGCACCTGATTCGGTGAACAGAGCCTAATGCCCCGTACACACGGTCGGACATTGATCGGACATTCCGACAACAAAATCCTAGGATTTTTTCTGACGGATGTTGGCTCAAACTTGTCTTGCATACACACGGTCACACAAAGTTGTCGGAAAATCCGATCGTTCTGAACACGGTGACGTAAAACACGTACGTCGGGACTATAAATGGGGCAGTGGCCAATAGCTTTCATCTCTTTATTTATTCTGAGCATGCGTGGCACTTTGTGCGTCGGATTTGTGTACACACGATCGGAAATTCCGACAACGGATTTTGTCGTCTGAAAATTTTATAGCCTGCTCTCAAACTTTGTGTGTCTGAAAATCCGATGAAAAATGTGTGATGGAGCCTACACACGGTCGGAATTTCTGACAACAAGGTCCTATCACACATTTTCCATCTGAAAATCCGACCGTGTGTACGGGGCATTAGTATCTGAATGTTTTATGTATATGTTTTTATATATGTGTGTGTATATATATATATATATTTAAAATTATGACCCCAAGTGAAAAAAAAAAATCTGCTGTGTGCGTATAATTTCGTTTTATCTCCATATGCTATTTTCCAGTTTGCCAAAACTGTAGCATATGTCCGATCCTTATTTGTATATTTAGAGCAGGGATATGCAATTAGCGGACCTCCAGCTGTTGCAGAACTACACGTCCCGTGAGGCGTAGCAAGACTCTGACAGCCACAAGCATGAAACCCAGAGGCAGAGGCATGATGGGGCTTGTAGTTTTGCAATAGCTGGAGGTCCTCTAAGATCCCTGATTTAGAGTATGGGTTGCTACATCACCTATTAGATTGTGGAATGTCAGTATAGTGCTATGATCAGATATACACTTTGTACATCGGTGTATGTGGATCTGTGCTTCTTTAATATTATACCCATATTTGCAAACATATTTTTTGTGTGTTGCTTCATTCTTATTCTCATATTGTTATGCTGATATTTTGAATTGGTGTTCTGCCCAAATTTCGAAGGCCTCATGTACACTTCTGCTGGTAAACGGACATTCAGTTGGCTGCTTTTTTCAGCTGCCCCTGAACTCATCCAATGTTATCTTATGTGTACATGTACACGGGTTCGTTTAATGTCGTTTTTAGGCAGTTGCATTTAGAGGCTTTTCTTTGAAGGCAAAAAAATGAGTACAGACGCCAACGTTTCCAACGTTTCAGACTCCAAACACATCTAAACGCAGCTAAAAGTGGTACCAGCATTTAGCAGCATTTTCGTTTTGAATCGTTTTAAAAGGTGCCCTATTTTTTTTACATTACAAAACCTAAAAAATTATAGCAAATCATGAAAAACCACAAAAAAAATATTTTAAAGACTTGTAAGCGCTTGCAATGCTTCATAGACCATTTATATACCCTTAATGAGCCCATGATCCAATCATTGTACTAGCATTGCTGTACATACATGTTGGAAAAATATCCTACAGACATGCGCTGCGCAATCAATGGATATTTCCAGTAGCGAGGAACTCTGGTCCTCGCATGCAATTTCCGACGTCTTTCCAGCCTCATCAACAGCAACGTCAGGAGCATTTCCTCACATATGCTCATTAGGGGATCCATAGTAACAGCAGCGAAGTTGAGGTAGATAGAAGTACACTGCTGCTCTCTCAGCTGCTGCTACTCACTCTGATCTCACAGAATGGCTGAAATGGTTAAAAAATACAGTTTTTTGTGCTTTGGGAGGGTCTTATGATATTATCTTACATAAATGCTCCGAGACGCAAACGTGTCTAAACGTTGCTAAATGCGACTAAACGGGGCATGCAAACGCAGCTAAACGGGCATTTTTAAATGCCAATTTTAAGCTGTCAAAAAAATCGTTCAGAAGAGGTTGCCTCAGCGTCCCGTGTACATTAGGCCTAATTTTTATGTCTTGTTTTGAACTACACTGGGTTGTTTTGTAGTATGCCGACATCTAGTGGGCCACTACAACTCACTTGCTGTGTGATTTTAGTATCTTTCTCTGTCTTCCCCTCCTGTGTACTGCTAGTTTGTTGAGCTCTAGCTCAACCCTCCCCTCTTCTTCCATGTTCTCTTAGTCATTATTAGTTATTCATAGAGGCAGGACTTTGGATAGACTTTTTCTTCTTATGCCCCGTACACAGGATCGGACATTCCGACAACAAAATACATAGATTTTTTCCGACGCATGCTGGCTCAAACTTGTCTTGCATACACACGGTCACACAAATCTTAAAGTCTGAAATTTCGAACGTCAAGAACGTGGTGACCTACAACACTTACGAAGAGCCGAGAAAAATGAAGTTCAATAGCCAGTGCAGCTCTTCTGCTTGATTCTGAGCATGCGTGGCACTTTGTGCGTCGGAATTGTGTACACAGGATCGGAATTTACGCGATTTTGAGAACCAAAAAAATTTGAGAACCAGATCTCAAAGCTCCGATCGCACATTTTACACCGGAAAGTCTGACCGTGTGTACGCGGCATTACACTTCAAAAGAGTGGAAATACATCCTATGAAAAATGCACAATCGTGATAAATTGTGTACGTGATTCTGCGCAACAATTGATCAATACATAATGCTACTGCATGGAAACTGCACACCTTAAAAATGAAATTAGAGTCCCCAGTAGGGAACCACAATAAATACAAGTGTGAGTCAAAAGTGAATGTCCTTCAATAATAAGAAACAACATAAAACGTGAATCAAAGTGACTAGGTGCTGTTCAATCACATAAATCGCATGATAAAAACATAAAACATATCAACTGTGACTGATAAGTGAACATGCGTTGCTGGGTGATCTGGTGACTGTTCGTGGCAATGGATACCCACTCGGGGCTCCCAGAACTCTCACCTCAATGACACTAAAAAAGTGCCTGTGTGCTTTCAGTGGGTCTGTACTCGTTCTGGTCCAGTGATGGTGGTGGCGTCCTAGTCCGTCTTAGGGGAGACGACACTTCCTCCGATGGGTAGGCTCCATATAGGGGTAATTAAAAGCAAAGGACTCCAATAGTGTAATAAGGTTAAGCCAAGGGATTTATTAAAATAAAGTAGCTGCTTACATTAAGGTAAACGACAAAGCGCCAAACAACAGTGGAACCAGCGTGTTAGCGGTACTCGCTACGTCACTTCCGGTCCGCACTAACGTATTTCCGGTTGCGTCCTACGCGTTACGTCATATCACGTGACTTCTTCAGGGCAATATAGGAAATACATCCTATGTACTGCAATTAGCTGAAGAAAAATTGTGGTAGTTTTGAACTTCTGTGTCTTATTGAAGCATTAGGTGGCTTGTGGATGGTATCAGGTCAACAGGTGACCATATTGTCCGAACAGACTGAGTCTGAGGAGGTATGTAAAGACGACGCCATTTGTGGTGAAACGTACGTCGGGAGGTTGACGCTCTGATGTCATCGCCATCCTAGTGTGGACGGGTGCTCGCTATGCAGGCCGGCTATTTGCTGTTTTTAATCTACTTATGTAAGTTTTCTACCTTTTTTTTATTAAACTGTCCTGCCAGTATTACACTATGGTCAGTTTCTTTTCATTCACATGCCTGTGAGACGAGAGTTTGGGGTCCTTGCTACATCCTCTTAGCCACGCTGTATGCAGTCAAGTCACACCAGCTGGATTTTCCCATACCAGGACGGAACATAGGCTGGTTTTTGCTTGCCTTGTGGTAAGCGCAATATTTGTGTGGTGGCGGATCACTGAGTGTGGTGTCTCTTTCATCTTTACCACCAAGTCTGGTTGTGTCCATTCATGGGCTTCTCTCTGGGGCTGATTCTGGTCAATTATCATATATAAAGATTTCCATCTACCACATATGGACATCACCTTTTGATTCACAGTTATATGTATGGACTTATATATATTTTTCTGATTATCGTAATGTTTCACATACATACATGAATTTTCTAACAGAGGTTTTTGGGACATCGATATAAGAATATTTCACATATCTTATTCTTATATATTTTATATATTTTAGCGCGGTTATTTCTTTTTCTTTTGTCATTTTGGTGCACATCTCACTGTTTAACTGCTGCTTTTTGGGGGGTTTATCGATTTAGTGGTGGCGCAGTATTTTTTCTTGTTTTTTATGTAAAAACATAAAGCAGCATTTGAATCTGAACAATAGCGTTGTTTGACGTTGCAAGCATCCATTCACTTTTTTATAAGTTTAAGTATTTTATTTTCCTGTATGTGGGAAGGTGTGTACATTATATATATTCATAAATAGAGGTTTTCATTATAGAAAATTATACAAGATGTCATTGAAAAATATTATCACAGATTTTTTTTTCTCCTAAAAGTAATGCCAGCTTATGGCTGATGTATGAACCATTTAATGTGGAGAGCAACTAAAGGAGCAATCAACATGGACATAAAATAACAATTTAGGAATAAATATCAGTTTCTGCTCTAATTCACCCCAAAGGTGTTTTATCGGGTTGAGGTCAGGACTTTTTGCAGGCCGGTCAAGTTCCTCCACCCCAAACTCGCTCATCTATGTCTTTATGGACCTTGCTGCACTGCTGTGCAGTCATATTGGAACAGGAAGGGGCCATCCCCAAACTGTACTCACAAAGTTGGGAGCATGAAATTGTTCAAAATGTCTTGGAACGCTGATGTCTTAAGAGTTCCCTTCACTGGAACTAAGGGGCCAAGCCCAACCCCTGAAAAAAAATCCCACACCATAATCCCCCTCCACCAAATGATTTGTAGGGGTGGCCCAATACTTTGGGCAATATAGTGTGGCTGAGTGAGTTTGGGGTGGAGGAACTTGACTGGCCTGCACAGAGTCCTGACCTCAACCAGATAGAACACCTTTGGTAAGAATTAGAGAGGAGACTACGAGCCAGGCCTTCATGTCCAACATCAGTGTCTGACCTCACAAATGCTCTTCTGGAAAAATGATCAAACATTCCCATAGACACATTCCTAAACCTTGTGGACAGCCTTCCCAGAAGAGTTGAAGCTGTTATAGCTGCAAAGAGTGGGCCAACTCAAAATTGAACCCTACGGACTAAGACTGGGATGCCATTGAAAATGTGTGTGTAAAGGCAGGTGTCCCAATACTTTTGGCAATATTGTGTATATTATTAAAGATTATGAATTTATTGGCTTTTTCTCCCAGCAGGTATGGAGCCACGAATGATGGCAAAGAAAGCTCAAGTTTTAAGTGCACCTGCTCGACCTGGAGCAGCCTTAGCACCAGGTGTCATACCCTATATCACAAATATACTAATATATTATATATACTGTATATATATATATATATATATATATATATATATATATATATATATATATATATATCTCAGAATAATATACTTTTCCTATTTCCCTCCATTTTTTTATATACTGACTGCACTGATCTATCCTTCTCCGCACTCTACATTATATATACTGACTGTACTGATCTATATGCTCCCTCTCCTCTGCACTCTACATTATTATATACACAGACCGTGCTGTGCCCAACACTGGAGCGCAGCATTTTTTGTTTTTCCCCATGCAATATAGTTTTATCATTGAATAAACAGGCCTATAGTGAAATGCATAAATTGCTCTGGTTCATAAAAGGAATACAGGTAGAGTCAAATTAGTTAAGGAGCTTTTTCCATCACTGTTTTTATTTTTTATTTTTTTATATAAGAAGGCTAAAGCTGTAGGAGGTCTGAACCCTATTAGAAAACATCTGCTCTGTGAAATAATAAGTACTAGGCCCGGATTTACTTCCTTTGCTGCCCCAAGGCCAGGTCCTTCAATGCCGCCCCCCCCCCACACTCACACACACACACACACCACCGTCGATTGACTGCTGCAATAGATCAATTAAAAACATAACTCCACACACAAGAACACTGAAAATAACTGGCTTTAATTGTACAGACTGAAAATACTCTGTAATGCAGAAAATGCCTTTTAAAGATTATAGTAGTAAGAAACTCCCTACAATTTTTTAGTTCTAACTTTTCTTTTGGCAAACTCATCGATAATATCTTCGTAGGACAAAGTATTTAAAAGTTCTGACTCAATGGCAAGTAAAGCTAAACTGTTCAGTCTTTCTTGACCCAAAAATGATTGTAAATAGTTGTTTACTTGTTTCAGACATGAAAAAGATCGTTCTGCTGAACAGTTAGTAACCAGAGTGCAAAGATAAATACGCATTGCTATATTAATATTAGGGTAAATAACCTGCAATTTTTCTGCTTTGAATGTTTTGTAGAGCTCTGAAATTGAAGCTTCACCTTTATCAATATTTTGTAGACGCTATAACTTTTGCGCAAACCAATCAATAAACGCTTATTGCGGTTTTTTTTAACCAAAAATATGTAGAAGAATACGTATCGGCCTAAACTGAGGAAAAAAATTGTTTTTTTATATATTTTTGGGCGGTATTTATTATAGCAAAAAGTAAAAAATAATGCATTTTTTTTCAAAATTGTCGCTCTATTTTTGTTTATAGCGCAAAAAATAAAAACTGAAGAGGTGATCAAATACCACCAAAAGAAAGCTCTATTTGTGGGAAAAAAATTCAATTTTGTCTGGGAGCCACGTCGCGCAATTGTCAGTTAAAGCAACGCAGTGCCGAATCGCAAAATGTGCTCTGTTCTTTGGCCAGCAAAATGGTCCGGGGCTTAAGTGGTTAATAATTGAATAGTGACTAAACAAGAATTTGCCAGCAAGTTGCACTGTCACTGTCATGAATGATATTTGCTGCCACATGAACAAACACTAACCTGGTCCTGGAAGTTTGTCTGGCGCAGTGGTGGCTCAAAACTCGCGGCCCTCGTGGGTGGGAGGAGGCTCAGGAAGAGAACTGCACTGAAGAAGTCAGGCTGCTGGCAATGTGCTCCCCTGTAGCGGCTATGGGATTCGGGAGTAGTTGGCGGCGGCCCCGGGACTCACTGGCACTGACTGGGCAGTGGGCACAGGCTGGATCCTGGTGACTCGTCGCTCTGGTGTGCCTGGCTGGTCTCTCTCTCCCTCTGCTGCTGGCCGGAGGTGGAGAAGGAGAGAGGAGGTGAGTGGACTCGTCTCAGAGTCGGAGGTGCGCTGCTCAGCCATAGGGCGCATTGCCCACGTGTCAGTCGACGTCACTGGTTGCTAGATGCGGGGTGGCTCTAGCCTAGCAACCAGTTCTGCTGCAGATGAGTGTAACTATATCTGAGTGGCGGAGGTGGACCGTTTTTTTTTTTCTTTTCATTCTGGGACACTGTACTGTCCCGGAATGAAGGTGCTCGGGACACGGGGACAAGATCATAATTAAGGGACAATCCCGAGCAATCCGGGAAGTCGCCGCAGGGGCGGCGCCGCCCCTGCACCACTGCCGCCCCGAGGCCTGGCCATGTGGGAAATCCGGCCCTGCCTTGACCATAGACCCTCATAACACTGAACATCTGTCTATCCCTTCAAACCAAGCAGCCTATAAAGGAGCCAGTTACTGAGAATCCCAAAGCCTTTGCCTCTCAAAGTAACTAAAGTATTTTTCTGTTCGCAAATTGTTTGAAAGTCGCTGCATAAATTGTCAACCTCTAATGCCGCGTACACACGAGCGGATTTTCCGCCGGTTAAAACTTGTATGGTTTTTCCAACGGAATTCCGTTCAAGCTTGCCTTGCATACACACGGTCACACAAAAGTTCTCTGAACTTTCGACCGTCAAGAACGCGGTGACGTACAACACTACAACAAGCCGAGAAAATGAAGTTCAATGCTTCCGAATTGTTTCCGAGCATGCATAGGAATTTCGCATTTTCCGACCAAAAGCTCTCATCGGTCTTTTGCTGGCCGAATTTCGGATCGTGTTTACACGGCATTAGGTGTCATGTACACAGGGCAGTTGAAAACATCTTCTGAACGCTGGAAACTGACAGCTGGAAACTGATAGCTTTTTTTTTACAGCTTTTACATACTGGGTTTATGCGATTTTAGCAGCGGTTATGAGCATTTGAGGTTAGAAACATTTTTAACCCCCCTGGCGGTATTCCTGGTGTGGCTCGGGGTGGATTTTCAGTACCAAAAGCGGTAACCCCGAGCCACACTCGGGATCGCATCGCAGGATCCAGGCAAAGTTACTTATCTTGTCCCTGGGATCCTGCGATGTCTCCCCGCTGTGTGTGGGAGCTGTGTCCTCTGCCGGATCTGTCACAGTGCCGAGCTCCGTTCCCTGCGACGTTTGCGACGGACGGGGACGGAGCACGGCGCCAAATTCAAGAAGTTAAAAACACACAACACATACAGTACACTGTAATCTTACAGATTACATTACTGTATCACATTATTTCCTTTTGTCCCTATTGGTTTGTCCAGTGCCCTGCATGCAGTTTTATATGATATATACTGTTCTTTCTGCCTGGAAACTGGAGATTGTCCATAGCAACCAAAAAGCGTCCCTTTACGTCAAAAGCAATTTTAGACCAGCTAGAAAACAGCGATAGTAAATTAGAATCACTTGCAGAATTGAGCGATAGTGATTTGTGGTGAAATTCGTCATCAAACACTAAAAGTAATGACAGCGACAATTCTGCAACTGAGCAAATCTCACTGTTTTTGATTTGATTACATTATTGAATATTTTCTATTATTATTATATTATTATTTGTTATAATTATTTATATTTATTTATTATATTATAATTTATGATTTCATGTTTCAAACTTTATCATACCCGCGATGTCTACTAGACTCTTGTTTGGACAGATTTAAGTGTGTTATTCCTAAGAATTACAGGCCTACAATATAAAACGTCAAATTTCCATGCAAAACATTGTACCGCTTTGAGCTTCAAAAATCTGACATAATGTACCGCCATACCGCGTCTCCTGAGGTTAAAAGATAACCTCAGGAGACCCTCCCAAATGCCCACAATGTGTGAAAAACAACTATTGTTAACTATTTGAGACATTCTGTGAGAGAAGAGGGAACAGTGTGCTTGTAGATAGCTCTGTTATTTTTTTGTGCTTTCACTATGGATCCCATCATGAGCTTGTGTGAGGAAATGCTCCTGATGTTGCTAAGGCTCCGAAGACAAAGAAAATTGCGTGAGAGGACCAGAGTTCATTGCTACTGGACTCATGCATTGATGCAGGCAACAGCCTGGGATGAAATTCGTTTTTTTTTTTCAACATTTTTATTTATTCAAAAATTATCAGAAATGTTTTCCCTTTTAAAATGCTTGTAAATGCAAACACACAAAAACGCGGGCTACCGCATTTACAGACATTTACAAGCATTCAGCGTTTTAAATGTTGGTAAACTACAGTCCTGAACACAATTTTTCTGCTTTGAAAAAAAGGCCAATAAACTCAACTGCCTTTAAACTACTATAAACGACTCCTGAGTGTACATGTACACATAAGAGAACATAGAAGAGAGTTCAGGGGCTGCTGAAAAAAAAACGCCCAACTGCTCCTAAACTTCAGTTCAGTAGCAGCTGCAGTGTACATGAGGCCTTAAAATGGCTGTAATATAAATACATGTAAAAAAAAAAGTTTTTTAAGGCTGTGTGATACTGCACCTCACCTCTGTATCTCTGTACATTGGGTTAGTATCCGCTGTTTTGTGTGTGTATGTACATAAGTGTATAGAAAAATTATATATATATAGCTATATGTGGATTATGTGGATGTATGCCATTTTGTAAGTGAAATATAATCATTTGCAAACTTATTGTTAGTGTGCTGACTTATTTCTATTATGGTCATGCTAAAGTTTTGGATATTGTTGTTTGGAGTTTCCAGCATAGACTAGCTTTCTTTTTTTTCTTTTTTACGTTTCTATTTCTCTATTTTCTTGTCTATGGGTGTGCAAATTGTGTAAATATTAAAATAGACAATTTCAATGGAATTAATCACAGAAAGAACTGTACATTACTTACGGTCAATAAAATAAAACTAAGATTTTCCATACAGTGTGAAATTTTTAATTCTGCATACGAAACTAAAACTGGATCTGGTGCAGCTTTGCATAATAACCAATCAGCTTAACTCAAGTTTTCACAATAAAACCTGGAAGCTGTTTGGTTACTATGCACAACCGCACCATATTTTGTGTGCATTGCGTATAATGTATACTGTGAAAGTACTGTATTGATAAATATATTTCCTGGCCATACCTCACGTCAGCACACAATGGGTTAATGCCTCATCTGGCGCCCACATGACCACCTTTTCCTAGCTGAATAAAAGACAGCCCCTCCCTCACTGACCTGTTCTTTTTTCTTCTGCTTCAGGCCACCTGTGGATTGCAGTGGTAAGTACTAAGTTTGCTGCAAGAATATCCCCCCTACCGCACCGTCCCTCCATGTTCAGCCTCTCATGGAGTTGGAAGACCCTGAATGTTGGACGGTAAAGCCTCCTGAAACTGGGTATCCCTTGTGCCGGGTCGCGGGCAAAGTTGCTTAGATAGCACCAATATTTTACAGGTGTGGTATTAGTAAGCTCTGCAATGTCACCATTGGGGTTTTCCTGTCTTGTATAGGCAGCATGCCGCTCTCCAGGCTTTGTCTTCAGTCTGAAAGTCGCGGTGGAAGATGTCACAGAGGGCAGGAAGACGGGCGGCGTGGGGTAGCGACTGCCAATCACCAAGAAGCAGCTTAAACAGTCTTAGAACCTCCGGACAGTAGAGGTGTAAAGTTCTGACTTAATATTTGTATCTATAACTGGCCTCTGAGTGAAGTCAGTTCTAATCTGTTATTTAACACCATGTTGTATGTCAGTTTGATGCAATGTTTTATCCAAATGGAATACATATGTTCTAGACTCTGTAATGTCAAATATATTTCACACAAAGTTTTTTTTGAGATAAAAAAAAAAAAAAACAGTCTTAGAGCCGGCAGAGGAATTGGTTTCTCTCCTCTCTCTGCGGTCCTGCCAGTTTTCTCTTGTGTGGTAAAGACTTGATGCTGTTTGCTCCCCTGCTGTGCTGTGTGATCCTGGGGGTTAGACAGTCTGACTGGTTTTGTCTCAGATTCTGTGTCTGCTGTCTGACCTCACCTACCTCTGCTTAAGTAAGTAGATAATAGTGGATGGGTCTTAAAGAGACAAGGTATCTGTTTTTTTTCTTGGTGACAGAATTATGTTTTTTTTCCATATTTTTTTGCACATATGAACTCACCACACCTGTCAGTGGCACAGAATATTAGCAAAGGTACGAGGGGGCGGTGTGGGACATATCTTCAAAAGAGTGCTCAAGAAATGCCCAAGGAATGCAGTATGGTGTTTTGCATGATTTTAGGAGCAGAAGCCCTAAACGCAAACACTCCAGAAAATCTAAGACCCGCCACTGGTCATCCCCTGACCAGGACAATATGCATTCCTCACATTCCCGCACAGGGTGGCTTTCATGCTCCCCAAGCAGCTCACGTGGCAATGGCTCACATGCGTTTACATCAGCACAATAGAAAGTGCCTTGCCCAGCCCTGGAGCAAACATTGGCCATTTATCGGCATGGATTGCCTCAAATGCCAATGGATAAGGAACAGGCAGGACGTAAGCCAAACCATCGCAAATGCACGCAGATATTTCCAAATGTGAAAAAGGAAGAACTTCTTTTCCCATAATGACGGAGTTAAAAGCTCACTGATAAAGAATGGGAGAGATGTGATAAGAAGACCAATTTACTGTAAAGGTCTCCAAGCTTTATACAATGAAGCTGACTGATGCATGTTTACCACACACTTCCAGGAGTGGATGGGGCCTACCACCATCAGGTGCGCAAGTGTCTTTGCCTTTTAATACCTTTCAGGAATCCCACGGGTTGAAAAAATGTACTTAAGGCTGGTTCACACTGGATGCAGTCCAATGCATTTTTATTAGGTTCAAAAATGCATGAACATTGTTTACCATGGATCCCAATGGCCTACATCACACCAGAGCTGTGTGTTCCAGTACAGTCAACTAAAGGAGAACAGGCAGGTTGTATTTTTTTCCTCTATGGAACATATCTATAACCTGGCAAATGCATTGAAAAAGCTTCTGAACACCTCAAAAGTGTGCATGCAGAATAACCTCTTCAACTCAAAAAATGTGGTGAACTGGCCTGCAGACTTGCAGACAGAAGGAATGTCCAGAATGTGGTCACAGTCTAACAAGAGAAAGCAGCCGTCTTTTTGCTCAAATCGCTCGATCTTTAGAAGGGTTCATGAGGCCAAATCTTATAGGCCAGGCTGAAATTTACCAGGTCACATTGAAGGGGCTCAAACTTCCTGTGTACATGGAATCCAATCCAGAGCAGGCTGCTAGACATTTTGAAAATCTTTTGAAGGTGGGCCCATCTAGTGTCTTCCAGTGGGAGCCAGGATAGCCTCCTTTTTGGAGGGTTTGGGCCACATATATCAAAGACAGTTAGCTGGGAGTACAATTACCAAATCCTTCATGACAACAGATCCCAAGAAGAAAGAATTACTGCAAGATTACGTATGAGAATTATACTGCAACAAGTCCATAGTGCTGGTGCCACTAAAAGAACAAATCTGGGGGGGGGTTTCCGATTCTTTCTAGTACCCAAGGCTTTAGGAGATTTCCCTACTGTCTGGTTTTGAAGGAATCGAATGGGTACATACACAACAAAAGGTTCAAGATCGAGTTTGTGCAAACAGTCATGGTGATAGTTTAGCATGAGGACCAGTTAGAGTCAATCAACCTGCCGGGCGTATACTTCCATATGCCAATCAGTGTGTAACACCAGAGACATCTGAGATTTGCAGTGACTGACTGTCACTTCCAGTTTAGGTGTTTTTGTTTTTAAAATTTGGCACAGCACCAAGAAACTTTTTGAACATTTTGAAGGCAGTAGTGGCAGTAATTCATCTTTGAGGGTAAGGCCCTGCCATTCCTTGAACAATGTTTTGATTGTCACAGGTGTAAGCCAGGAGCTGGCAAAACATCACAGCCTTGTCCTAGAAATCCTTTTCCAAGTTCAGTCGACTAGTGAAAAATGGGAAAAGCAGTTAACCCCTTCTTAAGCTATGAAGGATCTTGGAGTAGTTTTTCATATCCAAATATGTCAAGAGGTTTTCCAAAACGGCAATTGAAATCTGTGTATGAAGAGTCATGGAGACAGCATTTATGTCAGTGAGGGATTGCATTGTCCCCATTGGGACATTTTACAGCAGCCATTCCAGTGCTGCCTTGGGCCAGGTGGCACATGGGGGGGCTTTTTCAATTTGCCTTCCTCTGTCAATAGAATGTGCTGCCTATGGATCAGAAAGTCTTTGTGTCTGCACAAATTAGCAAGAACTGGAGTTTTGGAAACCGGTGTGCCTCTCAGCCCAGGAGATGGAATAATTCTGACGTCAGGTGCTAGTCTGCCTCCAGTCTGAAGAGATAAGTGCAAGGCCATTGGAGCCTAGTGGAATGCAGATTTCCAACAATAAGTACCTCAACTAATATTGGTTCTATGGTACATTCCAGCAGTAGTTCCCATACAGAGTCCGCTGAACACACAGCTTCCGGTATTTATAACAATGTACAAAGGTGAAGTGATAGAAGGTGGATTCACAGTGTCATAGGTTTTTTTCTACCTGCTGAAGAGGCCTTGGTTGTCATTCAGCACCACCAATCCTGTTTCCGTTCAAACAAGATCTTTTATGCCAACATTAATGGCAGCACCCCAATCCAGTGCGACTCTTAATAGCCTGGCTATTGAATCAAATGGGCTAGAGGTGCAGGGAGGCTCATCCAAGGTGGTTTAGACCTTGGCAAAGACTACAAGACCATGAAGCTACATATGAAGATATGAAGCAAGTTTGTTCTGTTTACTCAGCAACATTTTCTCTCCTGTGTCCCCAGCTCTAGACATTTTTACAATCGGCGCTTGAGGTTGGTCTGGCATACAACTCCATTGAATAAATGCTTCATGCAGGTCATAATCCATGTACGACCACCAAGGAAATTCTTGTTCCCTTCATGGGACCTAGGCTTGGTTCTGAAAGTGCTCATACAGGCATCCTTTGCTTCAATAGCTTCATTTCCATTGCGGTCCCTAATGGTAAAACTAGTTCCTCTGACAGCAGTTGATTCAGAAAGAAGGATGTTTGAGGTTGCAGCACTTTCCTGCAAAAGATCCCCTTGGTGTCTTTCTTAGTGATATTACGTCCATCTCAAAGTGGTGTCCAGTTTCCAGGAAAACCTGGGGGCAGTCCCTCCAAGCATTCACATGGAGTTACTGAGTATACAGCAGGAAGACTTCAGGTCCTTACACAAGTTGTTAACAGTGTACATGCAAAGATCAAAGACATGAGGAAAGTGGACAATCCTTTTCATTTCGCCGTCAGGTTCTTTAGTCATCTTCTATTGGTTCACCAGGGTGATTAGATTGACATGCAGGAAGTGGGCCTTTCTACTCAGGAACAGGGGCAAGCTCCTTCGAACTGAGGGGTGGCAGCCTTTTGAGGCAGTTATGCCAGGATGTCAGTGAAGAGTATATGAGAGATGGCTAGCCCTTCATTCAACTTTACAAGCTAGGCGTGCAGTCGGCAAATTCTGCAAAGTTTGGGACGAGACATATAAATTATTTTTGTCTTTGGCAACTTTTCTGCGATTGTCAATGTTCCTTTTCATGTGTTCTCTCCCACCCATTTATTCAGCTAGTTAAATCCCATTGTGTGCTGATGTGAAGTATGGCCAGGAATACAGAAAATTGTTATGAAATACTTACCGTAATTTTCCTTTCCTGGCCTATCCTCACATCAGCACAGGACTCCCTCCCAAGTGGCCTGTCGCAGACTAGATTATCGAACACGTCAGTGGGGGAGGGGCTGTCTTTTATTCAGCTAGCAAAAGGTGGTCATGTGGGCGCCAGATGAGACGTTAACCCATTGTGTGCTGACGTGAGGATAAGCCAGGAAAGGAAAATTACGGTAAGTATTTGATAACAATTTTCTGTAATTTTGACAATTTTGAGTATTTGTATACATTATTTAAATTGTGATTGTAAATGTATTGACTTTTGTTCCTGGCAGGTATTATGCCAATGTTATACGCAGACACCCCTAGCGAACCAATGGGATCCCCCCAACTGGCAGGTGTCGTACCTTATATCAGAACTTTACTGATTATATCTTCCACACTCTACATTCTATACTAACTTTACTGATATATCCTCCTCCTCCTCCACACTCTACATTCTACATATATACTGACTGTACTGATATATCCTCCTCCCCCACACTCCACATTCTATATACTGACTGTACTGATATATCCTCCCCCTCCCCCTCCACACTCTATATTCTATATCCTGAGTGCACTGATATATTCTCCTCCTCCTCCACACTCTACATTCTATATACTGACTGCACTGATATATCATCCTCTTCCTACTCTACACTCTACATTCTATATACTGACTGTACTGATATATCCTCCTCCTACACACTCTACATTTTATATACTGACTGTACTGATATATTCTCCTCCTCCTCCACACTCTACATTCTATATACTGACTGTACTGATATATCCTCCTCCTCCACCTCCTCCACACTCCACATTCTATATACTGACTGTACTGATATATCATCCTCCTCCACACTCCATATTCTATATACTGACTGTACTGATATATCCTCCTCCTCCTCCACATTCTACATTCTATATACCGACTGTACTCATATATCCTCCTTCTCCTCCTCCTCCTCCTCCTCCACACTCTACATTCTATATACTGACTGTACTGATATAGCCTCCTCCTCCTCACTCCACATTCTATATACTGACTGTACTGATGTATCCTCCACCTCCACACTACATTCTATATACTGACCAGTGCCCCCCCACACAAAAGACACACAAGAAAAAAAAATTAAAAAAGGCCCTTTAAAAACAAAAAAATAGAAAAAGATATCCTTTAAGTGCACTATGGGAAGCGCCATGTCTATGCAATCAGAGATTGCAGAAGAGATGCTTCATTTGCGGGGTTTTGAATGGGCTTGTGGTGCAGTCCATTGCGCCAGACAACTTCCGCCCGTAGTATAACTACGGCCAGGTGCTTTGTATCACTAAGGTGGGCTACAAAAAGATGGCCGCAGCCATGAGGACTAATCCCCTTGTGTTCAGTGGAGGCCATACAAGGGATACTTGGAGCAATTGGAGCTCCCCACCTTTTTTAACTAGGCTACATTGCCTTTATATTTTTATAATAAAATACTTCTTTTTTATGGTGGTACGATATGAGGGTCCGTTCTTTCTGCTAAATTACATGTGGATGCCCGAATACTCCCAGCTCGCAGTGGAGAGAGGAGGACATTTTTCTGCTAATACCCCACGATACGTCACTCACCCCAGGAGGGACCAAGATTCCAGGTGGAGATCCAATCGTTTGTATCAGGGAGTGGAGGAGGATACACCCCAGGATTAGGCCACCAGGGATAGGAGTATATCCCAAACATTCGTCTTTCACCCCTGCAGGGTAAGGAGCTCTGGTGAGTGCAAATACGAGAGGGGAGCACGGAAAAGTCACCTATATATTTCTGGCACTGGAATTGAAAACAGACTGTCGCCAATATTTTTTAATATACTTTTTGAGTTTGCACCAGTCACTTTGGGAATTTTTTCTCTATTTTTATATCGTTCATCTTTATTTCTGATACATGGACATTTATGTTTATTGCACATTTGTTGGACTTGCTGATTTATACTAATATGTCTTTTGCATTTTAATACGCTTTTTGCACATTAATTGGGTTATTCACTTATATATTGCTCCTTTTGATTACCATATATATTTTGTAATATATATATTAATTTAATTTTTTACTGTTTTTTGCTGGGCACGCTATATTAGCCTCCACACGGCTTTCTTACACAGTCTACACAGCTTCTCACCTGTGTTTGGGAAGTCATTCCCCTGTATCACATTTTCATTTTTATCACCCCCTATTCCTCACTCATGAGAGTTTTACATTCATGATAGTCTGGCTTCATAGAACAGCACCATTTCCCTACTGATGTAAGGAGGACTCCGCTGATGGGGACACAGATGTGAAGAGGGACTCTGCTGCTGGGGGCACCTGATGTGAGGGGAGACTCTGCTGGGGGCACCTGATGTGAGGATGGACTCCGCTGGGGGCACTTGATGTAAGGACGGACTCTGCTGGGGGCACCTGATGTAAGGACAGACTCCGCTGTGGGCACCTGATGTAAGGACAGACTCCACTGGGGCCACCTGATGGCATCTGGTGGCAGGTGACATGCTCAGGGCTCCCACTGATTCTGCATTATGGTGAGTTGAATGATTTCATTTTATATTACAATGTAATAATAGAAATAATGTGCTTCAATCATCCTGACACCATAACAACCATGGTGCCAGGTTGATTGAAGCGCTAACACCAGGTGTTTGGAGTATCTGTATCTGCTGATTGTTAAATTTTCTGAAATACACATATTTCTATTGTTGTGTAGTATCTGGGCCTGCTGTCCCTCCATCCCTCCCTCCCTCTATCCCTCTCGCCCTCTCTCCCCCTCCATCCCTTATTCATCTCAGACTCTAACCACACCCCTTAGAGCCACGCCAATTTAAGCCACGTCCACTATTCTGCTGAAACCACACACATTTTCGCTATGCCACACCTACAAATGAATTCTAATTATAAGTAGCGAGGCTTATGAGAAGTGGGAGGGGTCAAAAAGGAAGGGCGGGGTCTTGCGCCCCCCCATCCTAAAACTTCACCAGCCACCACTGATACTGACTATATTGCTAATTAAACAACATGCTGGTCTATTTCCGAGGACAAAGGAAGGATGGAGCATTGTTCCAGCCTCCCTGTCCCTGTACTCCAATTCCTGACAGTCATTTTCAATTTTTTTTTTTTAAAACTCAACATTGAGAAATACTTATATATAAATTAGAGATGGGTTTTAATAAAAAAAATTGTTTTACAAATTAAATGATCAAACATGGAAACAAGTGTTCTTTACTACTATGTTTTGCTTGTTTTTTAATATATTATCACCAATCAGTACTAATAACACCAAGAAAGACTTCTTTTCTACCAAAAAGCAATAGAAGTTTTAGTTGGTAATGTAATGTAACTGATGACAGTTAGGTCTATAAGCAACTTTTAATGTGTTTTAATAAAGAGTAACTCCACTTTTGCTGAGAAAAAAACAAATGCTTAATTGGATAATTAATGTAATTAACAAACTTTGTAGCAGATTTCTGCCTGTTTCTGCTCCGAAGAAGCGGTTTGTTTCACCATGTCCTTTTTTAGGCTCATTCTGAATGGGAGGGTCTGATTCATTATAATCAGCTGTACACTTATTACAGGTTCTTATATAGAGCCATCAATTTATGCAGCGCTTTACATATGTATGTATTGTACATACACTTTCAATGTTCTAATAAGGAAAGCTGTGTTAGCATCTCTCTATAAGTAATTAACCTTTCGGGAGTATCTCACCAAAACAGAAATTCCTTTTCCTATGCAGGGGCTGCCTACAATTTAACTTGTAGCTTGGTTCAGACTTCTAGGAAAATCAGTGAGCCAATCACACAAGCAGGATTTTACATTTCAAGGGGGCGTTCTGTACAGAATGCTGCACAGAATACCACCAGGTTTCCAGAATGCGTTCTTCCAGAATGCAAAATGGAGAGGAGAGATACCGTACTTTTTATTAACATTAAATTGAAACCTAGCTTGTGTAGCAATTCTATATACTATGTTATTTTTTTTTTTAAATTTGCTAGATTTTTTCCATGAAAGTGGAGTTAACCCATTAAAGCAGAACTTTAGCTTCCCTATCTCCAGCACCTCAACAGTGACTTGCTTATTTTTAAAATAGTTTAGTAATACACCCACCAGTTATGACAACCGTTCCTGCCAAAAGCGACTCTGCGAGCTGGTCTCTGGCTGTCTTTTCACTTGACCAGTGTTTTCAAGATATCCCCAACTCTTTCCGACCACCCCCATACCGCTCAGAACCCCCTTCCACACATCCCCTTTTCTTACCCCCCTTTTACCAATAATAGACCACACAGGAGTTTGAAGTATAACTGGCCATAGCAGCCTTTTATTAAACAAATATTAAATCCAATATTAAATAACTTTCCAATTAACATATATACATTTTGTAACAACAATTTTAACTCTTCGTCTGTTGGTCTTTGACGGCACCCCGAACTTAACACTTTCCACCATTACACTGTGGGACCTTTTTTTCTCCATACCAGGCCTCCTGCCGTATCAACAACTCGGAGACAACCCCCTTCCCGCAGTGCAACCATTACCGTATTCCAGCATACCGTTCCACTGGAATACACCAGAGGGGCACATACCACTGATGAGCACCAGTTCCATCACATCTGTTTTTTGCCACCATCAAAGACCAAAGACATCGCCACAGCCCGCAAGGATGACCCCTTACCGTTAAGGGTCCCTTCACACCCGCAGGGCCCGCTGAATCCTGTCTTTAAGACCCAGCGCCCACAAATCAATGCCAACAGCTGAAAGGTGCACTCCGTCTCCATGCAGGTACATACCCACATTAATCTCCAACTCCATGTGCCTTATTACCAGTCCCCCGTTATGGGAAACAAATCTCTCCACCACCTTGTTCACTTTTGATTCGTGCCTTATTAATCCTGGCCATCGATCTCGCCATACGCCATGTGGTCCGCACTATGTCGGACCACACCAACAGCATCCCCGGGAAAGCCAAGTGGAGTGTCAAAAAATCCGACTTCATGGCTGAGATCAGTTCCCTGGTGGATCTGACCCCCAAATTGTTCCCTCCCACATGTAAGACCGACACATCCGGCAGCCTATCTAGCCGAGCGTATGGTTGTACTTCCGGCACAACCCTGCTCCATCCCATGCCAGGGATTCCTAACCACCGAATGCATGCTTCCCTTCGTGAGATCCCCAGTTGCCAGCCGTCTGGCCTAACGTCTGCTCTCCTGGCCCCCCAAAAGACATAAGAATGCTTAGGATCCAGACGAGGCGTATGTGACCTCCATCTGAAATGACATAACAACAACGAGAGGTAGCATAAATACAACCACATCAAACCTCCCACAAAGCATGAAAACTGACAAGGAAAAAAAACACACCCCTTAACCTTCAACCCCCCTTTTAAACCCCATCAACTAACAATTGAGGGCACACGTAAGAACGGAACCTCCTGGATTCCCATCTCCCAATCCTTTTACCGCTGCCTCATCCAACCCACACCTGGCAGCCTCTGTTGTTGCCCTGATGCGAAAAGAGTGTGAGGCGAATTACGTGCAGTCCAGCCCCACCGATCGAAGGCATTTTCGAAAAACTGCAACAAACTGAAACCTGGATAAAAAAGACCCATCCTCATGCAACAAGAATGGCCCACCACCTACAGGACAAACCCCTAGGAATTCCCTCACCACCCTCACTGGGCAAACCCCGGAGCCAGGTAGTGTAAACAGCTGCACATTCACCCCTCTCCCCCTCTGATCCGTTTTTGACTTGTGCAACTTTAACACCACCCTGTCTTCCCTGACACCCACATCCTGCATCATTAGACCCCCTTCTACACGCCTCGGTTACCAATTCCCCCACTCGAAATGCTCCAAAAAACACAATAAAAAACGCCACGCTAAACAAAATACCTCATAACCTGAGGAACACACACCACCCAATTTCTTACAAATGACCTGCAAAACTGAAAAAGAGACCGACCTCCTAGCATCTTTCTGAGGGTGACTCTTACGATAATCTTTTATCGCTTGTCTCACCCAGAAATCTTTTGTGAAATCTGTCAGGCCCTGAAGCTTAAACAAAAAGGCCAAACCCGCCAGCTTCCGCTCAATGGCAGACACTGACCCCCCTCTTTCATATGCCGGGAAATGAAATACACCACTAGTAACCTCATCTCGGACCCCCCCAGCTCAGCTCCCGCCAGCTGTACAAAAACCAACCACTCCTTCCATACCTTGGTGTAGGCCGCCCATGACGACCCACTTGCCGACCTCCTGATCCGGCGACTCCAAGGCAACCTCCCAAAGCTAACCCGGGCAAGGAATCCCTTCCTTCTCCACATCTGGCACCAGCTCCCTGAACCTGTCACACTGAAACCGATACAGGGAATCAGCCAGAGTGTTGTCAATGTCCGGGATATGTACAGCATAAAGAAAAACGTTTAACTGTAAGCAACGCAATACCAGGTGGCGCAGCAATCGTATCACCGGCTGAGATGATGCGGAGATCCGATTGATGACTTGAACCGCCCCCATGTTGTCACAGTTCAATCTAATCTTCAAGTTCTGACAGGCTGTACCCCATAACTCCATAGCCAGGACCACCGGAAACAATTCCAACAGTACCAGGTTACGAGTAAAACCCACCTCCACCCAAGACCCAGGCCAAGTCTCTGCGCTCCATTGCCTATGGAAGAAGGCCCCATATCTTGTAGACCCTGCCGCGTCCGTAACCAACTCCAAGTCAAAATTACTTACCGGCCCCACCATCCAAACCGATCGTCTGTTGTACGTCTCCAGGAACGTATGCCAAACTTTCAAATCCTCCTTATGTTCCCTGGTAAGTCTAATGAAATGGGTTTGGGGCTTGCACCCCTGCGGTATTCGTCGACAGCCATCAGCAAAAAACCCTACCCATCGGAATAATGCGATACACAAAATTCAACTTACATAACAAAGACTGTAGCTCCCCCTTGAGCGCTTCCACCTTATCCCAGGGCAACCAACACTCCATGGCTCTTGTGTCGATCACGATGCCCAAAAAGCTAAGTTCGGTCGTCGGGCCTTCAGTTATATCCACAGCTAACGGGACACCAAACTTCCCCGCAATGTGCTGCAATATAGACAGGAGAATCGCACACACATTGGAGAAAGGAGGCCCCAAGACCAGGAAATCGTCCAGATAATGGATCACGGAATCCAGGCCTGACACGTCCCGTACCACCCATTCCAAGAACGAACTGAACAATTCAAACATGGCGCAGGAAATGGAGCAACCCATGGGCAAACATTGATCCACATAAAACTCCTCCTGCCAACAGCACCCCAACAGCCAAAAACTGTCCTTGTGTACTGGGAGCAAGCGAAACGCCGATTCAATGTCCGATTTTGCCATGAGTGCCCCCTGACCATAGCGCCTCACCCACCTGACAGCAGCGTCGAACAACGTATACAACACCATACAAGCCTCGGGGTCTATGGAATCATTAACAGGCCCCCCTTTTGGAAACGAGAGGTGATGTATAAGGCGAAACTTATTCGGTTCCTACTTAGGCACCACCCCCAGCGGTGACACTAGCAAATCCCTCAGTGGTTTTGCCGTAAATGGCCCCCCCCATGCGCCCCAACGCCACCTCCTTCACTAATTTATCTGAAACCACCCCCTGGATTCTGCAGTGCGGACGGCAAATTCCACACCATAGGCGGTACTACCTCAAGGGAGCATGGTATCTTAATACCCTCAGAAAACCCCTCAGTCAACATCCTGGCCACCTCCCTATCTGGGTACCTACTTAGGAAAGGCTGCATCCTTTCCTCCTTCACCGGAGTCATCCCTCTTGTGAGATATATTGCAGTTACACTGCTAGAAGTTACCAATACATTATGATTACATAATGATTTCTGAGTGAGAGAATAATTAAACTAAAGGGAGATTTTCTGTTTACTCCAATTGTTCTCTCACTTGTATCTGTGAGCCTGAAACTTATTGGAAATTGGCCACTCTGTGATATGCTAGATGCTAGCAATGCCCCTCATAACAGTGAACAAATGTCAATGGCATTTAACCTTCTAAGTAACCTGATGAAGCAGACGCTGAACCTGATGAAGCAGAAGAGAAGAGTTACAAAATCAAAGATTAGAATTTAGAGTAATTAGAATGTGTGGGGATCCTAAGAAAGGGATCCATTTCCAAGCATCTGACCTCTTGAGGGAAACCAGAAGCAATTGGACAGTTACTGTGTGGGACGATCCCAAACATAGACATTTTATATATTAAATATGAGTTTGCACAACCATATAAATAAATAATAAGTAATGGGAGGGTTAGGGAGGATTTACTAAAACATGAGCACTCGGCATCTGGTGCATCTGTGCATGGTAGTCAATCAGCTTCTAACTTCAGCTTGTTCAATTAAACTTTGACAATAAAATCTGGAAGCTGATTAGTTTCTGTGCAGAGCTGCACCAGATTTTGCACTCTCCAGTTTTAGTAAATAAACCCCCGGAGGTCAATATGTCCCACAACACCACATTTCAAGTACCCAGAGAACAAAACATTTATTCTAATAATGTCTTTCTGTAAAGTAATTCCAGGAATCAAACCTGTCTATATATATATATAAGGAACCGAGAATGGAGAATGAAGATGTGTCAACCAATCCCGCTGCCACCTTGCTGGGAGCTCCTGCTCCAGAACGGAATATGTCATCCAAACCCCAGGAGGCTGAGGCTAATGGCATGGAAATTGAGAGGAGATCTCTCAAGGATTTAGGCCTCTCAGAGTGAGTGTTGAGCACCTTATTACAGTCTCGTAAAAAATCTACAAACTCGACCTATCACCGGGTATGGAAGGCTTTCCGACGCATCGCTGCGGAGAGGGGCTGGCAGCCCAAATCTCCTTCAGTCTCGAACATTTTGGATTTTCTCCAGCAGGGTCTGGACAATGGCCTGGCTTATAATTCCCTGAAGGTCCAGATTTCTGCCCTTTCGGCAATGACGAATTCCAGGTGGGCTTTAGATCCTGTTGTGATCCGTTTCCCAAAGGCAGCCATTAAAATCAGACCTCCCCTGAAGTCTTACTTTCCCAAATTGGACCTGACTCTGGTCTTAAAAGCCTTGTTGGCTTATCCTTTTGACCGGAAATCATCCTGTTCTTTATTTCATCTAACATTGAGGAGAGTGTTCTTGACGGCCATAGCCTCCGCCAGGAGGGTTTCCGAATTATGCGCCTTTTTATCCAAAGAGCCTTTTTGTGTGATTTGTCCCGACAAGATTATTTTCAGACCGGTTTCTAGCTTTCTACCAAAGGTCTCTACTGCCTTTCACATGAATTGGGAAATTTTTCTGCCAGCCTTCACCGTGGACCAGTTGCAGGATGATTGGAAGAGGCTAAACTTGGTTTCCTCTATTTCAGCTTACTTGGAGCGGACTGAGAAGTTTCGCAAGCAAGATCAACTGTTCGTTTTTCCTTTAGGACCTAAAGGAGCGGCGCTGAAACAATTTTCCTTTAATAGTGTACACTGTGCAGATGTTATGGTGAATATATTAGCTAAGAGTATTTGCATGTTCATATCATATATTTATGATTTTTGTTTGGCATATATGTTCATGGGGACACTTCCATCCTTTGTAACAACAACCTTTGCTACACAGATTGCAACATATGCATTGTCAGGTGTCTAATCCCTTATATCACAATTGCTCCCAGCTTTCCATATACTGACTGTAATGATTTATTTTTTCTCTTCCCCCACATTTTATATACTAATTTGAACCAATTTATTCTCCAATTTCTCTTCTGCACTTTTCATATTTTTGATTTTCATATATTGATTGTACTGAAATATCATATTTCTCCTCCACACTCTACATTATATATGCTGACTTTACTGATATATCCTCCTCTTCCACTTACATCACCTTCTTTTGGGGGTCTTCTACCATGACTCCCTTCAAGATGAAAAAGACACCTTCTTCTGTAAGTGTAGCGACCTCTTCATTCTTTAATGGCAAACTGACACTGTAACTGTGGCCCAGCGTCCATCTGAATTCACGTTATTTACCACCACAAGTACTTTCAGGAGGGGGGGGGGGGGGCAAGGGAACATGACCCTTTTTCTCTTCTTCTGCAGTCTGACCCACCTCCCTCCTCAGCCCTGCCTAGACTCCCAGCCTTCTCTCAGGCTGGGAAACACACAGATGAGTCCCATCTTCCTGCTGACAACTTCAATGTTTAAGATATCTTAACATATCTTGTTCTTGTTCATATGTTAAACATATCTTAAATATCTTGTTCATTCAGTCATGCAGGAACAACACCAGATGCTGTAGCATCTGGTGTAGCATAGTATTCATTCTTCTCAAAAGGCCCTCTCAACATCCCAAGGCATTCAGATTCACTGGAGGAACATGGTAACTGACCCAAGTTCCCTCTAGGAAAGGAGAACTTCTCAAAATAATCACGTTCAGGTCTGGTTGTCTCATTTACACCAATAGAAAGTTATTATTTCCTTCAAGGTCCCTGCAGACTGACCTCCACCACTTTTCAATGGACACCTTTTCTCTTGATTGGGGGAAGATTTCCTTTGGTCATAGAATGTAATTTATGTGTCTATGCTATAGTAGGAGACTTGGCACCAAAATAATGTAATCACCCCATACATACATATGGCCCCTACAATAGGTCACACATTGCGGAAAAAAGGAAAAATGCCAGCAGTTCCTAAAATTATCCACATGAGATTATATGATCGTGAGTACTGATTTGTCTATCTCTACCTTCTAAACTTATCATTGTTGTTCAATTAGGTTGCTTTATTGGGATTAAGAACCTTGGGGTGCATGGGAATAATGCAATCTTTAATTTGTAAGACCTCCATGGCTGTGATCTGAAGTGGGCAAAATGCCTATGCATTAACACTCATAGCACCATCTGATCTTGATCAGATTTATTGGAATTATATGTGGGCGATTGTAACCCAAGTATGATTTTATTTTAATATCTTTACCTCCAATGTATGTACGCCTTCAGTTGTGTAACTGAACCAATTAACAACCTTCCCAGATGCCCTGCCAGTATGGTGATTTTATAAGAATGTATATAACACTTTTTTCTCCCTGGGTACTCAAGGCCCTTTATCTGCTGTTGCAGCAGATGGGGGAACAGCCATCTTGGGAACACTGAGTAGAATATCATACTAGGGTCAATTTTATTGAGGAGCCAATTAACCCACCAGCTTGTCTTTAGTGTGTGGGACGAAACCTACACAAGCGCAGGGAGTACATGGAAACTCCATGCAGATAGTATTCTAACTGGTCTTTGAACTGGCCCCCCCCCCCCCCCCCCCCCCCAGTGCTGCAAGGCAGAAGAGTTGATCACTAAGCCCCTGTGCTCTCCTGATTGGTTTATGTAATTTGTGCAGAGTGCTTTCACCAACATTCACACATCCCATCCTGTATTTGGATAATCAAATTCTGCGTTGACATATTCCATAGTGCTTACATGAAGGTGATGGAGTTACCTGCATGGATACAAATACTGATGTATGTTCCATACCAGCAGCGTAACAATAGCCATAGCATCTCACATAGCTGCTATGGGCCTGGGATAGAAAGGGAACTATTAGGGAGGCTCTTTTGAAAAACTAGTTGTCTTAAGTTGCACTTAAGTGCTCCTGTTCCCTATTCCAGCAGCTGGGTGTTGGCTGTCCCATCCTCCCTGTCTGTTTTCACCTGTTGGTGATTCATCTGCTCAGTCACCTGATATAAGCAAACCAAACATAGTTACATAGTAGGTGAGGTTGAAAAAAGACACAAGTCCATCAAGTCCAACCTATGTGTGTGATTATGTGTCAGTATTTCATTACATATCCCTGTATGTTGCGGTCATTCAGGTGATTATCTAGTAGTTTCTTGAAGCTATCAATGCTCCCCGCTGAGACCACCGCCTGTGGAAGGGAATTCCACATCCTTGCCGCTCTTACAGTAAAGAACCCTCTACGTAGTTTAAGGTTAAACCTCTTTTCTTCTAATTGTAATGAGTGGCCACGAGTCTTATTAAACTCTCTTCTGCGAAAAAGTTTTATCCCTATTGTGGGGTCACCTGTACAGTATTTGTAAATTGAAATCATATCCCCTCTCAAGCGTCTCTTCTCCAGAGAGAATAAGTTCAGAGCTCGCAACCTTTCCTCATAACTAAGATCCTCCAGACCCTTTATTAGCTTTGTTGCCCTTCTTTGTACTTGCTCCATTTCCAGTACATCCCTCCTGAGGACTGGTGCCCAGAACTGGATAGCATACTCCAGGTGCGGCCGGACCAGAGTCTTGTAGAGCGGGAGAATTATCGTTTTATCTCTGGAGTTGATCCCCCTTTTAATGCATGCCAATATTCTGTTTGCTTTATTAGCAGCAGCTTGGCATTGCATGCCATTGCTGAGCTTATCATCTACTAGGACCCCCAGTTCCTTTTCCATCCTAGATTCCCCCAGAGGTTCTCCCCCCAGTGTATAGATTGCATTCATATTTTTGCCACCCAAATGCATTATTTTACATTTTTCTACATTGAACCTCATTTGCCATGTAGTCGCCCACCCCAATAATTTGTTCAGGTCTTTTTGCAAGATTTCCACATCCTGCGGAGAAGTTATTGCCCTGCTTAGCTTAGTATCGTCTGCAAATACAGAGATTGAACTGTTTATCCCATCCTCCAGGTCGTTTATAAACAAATTAAATAGGATTGGTCCCAGCACAGAACCCTGGGGAACCCCACTACCCACCCCTGACCATTCTGAGTACTCCTCATTTATCACCACCCTCTGAACACGCCCTTGTAGCCAGTTTTCAATCCATGTACTCACCCTATGGTCCATGCCAACGCACCTTATTTTGTACAGTAAACGTTTATGGGGAACTGTGTCAAATGCTTTTGCAAAATCCAGATACACCACGTCTACGGGCCTTCCTTTATCTAGATGGCAACTCACCTCCTCATAGAAGTTTAATAGATTGGTTTGGCAAGAACGATTCTTCATGAATCCATGCTGATTACTGCTAATGATATCATTCTTATTACTAAAATCTTGTATATAGTCCCTTATCATCCCCTCCAAGAGTTTACATACTATTGATGTTAGGCTAACTGGTCTGTAATTCCCAGGGATGTTTTTTGGGCCCTTTTTAAATATTGGTACTACATTGGCTTTTCTCCAATCAGCTGGTACCATTCCAGTCAATAGACTGTCTGTAAAAATTAGGAACAACAGTCTGGCAATCACCTGACTGAGTTCCCTAAGTACCCTCGGATGCAAGCCATCTGGTCCCGGTGATTTATTAATGTTAAGTTTCTCAAGTCTAATTTTAATTCCGATGTAATTAAAACAGTCGCGCTAAAAGAATGAGAATAGCAACAATCCAGTGCCTGAGGTGATAAAAAGTGAATTTGAGTAAAAAAAATTTTGAAACAATACCCAATGTATATAAACCCCACAATGAAATGGAATAAATGATATACATAAAAAAGATTATTTTCTATGTGAAAAATAAATTGTGAAATAAAATTACATGGTTAAATGTGAACGGCAAAAAATAATTCCCAGAACACTATTACCACGTGCAAAAATATAAAGAAATAATGTAAAGACACTGAGCATATATCCTGTGAAAAACAAAAGTTATGCAATATAAATTATAACCAAACTTGTATAGTCCATAGAAAGTCCAAGTCCAAAAGAACAGTGATTATTGAAGTTCGTGCATATTGTAGAAAACAGGCAAGTAGATATCCCCCAGTGCTAGGTGAATGCAGAGATAAAACTTGCTGAAGTGACAAAAAAAGGTGCGTGGGCAGACCTCCACCGTTTAAAACAACTGCCTTCTACCAGAGAGAGTTGGTCTCTAGATTATAGGAGACCTAGAGGGCGGATGGCTGCAACCCCAGCCAGGGATCTAAACAGCAGACACTTGTTGTCATCCGAGACCCGGAACTCGCTCCGTCACACACAGCAAATAGAATAGGATGGCTCCCCATAAAAGAAATAAAGGCTCCACATAGCATAAAATCCACGGCTTTATTTAATAAAGAGTAAAGATTGCACTTACACAATGGTTGTAAAAAACAAGCATCAGAACGCCGGCCGGCTAATAAAATCCCCGTGTCTTCCGGGTGTACAGAACGCGGTGTCGTCGGGACGTAGCTCCTCCTCCCTACGTCGTTTCGTCACATCACAACAGGACGTGGTCACGGGATACGAGCAACGTCCCGACGCACCGCTTAAATAGACACAACAACAGCATCTCATTACACAGGAAGCGATTGAAGCGCCATCTTGTCTAAGGGAAACACTGAGGGCAAATACAAAACATTACCTATATGAAAGGAATAACATACTGTGAGGTATAAAAGGGGTCTCATATGGGAGAGAAAAAAAATCCATAAACTACATAATGGGTTGCTATCGCTTGAGAGACTAATGAATAAGTGAAATATTCTTTTTATTAATATAGCGCACACACATAACTCTGCCATAGTCTTCAGTGTGCATCCCAATCGGTCACAACAGACATGGTCTAGGGACTCGAATAATCCATACAGCAACCAAAATGTCAGAAGCCACCAGGGCAAACCGGCCACACCAAAGAATAAATATGGGCAGTTATTAATAAAAATTGAATAAAAACAAAATTAAAAAAACAAATGAAAAACAGTTTCCCTGAAATAAGAGGGCACTTACAGTACAAAAAACTCTAGAGCGCCTCTCTAGATAAACAGAAAGACATCATATCTCACATGCAATATATAGATCCAAAAAAATAATAAAAAATTAATAAAAAGTTAGATTGTGTGAATGAGTAAGAAGAACTAATGATAACTAATTAACCTTCACTCTCTAGGAATTGTCTATGAAGGAATTAACATCAACATCGATGTTAAGGCCAAAGGGGGTATAGGTCTTCAATTTGTGGACCCAGGCCATCTCTAATCTATAGATGGTTCGTACCAAAACACTTCCCCTCCAGTGGGGCTTGAATTTGTCTATCCCCCAAAAAATTGTACCTGTAGGGTCTCTGCTATGAGCTGTCAGGTAATGTTTTGATACAGAGTGTTTGGTAAATCCTCTCCTGATGTTGTTAATATGTTCGTTTAATCTTACCTGCAGGGGTCTTTTAGTCCGGCCCACATACTGCAGGCCACAAGGGCACTGCAGTAAGTAGACGACCCCCGTGGTAGAACATGTAATGAAAGGCTCAATGGTGAAGGATTTACGTGTGCTAGTAGAAGTAAAATTCACCGACCTTCTACTTCTACAGCCGTTTAGCGAACATACCTGACACCTCCTACATTGGAAGTATCCTGTCAGTTCAGAGAAGAAACTAGGTCTCGAAATAGGAGGGTTGAAAATTTTGGGTGCCACTTTGTCTTTGAGAGAAGGTGCCCCCCTAAAAACTACCTGGGGTTTAACTGGCAAGATGGATGTCAGTACCCTGTCATTTTTTTAAATGTGCCAATATTTATTTATAATACGCTTAACTTTGGCATGTTGGCAAGTGAAGTCAGTGACAAATGGACAACGAAATGAAGCGTTGATCGGATCTTTAGCTCGCTCAACAAGCAGATCCTTTCGGTCCACTTTCTCGACTTGATCTAACGTATTGGCCACAAAATCTGGAGAATAGCCCTTCGCGACAAACCTTTGAGTCAGAATGAGTGCCTGATTCTTAAATGTGACAACATCTGTACAGTTCCGTTTTAACCGGAGAAACTGACTCTTAGGTATGGATTTAATCCATGAAGCGTGGTGACAGCTATCATGGGGGATAAAAGAGTTCCTATCAGTTGGTTTAAAATATGTAGACGTGACAAATTGATTGTTGTGGATGGAAATAGTGAGATCCAAAAAGTTAATCTGTTCCGGACTGGCCTCATAATTGGGCTGAATGCCCCTGTCATTGTTATTAAGGAAGCACATGTACTCAGATAGGTCGGAAGTCGTGCCGTCCCACAGGAAATTAATTTTAATTCCGTCCTCTGTTAACCATGTAGGTGCTTCCTGTGTTGTGTCATGAGGATAAACACTGCAGTTTTGGTTACTGAAGCCCCCCGATTCACTTGTGAATACTGAGGAGAAAAATAAATTCAATACCTTTGCCATCTCCCCATCCTTTGTAACCAGATGTCCTTCCTCATTCTTTATGGGGCCAATATGGTCTGTCCTCCCTTTTTTACTGTTTACATACGTAAAAAATTTCTTGGGATTTTTTTTGCTCTCCTCCACTATGTGTCTTTCATGTTCTATCTTAGCCGTCCTAATTGCACCCTTACATTTCTTATTGCATTCTTTATAAAGTCTGAATGCTGAGGATGATCCCTCAACCCTGTATTTTTTGAAGGCCTTCTCCTTTGCTTTTATATGCATTTTTACATTGGAGTTAAGCCATCCAGGATTTTTGTTCGCTCTTTTAAATTTAAATTTATTACCCAATGGGATACAAACACTCTTGTGATAGAGACAGACTTACCTGCATTGTTCTAGATCAAGCCTCCCTAGGTCTGCCTTGCTTGTTGTTGATCTCCTGTGTATGACCCGGATTGGATATTGGACTATCCCCTGAACTCAGCCTGCCTTATTACCTAAACTGCCTTTGAACCATGCTACCTGTCTACTAACTGCAAGTACCTGTTTGCTTTGCTTAGTTCGCATCTGCCCTGGCGTAATAGCCAGACACTATGGCATTGTCCTGGGGGCAACCAAGTACCGGTAGGCCTGCTTGTCTTAAGTTAAAGGGGGCTGCTATAGGTGAAGTACACAGTAGCCAGCTATAGTGTCTGACCACCTGCGTTGAGGTAGAAATGACATTCGTGACACTAGTATGTTTTATACAGAAGCTGAAATCAGACCTCCAGATCATCCCAAGTCATAAATACCCCCTCTGTGCAGTAAGAAGCAGTTGCTTATCTGTCTTAGCATTTTTAGATTTATTTCTCTCTGAACCTCTGCTACATGCTAAGATTTACCCTGTATGCAGCGGTAGCTGGTGCACCATTTTTATTTGGGGGGGGCAAACAAACCACCCTCCCCCTCCATCACCGATAGGGCTTATGGTGGGGTATGATCCCAGTCCCCCTCAGCCCCAGTACATACCGGTATAGAAGGTAGAAGTTACAGTATCTTGGGGTAGACGGCAGGGTCGTCATTCTCCTACTCCCCGGGCAGTCTCAGCTTAGTGTCCGTCTGGTTGCTGGGGGATGGGGATGTTGCTGGACTCAGTTCCCCAGAGGAAGGGAAGGGTAGAAAGTACCCAGATAGAATAAGCCAGCTAGGGCCAGGTGATGGGGGGACACTGAGCCCCGACCAGTCACTGGAGCAGAGGACGTTCTGGAGACCAGGTAGTCGCTTCTCCTTCCTGCCAATCAGGTCTTAAGACCCGCTTCCTGATTGGTCGGGAGGAGAAGCAGGAAGACAATGGCAATTATTTATTTGCTAATGTCACACAAGTGAGTGGGCTCTGGACGCAGTGCTCTGCATCCCGAGCCCATCCTTTTTGAAGCCAATTAGAGCCTCAGGCTCTAATTATGTGTGTCTAAAAAAAACACAACCGTTGAAATCCATGTGCCCGGCATCCTTCATGGAGATTAGGGGCCGGACGTATGGAGATTAGGGGGGCGGTGCCCCTGCGCCCCTTATTGAGCGGCCGCCACTGCCCGTATGCCTAATGTAATCACAAAACTAGGAATTTCTCCTCAGTTAAAACCTGAAAAAAAACTGAGGTTTGTAGTTCTACAAAAATAGATGAAAGGAGCTGGAATTTAAAGAGATTTTTATTATGGTTATAGAGTAATTATGTGCAATTAGTAATTTTGTCATATTAGTAAATATCATTATCTGCATTGATTCATTATTGCTACTACAATTGTAATTTTTATCTATACAGTCAGGTCCATAAATATTGGGACATCGAGACAATTCTAATCTTTTTGGCTCTATACACCACCACAATGAATTTGAAATGAAACAAACAAGATGTGCTTTAACTGCAGACTTTCAGCTTTAATTTGAGGGTATTTACATCCAAATTAGGTGAATGGTGTAGGAATTACAACAGTTTGTATATGTGCCTCCCACTTTTTAAGGGACCAAAAGTAATGGGACAATTGGCTGCTCAGCTGTTCCATGGCCAGGTGTGTGTTATTCCCTCATTATCCCATTTACAAGGAGCAGATAAAAGGTCCAGCGTTCATTTCAAGTGTGCTATATGCATTTGTAATCTGTTGCTGTCAACTCTCAATATGAGATTCAAAGAGCTGGTTAGATTCTTGTATTGTCATGTGGGTTAGTTGCATTATTTAGTTACTGTATATTGCCCTGCAGAGATGGTAAGTCCTGAGAATCTTGGTGAATAAGCCAAATACTTTGCCCAAAAAAAGGTTGAGCCCCCTCAAAAGTCAGATAACTATGAAAAACTTTTATAACAGACACATATTCTGGGGGTTTCTTCTCTTCCTTTGGTCTTAAAATCAAATTTACATGTAGAGCAAACTAAAAGTTTACAAAATATATTTGTGTGGCTCTGGGTGAGGTTTCCACCATCCCTACATTTTATGAAAAGTTAAAAATACTTATAATGGGATTTTGAAGACAACCTGTTGTCCCTAGTTCATGTGTATGTATGAATGTGAGTTAGGGACTTTAAATTGTTAGCTCCTTGAGGGCAGGGACTGGTATGAATATACAATGCGTGAATTGACAACGCTATATAAGTGCCTGAGATAAATAATAAATAAATAAAACCAGATTTAATCTTAATTATAATCTGACATTTGGTCACCTTCAAAATCCTATTATGAGTATTTTTTAACTTTCCAACTAAAAGTTTACTGGAGCTGTGAACGGCTTTAAACTCTGCAGTAGAAAATTAAAATATTTTATTGAATTGAAAATTAAAAGATGTAGTGCATATATTTCAGAACTCTCATGTAAACTTTCATGTCATTATACATTTATCGGAATTTTGATTTGGCAGGTATAATGCCAATGAATATGCCCAGACCAATGGCTGAGCCGATGATGGATTCCGCTTTGCAGCGGATGGGTAAATAATATACATAAAATGATAATCCATATACTGCCTAAATTATTATATCATCTTTCATAATTCTATCATTCCGTATATGGCCTGTACCAATATATTTCTTTTAGCACTCTACATTCTTTAATAATGCTGACTGTACCCCATACTCTACGGTCCATATACTGGCTGTACTGATCTATCTTCCTCCCCTCATACTCTATGGTCCATATATGGACTGTACTGATATATCCTCCTCCACACTCTACTGTACATTCTATATACTGACTGTACCAATATATATTTACAGTATATACACTAACTATACCGATATGGCCTCCTCTTCTGCACTCTGCATTCTGTATTGACTGTATCATTATATCATTTTCCTTCTTCAATCTCTACATTCTGTATACTGGCTGTATTAGTATATTCTCTTCCTTCCCCTCTGCACTCTATATTCTACATACTAATGCCGCGTACACACGATCGCACATTCTGACAGCAAAATCCATGTTTTTTTTTCCGTCGGATGTTGGCTCAAACCTGTCTTGCATACACACGGTCACACAAATCTTGATGGAAATTCCGATCGCCAAGAATGCGGTGACGTAAAACACATACGACGACCTGAGAAAAATGAAGTTCAATAGCCAGTGTGGCTCTTCTGCTTGATTCCGAGCATGCGTGGAACTTTGTGCGTTGGAATTGTGTATACATGATCGGAATTTACGACAACGGATTTTGTTGTCGGAAAATTTCAGATCCAGATCTCAAATTTTGTTTGTCGGAAATTCCGACGGAAAATTTCCGATGGAGCCTACACACGGTCGGAATTTTCCAACAACAAGCTCCCATCGAACATTTCCCTTCAGAAAATCTGACTGTGTCTACGCGGCATAACAGTACCAATATATCCTCATCCTCTGCACTCTACATTCTATATACTGACTGTATCAATATACATACTAAATGTATATATCTTCCTGCTTCTCCTCGCTCAACATTCTGCATACTGACTATATTGATATATCCTCCACCACAATTTACATTCTATATACTGATTGTACAGATATTTCCTTCTCAACACTACATCCACTGCTTCCGCATCAGCTTGGGCTGCCACTTACATCACCTTCTTCAGGGTGTGTTCTACTATGAAGTGGAGTTGGTGTTGGAGCAGTTGCTGCAGCCAGACAGGAGGTGTGCTACTGTTTAAGACCCCGGGCAATATCCTTGAGATGGCACTCAATGTGGGAGAGGTTCCAGGCATCCCCCCAAGAATGTTACTAAAGGAATTTTGCAGTTTTAATGTTTGCATTGGCTGGTGGCTGACTGCTGAATACATCCACAGTATCCAGGAATGCCTGTTTCATTGGCCATTGGAGGCGCTGGGAGGATTAAAGGCCCTGGCTGGGTATTAGCCACAAGCTCGAACAGCTTGTGCAGCTGGTAAGCTTGCACTCTATATGGTGGTGGTGGATTCACGTTGTCTATTAAAAGTCACGGAGGACTTCATTATAGTGTGTTGCTACAATCACATATTCTCTTATTGAGGACTGTAGGATTTTTAAAATATTTTTTTTGGCATATTCATCTTAATATATATATATATGAGTTTTTTTTTTTTAATATATGTAGCGTGGTACCCCACCAGTATATGGACGCAGGATTTTCAACCAGGCAGGTTGAGGGGCTCCAGTTTATTTGCTTATTTGGGAGGAAACTGGCTTTTCAGTTTCCTCATTATTTACTAAAATCCGTTTTGGGACCTGGAGCCCGGGGATTTCGTAGCGATCCAGGTGGGATGAAATCCCCAGTCCTGGGTCCTGATTTTGAGACTCGCCAGCATACTGACTGGTCATGTGTGTGCTGGGCTATTTGTAGACACCTGACCATTGTTCTGGGCTCCACCCTCCCGAGGAGTCCAGGCAAGCAAGGGAGAAGTGTTCATGTCTGCACAGTTCTGTCTGTCAGAGCAGACAGAAGGTCCAAGCCTGTGGGCTGGAACAGCAAGGAAGCTGGAAGAGTACTGAGGTACAGAGTGTACAGGAACTCCGTTATAGAGCTGAGAGGGCTGAAGCATAAGCCTGAACAGCAGTGCTGCTAAAGAGAGCCAGGTGGCTTGGTATTTTCTGTTTATCTTACATTGTTGCTGTGGAAGGCTGAAACCCCTGTGTGGGCAACTCTTCTGTTATTGGACTTGTTTTCTTTTTTCCTTTAATAAACATGGGCCAACAAGCCCTTAATCGGCATATCTGGTGTGGACTCCGCTCACTGGTAGGCTCTACACGAAGCTAAACAACCTCCAATGTTACAGTATAGAATAATTTTCTTTGATCATTTATCAAGTTAATCGTTCACAGATTTTGTCTGATACCTGAGGACTTTATATATGTCACGGGATTCATTGTTTTGGGACTTATCGCTTTTTTCATTCATTCATTTATATTTGTTTGTTATCATATCATATTTGGATTAACACATCATTTGAGAACGCAGCTCCCTTTTTTACTTATGTGTTCTACTATGACTCCCTTATTGGTGAGAAAGACACCTTCTTCTCAATGTGTAGCCACCTCATCATTCTTTGATGGCAATCTGACACTAAGTCTGGCCCAGCTTCCGTCTGTACTCATTTCATTTACCACCACAAGTACTTTTATAGCACTACTGGATTCAACAGACACACAGATGATTCACCTCTTCCTGCTGACAACTTCTCAATGTGCAAGACAACATCTTGTCCAACAGGTCGTGCAGGAACAACATTACTGAACAGTGGTTTTAGCATCTGGTGTAGCATAGCATTTATTCTTCTCAAGATTATCTCTCAACATCCCAAGACATTCAGGTTCACTGGAGGAACATGGTAATTGGTCCATGTTCCCTCTAGGAAGGCTGAACATCTAGAAATAATCACATCAGGTATGGTAGACTCTTTCGCACCAAGTTATTTCTTTCATAGCAGCTGCAGACTGACCTCCACCACTTCTCAAAGGATACCTTTTCTCTTGATTGATTGGAGCAAGATGTCCTTTGGTCATAGAACATGATTCATGTTGCTGTACTACAGTAGGAGACTTGCTACAAAAATTATGTAAGCACCCCTTACATTAAAGGGGTTGTAAACCCTCATGTAATTCACCTTAATGCATCCTATCCGCTGGATGCGAGAGTTGGATTAGCAGGATGAGTGTGCCAGGACAGATGTGTCTCATCTCTGCTTCCTTTCACCACTCTGCATATCATGCATATCATAGATGAGAAGAGGGTACAGTGGTGGAGCAGATGAGCAGAAGGGTACAGTGGTGGGGAAAATGAACAGAAGGGGTTCAGAGGTGGGACAGAAGAGCAGGAGGTACAGCGGTGGGGCAGATGTTCAGGGAGGTACAGTAGTGGAAGAGATGAGAAGGGGCTTCCGCAGTGGAACAGAAGAGCAGGGGGATACAGTGATGGGGCAGATGAGAAGGGGGTTCAGTGATGGGATAGAAAAGCAGGGGGGTAGAGCAGTGGGGCAGATGTGAAAGGACGTGTATTGGTGGGACAGATGAGCAGGGGGAACAGAGGTGGGGCAGATGTGAAAGGAGGTGTATTGGTGGGACAGATGAGCATGGGGAACAGAGGTGGGGCAGAAGAGCAGGGAGTACAGAGGTGAGACAGATGAGCAGGAGGTACATTGGTGGGGCAGATGACCAGATGGGTTCAGTGTTAGGACAGATGAGAAGGTGATTCAGTAGTGAGACAGAAGAGCATGGGGATATGTCGTGGAGCAGATATGCAGGGAGGTACAGTTGTGGGGCAGTTGAGAAAAGGGGTACATTGATGGGGCAGATGAGGGGGTTACAGTGGTGGGACAGAAGAGCAAGGGGGTACAGTGGTGTGGCAGATGTGCAGGGAGGTACAGTAGTGGGAGGGATGAGAAGGGGGTTCAACAGTGGGACAGAAAAGCAGGGGGGTACAGTGATGGGGCAGATGAGCAGGGGGTTACAGTGGTGGGACAGATGAGCGGGGGGATTCAGTGTTGGGCCAGATGAGAAGGGGGTTACAGTGGTGGGAAAGATGAGCGGGGGAGTTCAGTGTTGGGGCAGATGAGAAGGGGGTTCAGTGGTGGGACAGAAAAGCAGGGGGTACATCGGTGGGGCAGATGTGAAAGGAGGTGCATTGGTGGGACATATGAGTAGGGGGTTACAGTGGTTGGGCAGAAGAGCAGGGGGTACAGAGGTGGGGCAGATGTACAGGGTAGTAGAGTGGCAGGGCAGAGGAGAAAGGCGGTACATTGGTGGGACAGAGGGGCAGGGGGAACAGAGGTGGGACAGATGTGCAGGAGGTACAGTGGTGGGGCAGATGAGAAAGGGTGTTACAGTGGTGGGGCAGATGAGCAGATAAGTTCAGTGTTAGGACAGATGAGAAGATGGTTCAGTGGTGAGACAGAAGAGCATGGGGGTACGGCGGTGGAGCAGATGTGCAGGGAGGCACAGTGGTGGGGCAGATGAGAAAGGGGGGACATTGGTGGGGCAGATGAGCAGGGGGGTACAGTGGTGGGGCAGATGAGCAGGGGGTTACAGTGATGGGGCAGATGTGCAGGAGGTACAGTAGTGGGAGCGATGAGCAGGGGGATTCAGTGTTGGGCCAGATGAGAAGGGGGTTATAATCGTGGGAAAAATGAGCAGGGGAAGTTCAGTTTTGGGGCAGATGAGAAGGGGATTCAGTGGTGAGACAGAAAAGGGACAGAAAAGCAGGAGGGTACATCGGTGGGGCAGATGTGAAAGGAGGTGCATTGGTGGGACAGATGAGCAGGGGGTTACAGTGGTTGGGCAGAACAGCAGGGGGTACAGAGGTGGGGCACATGTACAGGGGGGTATAGTGGCAGGGCAGAGAAGAAAGGAGGTACATTGGTGGGACAGATGAGCAGGGGGAACAGAGGTGGAACAGATGTGCAGGAGGTACAGTGGTGGGGCAGATGAGAAAGGGGGTTACGGTGGTGGGGCAGATGAGCAGATAAGTTCAGTGTTAGAACAGATGAGAAGATGGTTCAGTAGTGGGACAGATGAGAAAGGGGGAACATTGCTGGGGCAGATGAGCAGGGGGTTTACAGTGGTGGGACAGAAGAGCAGGGGGTTACAGTGGTAGGGCTGATGAGTAGGGGGTTACAGTGGTGGGACAGATGAGCAAGGTGGTACAGTGGTGGGGCAGATGTGCAGGGTGATACAGTGGTGGGGCAGATGTGCAGGGTGATACAGTGGTGGGGCAGATGTGCAGGGTGGTACAGTGATGGGACAGATGTGCAGGCTGGTACAGTGGTGGGGCAGATGTGCAGGGGGTTACAGTGGTGGAGCAGATGTTCAGGGGGGTACAGTGTTGGGCAGATGTGCAGGGTGGTACAGTGGTGGGGCAGATGTGCAGGGGGTTACAGTGGTGGGACAGATGTGTAGGGGGGACAATGATCTGAGGTGTGGAGTTTCAGGAATTGGGACTGATCTGAGGCGGGAGAGTACAGGATGTTAATTTCTCACTACTACTCAAGTAGTTTACAGCATTTACGTTATTAAAAAATCCTTTTCGTGATTGAGAGTGTGAAGTTGACACTTTTTTTGTTAAAAAATCGGCACTCTCAATTTCTTTGAAAATATTTTTCGGCACACTGTGCTCAAAAGGTTGCCTACCCCTGCTCCAAATGGCGCCTAACGAGCAATTCCACCCAGGACAGATTTGATTGCTTTGTATGGAGTGGTGAGGGTTTAGTTACCTTGTTTGATTTTCACTTCTTTTCAGGACACAAGTGGTGACTTCTTCTTACACCCCTGTAACATGTGCTAAAGCTGATTGGTCTAACCAGATTATACAGTACATCCACTTGAAGACCAGGCTTTTTCTGGCACTTTTTGCTTACTTGTAACAATCAGTTTTTTACTAGAAAATTAGTTAGAACCCCCAAACATATATTTTTTTAAAGCAAAGGCTCTGGAGAATAAATTGGTGGGCTTCTTCTCGGCTCCGCTCACAGTCACCCCCAGTCCCGCCCTATGATGGACATAACACAGGTCCAATGGCGGGACTGGGCGTAACTGTGAGCAGGGCCGTGAAGAGCCGAGTACACTCGGCTATGTGTATCTCGGCGGCGATCGCTCCGCTCACAATCAGCAGAGATCGGTGGGGATTGGCGTATAACACGCACCCACGATTTCCTCCTGATTTTAAGGGGAAAAAAGTGTGTGTTATACGCCGATAAATACGGTATATCACATGGTATTTGCGCAGCGGTTTTTCAAAGCAATTTTTGGGAAAAAATCTACTTTTTGGATTTCAATGCAAAAAAACACAATAAATATCCCAATTTTTGTTGTCAAATATAAAAGATGATGTTGCGCAGAGTAAATAGATGCTAAACATGTCAAACAACATCAATTTTACTATCCATAGGCAACACTTTAAAAGCCTTTACAGGTTACCACTTTAGATTTACAGAGGAGGTCTGGTGCTAGAATTACTGCCCATGATCTGACATTCACGGCGATACATCACATGTTTGGGACAATCGTGAGCAGGACTGACGCACATTTTCACATGTGCACGATTGTACTGGGGGGATGGGGGCACTTTTTTTTTTTTAACTGCTACTTTCACTTTTGTATTTTTTTTTATCACTTTTATCACAAGAAATGTAAATATCCTTTTTGACAGCAATAGGCATGTGACAGGTACTCTTTATGGATTGATTTTGGGTCTATAAGACCCCAAATCCCTCCTCTGCCCTTAAAAGCATTGGAAGTGATGTCATGACATCACTTCCAGTTTACCCAGATGTCAACGGCGCCATTTTTTAAAAATCGAAAGTATTCAAAAACACTGATCTTGCTGTTTTTAAATACTTTCGATTTTTTTTTAAATGGCGCCATTGACACCTGAGTAAACTGTAAGTGATGGCATGTCATCCATGGTACCATAGCAGAGACCCGATCAAAGCCGATCCTGGACATTGCAGCTGGTAGCTCGAGTCTCCCAGAGGGACGGGAGAGCCCGAGCAAGCCGAAGAAGGTGGTGAGGAGGGGTGTTCCTTCCCGCTGCTTGTAATCGCAATTAAGCGGCTAGTCAGCCACTCCAATTGCTATTACAAGAAAGCCAACCGTTGGCTCTAAAAGACGGTACCAGGGTGATGCCTGCAGCTGCAGGCATCACCCCGGTGCAACCACTTGAAGTCCAATGATGTACCAGGTACATCATTTGGAGGTAAGTAGATATTCCTAATGTATTGAGGATTCTTTGGAGGGCAAAGAAATGATTGTCATCCCCACACCATAATCCCCCCTCCACCAAATGATTTGGACCAGTGCACAAAGCAAGGTCCATAAAGACATGGATGAGCAAATTTGGGGTGGAGGAACTTAACAGGACTGCACAGAGTCCTGACCTTAACCCGATAGAACACGCTTGGGATGAATTAGAGTGGAGATTGCGAGCCAGGCCTTCTTGTCTCCATCAGTGCCTGACCTCACAAATACGCTTCTGGAAGAATGGTCAATCATTCCCATAGATCCACTCCTAATGCCTCTTTCCCGCTGCTGCAAATTGAAAGTTGCATGATTTTGTAGGTGCGATTCTGCCGCGATTTCAGGGAATGCCTGTGTAAACTTGAGTTCTATGGACATCAACTCGCATCAAAGTCGGACCAAAGTAGTACAGGGACTACTTTGAAGTCGGTGCGACTTGAAGTCACATAGATATTAATAGTTATCATTGGGAATCATAGGGTACGACTTGTCATGCGACTCTGATGTCCAAAGTCGCAGGAAAAGTTGCACAAGTGTGAAAGGGGCCAAAACCTTGTGGAAAGCCTTCCCAGAACAGTTGAAGCTGTGATAGTTGCAAAGGGTGGGCCAACTCAATATTGAACCCTACGGACTAAGAATTAAATGCCATTAAAGTTCATGTTCACGTAAAGGCAGGCATTCCAATACTTTTGACAACATAGTGTATATTCCGCCGACAAAAAAACAAAAACAGAGCAGACTTGATGGGCCGTTTGATCTTTTTCTATTGTCATTCTCTTATTATTCTCAAAGCCCATCATCTGCAATTTTGGTACTTTCAGGGCTTCAACAGAGACCTACTGCCTACAAAACTTATCCTCCTGTAAAGTAATAGGTAGGTGTTCAGCTTTGGCCAATTGTGTAATTCCTCTGGTTTATTATAGAAGAATGAAGGTTATAGCTGGGGCCCCTAGACATCCAGCAGAACCTACACTCCTACCTATGTTGTCTTGTGGATACTCCAGCTCTGATTTGAAGGTACATTATGTGAAGAAACAAAAACAACCAACAAACAGAGATGCAAGTTTTCAGTTTGCATCGGACCTTCACTTTACTGATAGAGGCAATAAAGAAGAAAACCATTTAAGAAACATATTTATCAGTGGAAAAAAAATCATGCTCTAGAATTATTTGAATTGTCCTCAGGGGGTACTATAGCTTTCATATCTAATTTTCAGTTCAAATTTGCACCGTGCCCATACAAATCTCAATGAATGTGGCTTTCTTGTAGGTTTCACAGGCTATCGCGCACTTATTCAGCCTGATTCTGAGTACTATGAAAGTATCCGTAAGTATTTTATTTCCTTTGAAAGGAGCTTTGCATGAAGCGAACTGACTACACAGATAGGATTCGTAATCTGTAAATCATCTTTTTCTGCAATTTTTTTACCTTATTGATTTTTGCTGCAATTTTCAAATTACATTTTTTCCTCTCTGCATTCTGAGCTCTGAACAAACACTGCTCATACCCTACGTAAGAACAATAAAATACTTTGTAGTCAATCCATCACTTTGCGTCACATACTAAGCAAATATAATAATTATAAGTTGCTAAACTAAAAGATGTGCAAAACAAGAAAAATTAAAGTCAGAGTCAGGTGGTTGCACACATAAACAGTTCTAGAGACCTACAAATTAAAAAAAGGAGATTTTAAAAAAATCTATATTCTATATACTAATAATACGAATGTATCCTTTCCAACACACGTATATACTGACTATACCACTATATCCTCCCCCACACTCCACGTTCTACATACTGATCGTACTGATATATCCTCCTCCTCCACACTCTACATTCTATATTCTGACTGTACTGATATATTCTCCTCCTCCATACTCTACATTCTATATACTGACTGTACTGATATATCCTCCTCCTCCTCCACACTCTACATTCTATATACTGACTGTACTGATATATCCTCCTCCTCCTCCACACTCTACATTCTATATACTGACTGTACTGATATATCCTCCTCCTCCTCCTCCACACTCTACATTCTATATACTGACTGTACTGATATATCCTCCTCCTCCACACTCTACATTCTATATACTGACTGTACTGAAATATCCTCCTCCACATTCTATATACTGACTGTACTTATATATCCTCCTCCTCCTCACTCCACATTCTATATAGTGACTGTACTGATATATACTCCTTCTCCTCCACACTCCACATTCTATATACTGACTGTACTGATATATCCTCCTCCTCCACACTCCACATTCTATATACTGACTGTACTGGAATATCCTCCTCCACATTCTATATACTGACTGTACTGATATATCCTCCTCCACACTCCACATTCTATATACTGACTGTACTGATATATCCTCCTCCTCCACACTCTACATTCTATATTCTGACTGTACTGATATATTCTCCTCCTCCATACTCTACATTCTATATACTGACTGTACTGATATATCCTCCTCCTCCTCCACACTCTACATTCTATATACTGACTGTACTGATATATCCTCCTCCTCCTCCTCCACACTCTACATTCTATATACTGACTGTACTGATATATCCTCCTCCTCCACACTCTACATTCTATATACTGACTGTACTGAAATATCCTCCTCCACATTCTATATACTGACTGTACTTATATATCCTCCTCCTCCTCACTCCACATTCTATATAGTGACTGTACTGATATATACTCCTTCTCCTCCACACTCCACATTCTATATACTGACTGTACTGATATATCCTCCTCCTCCACACTCCACATTCTATATAGTGACTGTACTGGAATATCCTCCTCCACATTCTATATACTGACTGTACTGATATATCCTCCTCCACACTCCACATTCTATATACTGACTGTACTGATATATCCTCCTCCTCCACACTCCACATTCTATATAGTGACTGTACTGATATATACTCCTTCTCCTCCACACTCTACATTCTATATACTGACTGTACTGATATATCCTCCTTCTCCTCCACACTCTACATTCTATATACTGACTGTACTGATATATCCTCCTCACTCTACATTCTATATACTGACTGTACTGATATATCCTCCTCCACACTCCACGTTCTATATACTGACTGTACTCATATATCCTCCTCCTCCACACTCTACATTCTATATACTGACTGTATGGATATATCTTCCTCCTCCTCCACACTCTACATTCTATATACTGACTGTATGGATATATCTTCCTCCTCCTCCACACTCTACATTCTATATACTGACTCTATGGATATATCTTCCTCCTCTGTCTATTTTATATCCTCCTATCTTTCACACTGTCCTTTCCATTATGTAGCTATAAGCTTTGATCTAATTTTTTACCATTATATTTATAGCACGGCCTGGTGTCATGAACATTGTTGACTACGATGATCCGGCAGAAAATGCTGAGAGCGAGGTGGATTCTGTTATGGAACCTCGAACTTACTTTCCTGAAACCCTTCTATGGTCGATTGAGCCAATTCCGTGAGCACCTTGTTTATTAATTTTACATTGTATAGAAGGTGTATTGACACTGATTTTTATTCTCAGGTCTCTGTTTTTACAACAAGCTATAAATTGTATAATGGTGGTAAATGTCCCATCTGAGAAGATCTCTCACCCTCATCTCCGCTATCTTACTAGTAAATTTGTTGGTAGGTGCAGTCTACGTTCCCTACTGCAGGCGGCGCTCAACCACAGTGGCATTGCAAGGGGAGAGGAAGTCAAGAGGAATATGGTTCATCTTTGGTTTCCTGGGTCAGTGGGAAAGCTATCCGATTGGATGCTGTTTCCTCATGTGACTCTTGCTGCCATCTTGGGTCAGGCAGAGCCTATTTAAGGCCCTGGCTCCCAGGCTTGGCCTGCATTTCGCCTGTGGGTAGTGTAGGGAAAAGTCACCCGTCTGACAGGGATAGTGATTAGCGAAAGGGAGAGGTTCCTTACGGGTAGGGAAATGATAGGAACAAGCCAACCTTCCTGGAGTCCTCCCCCATTTGGATTCGGACTGGCCAGGCTGCATTCCACCCCTCAAAACAGATTTTGTTGGCCTGAGACCTGCTCCGCTACACATTGCTGTTATATGTCATGAGTGGCCCCGGTCGTGTGCCTTCCCACCAGGGTTTTTGTGAATTACTGGATTCTGCATTAATACAAGTTCTGTACTTTGCAACCATATTCTGTGTGTTTACTGCTGCCACAGCACACTACACCTCCCCACATACTGAGCAGAATATTGGAGATATCTAAATGGCCTGCACCAGTTTGAAAAATTCTTTCCCTTGATTTTGGTAAGTTTACCAAAAGGTGCTGTAAATTCAGTTAGTTCTTAATAGTACCACTTTGTAAAAAATGAATGCACTAAATTCAAAAATGATTGACTCCTATTTGTAGATAATAAAAGGGGAGGTAATTAAGACTTACTCTAAGTTGTTATGCGGAGACAGGCAGAGTGCCTGTCGCTTTACACAGTGTAGTAGAGTGGCATATTTGCTACTGCTAACCTGTCACTGTCACTGGTTGTTAAAGATGCTGTCAGCTTCATAGTCAACAGCCTCCTAGCAACCAGCGATGCTGTAGTGGATGGAGCACAATGGGAAAGTTGAAACACTACTTCCCAATCAGGTCTGCTCTCACCCTGTAACTGGCAGTGGGTAGATTCTAAAGCCAATAGCAGGCTGTCTATTGGCTAATGATCCACCTCCTGCCTGCTGTCAATTATAATGGGAGCAAACCAGATGAGGAATTGTGTGTAAATCCCCACCAGGTTCCACCCCCCATGTACAAAACTCCCCACCGGTGCACCGTCGGGCAGTTGCAGGGAGGAAGCACAGTTGTACTGAGGGTGGAGTGTCTACAACAGGTACATGAATCCTTCGCTCGCACTGGCATTTATCATGTGGACGTGTGCCAAAATTCTAAGAAGTGTCTTAACCTCTTGCCTTCCGGGCACTTTTACCCCCTTCCTGCCCAGGCCAATTTTCAGCTTTCAGCGCTATCGCATTTTGAATGACAATTGCGCGGTCATGCCACACTGTACACAAACAAATATTTTATAACTTTTTTTCCCACAAATAGAGCTTTCTTTTGGTGGTGTGTAATCACTGCTGGGTTTTTATTTTTTGCTAAATAAACAAGGACCGAAAATTTTGAAAAAAAAAAACCCAAACTTTTCCATAGCTTGCAAACAGGTAATTTTTCTCCTTCACTGATGTGCGCTGATGAGGCTGCATTGATGGGCACTGGTAAGGCAGTACTGATGAGGCGGCATTGATGGCCACTGATAGGCTGCACTGATGGGCACTGATGAGATGGCACTGATGAAGAGGCACTGATGAGGCTGCACTGATAGGCGGCGTAGATGGGCACTGATATGGCACTGATGGGCACTGGTAAGTGGCACTGATAGGTGACATTGATGAGGAGACACTGGTGGGCACTGATTGGCAGCAGAGGTATACACTGATTGGCAGCAGAGGTAGACACTGATTGGCAGCAGTGGTGGGCACTGATTGGCAGCAGTAGGTGGGCACTGATTGGCAGCAGTAGGTGGGCACTGATTATCAGCAGTAGGTGGCACTGATTGGCAGCAGTGGTGGGCGCTAATTGGCAGTAGTGGTAGGCACTTATTGGCAGCAGTGGTGGGCACTGATTGGCAGCAGTGGTGGGACTGATAGGTGACATTGATGAGGAGACACTGGTGGGCACTGATTGGCAGCAGAGGTAGACACTGATTGGCAGTAGAGGTAGACACTGATTGGCAGCAGTGGTGGGCACTGATTGGCAGCAGTGGTAGGCGCTAATTGGCAGCAGTGGTAGGCACAAATTGTCAGCACTTTTGCAGAAGCCGATTATCGGCTCTTTTTCTCCTCTTCTCCATGCGCTGACAGCATGAGAAGGAGCAGTGAAGAGAGCCGATAACCAGCTTCTGTTGACATTGTGATCAGCTGTGATTGCACACAGCTGATCACACGGTAAAGAGCTGCTGATTGGCTCTTTACCTCAATCTGTGTTCGGCAGTGCCTGTAGGACACTGCGAACACAGAGCGCGCTGCCCGCGCCCAGCAGTGGACGTAATCACGGGAGGCCATCATATGATGGCTTCCCAGAACTGGAAGACCACACTATATCTATCATTTGGCTATAGCACAGTTATCAAGTTGTTAAGAAAGCTGCAGCCAGCTTACCGACCCCGTTTCTTAACAGCCAGCTTTTCCTACGCAAAGCTTTGCCCAATCAGGGAGCAGAATGCACTGTGCTATGCGCAGTGCATTGCAGGCCGTTCGCCCCACCAAACTTCCTGCAAATTCGGGTGTTCCCCTGAACGGGGCGAACAGCCAATGTTCGGCCCGAACTCATGTTTGGGTCAAACCATTCGCCAACCCTGAGCACAAGCAACATTTTTGTCCGTAGATATGTCTGATGGATGTCTTTACATTTGTGTGTACATGGGGGTGAGACAGGGTCAGTTATTTTTTGGGGGGGGGTTTAGTGCTTGGTTGTAACTTTGTTTTTTGACACTTTTTTTCAATAAAACTTTATATCACATGGGAAAAAATGTTGCAAAACAAACTGATCATATCGAAAACCTTTTCCAACTCCATCCAAATGTTAAAAAAAAATGTAATTGTTTACTTTTTAAAAAAGTTTGTAATAAAAAGAATATAGAGCTGGGAAGCATGGTAATTTAGTAGTAAGCACTGTGCCCTTGTAGCAGTAAAGTTTTGAGTTAACATCATGTTTACTTTGTATGCTTTTCTATGTTTTTATGCGCTTCCTCTGTGCTACAATTTCTACCCAATAACTACCCAATAACTAAACCATGGTCAGCTGTATTACGTTGGCCTTGGGCAGGGAATGATGGGACTGCTCCGTACATGGTATGCTAGCATTATGTAAACATGGGATATAAATTAGAAGTTGCCATGATGGAGAAAGTGTAATTATTAAAGGACCAAGTCCACATACACTATATTACCAAAAGTATTGGGACACTGCCTTTACACACACATGAACTTTAATGGCATCCCAGTCATAGTCCGTAGGGCTCAATATTGAGTTGGCCCACCCTTTGCAGCTATAACAGCTTCAACTTTTCATGGAAGGCTGTCCACAAGGTTTAGGAGTGTGTCTATGGGAATGTTTGACCATTCTTCCAGAAGCGCATTCGTGAGGTCAGGTACTGACATTGGATGAGAAGGCCTGGCTTGCAGTCTCCACTCTAATTCATCTTAAAGGTGTTCTATCGGGTTGAGGTCAGGACTCTGTGCAGGGCCAGTCATTTACTCCACCACAATTTTTTATGGACCTTGCTTTGTGCACTGGTCCAAAATTCATTTGTTGGAGTGGAGATTATGGTGTGGGGATGTTGTTCAGGGGTTGTGCTTGGCCCCTTAGTTCCAGTGAAGGGAACTCTTAAGGCGTCAGCATACCAAGATATTTTGGACACTTTCATTCTCCCAACTTTGTGGGAACAGTTTGGGGATGGCCCCTTCCTGTTCCAACATGACTGAGCACCAGTGCACAAAGCAAGATCCATAAAGACATGGATGAGCGAGTTTGGGGTGGAGGAACTTGACTAGCCTGAACAGAGTCCTGACCTTAACCTGATAAAACACCTTTGGTGTGAATTAGAGCTGGGACTGCGAGCTAGGCCTTCCTGTCCAACATCAGTGCCTGACCCCACAAATGCACTTCTGGATAAATGGTCAAACATTCTCATGGCCGACCCTTTGCAGCTAGGAGTGTGTCTAACTCAATATTGAACCCTACGGACTAAGACTGGGATGCCATTAAAGTTCATGTGCGTGTAAAGGCAGGTGTCCCAATACTTTTGGTAATATAGTGTATGATCAGCAGAATAACTTCTCTGTCTGGATATCAAGAAATAAAAGAGTCTCATATTTATTGTATTTTGTAGTTCTTCTGGGTCCTCTGAAATTCCAGTCACCTTACCGGACACCATCACTGAGTGGAGCGCCCAGATGATCTGTGTCAGTAATCGTGGTTTGGGTCTGTCTGCTGCGACCTCTCTCATCACCTTCCAGCCATTCTTTATTGATGTCCAACTGCCCTTCTCTGTAATACGTGGTGAGAATTTGCAGCTCACGGCTTTGGTGTCCAACTACATGAGCCAGGAAATGATGGTAAATTGGCACTGTAGATTCCAAAACCAATTGTGCAATGTTAGTAAAGATATTAATCAGCTTTTTGTTTATGTTTTCATCCTTTGGAAGAAAAGAAAATGCTCCACAACCTTCCTAGAACTTAAAGTGGTGTTCCGGCCGAAATTATACTTTTTAAATATAAATACCCCTATAATACACAAGCTTATTGTATTCTAGTAAAGTTAGTCTGTAAACTAAGGTCTGTTTTGTTAGTTTATAGCAGTAGTTTGTTATTTTATAAACTTACAGCAGGCAGTGGCCATCTTAAGTGTGGGCATCTGAAGCCAGACTGCATTTCTTCCTGGATCTCATCCTTGCAGATCTCGCACATGCTCAGTGCAGCACAAGCAGTGTAATAGGTTTCAGGTCAGGTTTCCATAGCAACGGCAGTTTCAGAGGAAGTTGCCGCGCCTTCCCAGAAGGCATTGCAAACAGGAAATGATGCGATGGGCCGCGGCCAGGGAGGAGGAAGTGAAAAGTGTATACAGCAGATATACAGCAGGTGCTGAGAATTTTTTTTAAAAAAATATCCAATTTGTTGACAGTGCACAGTTTAGTGAGGAATTCCACTTTAAATTGGAAGTAAACCCATCAAAAACCAGTTGCCATGCCAGGAAAGTAACTGTCACAATGGTTGTACTCTGAACCAAACTGTCAGACCCTCCAATGGCTGGTGTCATAACTGATCACATGTGCAGCATCATGGCAGTTGAAGATCAAACAGAGGCCATGATGGCAGCTTCCTTGGCTGAAAACGATCGGGAAGGTTTTCTTCCACTTTAACAGGAGGTAAAGCTCAGTTCCAGTTCAGTGTTTTTAACACTTAACGCATCACACATTTTGTAGTTACGTGGTCATGAAACACTTGCCATATTAAGCCTAAAGTCCAGCCAAACCGCTAAAGATGAAATACATAAATGGGGACTGTTGATCAAGTCCTGAGATTTACACAGCACAGCCACATCTGGCAAGGTAGGGGACTAGTACCACTTACAGGTCTTCTCTCTCCCTGGGGAGTCGTGACCAGTCCTGGGACAAGGCCATCCAGCACCTAGGGCAAAGATGACAAACTGCGCCCTCCTCCCTCATTCATGATGTGCAGACTTGGGAGATCCTACACCCAGTAGTCACTAATTTGTCAAAATCACTGCTGTCTTCATTACTAATGTCAGCCTTGCAACAGAAGGAAGGTTCCCCCATCCCTATATAGTAAACCATTGCACTCAGAGCAGCCGCCCTCCTGCCTACCCCTTGTACTGGCCCTGTCTGTGACTGCATAGTGAAATGAGAAGCAGCACACTAATAAGTTCAATGCTTTGTAACTTTGCTCTCTCTTCCTATCAGCGTGTCCCTTGATAGCACATGAGCACTGCAGCACAACTGACCAGCTTTTTGTGCTCCTGTAAATGGACTGCAATAAGCCGATCTCTGTTGTACATGGACTGCAATAAGCTGATGTCAAGTCAAATTCAAGTTCTTATACTAGTTATTATTTTGAACACAATTACGCTGGCCATAGGTGGAGCAAATTTCTTTCCTGCAACCTCGGGTTGATCAACACAGTCAGGGGGAATCCTACCCATGGAGCCATTGTGTTCTCCTGGCAGGGAGGGGGAAGCCTTCCCCGCTGGGAGAGCACAGTGATTACTGTGAGTTGCTATAATAGAAATAAATAGCAATGTCAAATCCGACAGGCTGGTTGTACCCACGTTGATCGATCAACTTGGGTACATTCAGGCTGCCCATACATGGTTCAAATCTCAGCTGGTCCCTTCTGAACTGGCTGAGATTCGAACCGTTTATGGTTGGCTTTATTATGCACTGATTTTTAATGAGTATAGACCTGCATAGCAGTGGCGGCTGATGCTCAATATTCTTGGGGGGGGGGGGCCTGGATAAATGGGGGGCTCGCTCGATTGCCGCTTCCCCCCCATCGCTTGATTTCCACATCGCCCACTAGGCCCCTCGCTAGCCCCGCACTTACCCCATCCAGGTCGCAGCTTCGGCGGCTTCCCCCCTGCATCTCCTCCGGAGTCCCAGCGGTGGCTTCTCCTCCTGGTCAATCAGGACTCAGGACTCATGGCCAATCAGGTCAGGAATCAGGAAGACAGCAAATATTAATGTCACACAAGTGGGTGAGCACTGCACCCGGAGCCCACCCTTTTTTGAAGCCAATTAGAGACTCAGACTCTAATCATGTGCTTAAAAAAAAAAACATTGAAATCTATGTGTCTGGCTCACTGCATGTAGATTTTGGGTTGGGTGCATGGATTGGGGGGGGGGGGCGCCCCTGAACCCTGCATGAACGGCCACCACTGCTGCATAGATTGATAGATTGATGTGTCTTTTATCTGCCTGAAAGGGTTAGTTCACCTTTAGTGACTTTTGCCAACATATCCCTGCATCACATCATCCTCAATACATTAACATGCTGTACTTCGTTTTATTTAAAAAATGCTTGCTTTTCATGCAGTCTATTCCATTGCCCTCCCCTCTCCGTCCTGCAGGTGGCGGGACATACCGAGCATTGGATGCTGGGCACCGGGAACTCACATCGTCTGTTCTCTTTCACTCTCACACAATGCTGATCTAACTCTTTAAACTGATTCTTTGTGCAGCTGTTCACAGATAGGTTGACTCTTGAGATATATGAAAGTTGCCTTGTGATGTTGGTGTAATTCTCCCCTGTTAGTCATTTTTTTTTTCTGGCGGTAGAACAGTGGAGCAGAGTTTTACCAAGAACCAACAAGAGGTTCATTGTCCGGAGAGGTTATTTACAATCATTTATGTGTTCACAGATTCAGTCAACATTAGCTGAATCTAACGATTACGTCCTGAACAGCTCCAAAGACAACACAGTCTGTGTTGGTGGAGGACAGAGGAAAGCGATCTCATGGCAGGTGACTCCATCCACAATAGGTAACTAAAAAACATTATTTTTATATTAATTTATTATTATATTAAAAAGGCACGATTAAAAGAAAAGTTGCAAAATACAATAAAGTAACAATGGAAACGTTGCAGTCCAGTCATCCATAATTATGCAGGAATGTCTGCAGACCAGGGGCGTTGCTAGGTCTGCAAAAGATCTGGGGCTAGAGCCCATTGCAGCGTAGTAAAGAAAGTCATACGCTTGGGCGAGCATACACATGTATATACAGTAATATACGTGTGTGTGTATATATATATCCATAGAGAGCCCCCCACTTACACCAGGGTCCCCAGAGAGCCCCCTTACATCAGGGTCCCCAGAGAAGCCCCCCTTACATCAGGTTCCCCAGAGAGCCTCCTCCTTACATCGGAGTCCTCAGAGAGCCTCCCCCTTTCATCAGGGTACCCAGAGGGCCCCCCACTTACAACAGGGTTCCCAGAGAGCCTCCCTTACATTAGGGTCCCCAGAGAGCCTCTCCCTTGCATCAGGGTCCCCAGAGAGACCCCCACTTACATAAGGGTCCCCAGAAAGCCTCCCCTCCCCTTGGGGACCCCTGCAGAGACTCGGGGCTGTTGGCCCCAGATTCGGGGCTATAGCCCCCAAAGCCACCCCCTAGTGACGCCCCTGCTGCAGACTTATTTAAATTGTACTTCCTATCATATAAAAGGAGTTTGTGTCTCTGCCCTTCCCACAATGGTGAGATTTTCCTGCAGTAATTTGTGTCTCTGCCCCTCCCACAATGGTGAGATTTCCTGCAGTAAATTGTGTCTCTGCCCCTCCCACAATGGTGAGATATCCTGCAGTAATTTGTGTCTCTGCCCCCCCCCCCCCACAATGGTGAGATTTTCCTGCAGTAGTTTGTGTCTTGGCCCCTCCCACAATGGTGAGATTTCCTGCAGTAATTTGTGTCTCTGCCCCTCCCAGAAGTGTGAAATTTCCCTGCAGTAGGTTGTGTCTCTGCCCCTCCCATAATGGAGAGAATTCCTGCAGTAATTTGTTTCTCTGCCCCCCCCCCCCCACAATGGTGAGATTTCCTGCAGTAGTTTGTGTCTCTGCCCCTCCTACAATGGAGAGATTTCCATGCAGTAGTTTGTGTCTCTGCCCCTCCCAAAAGTGTGAGGTTTCCCTGCAGTAGTTTGTGTCTCTGCCCCTCCCACAATGGAGAGATTTCTCTGCAGTAATTTATGTCTCTGCCCCTCCCCCCCCCCACAATGGTGAGATTTCCCCCCAGTAGTTTGTGTCTCTGCCCCTCCCACAATGGTGAGAATTCCTGCAGTAGTTTGTGTCCCTGCCCCTCCCACAATGGGGAGATTCATTCTTTGCAATGTTCTTGTTTATGGACAGGTTTGCATTTTTGGTTGTTCTGACATTTATTATTGACAATCCCTCTACCTGTGTTGGTGCTGTTTGGTTCCAAGACTCCATCACACGTCTGCTACATAATTAATTAGACTGAGATTGTTTAACTTTTTAACAAACCATATTTAACCTTTCTGCAGGCCTGATAAATATCTCGGTCACCTCCAAGGCTGTGAATGGTCAGTGCGGAGGACAGAGCGCCGTGATACCAGACAAAGGCAGCAGAGACGCCGTTATCCAAACTTTACTGGTTAAGGTGAGTATTAGGGCCCCAAATGTCCAATAATGTGACAAAGACTGATGTGACTGGCTCAGTGCCCTCTGTACAGCACTGTGGAATATGTCAGAGCTATATAAATATATAATAATAATAGTGTGTGACTGTGAAGAGACTACAAGTATACCCACTGAGGTCTTTCCCTGCCTGGTATCTATAGAGATATCTGTTCATCAGCTCAGCTAACCTCTACACTGCAGTCTGTGCCCAACCTACGTAACTATTTCATCCTGTATTCCTTTGATCTTGGCACTGATATTATTTTTTTTGTGTGCTGCTCTATAAACATTTGACCTCCCTGAAGATTTACCCCCGCTTCCTGACCAGGCCATTTTTTTGTAATACGGCACCGTGTTACTTTAACTGACAATTGTGCGGTGGTGTGACACTGTACCCATATAAAATTAATATCCACAAATAGAGCTTTCCTTTGGTGGTATTCGATCACCTCAGCGGTTTTTTTAATTTTTTGCGCTAAAAACAAAAAAATGTAAATTAAAAAAAAAAAAAAACATTATCTTACTTTCTGCTAAAAAAAAACATATCAAATAAAAAAATAGAAAAAATCTAATTTCTTTATCAGTTTAGGCCAATATGTATTCTGCTACATATTTTTGGTAACAAAAAAATCCCAATAAGCGTATAATGATTTGCGCAAAAATTATAGCGTCTACAAACTATGGGATATTTTTATTTATTTTTTACATTTTTATTGTTTTGCTAGTAATGGCGGCGATCAGCGACTTATAGCGGGACTGCGATACTGTGACGGACATTTTGACACTAATTGGCACTTTTTGGGGACCAGTGACACTAATACTAAAAACACTAATCAGTGCTAAAAAATATGCACTGTCACTGTAATAATGACACTGGCTGGGAAGGGGTTAACATCAGGGGCGATCAAAGGGTTAGCTGTGTGCCTAGCCTGTGTTTTCCTACAGTGTGGGTGGTGCTCTTACTAGGGGAAGACATGGATGCATGTCTCTGCTTTGCAGAGACACAGGATCCATGCCTTCCCTGCTGACAGAACGGCAATCTGCCTTGTTTACATAGACAGACTGCCATTGTGCTACTGTACTAAATGATCCGCGGGTGCCGGCTGACATCGAGTCTGCAATACCCACTGATTGCTCTCGCTGTGATTGATCACAGCGGGAGTGAGCCACCGATGCCATGCATGCGCGCCCCCTGTCCAGAAGTGTCAGATCACAAATATATATATATATCTGTAGCAGTAAAACTGCTATGAGGTGGACAGCAAATGGTTAAAATGCATGTTTTAAAGTGCGTGTTTTAAAATGTGTTTTTTGTTTTTTAGCCCGAAGGGACCTTGGTGGAGCAGGCTCACAACTCCATGCTGATCGTTGAAAGTACGTGGATCACTCCCCCAAGACACTTAACAGAGAAGATCATTAGAGGCATTCCAGTCTATGAATGAATGTCAATGCAAATCCATTGTATTTAGGATGGAGTGGTGTGCTGTGTGTGTATAAGGGCTTTAAATGTAGATATTTATCAAGCCTTCAGTCTGGGATGTATTTGCCTGAAAGACCTCTGTTCCTTTATTTTTTATTTCTAGGCCTTTTTACGCTACACAGTACAAAGTAACATGTTATACCTTTACTAATCTGAATATCAATAAGATTTATTTCTTGTATTTTGTTTAGAAGGAACCATTGTGCCAGAGAAAATCAATCTTGAGCTGCCCAAATCTTACATTGTGGGTTCTGAGAGAGGATTTATTAGCTTTACAGGTAAGTAGTAAAAGTAATAGAATCCTGACTGTCAAATCTATGGCACTGCTGGGGGACTTCTATATAATTCTCCTCTCCTGAAATACTCTGCACTGCTAGAGGAATCTGCTCCTTCCTCCATCCAACTCTCCTCTCCTGAAATACTCCGCTCTGATGGAGGACTCTTCTCCTTCCTCTATCTAACTCTCCTCTCCTGAAATACTCTGCTCTGATGGAGGACTCTGCTCCTTCCTCTATCCAACTCTCCTGTTCTGAAATACTCTGTTCTACCAGAGGTCTCTGCTCCTTCCTCCATCTAACTCTCCTCTCCTGAAATACTCTGCACTGCTGGAGGAAGCTGCTCCATCTTCCATCTAACTCTCATCTCCTGAAAGACTCTGCTCTGCAGGAGGACTCTGCTACTTCCTCCATCTAATTATCCTCTCCTGAAATATTCTGCTATTCTGCTCTACTCTGCTCCTACCTCTTTCCAACCCTCCTCTCCTGAAATAGTCTGTTCTGCTTGACTTTGCTCATTCTTCTATCTAACTCTCTTCTCCCTAACTAATCTGCTCTGATGGAGGACTCTGCTCCTTCCTATATATAACTCTCCTCTCCTGAAATATTCTGCTCTACTCTGTTTCTTCCTCTATCCAACTCTCCTGTCCTGAAATATTCTGTTCTAACAGAGGTCTCTGCTCCTTCCTCCATCTAACTCTCCTCTCCTGAAATACTCTGCACTGCTGGAGGTCTCTGCTCCTTCCTCTATCTAACTCTCCTCTTCTGAAATACTCTGAACTGCTGGAGGACTCTGCTCCTTCCTCCATCTAACTCTCCTCTCCTGAAAAACCCTGCTCCTTCTTCTATCTAACTCTCTTCTCCTGAACTAATCTGCTTAGCTGGAGGACTCTGCTCCTTCCTCCATCTAACTCTCCTCTCCCAAAATACTCTGCTCTGCTGGAGGACTCTGCTCCATTAAGTCCATAAAGACATGGATGAGCGAGTTTGGGGTGGAGGAACTTGACTAGCACGCACAGAGTCCTGACCTCAACCCGATAGAACACCTTTGGGATGAATTAGAGTGGAAACTGCAAGCCAGGCCTTCTCGTCCAAGATCAGTGCCTGACCTCACAAATGCACTTCTGGAGGAATGGTCAAACATTCACATAGACACACTCCTAAACCTTGTGGACAGCCTTCCCAGAAGAGTTGAAGCTGTTATAGTTGCAAAGGGTGGGCCAATGCAATATTGAACCCTACGGACTAAGACTGTGATGCCATTAAAATGCGTGTAAAGGCAGGTGTCCCAATACTTTTGGTAATATAGTGTATCTGAAAATTAATCAATCCTGATGTATTGACGGCTTATCTCATTTCTTGAGATAACCAGGACAGTACAAATATCCTCAATTGATCCCTTTTTGGAAAGTAGATAGTCCAAGGCATTTAGAGGTATGGTGAGTTTTTTGAAGTTGACATTTTTTTTCACAATTTTTTTTTTTTTACATACTATAACCAGTGCAGTACAGAGTCATCAAATAACTGGTGTGGCGGTGATTAGCAACACTGGTGATAGTATGTAAATAGTGAATTTCACTATTATAAGCAACCATTTCTACTGAATTAAAGTGATTAATTCGGTGTGTATTGTTTTGATTGTCTGTGACTGGTCACAGCTAATCACATAGTACAGATAGGCAGTGATTGGCCCTGTCTGTACCATGTGATCACTGTGACCAATCACAGCTAGCAACACAATCGTACACAATGAATGGAAGCCATCCATTGTGTTCAGTTGTCATGTGATCCACTGTGATTGGTCACAGCAATCACATAGTACCGGCAGTGGCCTGGTACAGTGATCTGTCATCGGCTGTGTCCAGTGAACACAGTGGGTAACAGATTGAGCCACGGTATGGACGACGTCATATGACTTCCACCGAAACAACGAATGTCCTTCCCGGCTGTCATTTGTCTATAGGCTGGGCGGGAAAAAGTTAAATATTCTGCTCTGAAGGAAGATTCTGCTTCTTCTTTTTAACACTCCTCTCTTGAAATACTCTCCTCTGCTGGAGGACCCTGCATCTTCCTCTATCTAACTCTCTTTTGCTAAAGTACTCTCCTCTGTTGGAGGGCTCTGCTTCTTCCTCTATCCAACTCACAGGCTTTTCTTTAATGTATTTTAGACACTAGGTGCTCCTTTTATCTCATGTTGATATCTCTCTTTCCCTCATTTTCTCTGTGTCTCTCTTTCTCAATCCTCACTTCACCTCTTACTTTTCATTTCTGGGTCAGGTGACATCATGGGTTCGGCAATGAACAACCTGGACAAACTCCTGGCCATGTCGCACGGTTGTGGTGAGCAGAACATGCTCAATTTTTGTCCGAATATCTACGTTCTCCGGTATCTGAAGTCTTCAAATCAGCTGACTGATTCTATCCTGGAGAAGGGGAAGAAGTTTTTGGAAGCAGGTGAGTGTAGCATCTAGAGGAAGAAGTGGACCTGGGTAAACAGAACACAAAGCAAGTTCACCAGTTCAAAGTAAATAGAAGAATGAAATAAGATGGCCATGTCTTGAAGGACACTCATTAATTTACTGATAGAGGTTGCCATTTCCCAGTACTGGAAATGCTGCTAACTCCTGGTCAGTGCACATGGTAATGCAGAATAATATGGCTGTCCTGGAACTAACATCAATCCATGGTGTCAGGGAATGTCAGTTTTTTGTTTGGAAGAGTCATCTGCACCAGTTATGGTTGTTGGGTGTTCTCCAAGATGGACATAGCAATGTACAGTATATTGACTTAAAGAGAAAAAAGCATAGAAGACTCCATAGCGGGGGTAATTGTTCAGACATTAGCCTAACTATGATGACTTTGCTTGGGTTGCCAGGGATCAATTGTCATGCTTCAGGAGACCTTTGATCTCCAAAAATGGTTGGGGGAGTTATAAGGCTGCTATTTCATTTCATCCAATCAAATATTATGTAAGGAAATACCATCCATTCTGTATCCTGTAGTTTGGTATCCAGTATTTGATAGAAGACAAATCATTCTCATGATACATACCTTGTGCTGTTGCATAGTTTATTCAGAATAATTTCAACCTTCTTTTACTTTACGAATTTTCGAATTTCCAAAAAAAATGAATGAAATGAAAACGAACACATTTTTCGGCAGTACACATGTCTAGCAATACTGTTCCCCCAGCTGCAGCATACTGCCAAGTTTGCTCCAGTGATGAGGACAGAGGGGATTATGAGGTCACTGACTGTACTTGGGTGCCTGAGAGAAGAGAGGAGGAAAGTGAGGAGGAGGCACAACTCCAACGAGGCAGAATGTCCTCCAGAGGCCAGCTTAAGGGCAGCCACCCTATTGCTTTACATCACAGAGCTCCACAGGTGCAGGACGCTGCTGATTCTCCGCTGACTTCCAAAATTTAATTGGTGTGGGCTTTTTTCAACACATGTGCAGTAGATCGCACCGTTGCTGTTTGCAATCTATGTCTGAAGCGGATCAAGCATGGCCAGAACTGCACGCGCTTGGGCACCAAATGCTTGACAAGTCATAATAAGACCTGCAATGCAGTCCGTTGGCAACAGCACCTGAAAGACCCACATAATAAAAAAAGGCGGACTTCTCCTTTCTCCTCATCTGTGATCTCAACCCCTACTATACTTCCAGTCCTTAAAAACATGCACTTTACACTCCCCCCCCCCCCCCCCATTCTATCCATCTTCCCCCCCCTTTTTTTTTTCCTTTTTCCTTTTGTTTTTGATACCGGTAGCTCCCGCAGGACCCACCCTGTTGATCCATCCAGTTATATCGTCATGATATGTACATCTAAAAGTCACATCATATATCCCACCCTGGTTATTTTGGTTCTACACCTATATATAAATGTGCATAGACTACTGGTATTTATATACATATATATAAGTAAATATATATATGTAAAATGTTCTAAACTTATATATGTAAAATGTTCAAAAATGTTGTATACCAACTAATGTGATACCCTGTATTGCAATTTCTTTCAATAAAATCTATTGGAAAAAAAAAAAAAAAAAACATGCACTGAGAGGAATGAAGGTATAGCAAGAGGTGCCACAAGTACTTGCAGCCAATCTGCTAGCAGCACACCATCAGTTGATATCAGCAGGCAAATTTCACTACCCCAGTTGCTGAACCGTAAAAAGAAATACTGTTCCAGCCATCCATATGCTCAGAGTCTAAATGCTAGCTTGGCCAAATTACTAGCACTCCAACTGCTGCCTTTTCAGATGGTAGACTCTGCCCCCTTTCATGAATTTGTGGAATGTGATGTACTATAGTGGCAAGTTTCAAAACAATTTTTTTTTTTAATGTAAGACCATTCCAGCTCTCTACCGTCATGTGGAAGGCAATGTTTTGGCCTCCTTGGACAGGGCGGTCAGCAGCAAGGTTCATATTACTGCTGACTCATGGTCCAGCAGACATGGTCAGAGACATTATATTTCTTTCACGTCGCACTGGGTAACTCTGCTGGCATCTGGGAAGGATGCAGGTTAGGGTTCAGTGTTGGAGCTTGGGACGCCACCAAACCTCTAAAAAAATGGTAGTAATTCTGCCACACCTCTCTGTTCCACTCCCTCATATTCTTCTTCCTCTATGGCCTCTTCTGCAGAATTGGCCTTTGAACCAGCAATGCTCCCTAAGCGTTCAAGGGGTTATGCAAGCAGTCAGACTAAAAGATGCCATGCGGTGCTTCAGTTCCTCTGCCCAGGGGACAAGAACCACACTGGGGCAGAGATTCTGTCAGCTCTGCAGGGGCAGGCTCAGAGGAGGTTGACGCCACGCCAGCTTCAGCCAGGAATGGTTGTATGCAACAATGGCACCAACCTTCTCCGACAGGGACACTTGACCCATGTTCCATGTTTGGCACACATCCTTAATTTGGTGGTTCAGCATTTCTTGACCAGGTACCCAGGCTTACAGAAACTTCTGAAGCAAGCCAGAAAAAACTGTGGCCATTTGCGGTGGTCATACAATGGCAGTGCTCGACTTGCTGACATTCAACGGGAATTCAACCTGCCCACCAACCGCCTCATTTGTGACATGCCCACCAGGTGGAACTGAACATTGGCAATGCTGCAGCGGCTGCACACACAGCAGAGGGCCATAAATGAGTACCTGTGTGAACATGGCACCAGGACAGGGTCAGGGGAGCTTAGCTTCTTTTCACCATGCCAGTGGCTACTGATTGAGGATGCATGCACTGTCCTGTCACCATTTGAGGAGGCCACAAGGATGGTGAGCAGCAACAATGCATGCATCAGTGACACTGTCCCTCTAGTCTTCCTACTGCTGGACATGCTTTGTGGAATCATAGACAGGGCAGTTGAGGCAGGACAGTGGGAGAAAGAGGAGGACTTCTTTTCCTCTCAAGGCCCCTTTATGCAGATAGCATTCCTAAGGGGCCGCCAAACACACGGGAAGAAGAGGAGGAGGATTGTGTCAGCATGGATGTGGAGGATAACATGCAGTAGTCCTCAAGTGATGGTTTTCGGTCCCCAGAAATCCAAGGAGTTGTACGTGGCTGGGAGTAGGTAGTATAAAGAAAAAAGTTCAGTGTGCTACTCAAATAATAATGTGAATATAAAGAAATGAAAAAATTATAGTTCATATGGAAAATGATTGTATCATAAACCGGAGGTGTGATTCCTCTTTAAATCTTCAGTAAATCTTCTAAGTATCTTCTAAGACAGTGCAGAAAAAGGAAATGGGGGCTGCTTACCAGATTTTATGGCTCCCCACCACAGAGATCGTGTGAGCCTGAACAAACTCCTCTCAGGGTCAGGAACAGCTGGTCTTTGAGTAGAGACAGACTTCCCTCCACACCTGGTAGCTGAAATTTCAGAGGTGGCAATCAGGAACGCTCTCCTCTATTAGCTGCTCCAGCAAGACCACTCGTAGCAGGAAAAAGTATATTTTAAAAGAAAAGGGGGCGCTTCATTGTGCAGTAGTTTAAAATGCTTTAATCCATGAATGGACAACTGACATCAAAGCATTGGCAGGGTAAAACACCGTAGCAATTAAAAAACACAGCCGACGCCGACACCGAAGCGGATCAGCTGAGCATGTTCTGTCATCTACCAGATTCAAATTAGAGAATAAATCTCAAAATGACATTTTTCTATGTGGTAGACAGAATGCTGGTGTAGCACTACCCCCATAGGGACTGCAAGTGAAAGGGTTCCCCACTGCTGCACAGCCAGTCACTCAGCATTTCCTTCTTTCATCCGGGCACAAAAGTCTTTGGCTTGTTTTTGTAATTTTATTAGGGGATGATAACTTTGATGGGGTAATGGGATGCCTAATGTGATAACAATTTAACTTCAGGGACACTTCCTCCCTATTTACAGACTCCTCTTCTTCCTTCCACCTGCACAGGCTTTGTTCCTTTTTGCACAGCTTCTGCTGCTTCACTCCTGAGGGAAACGACAGGCTTTTTGTCAGTTCAGCAACAGCCCATTATAGGCAGGGACTCTCAGTCCCTTGAAAAATAGTACACATGGAGTGACACTGCATATGTTATCTCCTTGTGCTTCCCTGTGGCCACTGAACACAGTCCCACTACTTGCAGAAAATGCTAGCCCACCTGGCTGCTCCCTTCTTCCCAGTCCTTCTGACTGACATACACATAGAGACTCTCCAGGGCAAGGTTAGATGAAGACTTGGCACACTGCATTCTTCAAAAGAGCACTGATACAGATGGCACCCTCTCATCTTGTCTTGTCCCTGCACCATGCTGATCTGCTCACTATCTCTCTTTGGTTGCTCCTCTGCCTCTCTGGCTTTAGTTCCCCCAACTGCCTCCTGTGGTGGGATCCTTCCAGACCAACCTCAAAAGCTCCAGCCCCCCCCCCCTCCCCCCCGGTAAGGGGTCCCTCAAGGGCCACACAGACAGCCTCCCTCAGCACTGCTCCTCTATCTTCCACCCAAACTCTCTTGCTGGCAAGACTCATTTCTATTTAACCTGGGGATTGGCCAAAGGCCCCTAAATATTCAAGGGAACCCCTCCTAGCCTCCACCCACTAGTCCCAGAACATTTTCCAACATTCTAGAAACAGGGGGAGGCACCAGAGAGCTGCCAGGATGAGTCATTCAGCCCTGAACTCTAATAACCTTGACCCCGATTCAGTGACTCAGGTTTATCTCAAAGCCAGACTATGTTTTACCTGCACTACATTTCTAATAGCACAGACTACTGGGTGCTACATTGGTCTTATTCGTAATATATATTATTGTGGTTTCCATAGAGCAATGCTGAAAAAAGAATGTTTTGCATTGAAACCCTCTAAGTTTGATTAACTAAATTATGTTCCTCCAGGACTACAGCGTCAGCTGACTTACAAGCACCCAGATGGCTCTTACAGTGCCTTTGGCAAAAGTGATAAAGAGGGCAGCACATGGTGAGTATGGCCCTCATCGGGCGGCAGCCAGACAAGACATAAAGGCTAAAGCTAGCCATACTTGCATTGATTAACACATATACGAGGGGGTACTGATAAGTATTGAACCTTACCCAGAAAAATTTGAGCTAGGAAGCTGTAAATTGCAGGGTGTACTGGCCAATTTGTCTACATTCAATGGTACAAAAATCAACTACCTATAATTTTAACTTATCTTTATTTTTCAGGTCCAAATTGAACATGGCAGCACCTCCAGAAAAATTCAATGTGGAAGAGCATAGAACCATAATCAAGTTCCCGTTTCTCCAAGGGAAAGGTGCGAAGCAGATCCATGATGAAATGTCACAAACTTTGGGTGACAGTGGCCCTTCGTATGCAACAGTTAAACGTTGGGTTGTCAAACTGGCCATTTCGGTGTTGAAAGTGAGAAACCCAGTGGAAAAGCCTGTTTCTGTCTCTGTGCCTGCAAAAGTCAAACGTTTTGGGATCCACTTTGCTGCAAGCTTTCTCATTTCCAAGTCGTTGTGCATAATGGCACCAACTCTCTCACATGATATTCCCAGATTTGTAGCAATACTTTTGGCTGACATTCAGTGGCCCTCCATGCAGGGGTGGACTGATAACTCATGGGGCCCCCGGGCAATAGGAGATTATGGGGCCCCCAGGCAATCAGAGATTATGGGGCCACACAGTATACACACACACACACAGTATACAATCACACAGTATACACATACATATACACACAGTATACACAGACAGATGTAAATAAACACAGATTTATACATACTGTCCCTGGTTTTACTGAGGCTGGCAACCCTGATGGGGCCCCCTAGTGGCCCAGGGCCCTCGGGCAGTGCCCGAGCGGCTCAATGGTCAGTCCGGCCCCGCCTTAATGATCATGTCATGGATGGCTTTCACAAAGGCCCTCCACTGGGTTTCTCATTTTTAACACCGAAATGGCCAGTTTTAAAACTGACAACCCAATGTTTAACTGTTGCATATGAAGGGCCACTGTCATCCAAAGTTTGTGACATTTCATCATGGATCTGCTTTGCACCTTTCCTTTGAAGAAGCAGGAACTTGATTACGGTCTTATGCTCTTCCACGTAAAATTTTTCTGAAAGTGCTGCCATGTTTACTTTGGACCTGAAAAAGAGAGATAAGTTAAAATTATAGGTAGTTGATTTTTCACCATTGAATATAGACAAATTGGCCAGTACACCCTGCAATTTACAGCTTCCTAGCTCAAATTTTTCTGGGTAAGGCTCAATACTTATCAGCACCTCCTCGCAGATTATTGTATTCTGACAGCTACAGCACACTCGGTTGTCAGAACGCACAAACAGAGACTGCATCAGATTGGTTGCATTCACTGTTCAGCCAACATTGAAAAAAATTGACTTTCGTTGAGCTGGGTGGTGCCAACAAGGGCACCCAATGAGGAAATTTCATCGGATTCAGCCAGAATCATTAGGAAAGTTTTTTTTTTTTTTTTGGTCATTATTTTACTTTAATGCATAAAGGCAAAAAACCTTCTGTGTTCAGCGCCCTTACTACCTGAGTCTGATCGTGATCCAGCCTGTGTCCAAGAGCAGTGGCTCTCTGCTCTCTCCCTGGCTCAGAGACAGCAGCCACTGTCAATCACAGGTAGTGAAGAGGGAACAGGGGGCAGGGCTGAGGCGTGCTCTGTGTGAACATGCACAAGTGCTCCCATAGCAAGTGATTTGCTGTGGGGGCACTCGGCAGGGCGGAGGACCGAGGAGCGCTGGCAGGGGACCCCAGAAGAGGGGGGATCGAGGCTTCTCTGTGCAAAACCATTGCATAGAGCAGGTAAGTATGAAATGTTTGTTATTAAAAAATATACCTTTAGTATCACTTTAAGGCTGGGTTCACACTATTTTGAATTGGATGCAGGTTTCCCTGCATCCAATTCCCATGTCAAGAGACTGTGACCAGCTCTCTATGGAGCCAGTTCTCAAAGCTCCGGGAGGGCTGCAGGGTGGATTGAAAAGTCCTGTGCGTCTTCTGGTCCATTTCAGGTCTGAATTCCGCTAAAAATTCGGACCGAAATCGGACCTGAAACGGTGAACAGGGACACAGTGGACACCCTCTGTGAGTCCATTCGCATGGAGATGTGGACCCAGCCTAAAGCTGAATTCTGGGTATGGCAATTTTTACATAGTTACATTGGTCCAGCTTGAACCAATGTAAGTATGTATGTGCCATACCTGTGGAATCCCAGTGGAAACTGGAAATCACTGTAATAGTCACAGCTACTCCAGTGATCTTCCAGGTCTGGTACCAATCAGCTGCCCTTTCTGAAAACAGGACATTGTTCTTTTGTTACAGGTGCCATTCGGAGAATACTTTGCATTTTCTCAATGAATCTAAAGTGTTCTGACTGGATGAGGTGGAGATTGTGACATCTCCACCTCATCCAATCATACAAAATGCAAAAGTATTTCTCAATGACACCTGTGCAGAGTGAGTGACTTTGTGAGTTCACAATTCAGCAGGGCAGCCACTGCGTACGGGACCTGGAAGCTTGTGGAGATCACTGGAGTAGGCACCAAAGCTATTTCCAGCTTCCATGGGGATCCCACAGGTATAGTACCTAAATACTTACATTGGCCCAAACTGGACCAATGTAACTATGTAACTATGTTAAAATTGCTATACCTAAACTTCATTGTTAAGGTTACAAATGAGCTTTAAATTTCTATTGGGGGTTGTGAAAGCTCTTTTCACCCAGCTCACCCAACCCATCACTAACTGTAACCCTTTGCTAATAAACAAAGTCATGTGATTGCCGAAGCAGGCACTGCTGCATGGTGAATTTAGAAGCCAATTTTGGTTAAATCTAGGTTAGTGTTTTCATGCCAAAATCAAGTTTGGCAACATTTTCTGCTCTATGCATGATAAAATTTGGAAATCTGCATTAGCACACTTCTTATTCAAATAATCAAAGGGTAGAATGCTCAGCTCTTGACAACTTGTGGCATAACCATAGCCATACTAGCCTACTTGGCTGTTTTGGGGCCCAAGGGTGGGAGGGTGCCCCACTAGGGAGGTTCTCTGATGTTTCCATTCCAGAAGAGCTGAGGTCAGGTGCACTAGATCATGGTTTAAGTCCTTGCTGTTGCATCTACTGCTTCTAGTCTGTGAGTAGATGTATTGCCTTGCTGGCTGGGGTGGTTAAAGAGGTGTGTCTGTGTAGGGGGGGGGGGGGGCCGCCTCCTATCCTTGATGTCATACTTGATTTGATTGTAGCCGTATTAGTGCAATTGTGACAGAGAAAATTGAGTACTGTCCATGATACTTTTTTTATTTGCACTAACATGCAATTTTTCAGGACAAGCTTTTGGGGTATGTCCCCTTCTTCAAGGTCCAAGCAGTACTGATTCACAAATTTTTAAGCGGCATGTTAAAGCCTTAAATCCTTGATGTCACAAAGAGAGGCAGCTGGATGGTGCCATCAAAATTTTGCAATGGGACTCCATGAGTTGTAGTTACGTCCTGTTGACAGAATTAATCTTTTTCATCCAACTTCAGCAAACTGAAATCTCCTTTTTAGTAGTTACTGGAGGTTGTACTTATAACATTTTCAACTTGCAAAATTTTGACTTTTGGGGTTGATGCATGTCATGACTGACTGGTGACATCATAGATCAATGCACATATTTGCCAGCACACTGTGAATCAATTGTCATCCAAAGCTTCTCCTGAAGAATGATCACATCACAAGGACCAAGTGCAACGTTTTGGAGCCGCGCAGGACCCTTTCACGATCACATGCCTGACGAAGGGGTTCCCCGGCTCCAAAACCATGCACTTGGTCCTTTGTGATATGATCACTCTTCAAACTTCAAACAACACTTGATGATCAATGGTGTGCTGGCAAATATGTGCATTGATCTGTGATGTTTCCAGTCTCCAGCTGGTTGTTGATGCAGCACCCATAACGTTTGAGAATATTCCAGCAACATGTGTGATGGGAATATTGACAATATCATGTGACTAACTGGTGGAGGCCATGTTTGTCTTGTTCCTTATTTCCAGGCTCACAGCTTTTGTTATAAAGAGTTTTTGGCAGGCTCGGGACTTTATTTTCATTGATGATAAACACATAAAAGAAGGTATGAGTTTTCTGGCGAAGCAACAAAAAGACGACGGCTGCTTCAAGGCCACAGGACGACTGCTGAATAATGGCATGCAGGTGAGGCAAGCGCCAAATCATAATTCATTCATTGTATCACTTTGCTGTTTTGTAGTGTTACAATTGTTTGGGGCAGGAGCGGAAAGACATTTGTATTTAGTCATTTATTTTAATAAAATTTTCATAAAATTTATTTGCTGTTAATTTTAAATGATTTTGGTAACTTTTTGGGACTTTTTTAAAGTGTGCTTGTAGTTAGAGAAAACAATGAATGGTACTGTAATTATCAGAGATAGTAAAAACTGAATTGTTTCAGTTATACAGTTTTTAGAATATTTTAGACAGGATTTGTGCATGGCGTTTTATTTTATATTCAGTCTAACCCACATTTACAGGGGTGTCCTGAAGTATTACAAATATACCAGCAATGTGATCTATCTGCCATAATTCCTAGCTCTGCTCATCAATCCATTTTTACTGTTGAGTGTCTCAACTCTAAACTGATAAACTGTAATGTCATTTCTTTTACTAATGAGGTAAATTTATAAAATATTGCACATTCATTTTCTGTATTTGTATATTCAGCCAGTAGGTGGAGCTCTCAGCTTTTCCTAATAGTTTTCCCAGTTACCCTCAGCTACTTTACTAAAAAATAAATACATAAAACAAAGCAAGCAGTTTATTTAAATCAAATTGCGTTTCCACTTTTGCAGTCAAACATAAGAGAACCACAATAAAACAAAACAAAAAAAAAACAATTAAAAAATATCATTCTTACCTTTTGGCTATTTATTGGGAACCACAATAACATTCACAAAAAAATTTCTTGGGACCAGGCTTCTGGGCAAAGAACAAGGGGCCCCAGGGACAGACTCGGTTTCCCTCATTAACATACAATGAAGAAACCCAGGTTCAAGATCTTTAACCTTTTGTTAGGACAGAGAGTGCGCAAATCTAGTTCACAACTGATAATGTGATCTGACAGCACAGTACAGAAAGTGTAACCGGCAGTTTTGAAATATGTTTTAAGTTTTGCTATGTGAATGAGAACATATAATACATATAAAGTAGGTGTTAATGCACTTTAACTGCAAGAGTGGAAATACACGTTAAGCTGAAATCAACACGGTCAGGTCAGAGTAGTGACTCCATCCACTTCCTCAGTAGGGCTATATCCCAGATTTAATTGAAAGATAGAGCAACTTAAGGCCCCTTTCAAACTGATCTGTAGCAAAATTATGGTAAAAACACATATGCCATTTTACAGAGATTTGCGTTTCAGATGTGTTTCCTGTGCATTTCTGTGTGTTTTTGGACCATCTGCACCTGTGAAAAATGGACGTGACTCAAAAACGCACCAAAGAACAAATCGTGGTTGCATTTTTACTGTGATCTTAAAGCAATTTCCATTCATTTCATTCCATTCATTTGGGAAGCTGCGTTTTTGGTGTGGCACCAAAGATGCTGAATGCAGAACTTTTCACACAGCACACAGTGGTCCCATAGGATTTAAAGGGAAACATTTTTCCTGTGTTTTTCATACAAGGTAAAAACGCAGGAAAAATGTATGTGTGAAAGGGACCCAAAAGTGTATGTAAACCCTCTCCTATACCCAGTGAAGTGAAAAGCTTCAGATGATACACAGGGATGAAACAAATCTCCCTACAAGTTTTACATGTACATCTGCTGTCTTCAGCTTTATATATCCTTTAGAATTCTTACATGTTATTAGAATTTTCACTTCCTCATTCAGCAGTGGGAGTGTATTCTTGGCTTACACTGGAAAACAGCTGATTGGAGGAAAGGCGCCCCCCCCCCCCCTCCACATAGGCAGAAGAACGGAGATACTTTCAGAGCTGAGCTGTGACAAGACAAGCTCTCTGCTAATCCATTTATAGCAAACTCCACAAATTTTCAGCTGCTTTTATTCCCCGTCTCTGAGAACTTGTCAGAAGTTATCATGCTGATAACAGAGGAACGGAACAGCAAAAACACATGGGACTCAGGGCTTTGGAGAGAGATAAGTAAACAATACAGATATATGTGCCTAGGTCAAATTTCATGAATCAGATTTACGACCACTTTAAGGAAGCAGTCCCTGCTGTGCTCCCTCCATAGATAACCAATAGAAACCCTATGTCATTGGTGCATCCTGTGTTGAATATTTATTTTGCAAAGCAAAGATGTTATTTAAATAGTAGTATTGAAAAAGACATCAGTATAAAAACATTTTAAACAATTTTAAAACTACTCAAAACTACTAAAGGTTCCCCTTAAGTAGTATAACAGCAGTTGTAAGCAGGGCTTTTTTTCAGGGGGAACTTGGTGGAACTCAGTTCCACCACCTCTGGCTCAGACCCTTTGGTGCCTGCTCACCACAATCACTTGTAAACACAGAAGTCTGGTTTCTGTGTTTACAAGTGACAACTCTGCACTCTGTATGTAATGCAATCCTGGTATTTAATGCCCCTTTAAGACCCTCCTACTGTTTGTGAAATTTGACTGACCACACCCACTATTTGATGTGATTTTCAGGGTGTGTGTAGGGGGAGGGGTTTTGGGGTGTCGTGGTTGAGTTCCAGCATCTATTGTTTGAGAAAAAAAGCCCTGGTTGTAAGTCATCTATGTACCGTCATGGAATCTGCACAACAGCAGCTGGTAGATTACATCATTGGGCTTGTAGAAAATGTTTTTATTTTAAATTTTATTTTAACAGAAATTAACTCTAACTACTGTTTTTCACTCATGTGGCAGGGTGGCGTGAATGATGAGATTACGCTCACGGCTTACATTACATTGTCCTTGTTGGAAATTGGAATAGAGATCAGTGTAAGTTTGGTGTCCTTCACATTACATATCACTATTAAGGATGAGCCGAACACCTCCCGGGTTCGGTTCGCAGTAGAACTTGCGAACAGGCAAAAAATTTGGACGAACACATGAACACCGTTAAAGTCCATGGGACATGAACATGAAAATACAAAAGTGCTAGTTTTAAAGGCTTATATGCAAGTTATTGCCACAAAAAGTGTTTGGGGACCCAGGTCCTGCCCCGCTCTCTCCTTCGCCCTCTTTTCCTGCGGCCTGCCAGGTTGCGTGCTCGGATAAGGGTCTGGTATGGATTTTGGGGGGGACCCCTGCGCCCCTTCTTTTGTTAAATTTGGTGCAGGGTTCCCCTTAATATCCATACCAGACCTGAGGGGCCTGGTATGAATTTTGGGGGGACCCCCACGCAATTTTTTTTAAAGTTTTTGGTTCGGGGTTCCCCTTAATATTCATACGAGACCCAAAGGGCCTGGTAATGGACTGTGGGGGAAACCCGTGCCTTTTTTTTTTCAATGAGTTTTATCTATATTGCCCAGATCCGACAATTTATTGCAGCCGCAATGAGTTTTATGTTACTTTTTCTCCTTTTAGAAATGTCATTTTGCTGTGGTACTGTTCCACTTTACAGGCATACTATAGACACCCCCCGGCACGATATTTACCACTTTCCAACCAGCCGCCATCATTAAACTGCGGCAGGTCGGCACGATTCCGTGAACCGTCATAGCTATACATCGGTCCCTTTAAGCGGCATAGCAGGCCCGCGCGCGTGCCCGCTGCACAGCAGAGTGCCGATGCTCGTGACCGGTGGTCGCGATGACCGCCGACCACGAGTGGTCACGGGCACGAGACACAGAACAGGGACGTGTGTGTAAACGCACACAACCCAGTTCTGTGAGGAGAGGACAGAGTCAGTTCCTACGAGCTGGAAACCATAATCCCTCATCTCCTCTAGTCAGTCCCATCCCCCACAGTTAGAGCACACACTAGGGAACACAGTTAACCCCTTGATCGCCCCTAGTGTTAACCTCTTCCCTGCCAGTGGCATTTATACAATAATCAGCGCATTTTTATAGCACTGATCGCTGAATAATTGTCAATCGACCCAAAAATGTGTCAAAAGTGTCCGCCATAATGTCGCAGTCTCGATAAAAATCGCAGATCGCCGCCATTACTAGTAAAAGAAAAATAATAACAATAAAAATGCCATAAATGTATCCCCTATTTTGTACCCGCTATAACTTTTGTGCAAACCAATCAATATACGCTTTTTGTGATTTCTATTACCAAAAATATGTAGAAGAATACATATCGGCCTAAACTGAGGGAAAAAAATAGCCTTTTTTAAAAAAAATTGAGGCTATTTATTACAGCAAAATGTACAAAATATTGAGTTTTTTTTTTCAAAATTGTCGCTTTTTTTGTTTATAGCGCAAAAATAAAACCGCAGAGATGATCAAATACCACCAAAAGAAAGCTCTATTTTTGGGGAAAAAGGATGTCAATTTTGTCAATTTTGTTTGGGTACAGCGTCGCACGACCGCGCAATTGTCAGTTAAAGTGATGCTGTGCCGTATCGTAAAAAATGGCCTGGTCATTAAGCAGCCAAATCTTCTGGGGCTGAAGTGGTTAAAGGAATATTTCATTTTTATTCTTTCACTTTAAGCATTATTAAAATCACTGCTCCAGAAAAAACTTTTTTTTGCATTGATCCATGTCCCCTGGGGCAGGAGCCCGGGTCCCCAAAAACTTTTTATGACAATAACTTGCATATAAGCCTTTAAAAATGAGCACTTTTGGTTTTTCATGTTAGTGTCCCACTTTAACGGGGTTCCGCGGCTTTTGAATTTGCCACGAACACAGCATAATGTTCGGTGTTCGCTGAATGTCCAAACAACCAAAGTTTGGCCCGAACCGTTCGCCCATCCCTAATCATTATGAAGTATGGAAGCTCACAAGCGTGTTCCGTGTCCGTGCAATAGATAATAGAGTTTTTTTTTGTTTTTTGTTTTTTATTAATGTGATGGTCATTAAAGAAAAGCTCCAGCCTTCCCTTCAGTCTTGCACAGTTGTACAGTCTCCTCTCTCTCCTCTTTACTGAAATTACTTACTCTGATTTCACTGCACACTGTGAGCTTCTCACAATATGCATTAGAAGCTGCAGTCACATACTGCCCACCTCATTTCCTGGCTGGGGAGGCTCATCATCACATGTGGACAATTCCTAGGGCGGCGTCAGTGTGAATCCAGCTTGCCTAGGAACACTCACTCCTCCAGATTGGCATCCACCCATCCGGGAATTTTGATATTTGCATAACTCTTCCCAATAACCAGCCCACAGCTTGCATCAGGCCTGATGGATTTTGAAAGGAGTACTGAGGCTGGGTGCTGTGATTTTATCAGGAAGCTATGTACAGCATCATGCCAGGCCCCTCCCACCAGCCGTAATTTTTGTGCATTGCATAGAGAAGCACAGAGACCCAGCAATGACATTGATGGATCTAAAATAGGGTATGCAATGCAATCTGAATTATTTTATATAAATGTTTCATCAGCATGTTCATAAGGGAAGAGGGGGAAACTACAACTTTAAAGTCCCAGTCCTTACAACTACAACTTTAAAGTCCCAGTCCAGTCTTTTCTTTAATTTATGGATAGTTGAAGTAGAACACCTTCTAATGGATAAGTTCACCTTTTATAACATGTTACACCCGTATTCAGGGTGTAACATGTTACTGCTGCAGCTGCCCCTGGCCATTGGCTCCTGCTGCTGTCAATCAAATCCAATGACGCGGGGGGGCGGGGCCGAGTCCTGCTGTCTGTGTTAGTAGACGCAGCAGCAGCAGGACACAGGAGCACGCCCGCACGAGTGCCCCGAGGAAGAGCACTTCTCCGACGGGGCACTCGAGAAAAGGAGGAGCCCGGAGCGCCGCGAAGGGACCCCAGAAGAGGAGGACCAGGGGTGCTCTGTGCAAAACCAACTACACAGAGGAGGTAAGTATAACATGTTTGTTTTTAAAAAAAAACAGATCTTTATTAATGCACTTGTCTTTTCTTGTAATGCTGTTTTCCTGTTTGGGGCCCACTATCATTCAGGTCTGTTGGAGGTGAATTGGGAAGTAATCTTTTAGACCTTTTTACCAGTCCGCGGAGTAAATTAGTCTACCGGTTGGATTAGTTGATAATTCCCTGATGAGCCCCAGCTTAGAGCAAATTGGTAGGACTTGCCTATCCCTACTCTTCATTAAAACCGCCAGAGATGATGAACTTGTGGACATTCGACCTTTTCCTAAATAACCTTTTTACTTTATGTGTATCTGGGACAGATAAATCTCTAGATAAGCTGCTTATTATTTTTACCTTGTATGGTGCAGGACCCCATGGTGACGAAAGCTATGCAGTGCATGAAGAATGAACCTGCGGAAAAAAACACTCCATACAAAATGGCCCTTAAGGCCTACGCCTATACAATGGCCAACTGCACAGAGGAACTTTCCAACATCATGCAACTCCTGGATGGAATAGCGAAAAAAGGAGGTAGAGTAGTACATCACATCTTCACCCACCACTCTCACAACAAATTATTACATCATAAATCAAATACCAAGACCAAGTGAGATAATAAAAATATGTATATGTAATTTCTACTGCCTATCATATCTCACAGTCCAAGGGATCCAAAATGGAAAAACTGGAAGAATTACATAAAAAAGCACATTCTATAAAAATTTGTGGGCGCAGTCCATAAAACCCCCAAACTCCCATCATTTGAGTGTGTAGGGATCTACTAAACTTGCAGACGTAGCTTTTACATTTTTGTGTGATTGCAGGGAACTGTCAGGCTGCTATTTTCTCAAAGTGGAACTTCACTCCCTCACTCCCCCCCCCCTTAAAGTAGAACTATAGGCAGAACATCTTTTTTCATTTTGGATGGATTCACATCGGGCCGATTTGACATGTCAAATGGCTGCCTATTGCCAGCAATGGCACCATCCGAATCGGTGCGACGCCGACTTTGCGGCGCCACACAGGTTCCCAAAAGTAGTTGGGAAGCGACTTTGGGGGCGATTTTAATAGACATCTGTACAGGAACCCACACAGATGTCTCTGAAATTGCTCCCGAAGTCGGACTGAAATGCGGGTTTTAAATCATGCTGAACTCGTACAATTTTAAACCTGCATTCAGCGTGAACCCAGGCTAAGCCCTGGCCCACATTGGTGCGTTCTGACATGCGATTTGACATGTCAAATTGCATGTCAAATCGGCGGCAATTGCCGGCAATGGCACCGTCCTAAGCAGTGTGATGCTGCATTTGCGGCTCCACACCGATTTCAAAAAGTAGTCTCTGTACTACTATTTGCGATTTCAGGGTGCGATTTCCATTGACATCTGTGCAGAAACCCGCACACATGTCTGTGAAATTACGGCCAAAATCGGAACTGACATGCGGGAGTGAAATCATGCGAGTTCAGCTGAACTTGCACGGCTTCATTACCGCAGCTCAGTGTGAACCTGGGCTAAGGGAAGGTTATAACCCCTGTCAGATTTTTCACCATGTGTCCCATTGCAGAGATTTCCCTTCACTTCTTGTCCATGCCCAGGGGTCCAATGTTTTTCTTTTTTAGGGTCTCACTGCGCCACTAGCACACATTAGGTTCTGCACCACCATCATCATTTATGATGTCATCAGGAGGTAGGCTATCTCTTCCAGGTTTTTGTGGCTAGCCCTATGATGATGTGAATGCATCACATTGCATCATTAGCGGACTGGCTGCAAATACCAGCATAGACTGGGGCCTACTGGGATGCATAACGTAGATATCCCAGGATATATTGGGCTGTAATTTGCACCTAAGTGAGAACCTAGGAAGCTTGGGGAGAATTTAGGCAATCAAACAAATAATTAAAAAAAGAAAATTTGAGGGAGCGGGTGGCTAGAAATTAGATGGCGGAAAGTGGTTCAGGAAGGTGAAGATTCACTTCAAGTGTTTCTTCATTGGTAAGTGTGCTTAGGCATGGGTTTTCATTGCTTTTGCTAGATGCCCATGTGAGCACTACAGCAGGATATGCTTGAACAGTAATAGTTTGTGTTGTTAATATTTAAAGCGGCGTTCCACCCAAAAGTGGAACTTCTGCTTTAAGCACTCCTCCGTCCCTTACATGCCAAATTTTTTTTTTGGGGGGGGGTGACTATTTTAGAGAGGGACTTCCTGCCCCACTTCCTCCTTCCACCCACGGGCCGCCTAGGCGACTCCTCCTCTCACCTAGGCGGTCCCTCCCTCTCTGCAATCTTCTGGGACACGTGACAGGTCCCAGAAGATTGCCTGTCCACTGAGAGAGCGCAGCGCGACTCGCGTATGCGCAGTGTGCACCTGGCCCACAGTTCCAATGGATGCGCCGAGGAGAGGGAGATGAGCGGGGCTCCATGCGGCCGTATCACTGGACCGTGGAACAGGTAAGTGTCTGTTTATTAAAAGTCAGCAGCTAAACTTTTTGTAGCTGCTGACTTTTATTAAAAAAAGAAAAAGCCTGGAACTCCGCTTTAACGGTACAGCCAATCACCAGGAGTCTGGTGGTATTAAATATTTGGCACAGTTCCTGCCATATAGGCTTTCCCCTGGGCTAAGGCCATAAGATGAAGTGTGTGTATGCTCTCTTGAGCTCTCCTGGGTTTAGCCTCTTGGAAGTTGTGTGCTGTAGAAGCCTCCACTCCAGGGAGGCCTTCAAAGATGCTGATTTTCTAAAGAAGAGTAATTGACCTTGAGGAAGCACCTGTCGCTGTTCCCAAATTGATAGATGTAGTGGCCAACTGGCTGAGGGAGAAGTTCATACAGTAACGTTTAATAGCTCTTCTGCCCCAAAGTCTATGATAAAGGTCTAAGGTCTAAAGGTCTAAGATACCACTAGAACCTTGATCTCTAAGGAGCCAAAGTCCAAGGTAACTAGTCAGCATAGTTTTTGAGAGCAAACTTAAGCCCAATACAGATGGGCCGAATGTCAGGTGACATAAAAAAAAAAAAAAATCCACCATTCGTGTGTATGGCACCTGGTCAGACAGAAGCTGGCCATGTGGCCAGCTTCTGTTGATCGAGCATGCTGGAAAATCAGCAGCTGACCAGCTCACGATAATCAAAGTGTTCTGGCGGGGGGCTGTCCCCCTGTCTGAACACAAGAGCTCAGTAGGGAAGATTGTCGTTAGTACAGCAGCACTGACCAGAGTAATGTGCACCTGGCATTAGAGCCCTTTAAAGAGGGTTAGAGCCTAGCATGATGATTGGAATTATCTGTGCTTGCTTAGTTTATCCCAAATAAACCAGTTTATTGTAATGGAGTATCAGGGGCCGATTTTTGTTGGGAAACCTGAGGAAGGATCAGCCCTGAGATTGAATTTGACTGGGCTTTTATCACTATCTAAGTGTGCTTGGGGCATTTATAATGTAAGCTATTTTTTTCTGAAGGTCAACTCCTATTGAAGGTCAGCACCAATAGTGTTTTTTCCCCATTCTCATGTTTTGCATTCCTACATCCCCAGTGGAACCACATGTCAAAATAGTTTTGAAAAATATAAAGAGGCTGTTGTAATGATGTAAGTGGAAGCTTTGTGACTCTCTGCTCTGTTCCCCCTCGCTCACTGGAGCGCTGGGCTGTGGAGGGGGCGGGAGTAGCTGGCTCAAACACTCAGCAGTGTGCTGAGAAGCTGAGTCGGGTGCCAGTCCAGGCATGTGTGCGGATCCCGACTTTATTGTCGCAATCTTGCCTAAGCCTGGACCGGCTCTGTGACATCAGCCGACAGCAGGCTTCAGCCCTCTGTCTGCTGAAAACGGGTCACAGTAGTGCAGAACGGACTACACTCCTTTAATCCACAGGATAAGTACAGCCAAACGAGCTTTGGCAGTACTTCTCCTTTAATGCATTCTCAATGGGAGTACTGCTAAGCAGTTTTCTATACTGCTATTTTTTAAAGCTACACTGCACATTTTCTGATGCACTGCAGCGCTGCTGCTCCCTTATATACTGCCTCATACCAAAACATTATTGCGGTTGTATGAGACGATTATAGAGTGCTTTAGGGGTTTAAAAAAGTATGAAATTTGCCCTTTTGGCTGCCCTTAGCTAATCACATCCATGGGAATTGTCATAACTAAATTAATAATAATATACTGGTATGTCCTCTTTAACCCCCTTTTCTTTGCAGACGGTATGATGTATTGGAGTCAGGAGGATAAGGTTGAAAAAGAATCATACTGGTGCAAACCCAAATCTGTAGATGTGGAGATAACGGCATATCTCCTCCTGACCCTTGCTTCCCTTCCAAACCCCTCCATCAAGGACATCGGGGACATGGTGCCCATCACTCGCTGGATGTGCAAACAACAAAATGGAAATGGAGGTTTCAGTTCCACACAGGTAAAATTGTATTTTTTTCTTTTATATGTGTGCCCTAGGGATATTTAATTACTTACTGTCACAGATATGCAGAAGGAAATGAGGGGAGATCCCATTAAAATAAGATGAGATCCTCTTAGACAGTTGTCATTGGAACAGATGCCCTATTGAAAGCTTTCTCCTCTATTCCTGTTGTAGCAGAGTCTTTAACCTCCTCCAGTCTGTTAAATCAGGTTAGGGAGTCTCCAAACAAGACATTCAGATGAGATAGTAGATCCAAATCTTTGTAAAAGAATATTAGGTGCTTTATTCATACACTGCAGTGGAGAGACCCAACACACAGATATCCAGCTCTACTGGGCCGAAAGGAGAAGGAAGTGTCTCTGACTTACAAACATCAAGTTTAACAATATATACTTATGAATATGCATAAGGCTAGGCGTGTTATAGGTGTGACCGTGTAGTTTAGTCCAATCAGCATTCATATCTTCTTAATAGCAAGGGAACAGTTAAGTATGTGGTTACATCATATGACTGATAGAAAGTTAAAGAAAACATGAGCGCCGCCATAACAGTTCTGGAACAGACCAGCTAGATAAGACAGTCCATTTCTCGGAAGTAAACTGTTGCTTCTTATCTGGCGGTGAAGGTCATCATAGACTGAAAACTCTGTGTCTTGAAAGAAACAAGAAAGTGCATTACAAATTCTTAAAGTGATATTCTCTATATATATATGTAGCAATAACTCTCGGTGGAGCTGCTGGTTTAAAGCGGGCTGTTACCGTCACCTTCGTTACCTTAATTTCACCAGAACCAGGTCTAGGGTCCCGTTGAATTTAATACCAGACAATGTAGGCACCGGACACTTGAGTATCTTTTCCAATGCTTTAATAAACGTGATTGAAGGAAGTAGCAGGAAAGAAGTAGAAGAAGAGTTGCAGGGAAGTTCAAGTACCTTTTCTTAGTGTAGTATTAGGAATTAAAATCTTGTAGATGGATATGCTCTCTCTCTAGAGTTGAATCTTTGCCCGCCTGGATAGGTTTCTCTCACTAACCTCAGATAAAAGTAATAATAACTTAAAGCGCATATACAGCATACAGTAATCAGAATTAATCAGGTTGGCCAGGCATATAGCCCATGGCTAAAGTGTTGGCAGCCCAGGGGTTAATGAGGGTCTGACAGTTCGGAGCATGTAAAGTAGGTTACATGGCTAAAAAGTTGGCAGTCCAGGGGTTAATAAGGATCTGACAGTTCAGAGTATGTGGAGTGGGTTGGTGGAGCAGTGGATCTAGGAGGCGGCTGCTGTCCTCAGAGAGCTGGCTCTGTGATATGCAAGAGAGAGTGAAGAAAGGAAGCGCCACCTGAGTACAGCATTAGTATGTACTTTTAATGACACAAAGTTAAAAAACACTTACAAGAGACATAATTAAAAAGGCTCATCTGTAGGTGGGTAATCCTGGTGAGTTCCTCGGGCTCCAGTCTGGATGGTGTGTCAGCGGTGTAAGGCTGCAGGGGAAGCTGTTCAGCAGGTGGTTCATCCTGTGGCCATCAGGGGGAAGCTGGGGCCGGCGTGGAGCGCACAGAGGGTGTCCGTGACGTCACGGGCCATTCAGCGGCTTCCGGCTTCCGGGTACACTCCAGGGGGAGGGCTCACATAGAGGGAGGATTCAGGCAGTGGGAGAGCACTGGATAGGCTACGTGCTCGGAGCGGCTGCTCCTTCAATAGGCCTGCTAGGCAAGGGCGAACCACCTGCTGAACAGCTTCCCCTGCAGCCTTACACCGCTGACACACCATCCAGACTGGAGCCCGAGGAACTCACCAGGATTACCCACCTACAGATGAGCCTTTTTAATTATGTCTCTTGTAAGTGTTTTTTAACTTTGTGTCATTAAAAGTACCTACTAATGCTGCACTCAGGTGGCGCTTCCTTTCTTCACCCTCTCTTCTCTCACTAACCTAGCAGCCAGTACGCAGCACGAACAAAAGTCTCTGCCACAGACTTGAATGGAGTAGAAACCCGTATCCTCTGCCACAGGACGTAATGGTTTACAATGAACAGCAAACACAGCACTAGAACCTTTAAGCTGACCCGGCAGTACTATGCGGTAGAATTACTTTAGGATACGTCCTCCAACTGAGTCACCAGGCCCCTCTCCAGACCAGCACTCTGCATGATCCTTCCATGACGGGTCCTCCCCTGGGACCTTCTCAGTTGTCCAGCTTCTTCACATAGGACAGACAGCTCAGGACCATTCTCTTCCCGCTGTTGTAGGCCCCAGACAGGCTTCTGGGCCCACCCACACGCTGCAGCAATGTGGTCCTCCCGGTCGGAGGACCACGAGGTAGTACTCCTAGCACATACCTGTCGGCCAGGAGGGCCAGCAGGTGAAACGAAACGAACCCTAAAACATGGCGTCTGCTCCATAAATACCCCCTCCCAGGATGCAACTCGGAGGACCACCTCCACCGAGTTATCCTTGGGACAGAGGAGCACTCATACGCTTCAACGTGTTGCCTTTCCAACACCGACCCATGGTGACAACGACACCCACATGCACAGTGTGAAACTACATGCAACTCAGCCAAGCTGGAACAGAGGCAAATCTGACTATGTATGAACAGATAACCCACTAAGTTTACCTATCAGCAGTAGATTGAAAATCTACCAGCGCTACATATAATATATATAAAACTCAACATTATCAGACCCCTATAATTCTACTCAAGTCTAATGAGAACCTTTGAGCCAACAGACCACTGACATCCTTCAGCATTTAGTGGGTTGTGAGGCATAGTGGGTGCAAGAGTGGTAAATGTCATTGGGTGCCAGACAGTTCTTGGATGCAAAAGAGGTTTTATTTCTTTAACAGTCCTTTTAATATTTTGCAGGGGAAAGAGGGTTAGGGCCAGGGCACCCTTAAGTAGTAGTAATTTCAAATGGTAGACTCCGAGGCTTCAACAGGAGGACAGCCGTGCAGGGAAAGGCACCAACAAGGTGCCACTTCTGCACGTGTAGATTTGCTGTCTCCTATGGCAACAGTACTTAACAGTTCCTAATTCAAACGTAACAGTTCTCTCAGCTCTACTACAACTTCTGCTTGTAGTTCTTCAGCCCCTTAAGCTCCTGGTCTCTCACTGGACCCTCTGATTCATTAACTCTGAATCCTTGAGCTCCTCGAGGCTTTGCGGGGGTATCTTCCTCAAGCGTCACCCACGCCTCCCTGCTGGGTCCCTAGCTTGGCACTTCAGATACCTCTCAAGCTTCACCCCTGCTGACTGGCTCGATCCCTGGCTTGACTCACAAGGTTGCTCTGCAAGCGTCACCTCCGCTGGTTGGGTCCCTGAGTTGATCTCCGCCTGAAGTTTCCTGATTCTCCACCATGCCCGTTCGGTGAGAATGTTACTCCGGTACTTGCTTCAGTTACTCACTGTGGTCCCTGGTAAAGGTGTTTGGTCCCTTAGTGGCCACAGCTTCCCTTCTACCTCCGACCACGACAGGTTCTCTGGCCGGAAGAACTGGCACTTCGGGTTGGATTGCCAGCCGCAATTCCAACCCTGCGCTGCCCTATTACTTCTGGATAGGCCCTCACACAGCCTGGAAGCCTCAAACCCCCGAGATAGGCCCAATCTCCGGTGGCACAAAAAATGGATCACCTGACTCCATCCGAATATATAGGCCCTCCCAAATCTAGGGAGAAGTCAATGGATCCCTAACAATCAACTAACAATCAACTACAGTAGCTACTCCTGACAAGGAAATTGGTGATGAGCTCCCTGACTAAACCCAGGGCACTACACTGTTCTAGTGACAACTGTAACATTGTGGATTTACCAGCGGCGGCCAGTCTATAAGGGGCGCAGGTGCGCTGGCCCCCTAATTTCCATGCGGAGCGCCAGACTCCTAGGTTTCCATGAGGTTTTTTTTTGGTTTTTTTTGGAAGCACATGATTAGAGCCTGAGGCTCAAATTGACTTCAAAAAGGTTGGGCTTAGGGCGCAGAGCACTGCGCCCCGAGCCCACCCACTTGTGACATTAGCAAATCAATATTCGCTGTTGTCTTCCGGCTTCTCCTCTCAGCCAATCAGGACAAGAGGTGAATCTTAAGACCAGATTATCCGGGAGGAGAATCTGGGGAATCCACAACCATGGATGGAGTGAGTGCAGACCTGGTGGGAGGTTTGTTTGCCGCACTCCCCCAAAACAATTGAGCACCAGCCGCCACTGGGATTTACCACTACTTCCTGTGTCAGTGACAATAGTCCTCAAGCTATATGGAAATGGTGAATCACAGAGAGTAAAAAAAACCCTGGTGTAGGTTTTTACACTTCCCCAATCCATCCAAAAAAAAAAAAGTTATGGCAACAGGCATGGACCATAGGGTGAGTACATGGATTGAAAACTGGCTACAAGGGCAAGTTCAGAGGGTGGTGATAAATGGGGAGTACTCAGAATGGTCAGGGGTTCCCCAGGGTTCTGTGCTGGGACCAATCCTATTTAATTTGTTTATAAATGACCTGGATGATGGGATAAACAGTTCAATCTCTGTATTTGCAGACGATACTAAGCTAAGCAGGGCAATAACTTCTCCGCAGGATGTGGAAACCTTGCAAAAAGACCTGAACAAATTAATGGGGTGGGCGACTACATGGCAAGTGAGGTTCAATGTAGAAAAATGTAAAATAATGCATTTGGGTGGCAAAAATATGAATGCAATCTATACACTGGGGGGAGAACCTCTGGGGGAATCTAGGATGGAAAAGGAACTGGGGGTCCTAGTAGATGATAGGCTCAGCAATGGCATGCAATGCCAAGCTGCTGCTAATAAAGCAAACAGAATATTGGCATGCATTAAAAAGGGGATCAACGCAAGAGATAAAACGATAATTCTCCCACTCTACAAGGCTCTGGTCCGGCCGCACCTGGAGTACGCTGTCCAGTTCTGGGCACCAGTCCTCAGGAAGGATGTACTGGAAATGGAGCGAGTACAAAGAAGGGCAACAAAGCTAATAAAGGGTCTGGAGGATCTTAGTTATGAGGAAAGGTTGCAAGCACTGAACTTATTCTCTCTGGTGAAGAGACGCTTGAGAGGGGATATGATTTCAATTTACAAATACTGTACTGGTGACCCCACAATAGGGATAAAACTTTTTCGCAGAAGAGTTTAATAAGACTCGTGGCCACTCATTACAATTAGAAGAAAAGAGGTTTAACCTTAAACTACGTAGAGGGTTCTTTACTGTAAGAGCGGCAAGGATGTGGAATTCCCTTCCACAGGCGGTGGTCTCAGCGGGGAGCATTGATAGTTTCAAGAAACTATTAGATAAACACCTGAATGACCGCAACATACAGGGATATACAATGTAATACTGACACATATTCACACACTTAGGTTGGACTTGATGGACTTGTGTCTTTTTTCAACCTCACCTACTATGTAACTATATGTAACAGATCCATGTTAAATAAACAATATAATCAAAATATTTTCTGTAATGCACTCCAATACTCGTTAGTTTGAACTTACAGTATATTGTGCTTGGTTCACTCTTATTACATTTATAAACTCATAAACATCTCTAATAATTTGATTAACGGTCTATAAAAATACAACATTTTGGATTGGCAATCGCTTATATTATTTTTCATTTCTTAATTGGTACAGGAAAAGAGTTCAGATCGGATTTTCGGTTCCTGTTGGCACTACCAAACTTTCTTCTATAATATTTAAAATAGAATTTGATAAATATCTCAATTTAGACATATTTTGTCAATTTATGTTTAAAGTGGCACTAAACAATATCCACTACTTAATGCCCTTGTAGTCTATTTTTTAAATTAAAAAATGTCCTCTTATGCTGCATACACGTGGTCAGAATTTCCATAAAAAAAAGTGTGATGGGAGCTTTTGGTCGGATATTCCGACCATGTGTATGCTCCATCCAACTTTTTCTGTCTGAATTTCCACCAGCAAAAGATTGAGAGCTGGTTCTCTATTTTTCAGACGGAAAAAGTTCTTGACGGAAATTCCATTCGTCTGTATGCAATTCTGACGCGCAAAAAACCACGCATGCTCGGAAACAATTTGACGCATGCTCGGAAGCATTGAACTTCATTTTCTCGGCTCGTCATAGTGTTGTACGTCACCGCATTCTTGACGGTCGAAAGTTCAGAGAACTTTTGTGTGACCGTGTGTATGCAAGCCAAGCTTGAGCGGAATTCCATCAGAAAAACAATCCAAGATTTTTCCGACGGAAATTCCGCTCGTGTGTACGGGGAATTACTGTGTTTTTCTGCCTCCTTGTAACATCTCCTCTGATCTCCCGGACTTCTTCTTTTCCCCAAACAGTGCATGATAGTTTGGGTCATATGCACTGCTCTATGCACACTTGGTTGTAGCGCACCATTATTTCCAAACTGTACACACTAACCCAAGTTTACATTTTTTTTGAGGGACATCAGTCTAATACCATATACACCGATCAGCCATAACTTTATGACCACCCACCTAATATTTAGTAGGTCCCCTTTTACTGCCAAGCACTCCTGACCCATGGAGACATGGACATCACTAGACCTCTGAAGGTATGATGTGGTATCTGGCACCAAGCTGTCAGTAGCAGATCCTTTAAGTCCTGTAAGTTGTGTGGTGGGGCCTCCATGGATCTGACTTGTTTTTCCAGCACATAACCATTGTAGCAGTGTGGCAGGGCACATTATGCTGCTGAAAAGAGGGCACTGCCATCAGGGTACACCATTTTCATGAAGGGGTGTATTAGGTGGTACGTGTCAAAGTAACATCTACATGAATGACAAGACCCAAGGTTTCAAAGCAAAACATTGCCCAAAGCATCACACTGCCTCCACCGGCTTGCCTTCCTCCAATACTGCATCCTGGTGCCATCTCTTCCCCAGGTAAGTGACGCAAACGCACCCAGCCATCCACATGATGTAAAAGAAAACGTGATTCATTAGACCAGGCCACCACCTTCCATTACTCCATGGTCCAGTTCTTATGTTCATGTAGCACATTGTAGGCACACACAGTGGACACAGGTCAGCATGGACACCCTGACCGGTCTGCAGCTTAGCAGCTCCATACACAACAAACTGCAATGACCATTTATTCTGCTTTCAAAACATCAACTTCAGGTGACAACATGTTTGCTTTCAAATGCCATTGTAACCAGAAAATCACTTAACCAGTCAGTGGGTCATAAGCTTATGGTCGATTGGTGTATATAAAATTGCACTAAATCACTCCTATCTTCACTACAAAAGATATGCATTGTGGTGGAAGATCCAGCTATGTGTTCTTTACTATAAGAGCTGATGAATTATGGAATAGCCTCCTGCAAAAAGTGGGTTTAGCTTATGAAATAAAGTAGAACTCTAAGCAAGCAGCTAAACACCTGCCTAAGGATTTGTTCATAAATTTCCTCTGCATTATTGACTTCCTACCTCTGGTTAATCATTTCAATGATCTATAATTCACCGATAGCTCACTATAAGCTGTGTTTTTACAGGATACTGTTGTGGGCCTTCATAGTTTGTCAAGATTTGCTGCTCTAACTTCGGGAAAGTCGGGAGAAGTAGTGCTTGAGGTGACCTCACAGAGAGGATTCCGGCACACAATCCTTATCAATAATGATAACAATCTCCTGCTGCAGCGGTTAACCCTGCCAGAGGTGCCCGGAGAATACTTGGTGACGGCATCAGGATTTGGTACCGCCTTCATGCAGGTGAGGATGGTTGGTGTTAGAGTTGGGGTTATCTGTGTTCCAGGGAGGAAGTAGGGTTCTGGCTGTATATAGGTAATGTATAGGGTAGGTAAGGGAAAGTGCAGTCAAGCTGGGCCAAGTTTCATGCTGGTAGCTACAGGGTAGTTTAATGAAAGGTCTAAAGAGGACCTGTACTGTGTTATCAGGGAGCAGTGACCAAAAGGACTAGTAAACAGTATTGCTTGTGGTCTTGCTGCAGTTGATCCTTACCCATCACTGACCTACCATGCCTTGTTCAACACTGTTAGGGGTTTATTTACTAAAGCTGGAGAGTGCAAAATCAGGTTCACTTTTGCTTGGAGGTTTTATTGCCAAAACTTAATTAAACAAGCTGAGGTTAGACACTGATTGGTTTTTGTACAGAAGTGAGCCTGATTGTGCACTCTCCAGCTTTAGTAAATAAAGCCATGTGTCTCTGTGTGGAGGTGGCCAACTTGATAGAGCAGTGCTTTGCTTCCTCATGTCAGATGACTGGTGATCTGAAGACTGGTGGGATAATGATAGAAGTCGAGGAAGCACTGATTGACAGAATTAATGAAAAAAAGCGATCCTTGCACTGTAACTATTAAGAATGCAGGCAGAAAGCACAGGAAGTTATCACAGGTATTTTTGGGACTTTTTGGCCATATATATCAAAACAAGTTTAATGGTATGTTTAACAGACCAAAAGGGTGATAAATAAGAGAAATTTGTTATTAGGATTTATATACACTTTAACTTGAAGATACGTATGGCTTTATGTGGAATAGAGGATCAATTCTAGCAACCCTGAGAAGGTGATTTTCCTCAAGACTAGTGGAGACAAGTAGCCATAAGGTGATTCATAAAACCAGTCTTCAGCTAAAACTAAAATATGAGTTTTAAGTGGAATGGTCCTTTTAACTATTGCTGTTTAGGACAGTATGCTTATCTTTTATTGACATCTACACAGGTTGTCCAGCGTTACCATGCCCCCCCAGAAGTAAAAGAAGCTGCATTTTCCGTGTCAGTACAGCCTCAGTGTATGGAAGATGGAAAAATGGCAATCTTATTGGAATTCTGGTGAGAGAATGTTACTCTCAGAGGAGCTTACACTCTAATGTCCCACCACAGTCACACCCTATTATTATATATTTATATAGCTCTGACATAACATGCAGGGCTGTACAGAGAACACTGAGCCATTCACATCAGTCTCTGTACCAGAGAAGCTTACACTCTAATGTCCACCTCAGTCACACACTATTATTATACAGTACATGTCTATAACTCTGACATGTTCCACAGTGCTGTACAGCGAACACTGATCCAGTTATATCAGTCTGTGCACCAGAGGAGTTTGCTCTCTATTGTCTTATCCACAGCCACACATGATTGTATTATACATTTATATAGCTCTGACATATTCAACAGTGCTGTACAGAGAACACTGAGCCAGACACGTCGGTCAAACCAGAGCAGCTTACACACTCTAATGTTCTATTACAGTCTCATTATATTATTATACATTTATCTAGCTCTAACATTGTCCAAAGTGCTGTACAGAGAATCCTGAGTCAGTCGCTTCAGTCTGTGCACCAAAAGAGCTTACACTTTAATGTCCCACCACAGTCACACAATTTATATACATACAAATAATCAGTAAATTAAAGTGTTGGTGACTGAGTTCATATTATGAAGTAGAATTTATCTTTTCGGTGGAAGTAGCCATTAAATAACACGCTCTTTTGGCTGTCATCTCAGGTATAAGGGAAGTCGAAAAAATACCAATATGGCACTTATGGAGATCAAGATGTTGTCTGGCTATGTTTCTGTGCCAGAGTCCATTGAAGAGGTGAGTTTAATGGCCATATCAGGGAACGAATGCCCACCTTTCCTGAGGAGTCATGTTCAGCCAAAGTGAAAATGTATTTCAAATGGGGACCTTTATAGGTTTAGTGAACACTGAAATAACTAAAATATTGAAATATGTATTCTCTGTAAACACTCTGTACTTTCCATTTATACTGACTAAGGCCAGGAGATGTCCTTCTTCTGAAATGGGGCATTTGGACTAATTTACGGTATGTTTATGATGCATCAATGATCGCAGTAGATGACCCCGATCTACAAAGGACATTTAGATGTTGTACAGTGAGACAGACCAAATAAACCTCTCTGTCGCCTCTTTTTAGAAAAAGCTTTAATGCAGAACTCCTGGATATTGAAATAGGATTTTTGCTTATCTTATCTGTAAGGAGCACATTACAGGACATGGGCTCTTGAAATCTTAGACAATTGGGTTATGTGGTCGCCTTCAGGTGATTGGATAATAAAGCTATGAGGACAGGCCTATATAACCCCTCTCATTCCCAGCAAGTCTAAGTTTTTTAGCAAGCAATATTAGGAGTGGATTATAAGAAACATAGGAGAGGGAGCCTGTGTCCTGTAATGAACACCAAGAAAAGGATTTCACCTGTAAGGCGAAAATCCTATTTTCTTAGTTCTACAGGCTCTTTAGAGTGGTTGTGAATCCTTTCCTATACCCAGCGAAGTGACTGGCCTAAGGTGATACACAGAGATTAAACAAATCCTCCTACATAAGTTATACCTGTCTATCTGCAGCCCTTTCTTCTTTACATCCATTCAAAGAGCTGAATTTTAAAGCTTATCTGAGAAAGGGAGCTGAGAGCTGAAGTTACACTCTGAAGAGCTCAGTGAGGAGAGCTCTGACAACTGATTGGAGGGATGGGACACACACCCCTTCACATAACACACAGGAGGGGTGTGTGTTATGTGGAGAGGTGTGTGTCCCATCCCTCCAATCAGCTGTCAGAGCTCTCCTTACTGAGCTCTAAGGCTGGCATCAGCTGGAGGTCCCTCCCCTGTCATAATTTTTCTCTTGGTGTTAGGAAAACTTGTCAGAAGTGATTCATGCTGATAGCAGAAGAATGAAGCAGCAGACAGAAATGACACTTAGTGCTCTTATTAGAGACAAGTATAGGGGGATATGCTTTGTTCATATTTCATGTCTGAGGTAGTGAGGTTTATAACCACATTTAGTCTGAGATCATTGGGATATCCAAAAGCAGTGCAACTAATGCCGCGTACACACGAGCGGACTTTACGGCAGACTTTGCTCGGCGGACTTTCCGACAGACTTTACGACTGACTTTCTGAATGAACGGACTTGCCTACACACAATCCACCAAAGTCCGTCAAATTCGTACGTGATGACGTAGGACCGGACTAAAACAAGGAAGTTCATAGCCAGTAGCCAATAGCTGCCCTAGCGTGGCTTTTTGTCCGTCGAACTAGCATACAGACGAGCTGACTTTTCGACCGGACTCGATTTCGACGGATTGATTTAAAACATGTTTCAAATCTAAGTCCGTCCAACTTTTGAGAAAACAAAGTCTGCTGGAGCCCACACACGATCGAATTGTCTGCCGAAATCCAGTCCGCCAGGCAAAGTCTGCCGTAAAGTCCGCTCGTGTGTACGCGGCATAAGGGGTGGACACACAGCAAACAAACACTAACAAGGGCCACATTATAAATGGTTCAGGGAAAGGCTCAAAGGAACTGTGAGAGTTTGCATCAGTAGAGACCTGAACATCTACCTGGTAAAACTTAACATGTGAATAGAAGACCAGGTGGCCATCTTGCAAATCTAAAAAACAGATGTTTTCTGATGAAAAGCTCATGAGTCAATAACAGATCTGGTGGAATGTGATTTTACAGGAAAGGGTAGAACTTTATCCTTTAAACCAGGGATCTCCAAACTACAGCCCTTCAGCTGTTGCAGGACTACACATCCCATGAGGCATTGGAAAACTCTGACATTCACAGACATGACTAGGCATGATGGGAATTGTAGTTCCTGAACAATTGAAGGACCATACTTTGGAGACCCCTGCTTTAAACCATAGACTGGAATGATGAGATGTCTGGAAGCAGTGAAGCAAGAGGCAGGGTGTCCCCTATGGGGATCTTCAAGAATGACAAAGAATGAATCTGACTATTTAAAAGAGGTATAGCAGAAGGATAGGCTTGAACATCATGTACAACATCAGGACATAGAGAGGGACAGAACCAGGATGAAATCCCATGAAGCCACTGAAGAACACACAGTGGGAGCTATGAGAGCAATACTCTGTATAAATGTTTTCACCAACGAATAAGAAGCAAGCATTTTCTGGAAAATGCCGTCTAGAGCAGAAAACTGACCTGGGGGCACTCGAGGTCAAATTCTGGTCTACACCAAACTGAAGAAAAAGCTGAATTTTTCTCCTGCTGAACTTCCTAGGATGAAAGTTGCTTGCTTTGCCGTTCAGACCAATGGCCAAGAAACAAAATGGTAAACCAGTCCTTGTGACAAAAGATCTGGATGATCCATCGAAGCCCACAGAGAGTCTGCCAAAAGCTTTACCATGTCTGAGTACCACATCTTCCTAGGGAAGTTCGGTGAAATGAAGACCAATGAAACACTCTCAATATTGATGCTGAAGAGCAGGTGCAGAAGGAGCTTCAGCGGGAAAAGGCATAGAACTGATTCCACAGAATCACCAAAGCATCCATCAAAAAAGCCCTAGCATCCCCAGTCCTGGCAACAAATCTCTCCAGTCTGTTTTGAACCTGAAAGCTAGGAGGTCCACGTCTGGCATCCTGAACTTGTAACAGAGCTTGAAACATTTCCAGGTCAAGGGACTATTCTCCTTAGTTCAGATGTTGATGACTGAGGAAGTCTGCCTGCTCAGTTTCCATGCCTGGGATGTGCATGACAGTTAGAGCTGGAACATGACATTCTGTCCAAGTGGAGATGAGGTCTGCTTCTCTTTGAGCTATGTGACTCCTGGTGCCCCCCCCTGATGTGGCATTATTGACTGAATTTGGGTCAGGTGACCTTGCAACTGAGAGATTAAGCGATCTGACTGAATCCAAGTCGGGTGACTTTGCAGCTAAGAGGTCCAACATAGAAAAGACAGCTGCATTGCCCTGAGCTACAGATTGTTGATCCCTGCACCCCTGCACCAATAGCACACCCAGACCTCATCCCAACCCACAAGGTTTAGGCAGTGCCGGGAGAAGGTCATCCAGCGCCCAGGGCAAAGATACCAAACTGCGCCCCCCCTTCCTTTAGAGTTAGGGTTAGCAGTGATGTTGCTGTCACTACTCCTGTCAGCCTTGTACCAGAAGCAACTGGCACATGGCGCCCCCCCATTCCTGCAATAAACCATTGTGCCCAGGATATCTGTCCCTCCAGCCCAACCCTTGTCCCGGCCCTGGGTTTAGGCCCAGATACTTCAGGCAATGTGTCAAGTGTCCTACAATGGGGATGCCCTGAGAGCAAAGCAGAGGGAGAACAGAGGCTAGCACCTTAGTGAAGATCCAAGGTGCAGTGGACAGGCCAAAGGAAAGGAAAACAAACTGATAATGTTGTGTACCCATCCCACAGCAAAACTCCAGAAAGATGGGGATTTTCAATTAAGCATTCTTTTTATCCACAGAGGGCCTGAAATATCCTGGATGAAAGGAGGCAATGACTGTCCAGATCTGCAAATTCAATAGGGGGAGCATTCCTCCTTTCAGATTAAAAACTTTTAACAAGTTTGAGTAGAAGCCCTGGTCCTGTTCTGAGACAAATGTTATCAACCCTTAAGAGAGAAGTTACTGAAGAGCAGTGTGATGATGTACCCGTCTTTGCAGAGAAACTGGCAAGTTTGACAGCATGAATTGGGGTGACAGCAGTGACTGAAATTATCCCCTTGATACGACCCACTCATCTGGGATGAAGTCGATGAATGTCCTCCTTTGAAAAATGGGGCTCCCTCTCATTGAGAAAAGGATTTTTTCTGGACACAGTGGGTTCAGTGTCTATGGTCGAATTGCGCTCTTGGCTTGGATTTTGACCTTATCACTGGGATCAAAGGTTTATCAACAGAAGATTTTGCTTTATTCTTCTTCTAGGGTAAAAGGGCACTCTTCTTCCCCCGTGACCCCCTCAAAAAGTATCCAATGATTGTCTGAAAAGCCATCCCCCTTCAAAGGGCATCTGCATGCCAGAAGACTATTTTTGCAAGGAAGCATTTCAGATCAACACTTGAGCTAACACATGGGCCTCCTCTCAATGCACATTGAAATGACTTATCTGGGATATCCGGCAAAGTGAATCAGCTAGGCCAGAGGTTTCAAACTTTCTAAACAAAGTGCCAGTTTACTGTCCTTCAGACTTTATGGGGGGTCAGATGTTGGTGTCAGTGGGTGGAATAATGTCCAATTGATGTCAATGGGAGGAATAGTACCCCATTGTTGGTGTCAGTGGGAGAAAGTGTCCCATCATTGGTGTCAGTAAGAAAGAATAATGCCCCATCACTGGTATCAATGAGCGGAACAATGCCCCATCATTGGTGTCAGTGGTTGGAACACTGCCCCAAGGCCGGATAAAGGCAAGCAGAGTTTGTAGACCACTGCACTAGGCCATCAACATGATAGTGCAAGGCCGCAGGCAAGAACTCTAGTTGTGGAAGGATAGACAGACCCATCAGTATATAGTAGATCTAGTGAGCAACATATGTGCTGTGTATAAGAAAATTACACACATTAGCTCAGTAGACCCAATGTGAAAAAAAGTGACATGACTGTATCACAGCCAGAGCTCTGCCCGTTAGCCCTTCAGGGACCAGAACATCAGCACCCTGGGTTCCAAATAGGGTAGGGCCCTGACTTCCCACCAATGTTTTTAATTTTTCCTGGTCAGCTATGTGGAATTTCAGGAATCAAGTCTTATCCAAATTTTTTCCCTTTCTGTTTTGCATGCTCCATAAGGGAATTTCAGAGACGGGGATCCAGCAAAACCCAGGCTTCAAATATGTGCTGGGGGTCGCTTTGGGAGAATAGAGGACTTGTGCTAGAATGCGAGGTAGAGTGGGGGACAGATATTTGAGGTGGAGGGTAGAGGTGGGGGGACGGATATTTGATTGGGGGGCATTTTGAGAGGGGATAGGACTTGTGCTTAGGGGTCAGATACGTACTGGGCGGGTGTTTTGGGAGGGGAGCGGACTTGTGCTGGGGAGTCAGATATGTACTGGAGGGCCGCCGTGGGAGGGGAGAGGATTTATTCTAGAAGGTGGGGTGGGAGGTCATATATGTGCTGAGGGAGCATTTGGCAGGGGAGGGGAGAGGACTTGTTCTAGCAGGTGGGGTGGAGGGGGTCAGGTATGTACTGGGGGTTAGAAGGTGGGTGGGAGGGTGGATATGTGCTTGGGGAGGCACTGTGAGAAGGGAGTGGATTTGTGCTGAGGGGTCAGATACGTACTGTGGGGGTGCTTTGGGAGGGGAGCAGACTTGTGCTGGGGGAGTCAGATATGTACTGGAAGGCCTCTGTGGGAGGGGAGCGGACTTGTGCTGGCTAAATCAGATACGTACTGGTGGGGAACTTTGAGAGAGAGCAGATTTGTGCTGGGGAGTTAGGTACGTACTGAGGGGGGCACTTTTGGAGGTCAATGGATTGTGCTGGGTGGCTCAACAACATACTGGGGGGTACTTTGAGAGGGGAGCAGACTTATGGTGGCGGAGTCAGACACGTAGTGAAGGGGTGCTTTGGGAGGGGAGCAGACTTGTGCTGGGGGGTCAGGTACATACTGGGGGGTGCATTGGCAGGGGAGAGGACTTGTGCTAGAAGGTGGAGTGGGGGAATATTAAATTCAATCCTCCCTCCAAAACAAGTTCTCTCCCTTCCTAAAGCGCCCCTCCAAAACATATCCTCTTACACCCTGGTTACTTGCCCTCCTCCACCTGCCTTCCCAGTCACTGTGTGTTGTGCCCCCCTCCCCCCGCAAGTATCTGTTAAACCCACTGCAGACCTCTGATCAGCATAGCACAAACAAAATGATATTCCTCTTCCCCATCTCCTGTCTGTATACAGGAAAACATCAGAGCCAGGGAGGAGGAGGCGGCTTCAGTTCGATATACAGTGGGTTGCTGTGACAGGCAGCCAGCGGGGAGATGCTAGCTGCAATACAGAGACTGGATTGAGGTGTGTGTGGTACCCCATACACCCCGCACAAGCTGCAGGGCAGGTGCAACGGGTGCTCATTCTAGAGCACCCCTGCTGGGAAAGTGCCAGAACTTGTTTGGCACTGGGCTCTACTCCGGGACTCTGCCTTGATTCGCCGGGACATCAAATCCTGGTGACTTCAGGACAGTTGGGAGGTATGGCAAAGGTGCCCCTAGTGTAAGGTAGTGCCTGTTTAAAGTGCTCACATAGCCCAGAAGAACCCAGGTAGGCCTCTCATGTGACCCTTGCTTGGTGTCCAACGAGGAGGGAAACATGGAGGATGTGACTACCACCACACGACCTCTACCTTACAACTAGACTTAAAGTGGAACTTTAGTCAGAAAAGTAGGTCTTGCTAAATCACTTCAGGCTGGCCCCTTTTGTAGGTATAGGTAAGTAAAATATAAAAAATAAGTGCTTAAAACATTCAAAATCTAGTAATACACTGTCTCACCCTGCTCTACACATGCCCAGTTGCTCTATATTTATAGGCACTGTGCCGAAAAAGAGATCACCTAGAGGCCGATATGCTGACAGCCTAAAGATTTACTGCTGCTCGGGGACCCTGAGCTTTTGCAAAATGGCAGCCTCCAGCAAGAACAAGCAGGAGCAATGCTGGAGGCAATTTAAAGCACACAGTACTTTTGGTAGCATAATTATTCATGTGGGATGCACTGTATGTTCCTTGTTAAGGAACATGATTTTTTTATCAGGTTGTTCTGGGTAAAGTTCTACTTTAACCCTTGCAAGGTGGGGGCGGAGGGGGGAACGACAAGGGTAATTTTTGCTGCTGCCTAGAGTGGGGATTTTAGTTTTCTGCATGCAGCCCCCTGTATAGCAGGGGGAAACACAAAGAAGATGTAGAAATGTGTTATGATTTGTCACCATGGTGTTTATGCTCAACCTATGTACTGTATGTTTTCTATAAGGATGACAACTCTCACATATGTATGTAAAAAAAAAAAAAAAAAAGTAAAAAAAAGGACATTAGTTCCTCTTTAAATATGGAATACTTCTCATCTTACAGGTAAAGAGAGACTCGGATGTGCAGCGGGTGGAAATCAAGGATGATTTGATTACTATCTATTGGGAAAAGGTAGGACACATAGGACAGTGACCAAGTAACTTCTACTACTGATAGTAGAAGTTGAATGTCAATGTCTTCTTTTTAATGTGGCCCTATCGGATCTACACGTAGATACACCATGTTTGTTCTTGTACAGTGCCATGTAAGATTTTGGTGTTAATTCTCTTATCTTTGGTAGGTCACATCAGACCATAAGACTGTGGAGATCTTATTTAGGCGCTCAGTCCCGGTTACCGGTTTGAAACCTGCCTATGTTAAGCTCTTGGATTACTACATGCCTGGTAATGCGACTCCATCTGTCTTCTACACCCCCATAACACATCATGTTACTTTATGTGGAAGCAACACTGCCCCATATGGAGTGTTGTAAATCAGAATAAAACATTGTAGAAATAATTTATTATTGATAATTGCTATTGTCGAGTTCCACTTCCTGTCTACATGCACAACAGCAATGGTCACATGCCATTTCTCATGGTGGGTTGCTAATGGTGACAACAGTAAACCATGATACAGAGCAGTGTCCCATTGTGACATGAAGTACCTGAACAAGGACTAGACATGTGCGATTCATTTCATTCATTTGGACAAAATTTTTGTTATTTCGGATATATCCGAATTTCCAAATCACAATAATAATGATATTCAACAAATTTGAAATAAATTAGGATGTAAGATGGAACGAATCTAACCATCTTCTGAAATTAGATTTTCAAATCGATTTGAAAAAAACAAATATATGAAACGAATCCAAATATACAAAATTAATTCCAGGATTGCTGATATAGGACTCCGTAGGAACCCTGAGCTATCCCTCACAGGCCAGAACACTCTCCCTATCTTCTCCTAACTCTCCCTGACAAGCGGGTTCTCTCTCCCTGTCTATGCACACACGTGAACGCCACTAAAACGTGGCTGGGCTTTCTTATATAAAGTATCCACCCAAAAATGGCCGACCAAATCTCCCGAGATTTGCTTGTCCTATCAGGACACCAGGCTTCGCCAAACAGCTCTGAACATATGTACACATAAACATATCAAATAGGCTGGAAAGTGAGAATATACACTTGCTAACCCACTACCTTTTGCAGCCAACTAGGCTGCTCTGCACTACAGTTGCCTACATGAGGTTTTTATTTTTTGCACTATATATGAAAATAGACCCACAATTTTGACAAAAATATATATATATAAAAAAAATCCCAATTATCGTATATTGATTGGTTTGCGCAAAAGTTATAATGTCTACAAACTATGGGCTAAACGGTGCAAGTTTAGGAGATATTCCTACAGATAAGCCTTATTATATACTTACCTGTAGCTACAAATAAAAAAAAAGAACTCTACTTTAATAAAGGAATTCGAGACAAAACACATTTTCCATCATGTACATCTCTAACAAGGACCCTCATGGCAGGATCACCATGTTTTTTTTAAACTGAACTCCAGGAGTGATCTTTACTGCATACCTACACTGGTCCAGAAATATGCAAATTTCAAGAATAATGGGCCCCTGGGGAAGCTGACCATCACTGTACAGCTTTTCAACACCAATAGCTGCGATATTCGATGAAGTGAAGAGGGGTGGTTGTGGCATCACATTCCCCACCTCATCCAATCACAGAATGTCTTGTGTACATCAAAAAGAAAAAAAATACAAGCGGTACAATGAATGGTGGCAGTGCCAATTGAGCAACCCCCTGTGGTCAGTGATCAGAGAACACAGAAGCCAAGCAGGACACAGAGGATCACTGCAATCACTGTAGTATTACTGACTACTACAATGATTGTCAGCTTACATTGTGCCAAGCTGGACCAAGAATAAGTATGCAATAAAGATCACTTCTGGAGTTCAGCTACAATAAAAACTTTGATATTTAAAGAAGTGGCGGCCCTTACATCGGGGGCACACGGGCACCCCCCCCCCATCCATGCGTCTGGCCCCCTAATCTACATGCAGGGTGCCGGACGAATGGATTTCAATTGTTTTTTTGTTTTGTTTTTTAAGCACATGATTAGAGCCTGAGGCTCTAATTAGCTTAAAAAAGGGTGGGCTTGGGGCTCAGAGCACTGTGCCCTGAGCCCGCCCACTTGTGTGGCAATAGCGAATTAATATTTGCTATTGTTTTCCTGATTCTCCTCCCGCAAATCAGGAAGCAGTTCCCGAGACTCGATTGGCCAGGGAATCTTAAGACTCCCGGCCAATTGGGTCTTAGTCAGTACCCACTTTCTGTTCGGCCTGGAGGAGAAGCAGTGGCCCCGGAGCGAGGAGCTGCAGCCTGGATCCATGTCTGTCTGATCTGCCTCCTTCCTACGGTAAGGAGGCCTCTGATCGCCGCCGCATTCCCGTCCATCTCCAGAAGGGGGGGCCGTGATCACTGCATTCCCATCCGTCTCCCGCGCGGTGGAGGATTCCCATCCCGTCTCCTGTCTCAGCCGTCGCTGATTGAAAGTTACTTTTGAAATGACTTTATTTTGAGATTCATATGAGATTTTGGTAATCTGGTTTTTTATCTACTTTAACTGAATAATCATGAATGAAATGATTTCCTTACATATTTGTGTCTGAACAGAAATTATTGACCATGTTAGGCCATTAGGAAACTAACATGACAATGAAATAGGAGGCATGATAAGTTTTTTTTTTTTTACAAAACAGGACAAAAATACAATAGTCAATAATTTTTCCCCTTTTTTTTACTTTATTACATTGGTATGACATGTCTCTTATTGTGTCATTGCAGAGGAGACGAACACAGTGTGCTACCTGGCGGAGTGCTAGTGAGGTGAGTGTACCCCCCCGGATTCTGCATCTCCTACACAGTATGTATATATACCTGCAGAATATAAGGCCACCTGAACACTGAGCTTAAAAAAATGTGCCATTTACAGGTGATTGGAATTTTTTTTTCAGCCTGTGTTATATGGGGTTGTAGGCAGGTGCAATCTCCTGTCTCCACTGCAGGTGGCGCTCAACTGCAGTGGAAATGCAGAGGGAGAGGAAATCATTGGGGACAGGGTTCCTCTATGGCTTCCTGAGTAATTGGGGTGTTTCGTCACATATGGCGACCCATCACATTTGGCTACCCGCTGGACTGCGCATGCGCGACAACGCCATATGCGTTCCAACACTGTGGCGATCTGCGCTTGCCCAGAATTTTGTGGCCACACCCCTGAGTCCAGGTTCAGGCCCCACCATCCAAGTGGACATAGAGTTAGAGTATAATTATGCCAAGCGAGCGAAGCCCTTGGGTTTGGTGTGCTTTATGCGAGTGGGTAGAGTAGGCAAAGGTACCCTGTCTGTGAGCAACAGTACTAGTGATAGGGAAAGAGTAGGGTCGCATCTCTCTGGATACCTTCCTGATTGGGCACGAGATGGCCAGGCCACATTCTGTCTCCTTAATCATTAAGCTCTTGTGGTAGATGCACTTTTAATGAGCTTGCGTCTGGCTGAACTGTGGTTTAAGGGCATGCCAGCCTACTTTTATTGAAAAACAAAACTAAAAGTTCATAAACAGCAACTTGCCCATCCAGGAGTTCTTCTCCAACAAAAACATATGACAGAAAATGCTAAGCCACCTGGCTACACCTCAGCAGCACCGCCACTCTCTTTGGTCTCCCAGATCATAGGCTCTTCAGGTTCAGGCAGCCTTGGTTCCAGCACCACACTGCAAAGGCCCACAGAAAAGTAATCAGAACAAGGGACACATCCTACTGACCGTAGGTTATATCTCTTGTGCTGATTTCTGTGTTTTTTTTTTTATTTTGGCTGCACTTAGGCTTTAGTTCATTTATGAAAAGTGGTACCATACAGCACATTCCATGACAGAGGAGGGGTCCGTTTAATTTTTTCAAATTTCTTACAAAGTTTGTTTCCTCCGCATCCAATTCGCATATGTGTGAACCCAGCCTTAAATTTTTTTGTTTCTAACTGCTGCTGCAAGTGTTAAAATTTCCTGCCAGTATGTTGAAGAGTTAGACCACTGCTGTCACTCACAACTCACAAGCAGCCCAGGTTTGCAGTGTCTCCTACACACTGCTCCAATCAACAGTGCTGTTCAGGGAGTGGGAGCGCTGTTGACTGAAGCAGTGGGCATGGGGTGTGTTGGACCTTAGGAGACCCAAACAGCTACCTTTCTTTGCTCACAACTGTCCCTGATTTCAAGGGACTGTCCCTGATTTGGAGCAAAGTCCCTCTGTCCTTCTTTCCTCCTCATTTGTCCCTCATTTTAGTACCATCTATACTTTTATATGAAATGCACTTTTTATCTTTAAAAACGCGTTATACAGTGCTAAATCTTTCGTCTAATTTCTAAATTTCAAAAGCCAATATAAAGGAATAGTAGTGGTAAAAAAAGGCACTTGTGGGTTTACTGAGTCGTTTTTTTGCATAATGCTCCTTTAACCCTGTCGCCGACAGAGCCGTTTTTGCGTTTTTTTGCACACATGTTTAAAAAAAAATTTTAGGCCTGAAGATTACACAAAACCCACAAATATTATATATTTTCTGAAAGCAGACACCCTAGAGAATAAAATAGTGGTAGTTACAATTGTTTATGTCACAGGATATTACCGCAAAGTTCTAGGAAATGCAAAATTTCAGTAAAAAACACACTAACGTGAATTTTAGGGCAAACAAACACAATAAATTACCCACATTTTTGGTAAAATATAAAAGATGAGGTTGCACTGAGTATATAGATACCCAACATGCCAAACATTAAATTTATGTGCGCCCGTGAAATGGCGACAAACTTCTTTACCCTATATTTTCTAGCGCTGGTACCAGGGTGTGTGAGAGCAATCGGGCAGCAGGGAGCCATACAAATGCTCTCACCTGATAGGCAGGAGTCTGCCTGTCAGTTTCACACACAATCCCGGTGGCTGCAGCCACCAGATTGTGTTTGATTCTACCCCCCCCCCCCCCCCCCCCGTTAGGTCAGTACAATTAACGGACCTGGCGGTGAAGAGGTTAAGGGGGGTGTGTCCTATGCCTACATACTTTTGCACATAGGTGTCCCTCGTTCACATCTCAAAATGTTGGGAGGTATGCTTGTGAGTAGCAGTCCAACTATACAACATGCTTCCGGGACAATGTATTTTAACCCTTGTAACTAACAAACTCTAAAAGAAATGTTTATGTATTACCTTATATGTAGCCCAACTGCATTACCATACTAAATACATACATAAATAGCTGGGGTTTAACTTCAGGGACAGCACAACACAGGCAGTTATCTTTCAGGCACTCTGGATCTTGAAAGTCAAGTTTAAAGTAATTGTAAAGTCTATTTTTTTTTCCTATAAAAATAATAAACATGTTATACTTACCTCCTCTGTGCGGTTTTGCACAGAGCAGCCCAGATCCTCCTCTTCTCGGGTCCCTCTTCGACTCTCCTGGTCCCTCCCTCCCGTTGAGTGCCCCCACAGCCAGCTGCTTGCTATGGAGCACCGGAGCTGAGTTTCAGTTCTGTGTATCCATTTAGACACGGAGCCCTGGCCTGGCCCCACCTCCTCTCTCCCCTGATTGGCTAGCTGACTTTGACAGCAGCGGGAGCCAATGGTGCCACTGCTGTGTCTCAGTCAATCCGGAAGGAGAATCTCGGTCGGCTGAGATACTCGTGGACATCGCTGGGAGGAGATGGGGCTTGGGTAAGTATTAGGGGGGCTGAGAGGGGCTGCTGCACAAAGAAGGCTTTTTATTTTAATGCATAGAATGCATTAAGATAAAAAACACCTTCTGCCTTTACATCCCTTTAAAGTCAATGCTCTGACTAGGCTTGAGTTATTGGCTTTCTGCAACAGGTGATAAAGAGACAAAGAAAAGCATGTGAGATGGAGCTCAGACCTACACCTTGTCTGTCTATAAAAAAATATATAATATAAATATTTATATCCTTTTTTTAAATGTTTCTACATTTTATTTTTGTTATTTTTATTTTTTATATATATTTTCTATTTGTTGTTTTTATTTTATTTTTTGTATTGCTCTTGTATTTGTATTGTTTCAAAATAAATGGTGTTTCCACTTTTACATTCAAATTTGGGAAACCCCCACAATGTTTGTTACGTGGATCAAATCCCACAGCATGCCTAAAATGTATAAAAAAAATTTCTAATCTATCTAGTTGTTTGTTTGGAACAAGTTTATACATAGGACTTTAAAACAGTGTCTTCGGTTTAGAATAGCCTCCAATGTGCAAATAGGGGATAGACAGGACAGTTTTTTTTTTTAAGTGCTTTAACATACAATGTACCCCCCTAAGCCTTGAGATTAATATTATTATTATTATTATATATTTTTTAGAACAGCTGAGATCTTTAAAGTGATATTAAACCCAGATTTTTTTAAACATCTTCAGAAGCGAATTTAGTCGCTTAGTGAGTTTGCAGCTTCTTTACCTTTTTAATCCTTGCCAATGTTTGTGTTAAAGCTGGTGCCTTGATCACTACCCCAAGATTCCTGTTTCAGGGTGGCTCCTTTCTCCTACAGCATCCTATAGAGCCACCCTCTCTAGAATTGCATTTCCCTACACTGTGTACATCAATAGAAACACACAACCCCATGTTCTAAGAATTCAGGGCACTCCTCTGCTACTACCATCCCCTCCTCCAAGATTCTTGTTTAAACTGGAAGTTCAGAGAGAGCAGGAGCCAGCAAACACTGAAAGCACCTGTAAGAGTTAGAAGAATTTTAACATATAGTTCATTGGATAATATTTAGTTTATTGTGCTCAACATGTTAAGCTAAAACACACTGACAGCTTTGTACTACTTTAGCCCTTTGTTGAAATAAAGAGCAGATCTAGAATACAAAAGATTATGAGATCTGCCAGCTCAGTACAGACAGGGATAATTATAGCAAACATACCTCCACAGCCCCCTTCTTTACATTGCAAGCAAGTAAAAAGCAAGCAGTAAATTTAAATATTTTTATGTTATTATGTTATGCTATGTAAGCGATGACACATATAAAGAATGTGTAATCACAATTTGACTGCAAATGTGGAAATTCACCTTAAAAACAAACAAATAATTTATAACATTTTTAAAAATCTTTTCCAGAGATGACAAAATGAACCTTCCTTCCATCTTGTGATTCCTGCAGATCATCCCAACATCCTGCAGAGCATTCAATGTTGGATTGTGCACACGTATTCATTACATGTTGCTATGACCTTGTCTCCTGACTATGTGTTTCTCATTGAATAAAATTCATATAGCTATAATCTTGGGACTTCAGACTCTTGTATATGGGGAAGGGGGTGGGGGCATAGGAGGGCTGGTGGCATTACACACATTTCTCTTAGAACAGATAACATGACTGGTAAAATAAATTGTGGTACCTACATAATGTGATGCATAGGATTTCCAACCTCTTCTGCAAACATCACTGATCCACTGTCACCTTGCCGAAAGCCCAACAAACCAAAACAGGGTTCAGAGTATGTAAAGTACAACAATCCATATAGAATGCAAAATAAAGAATATGTATAGCGCACCCCCTAAGGAGCTGCAGTTAAACTGGGATCCCCCACCATGCACAGCCAGGCACACTAAATTTTCACTGGCACTCCAGAGACAGAGAACAATTCTTGACTTGTTTTTGTGGTTTATTGAGGGGTTAATAACTTGGATGGGGATGAAAAATTATGGGATGCCCACTTGACTTCAGCAACAACATTTTAGCATAATCTTCAGGGACATCTTCCTGAACACATTCTATATACAGCTTCCTCGACACTCCTGCACTTTATTTGCTTGCAGACTCCAGTTGAAGCACTGAAATGGATCTGACAGGCACAGTCAGATTTAGCAATAGCCCTTTGCAGGCAGAAACTCAATGCCCCTTTGTTGTGTAGCAAAACACAGTGATCAGCTTGCAATCTCCCTCCTATGGCTACTGGTCCCAGTCAGGGGCAATAGGAGATTATAAACAGATTTATACATACTGTCCCTGGTTTTACTGAGGCTGGCAACCCTGATGGGGCCCCCTAGTGGCCCAGGGCCCTCGGGCAGTGCCCGAGTGGCTCAATGGTCAGTCCGCCCCTGGTCCCAGCAACACCTCTCCTGGCACCGACAACACGCCTGGCTGCAGCTGCCCCTTTCACTAGCCCTCCAGGCTAACTTCACACCGCAGTCCTCCAGACTGACTCTCTCTCGCCAGCCCACCCAGCTGACTCTGCAGATCTTCCATTAAAGGGATGAAGACTTTTCACAATGCTGTCTTCAGGGAGAACTAGCTACATGTGGCAGTCTCTCCCCTTCTAAGTGCCCAATAGTGCTGCTGTACTCACGCTGTCCTCCCACTTGCTCCCGTGCTTCCAGGAAGGGCTTTCTCTATGTGTTGTGGCAGGCTCCTTTCAGCACCCAAAGCCCCAGCCCAAGGTCAGCCCCCTAAACTAGGGGGCACCCTAGAGGGTCACCAACAGTCCCCACAGCACTACATCTTCATCTTCCACCCAACTGCCCTGCTGGCATGGCGTATGCCTATTTCTGAGATAAGCCTTGCCCCCTGCCAACCCTGTACTGGAGATTGGCTGAGGCCCTCATAAATATTCCAAACAGCTCCTTCTAACCTCCACCCACTAGCTCTAGAAGTTTCTACAACGTTCTAGACCAGGAGGAGGCACCAGAAGAACTGTCAGGATGAATCATCAAGCCCTGACTCACTGAGCCCTAACCCAGATTCACAGCTCAGGCTTAGCCCTGAGCCAAACTAAATTTCCCTACACTAACAAACCTGCCTTACACCTAGCACACACTAGCAGTGGCGGCCTGTCCATTAGGGGCACCCGGGCGCTGCCCCCTCCCTCCTTGCCACCCCTATATGCAGTGGATAGATTTATGCATAGCATGAATCTATCCACAGCCACCATGGCCCCCCTATTCATGTGTCCTGCCCCTTTTAGGGCACCAGGCGCATGAATTACAGCGGCCAGGGTTTTTTTTTTTTAAGAACCTGATTAGAGCCAGAGGATGCGTCCGAGGCCCATTCAGGTGTATTGCAACAGTGAATAAATATTCGCTGTTGCAACACTGATCCTGTTCCCGGCCAATTGGGAAGCAGGTATGAAACCCATTTCCCGATTTGCCAAAACATCAGGCGATCCTATTGGACGCCTAGCACCAGGAGGAGCATCGAGGAGATGCACCACGGAAGCTGTTCCAGGAGTGGACACTGGGTCAGCTTTCCCCGAGCCAGCCACGCTGGAAGATGGCTGCATCACCTCCGACCTCTGCTCTCTCCGCCCATATTCAGGGTAAGGACAGCGGGTGGTAGGGGGGTGTTAGTGCCGTGCCACGGGGGGTAGACGGCAGTTGTGCCAGTGCTGCTCCATCGGGGGCCCGGTGGGGGGGTTGTTTGCCCCCCCTCAAAAAAAACCCCACCAGCCGCACACTAGAGGGAGCTATGTATGTAACATTCAACACAGCATATAGAGTTGGCATGTCAAAATTATGTATCATACAACATAGAGTAAAAAGTGTAGGGAACAGCATATATAGCATATATAATGTACTACACAGTGCATAGAGAGCAGGAGTCAGGACAATGTAGTTTACAACACAGCATATACAGCTCAGCAATCAAGAAGATGTACTGTGGTGCTTAACCCCACAGGAGACGCTGCATGTAATGGATTCTCTGTTCTGCCACTACATTTTAAGCTTCTCAGTCCCCACTGACATGGGCAGGTGCATACAAAATGGGCTGTTGTTGGTTTGAGGATTTTTGGGTTGTCAGGCAGGGAAGGGTTAACTCTAGGTGTGTCGGTTTCCCAGGCTTTTTCTGGGCCTGCCCTCTTCCCTCTGGTACATATAAATAGGGTAACGCCTGAGTCTGAGGGAGCCTGGAGTTCCAAAGAGGACTGCATGGGAACAAACTAGTGGTCCACGCCAGACTGATATGACCCTTGGCAATCAGCGAGCACCTGCCTGAGGAACCAATATTGGCCAATTATGAACTAGCACAGCCACAGTTAAGTTAGAAGGACTGAGTTTGCATGTTGACCTGTGATGTTGCAGAAGCATTTAGTAAAGATTGAACTGTTCAAAGCCTAGTCTGAAGTGGCTCAAATGAGTGCATGATGGTACATGGCATAGCTAGAAAAATAGGGCCTGTAAAGTACACACAGGGTTGAAGTGGAAATTTGTCACAAGTGGTTAACTTGGCAAAAGAGATATGGGGGAGAGTAGTAGTTGCCATGGGTAACCATGAACTGGTGAGAAGGTAATGCAGCCAGACATCAAGGAGCAGTACCAGGCACGGTGTCAGGTGCTCTAATAGTGAGGTGCGTCGGTAGTCCACCTCCCTTCCTAGTGGAGGTTCCCCAAAAGAGAAGTTCTGGGATTGAACCCGCGTTATGGAGACCCCATGCATTCAGCTGCATGGTACAGGAGAAAGAAGAAGTTAACTGTTCGCACGCATGAGGTCCACTTTATTGCACGATAGAACCCCATTCTGTCACTGGGAGTGAGGTGGCAGAGGAATCCTGGTCTGGTGGAGCAGGGCATAGGCTCAGCGGTGTCCTTCCTAAATGCGTCATTCACAAGGTATGCAGTGACACAGGACAACGCGTTCTACAGAGAAACTCTGTAGGTCAAACAGTTGCACATGGCGCAAAGCTACAAGTGTTAGGACTGTAGCATGGAGCCGAAGAGGAGTTTCACAGCACTTCACCGGCTTCATGCTACAGTCCTGACAGACAGGGAAAGAAGACACTTCTGGTATCCCCAATGTGAGTGCAGCAATATGGATGGCTGTGGCGCTGGCACCGGGAACACCCACCAGCAAATGTGAGCCATGTCCCTCATGGGTGCCTAGCACAAACACACAGAAGCAGGTGGATTGCTTCTGTGTTACAAGTTCAGTTCCTCTTACCTTTCACTAGCCGCTGACAGGCAGGATCAGGACCGCTGAGAGCCCGTGATCAGGGCCGCCTGCAGATGGGATTGGGGCCGATGAGAGCCGGCATGAGGACAGCTGAGAGGCAGGATCAGGGCTGAAGAGGGGGGGGGCGGAGCTGAGAGGTGGCCTGCAAGTAATGTCATTGGTTGCTAGGACGCCGGCAGTCCTAACAACTGGTGACTGCATTGAGGGAGGGGGGAGCAGAGATTGTCAGGTAGAGCTTCTGCCAGGAATCCTCCCTTAGTGCTGTGTGAGAGCACACATTGCACCCATTGAGGATACCACTATAGAGTGGAGCCCAGAGCTTGAACTTGTTCCAGCCCTGGGCTCCGGGACTCCAGCCCAGATCCGCGGGACCCCAGGACTTACTTCAAATCCCGGAAAGGTCCCAGATTCCCGGAATCCTGAACGGTTGGGAGGTATGGTGATGTTAAACCAGATTATAATTGGTGCTCCTTTTTGTTTTGTCTTTGTATGTTTGTAAGATAAAAAACTGCAATAAACATATCTTTAAAAAAAAAAAAAAGATTATAATTGGTGCCAACGGTTAAACATATCTACAGCAAATAACCCAAAAATAAAGGGTCTCATGCCTCTAAATGCTAGTCTCATAAGATCTGAAGTGATATTTGATAATGTCACTACTGTGCTGCTAACTGTTCTCCTTGCTTGAGAGCTGTGCCTTGGAGCCTTCAGTGCAAGGATCGCTCCAGAGGGTGGTGTTTGAGACAAGGCAAGAACTGAGAGGAGTTCAAATTAGGAGATGGGCAGTGGCTGGAGAAGGTGGGAACTTGAAAAAGGCCAGGAATTGGAGGAGGTGGGAACTGGGAGTCGACCATGAGTTGAGAGGGGGTGGAAATTGGAAGCAGATGGAAACTGGAAAGAGATTGGTAGTTGAGGGGAAGTGAAAATTGAGAGGGTAGCTTTTGGAAGTAGGTGGGAACTTAGATTAGGCCCGTAGCTGGAAGGTTAAAGTGGTTGTAAACCCTCTTCTATACCCAGTGAAGTGAATAGCCTCGGATGATGCACAGAGATAAAATAAATCCTCCAACATAGGTTTTACTAGTTTATCTGCAGCCCTCTCTTCCCTACACCCCTTCAAAAAGGCAGAATTGTGTTAAAATCCTTCTGCATCTGTTCGTATCACAGAGGAGGGGGTGGAGAGGCTGCAGATGGTTTGTGAGAGTTGATTAAAGGAAAGGAACCCACATCCCTTCACACAGCAGATGAACTGTGTTGTGTATAGACAAGCTCCCTGCTGAGCTCCCTTCCCGACACAAATTTTATCTCATGTGTCGGGAAAACATTTCAGAAGTGACTCATGCTGATAACAAAGGAATTGAGCACCAGTGAAAAATTACACTTAGAGTTTTGGAGAGAGATAAGTATACATTACCGATATATGTGTTTTGCTCAGATTTCATGACTGAGGTTTACAACCACTTTAAGGGAACTGAGAGGAAGGTAGCAGTTGAGAGGAGGTGAGAACAGAGATTAGGCTATGAGATGATAGGATAAGTAAACTGGGAGGAAGATAGCAGGTGGGATAAGGTGGGAACTGGGGAAGCCTGGATGTTCCAAAGAAGTGGGAACAAGAAGGTTAGCATTTTGGTGGAGGGAGAGTACAGTAACTTCTGGGAGGAGGTAGGAAGGAATGCTACATTCATGTCATGTCAGACACATGATATTATCTGAATGCAATGTCAGAAGGTCCCACCTGTTTGCATTCACAGCCATTTCCTGTGGAAAATAGAAACAACCTATCATTGCACTTTATAGAACTGCATTGTAATGTCGCAACATGGATAACTTGGGGTGCTTCTTGCAGCCCTAATTGTTCAAGCTGTAATTATCACTTTTGGAGCAATTCATGTGATAAATACAAGTTGTAAACTCAAATTTACCATGTATACCACACTAAGTTAATGGAAGAGGCTGGGAGGTGGGAGCAAATAGTTACTGAAAGGGGCCAGGAGTTGGGAGGAGGTTGGAACTGGTGGAGGTCAGCAGTTGGGGGGGAGATTGGAACTGAGGGAGGCGGGGGTGAAAGGAGGTAGGAACATGGGCAAGCCAGGATTTGGAAGGAAGTGGGAACTAGGGAAATCCAGAAGCTGGAAAGAGATGGTAACTGGAGGATTCAAGGAGTAGGAAGAAATGGAAATTGTGGGGGCAGGAGTTGGGAGTAGCTAGAAAACGGAGAGGTCCAGAGGTTGGAAGGAGGGTGGCATTTTTGAAGAGGTGAAAATCGAAATAAGGTCAGTCTCTATGAGGATGTGGAAACATCTTTATGAAGCTGAACAAAGCCAGACATGCTTAAGGTCTCACCTGTGTACCATGGTATCTTCCATAGATATAATGGAGAAATGAGTGTACAGTACAAATAAAGGGACAGAAAGTGTGTTACTGGCAGGGAAAAAGCCTGAAGAAAGAAAAAAATAAAACTAATGCAGCCATGGTATGGTACACTGCAATATATAACATTTTTTGTTTTTGGATTTGGACACATTTTAAGTCTTCCCTGAAGATATATCAATTTACGTTCAACACTAAATCAATCAAGATTATGCCTTTAACATGGTAAATAAGAGGTGATGGATTGAGCTTACTGAATGTTGAGTTTAGACAACTAAACAATTAAAAAAATGTGTACTGTCAGAGCACCTGCATGTTTTATTACTTTTGTTATTCACTACATAAATCACAAGACCTTGGTACACTGAAAATGTGTTTTTTCCAGACAATTAAAATTAAAAGGTCAGATAGCAAATATAATGTCTCTATAAAGAGTGCTTTAATGTTCTCATTAGCAATGTGACATACCATAACTGCCAGTTTTGAAAGTTCAAAGTAGAACTATAGGCAAAGCATTTTTTTCATTTTGGATAGAGTAAGGGAGGGTTATATTCCCTGTTAGTTTTTTTCATCATCTGTGTCCCATTGCGGATGTAGCGCTATCCCCCCATGGGGGCTGCTTAAAGATGTTGCACCCTAATCGTTGCCCTGACCTTGCAAGTCTTCCGACACCTTTGACACTCTGGGGAATGCAAAAACACGATAATTCACCATAAACCAGTTGGATATGTTTAGTTAAAAGTTTTGCAGTAAATAAGGTCAACAGTAAAGAAAATGCAGCAGGTAAAGAAATACGGCTATTGTTACACTCTGATAAGAACAATTAAATGGATAAACAACTGAAATCCCTTAGTGGTATGTAACCAGCGGAGTTTAACTAACTCAGGGTCTATGACTGCAGGCCCAAAAAAGGTTAGGAGAGATCCACAAGCTCCAGTCAGACTACTCCCTTTAGCCTCCTGCCACCACAGCCCCAGTAATAGCACAAACACTAAATACAATTCAAATAAGCAACTTTTTAAGTCTTTGACCCTGGTCTCTAATAGAGAGAGTTCCTGGTTGTTACAGGCCTAAATGGGCTCCAAAGGTTCCCATCCCTTGTGAGGGAGGTGGGGATATATAGTAGTCCTTTGAGGTAGAAGTCTCGTGTCTTCAGCTAGCTCTTTTAAAACTGGCCCAATGTGACATGACTAGTTTGGTGAATGCAACATTCCATCAGTGTAGAAACAAATAGTTGTAAGTGTCTCCTTACGGGGCTTGGTAAATTAAACAAAGCAATGGTAACTACATGCAGTGTCCTTGGATATAAAAAGGATGGGCTAGTGCCTGCTCACCAATGCCAGCGGTATCCCACTCAAGAGAATTGGCGTGGGAATTCTGCAGTAGGCCTCTGCAGAATTTGGGCTCAAGGGACCATGCTGGATTCCCGCGTTGCTCCGTGCTGCAGTCCAGTTGGTTCTGGGATGCAGGTGATGAGGGTGACAACCTTAACAGGTAATACGATATCAAGCTGATATAAATGGATATGGATGGGCTGATATCCGCTGGGTCTGGTGGCATGGAGATGGGAAAAGACCGCCGTGATGTACAACCTCCGCTACACAGAGTCGCAGACGATCGGGAGCCGTGCCGGAGTCCGCCGGCGCTCCCATTTGACATCACCACCACACAAGGACTGAAGTGCTATACCGAAGTTGCTGTGACTGTGCGTTTTGCACGCCTGCCTTTGTCAAGTCACAGGATTAGGCTGCAACAAGAGTATTTAAAGCCCATGGTGATGGGGACGGGTAATGCAAATATAATAGAAGATATAATTGAAACCAGTGCAGGTATATAATGTGATTCTGTGCGTACAAAAATAAAAATAGAAAAGAAAATTATTCAAAATGTATATGACACTGTATATATATACAGTGGGGACGGAAAGTATTTAGACCCCCTTACATTTTTCACTCTTTGTTATATTGCAGCCATTTGCTAAAATCATTTAAGTTCTATATTTTTCTTATCAATGTACACACAGCACCCCATATTGACAGAAAAACTCAGAATTGTTGACATTTTTGCAGATTTATTAAAAAAGAAAAACTGAAATATCACATGGTCCTAAGTATTCAGACCCTTTGCTCAGTATTTAGTAGAAGCACCCTTTTGATCTAATATAGCCATGAGTCTTTTTGGGAAAGATGCAGCAAATTTTTCACACCTGGATTTGGGGATCCTCTGCCATTCCTCCTTGCAGATCCTCTCCAGTTCTGTCAGGTAGGATGGTAAACATTGGTGGACAGCTATTTTTAGGTCTCTCCAGAGATGCTCAATTGGGTTTAGGTCAGGGCTCTGGCTGGGCCATTCAAGAACAGTCACGTAGTTGTTGTGAAGCCACTCCTTCGTTATTTTAGCTGTGTGCTTAGGGTCATTGTCTTGTTGGAAGGTAAACCTTCGGCCCAGTCTGAGGTCCTGAGCATTCTGGAGAAGGTTTTCATCCAGGATATCCCTGTACTTGGCCGCATTCATCTTTACCTCGATTGCAACCAGTCGTCCTGTCCCTGCGGCTGAAAAACACCCCCACAGCATGATGCTGCCACCACCATGCTTCACTGTTGGGACTGTATTGGACAGGTGATGAGTAGTGCCTGGTTTTCTCCACACATACCGCTTAGAATTAAGGCCAAAAAGTTCTATCTTGGTCTCTTATTTCTCACCATCTTGGAGTCCTTCAGGTGTTTTTTTAGCAAACTCCATGCGGGCTTTCATGTGTCTTGCACTGAGGAGAGGCTTCCGTCGGGCCACTCTGCCATAAAGCCCCGACTGGTGGAGGGCTGCAGTGATGGTTGACTTTCTACAACTTTCTCCCATCTCCTGACTGCATCTCTGGAGCTCAGCCACAGTGATCTTTGGGTTCTTCTTTCCCGATATCTCAGTTTGGCCGGATGGCCAGCTCTAGGAAGGGTTCTGGTGGTCCCAAATGTTTTCCATTTAAGGATTATGGAGGCCACTGTGCTCTTAGAAACCCTAAGTGCAGCAGAAATTTTTTTGTAACCTTGGCCAGATCTGTGCCTTGCCACAATTCTGTCTCTGAGCTCTTCAGACAGTTTCTTTTGACCTCATGATTCTCATTTGCTCTGACATGCACTGTGAGTTGTAAGGTCTTATATAGATAGATAGGTGTGTGGCTTTCCTAATCAAGTCCAATCAGTATAATCAAACACAGCTGGACTCAAATGAAGGTGTAGAACCATCTCAAGGATGATCAGAAGGAATGGACAGCACCTGAGTTAACTATATGAGTGTCACAGCAAAGGGTCTGAATACTTAGGACCATGTGATGTTTCAGTTTTTCTTTTTTATTAAATCTGCAAAAATGTCAACAATTCTGTGTTTTTCTGTCAATATGGGGTGCTGTGGGTACATTAATGAGGAAAAAAATTAACTTAAATGTTTTTAGCAAATGGTTGCAATATAACAAAGAGATAAAAATTTAAGGGGGTCTGAATACTTTCCGTCCCCACTGTATATATATATATATATATATATATATATATATATATATATATATATATATATATATATATATATACACATACACACACACACACACACACACAAATAAGAATAGATAAGAATTTAGACACAATATAATGGAGTGTACCATAAAGATTTTCAATTTACCTTTAAATTCCCTTACAGGAGCAGAACTTGAGACCTGCTAAGGAAAGGCTTAAAGTTCTCTCCCTCTACCAGACTGAACAAATTCGGCCTCTTTAAGGACCTCAACAAATTTATATTGTTACTCACCATCAAGAGTCACTATGCTAATGGTAATAGAATTAATTAAAAAAATGTTCCTTCCAATTCAGTAGTGGTAGATGAGCCTATCCACTCAGTTGATGATAACATTCTTGAATTGTTAGAGGAATTATGGTCAGAGGGTAATCCGGAGAATCAACCCTTAGGGATATTCTTAGATCCTGACGTTATACATACCAACTTAAAACCCAAATCTATTTTTCACCCTGTCCATTCCAAGGGTCCCTATATAAAGACGTACTAGCAGGCAGTATACAGGGACCTTGTGTGATGCCCCAAGGATTAAGGCTTATTGTAATATGACTGAACAACTATCCCTGAAAGATCTGACATCAAATACAGACACCATTGTCAAGCAAGCTGACAAAGGTGGCAGCTTGGTGGTCCAAAACAGAAAGGACTATCTCCAGGAAGGCCACTGACTTTTAGTGGACACAAACACCTATAATTTACTGTTATCTGACCCTCTCCCAGGCTTTCAAGTAGAGCTCAAAACCTTGGTGGATGAGGCATGGAGGGACAGGGTGCTTGATGACAAAGAAAGATCCTTTTTGCTTCCCCCCATATGCAGCACTTCTACCACCTCTCCAAGGTCCATAAATCTTTAAACAATCCCCCAGGAAGACCCATAGTGGCCAGCACCAATAGCTTTACCAGTGGTCTGTCAGTGTACATCGACTCCTTCCTCCAACCTATAGTCTGTCAATTACCATCCTATATTAGGGACTCTAACCACATTATAGAGATGCTTAAGCAATACTCCTGAGAAGACAGTTATGTGTGGGCACCCCTAGATGTCTCTTCAATATATACGTCTATCCTCATGACATAGCCCTCAGGAGGGCTGTACAATATTTTCTAATAAAGAGTGGTGATATTAATTCTAGACAGGCCAACTTTTTGGTTGATAGAGTAAAATTTTGTTTAACACATACTGTAATTGCTTCACCTTTCTAGACCAATTTTATCTACAGCTAAGAGGTACAGCAATGGGTGCAAATTTCTCTCCGTTCTATGCAAATCTAACCATGGGCTACTGGGAGGATGAACACATCTGGACCAACAACCCTTTTGCCAGACACCTTATTTTCTATCAAAGATATATTGATGACATCCTGCTAATCTGGGGGGTGGCCCAAATATGTTCTCCTCCTTTGTGGCCATTGTAATGCAAACTCCATGGGCCTATCTTTCACGCATGTTTTAGATTCCAACAAACTTGTCTTCTTGGACTCATAATGACCATGCCATTATCACTAAGAACTAGGTCAAACCCACTGGGGGTAATCGTACCACCATTTTTCTAGTTGCCATCATCCTGCATGCAAAACAAATATCCCCAGTGGTCAATTCAACAGACCAAAGAAAAAATGTTCTAACGATGAGGATTATATTTCACAAGGAGCATTGATGTCCCAAAAGTTTTTGGACAAAGATTACCCCTTGGAGCTGATACAGGAGGCCTTTGACTTACATATGGTACCCTCTTGTAAAAGTATAAAAGTCACGTCATCATCACATGATAATCCAAATGGAGTTACATTCATTACAACTTTCAATGACCAATATAGATTGAGCTCTAAAACCATGCAGAAACACTTTAATATTTTAAAGTTAGATCAGAAGTTAGGCCCAGTTCTACCACAAGTCACCTTTCTGAGAGCACGTACTATAAATAAAAACCTTGGCCCCAAGTAAGTTACAGACCACCAACAATAGACCCATTTCAGACATCAGATCCTATTTTGACAATAGAACAGGGGTATTCCAATATAGGAAAAGGGGATGCCTCACATGCCAATTCATATCGCATGGACGCTCCACCATTACTGTTAACAAAGGCAAAACTTTTCATATCAAACAATTCATCACATGCTCAACAGAATTAGTGATTTATGTTCTTAGGTGCCTGTGCAACCTACTATACGTAGAATGCACAATACGCACCATACAAAAACGTATAGGTGTACATCGTACGTTCATCCAAAAAAGCCATGAAGACCATTGCGTCCCTCGTCATTTCCTACAGATACATAATAAAGATATCCGTTGCCTGGAGGTGATGGCGATTGAGGCCATTCCCAAGGGTACACTGACCGAAAATGAAAGATTCTCCCTCCTTTGCAAAAGGGAAATTTTTGGATCTTCAAATTTGGATCTTTGTCCCCCAATGGCCTCAACGAGGATCTTGAATTGCATACTATTATGTAAACATAGTCTTTACTTATCCAACAGTGCCTAGCTCCCAAGAGGCATCATTTTAACATACCCCTACTTGTCAGCTATGCATACTGGTAGTCGTCGCCTCTGGAAAAATTATTTTCTATTCTCTTTCTGGTATATAAATATACATGGCAATTTGCTTTATATAGAGAAGCACTTCTATTCATATATATTTTTTTATATATTTTTATAATTTGCACACATTCGAAGTGGTGCATTATAGCCCTATAATATACATATGAGATCACAGAACATATTACAATATACATATTGTTCAAAATGTTTTTCCATATATATATATATATATATATATATATATACATACATATATATATATATATATATATATATATATATATATATATATATATATATATATATACACACACACACACAGTATCTCACAAAAGTGAGTACACCCCTCACATTTTTGTAAATAATTTATTATTATATCTTTTCATGTGACAACACTAAAGAAATTACACTTTGCTGCAATGTAGAGTAGTGAGTGTATAGCTTTTATAACAGTGTAAATTTTCTTTCCCCTCAAAATAACTCAACACACAGCCATTAATGTCTAAACTGCTGGCAATAAAAGTTACTACACACCTAAGTAAAAATGTCCAAATTGGGCCCAAAGTATCAATATTTTGTGTGGTCACCATTATTTTTCAGCACTGCCTTAAGCCTCTTGGATATGGAAATCATTAGAGCTTCATGGGTTGCCACTGAAGTCCTCTTCCACTCCTCCATGATGACATAACAGAGCTGGTGAATATTAGAGACCTTGCGCTCCTCCACCTTTTGTTTGAGGATGCCCCACAGATGCTCAATAGGGTTTAGGTCTGGAGACATGCTTGGCCAGTCCATCACCTTTACCCTCAGCTTCTTTAGCAAGGCAGTGGTCATCTTGGAATGTTGGAATACCGCCCTGTGGCCCAGTCTCTGAAGGGAGGGAATCATGCTCTGCTTCAGTATGTCACAGTACATGTTGGCATTCATAGTTCCCTCAACGAACTGTAGCTCCCCAGAGCCGGCAGCACTCATGCAGCCCCAGACCATGACACTCCCACCAACATGCTTGACTGTAGGCAAGGCACACTTGTCTTTGTACTCCTCACCTGGTTGCAGTCACACACGCTTGACACCATCTGAACCAAATAAGTTTATCTTGGTCTCATCAGACCACAGAACATGATTCTAGTAATTAGGGATGGGCTTTATGTTCGGGTTAAACATGAGTTCCACTCGAACATTGGCTGTTCGCCGAAAAGCGAACAATTTGGGGTGTTCGCGGCAAATTCGAAAGCCGCGGAACACCCTTTAAAAGTCTATGGGAGAAATCAAAAGTGCTAATTTTAAAGGCTTATATGCATGGTATTGTCATAAAAGTGTTTGAGGACCTGGGTCCTGTATCAGTGCAAAAAGAAGTTTTAAGGAGTTTTTCAGGAGCAGTGATTTTTATAATGCTTAAAGTGAAATAATAAAAGTGTAATATTCCTTTAAATTTCGTACCTGGGGGGTGTCTATAGTATGCCTGTAAAGGGGTGCATGTTTCCCATGTTTAGAACAGTCTGACAGCAAAATTACATTTCAAAGGAAAAAAAGTCATTTAAAACTACTCGAAGAAATTAATAAAGGACTTGTCAAAAAACGTCTCACATTTGTACCCCATTACCAATTCACACAGGGGGGGCTGGGATCTGGGGGTCCCCTTGTTAAAGGGGGCTTTCAGATTCCGATAAGCCCTCCGCCCGCAGACCCCCACAACCACCCGGCAAAAGTTGTGGGGATGAGGCCCTTCTCCCCATTAACATGGGGACAAGGTGCTTTGGGGGGCTACATCAAAGCACCCTCCCAATGTTGAGGGCATGTGGCCTGGTACAGTTCGGGGGGGGTGCTCTCTTGTCCCCCCCCTCTTTTCCTGCGGCCTGCCAGGTTGCGTGCTCAGGTAAGGGTCTGGTATGGATTTTTGGGGGACCCCACGCCATTTTTTAAAAAATTTGGGCGGGGGGTTCCCCTTATTATCCATACCAGACCTGAAGGGCCTGATATGGAATTTAGGGGGACCCCCACACCATTTTTTTAAAAATTTTGGCACGGGGTTCCCCTTAATATCCATACCAGACCTGAAGGGCCTGGTATGGAATTTAGGGGGACCCCACATATTTTTTTAAAATTTTGGTTCGGGGTTCCCCTGTGAGGAAATTCCATGCCGTTTTTATCAATGATCTTTTATGTGTATTGTCGGACTGACAATTCATTATAGCCGCGAGTAGTTTTAAATGACTTTTTTCCCTTTGAAATTTCATTTTGCTGTCAGACTGTTCTAAACACGGGAAACATGCGCCCTTTTACAGGCATACCATAGACACCTCCCAGGTACGAAATTTAAAGGAATTTTACACTTTTATTGTTTCACTTTAAGCATTATTTAAATCACTGCTCCCGAAAAATGTCCGTTTTTAAAACTTCTTTTTGCATTGATACATGTCCCCTGGGGCAGGACCCAGGTCCTCAAACACTTTTTATGACAATAACTTGCATATAAGCCTTTAAAATGAGCACTTTAGATTATTCATGTTCGTGTCCCATAGACTTTAACGGTGTTTGCGTGTTCTAACAAATTTTTTGCCTGTTCACATGTTCTGATGCGAACCGAACTGGGGGTGTTCGGCTCATCCCTAGTTACCACATCCGGTGAGAGGAGGGGAAGACCTGACAGCTATGGAGCAATTATGTGACATGGAAACAGCCCGGGGGGTATTTTGCTGATTTATACAATTCTTGCGGAGGGAAATGAGTTGGAAGTCCCGACATATATAAAAAACTGGGAGATGGAAATAGGACAACGAGGAAAGAATCAAGAGGTAAGGAAAATTTTGAGACTGGTACACGGATCATCTGTAAACATCAGAGTGATGGAAATGAACTATAAGTGTATAACTAGGTGGTATAGGACCCCGGACATAGTAGGTAAATATCAAATGGGGCAAACAATGGAATGCTAGAGGGGATGTAAACAAACAGGGACTATGGCCCATATTTGGTGGAGGTGCCCTAAGATCAAAACATATTGGAAGGAAATATTAAGGTACATAAAGGAGATTACTAGTATAGAGTTGTTTGAGGACCCCTGGATATGTCTATTCCATGAGGTTGACACCCCAATAAAAGAATACTGAAATTCATTGATGATACATAAGATTAATGCCGCAAAGAGCTTGATCCCGAAAAAATGAAAGGAAGTGGATAGTCCTAAAATAAGAGAATGGTTTGATAAAATAGATGAAATATATAGTATGGAAGGACTTAGATATTGTGAAGAAGGAGGAAGAGAGGAATTCAACAAGAGGTGGGAAAAGTGGAAAATGTTTAAACTAACTAAGGAGTATAGTGAGGTGATAAGGTTGTAGGGAATGGGGGGGAAGAGTGGTTTCGGGAGGGAGGGGTGGCAAGATAGGGTTGACTAGGGGAGGACTTGGGTGGGAAGAGGGAGTTTAGTACTGTAATTAATTTGTATACTATTACCCCTGCTTTGATGTTAGGGGTAAAGATGTTTTCTTTCGTCTCTTTTGTATATGATAACATTTTGAAAATAAAGAATAAAAATAAAAAACGAAATGTCAACCTAGATGAGGTATTTAATTGACGGAATAAAACACGCAATATGGATGTAGAGAGCCTAGTTAGAAAACTAGGACATCATATGGAGAAAAAAGTAAATTTATGGTGGGACACTAATACCTTTGAGAGATACATAAGGGAAAATATTGTCCTTAGACGTCTGCGGTGGGAACTACCACCTAATGATGGTCTTATTGATGAAGAAAAAATGCAAGAGTGGTTTGAATTCTTCAATAGCAAAAGCATTGATGGTTTAAAGTTTCTGTTACAAAGGAAGCGAAAGAAGACGAGAATATTAGAACAATAGATAGAAGAGATTAAACAAAAGCTAGAACCATATAAGGAGTCCACAGATTTTAAAAAGCTTGCCACACAACTGAATAAAGATCTGATTGTGAAAGATTTGGAAGTACAACAACGCAAAATTAAGCAGTATCAATGGGATATGACAGACTATAAAACGGACCAAATAGGCCATAGGAATATCGATAGGTAATGCCTGAAAAAGATACAAAAATTTTGGCAAGATATTCATCTTAATAATGTTACATTAGCCAAACCAAGAATGCAGGCCTTGGTGCCATTCAGGGGCGGACTGACCATTGAGCCACTCGGGCACTGCCCGAGGGCCCTGGGCCACTAGGGGCCCCATCAGGGTTGCCAGCCTCAGTAAAACCAGGGACAGTATGTATAAATCTGTGTTTTTTTTACATCTGTCTGTGTATACTGTGTGTACATGTATGTGTATACTGTGTGATTGTATACTGTGTGTGTTTATACTGTGTGGCCCCATAATCTCTGATTGCCTGGGGGCCCCATAATCTCCTATTGCCCGGGGGCCCCATAATCTCCTATTGCCCGGGGGCCCCATGAGTTATCAGTCCGCCCCTGGTGCCATTTGTCTAAAAAGATCTTACTGAGCTAAATAAAGGTAAAAAATTAATTGCAAAAATGTTGACTAAATTTGGTGGAATATAGGTGCCCAAATACTTTAACACAGAAGACATCCATTTGAATTTAAAAATTAAGTTGTCTACACTCCCTGATGCGGTCTGTCTAACCTACCAACTGTTGACAACACTGCCATCAGACCACAAGCCTCCATTTATCGCCGGGTGGGAGAGGGAGCTGGGGCTTGAACTGATTGAGAAACAGGTTGATAGACTCTATTTTCTTACAAGACCTCAGTCTGCGCTAAACACCAAGAGGCAGGTTTCGAGGTACTAACCTGGTGGTATCACGCCCCGTTAAAGATCCATAAAATGTTTCCCCAATGCTCCGATCTATGCTGGAGATGTGGAGAGGAGACTGGCTCCCTTCTCCACATTTTCTGGTCCTGCCGGCTCTTACAACCCTATTGGACAGAAGTTCATCGTATCATTCAAAAATTTACTGACAGAGACATTCCAAAAGGCCCTGCCTTTTTCCTCTTGCATCACCACAACATCCCCAGTAAAGTATATAGAAAGTCCATTCTGCCCCTCCTGATCACGGCTGCCAAGAGTTGCATTCCATTGTTCTGGAAGCAGACGCAGCCTCCGTCGATTGCCACTTGGTTGAAAAAGGTTGCCGATATAAGTGCGATGGAAGACCTGGTAGCTACTGAGAAAGGCCTTCACAAGAAATATACTAAAAAATGGTTCACTGACGTGAATTCGTATACTCTGAGGAGTATGCAGGACTAGCTCTAAGTCCCCCATGAATGGGAGAACTCTTCTGCCTGGATGAGAGTTTAGACCGCTGGACTCCTACCCGCCCCCACCCCCTTTTTTTTTCTTTTCTTTTTCTATCCTCCCCCCCCCCCTTTCTGCCTCCTACTTCCCTTCTTTTCCTCTTTGGGTCCCCCTCGAGCCGACTGTGACACTTTTAACTTTTTATAACGTGGTTTATACCGCGGAAAGGTGACGCACGGAGTACGGAGACTCCTCGAGCTGTATGGTAATTGTTTACATCTATATGAACAGTCAAGACTACATGTGCATTAATTCAGATGTAATGACATCCTCTTCTGTATTGTTTTGTAAGTCTTTTTGAACCCATTATCTACAAACGGTCTCTGAATTATATCGTGTGTCTTTTTGCCTTTGCAAAAAAAAATAAAGTATTGGAAAAAAATATCAAATTAAGTTGCATAGTACTGTGCACAGAACAGGGCAATGCAACTCCCATGGCCTCAGATTTAGTGTTATTTTTTTTTTTTTGATAGAACTCCATACCATTCAATCTCTTTCATAAGGTTAGGTAATGAAATATGCGGGTTAGGCATCGAAAAGAGCAGGTCGTCTGCATAAGCTGAAACTTTATAATTGTGACTTCCTACTTGTAGCCCCAAAATATCAGGGTTTTGCTGAATTTTATTCAGTAATGGCTCGAAAGAGCAAATAATATAGGCGAGAGGGGACAACCCCGATGGGTACCATTTGAAATCAAAAAAGGCTTTGAAAACACTCCATTTGCCTTAACTAAGGTCTGTGGATTAGAGTACATCCTAGCAATCCACTGAAGCATGTGGTCTCCCAGGCCCATGCCTTTTAAAACTGCAAACATAAAAGTCCAATTTACCCTATTGAAGGCTTTTTCTGCATCAGTACTCAGAAAGACGCAGGGTGTCTTTGTTTGGTTAGCATTTTGGACCAAATGAAGTACCTTAATAGTATTGTCTCTTGCTTCAGGAGGTCCATATGGATCAACTGGGAGAGCTAAGGTTGTAATTTGGTAAAAAGCTTTAAGTAAAGAGATCAGCCGGTAGCTACCACAGTCCGACAGGTCTTTCCCTTCTTTTCGAATAACTGAAATATGTGCCAAAAGTGCGTCCGGGGGGAAATGCGGTCGTCTGTCCTAGGGCATTAAATACTTTGATCATATATGGGCCTAGCAACGGGAAAAGATTTTTATAATACTGTATGCTAAATCCGTCAGGGCCGGTTGCCTTCCCAGATTTAACCGTCTTCACTACTGTTTGTAATTCCTCGATAGTAATAGGAGCTTCTAGATTGCACTGAACCCAGGAAGGCAAACGAGCCAGGCATGAAGAAGAAAGATATTCTTCCAAGGAAGCAGGAGATAAGGAAGATGATGCCAGATTATATAGAGAGGAATAATAATCCCCAAATGCCTGAGCGATATCTTTCGGCAAGGAAAGTATTTGTCCATTACTCCCTTTTATATGGGGTATGTACGAAATCGTACGTTGTTCCCTAAGTTTCCTAGCAAGCAGTTTACTACATTTATCTCCAAATTCATATAATAGCTTCCTACCAGATTGTATTGCTGCTTTAGCTTTGAAGCGAAGGTGATCTGATATCTGTCGCCTCAAATAGGCGAGATCATTCCCCAAAGAGGATGTCCTCTTATGTTGTAATTCAAGAGCCTGGATATTGTCAAGCCTACTCTAGGGTCCAGAGGAACGTTAAAATCCCCCCGAGGATCAATTTACCTTCCGCAAACTCCATTAACTTTGAAAGGACTTTACCAAGAAAGGCATCTTGATGTACATTTTGTACATATATGGTAGCTAACGCAACCTTAATGCAGCCAATATGTCCTTTAAGAAAAAGATACCGGCCACTTGTGTCAGAGCATTTGTCCGTGAGAGACCAAGGAATTCGACTAGAGATCAGAATGGAAACTCCTTTCCTTTTTGCTTCTTGATTAGAGGCATGATATACACAGGGGAAGAAGCTGTTCTGAAGGAAAGTAAGACCTAAAATTCGTTTCTTGCACAAACCCCACATCAGTCTGCGAGAGCTTAAAATCATTGAGGCGCATTCTCCATTTTTTAGGGACAATAAGTCCTTTAACGTTTAAAGAGGTCACACGCACCACATCCATTTTCTCTGGGAGAAAAAAAAAAACAGAAGAAAGCACCAACACTTAGGTTCACGTGCGTGCAAGATGTAGAGAGGTGGTTGGAAATAGCCAGAGAGCTAGATTCCAGACCATATTCCTCCAGCCATTTTTAGTTATGTAATATAATGTATCTTTACCAGATTTTTATACCTTTATACTTATTATACAAGGAAAAAAAGGATAAGTAAAATCCATCTCCTTATATTATATTCCTCTCAGGCCTGTTCCTGGTCTCATGACCCCAGACTTTCTGATGGGTGACCAAGATATCTTAGTGTCGTTTTATCCCATATCTGTGCCATATTCCCCTGGTTCCCCCATGGCGCATTTCGCGCCAGACCTGCTCATATCCAACTCAACTTTCCTTAAAAAAAAAGTTATTATGTGAATTGTGCATATAAGGTCCAGGAAAATTGTGGTTCTTGGGCAGCTAGGCTGAGAAAGTGCTCGTAATTACCTACTAACCTCTGGTTATTTATTAAAGGGGGCTCCCGAAAAAAGGGGGAAAAAAATAATAATTTTTCTTCAGTGTATACCAAAACCCCTGCCCCTGCATGGCGAGGGAACCGATGTGCGTGGCCTGCGGGCATGATCGCTGCTGGCCATGCGCGATCACGTGCACAAGCTCCAGCACAGGGATTTGTGTGTGTGAACACACAAATCCCTGTGCTGTCAGAGGAAAGGAGCCATATCATTCCTTCCTACGAAGTAGGAAAAATTATATGGCTCCTCTCCTAGTCACTCACATCCCCACACAGTTAGAACATGCTGAGGGAACACACATTTAACCCCTTGATTGCCCCCTAGTGTTAACCCCATCCCTGCCAGTGTTTTTTTCACAGTAATCAGTGCATTTTTATAGCACTGATCACTGTATAAATGCCAATGGTCCCAAAAAAGTGTCAAAAGTCCCCGATCTGTCCATAAAAATGCCATAAATCCCATAGTTTGCAGATGCTATAACTTTTGCGCAAACCAATCGCTTATTGGAATTTTTTTTTTTTTTAATCAAAAATATGTAGAAGAATATATATTGGCCTAAACTGATGAAGAAATTTGTTTTGTTTTTTTTTAAACTTTTGGGGATATTTATTATAGCAAAAAGTAAAAAATATTGTTCTTTTTCCAAAATTGTCACTCTTTTTTTGTTTATAGCGAAAAAAATTAAAACCGCAGAGGTGATCAAATACCAACAAATGAAGGCTCTATTTGTGGGAAAAAAGGCACAAATTTTGTTTGGGTACAGCGTCGAACGACCGAGCAATTGTCAGTTAAAGCGACGCAGTGCCAAATTGTAAAAAGTGCTCTGGTCAGGAAGGGGGTAAAATCTTCCAGGCCTGAAGCGGTTAATAGATGGATAGTGGAAAAAATGACTGAAGGTCCGCTTTAATTATTCTGCAGCTGCTTCAGTCCGGTTCCACGTTGTCTTGTTAGTGTGGGAGAGGCAGCTGACAACGGAAGCCCCATAGTAACTCTATGGGTGATGTCACCTCCCAGGTATTTCCTAGCCGTTGTCGTCTTTTGTTGCACACAGAGGGCGCCATTAGAAACCGGAGCACAGCGGCTTCAAAATAGGTAAGTATAGCGATCTTTTCTTTACAGGGCTAGATAGATTAGGCTTAGAATAGGGGTGGGAGTAGCTTTAGAGTTGGGTTTTGCCTTTTCTTCTACTTTAATGACTTCTTAGCATAAAATATACTTTTTAAAACCACAGAACAAACTTAGTGGATAAATGTAATGACAATACAAATTAACAATATCAATAATGGGATGTTCTTTATGTTCTTTATGTTCAGATACTCTTTCTGTGACAGTACCTCCACCATGAAGGCAGAAGTCCCACAGGTCCTCAGTCCATGCAAATTGTTGAAATCGTATTAATTTTGATCCGACCAGAAGATGGCGCTTTTCTACCAGTTTGCCCCATGAATAACTGAACACCAGACATGCGTAAATTATGTTATTCTCCCATCCAAGGGATCAGCTGTGAAGACGTCTTTAAGTACTCAATACAAGATGTACTAGGTGCAATTGATTTACTGTGTTAAAAAGCATTATAACTCTGAATGTGTAATAATTGGAAACAAATTTCAATTTCCCTTTAGTTATTGATGTATCTGATGTATACAGGTTCCAGGGTTAATTCAATTAATTCAACCCCCAAAACTAGTGCAAGTAAGGGGTAAGCTGGCAGTCTAATTTTCTTCTTTAAAATGTGTTAAAAATTACAAATAAAAAGTACTTTGTTGCCCCCATCCTTTTAGCATTTGACATTAATTAAGGGCTAATTAAAAACTATATATATTAAATTCATTTATAAAAATACATCTGTTCTTAAAGTGGAACTTCAGCAAAAAATGTCTTTCTTTTTTCCATTATTTGACATTTTTTTTTCCTCTCTTGTGTAAAAAAAAAAATATATCAAAACCTAACCTCTCCACACTCCTTCACTGTTCCTCCAACTTCTTCTTTGGTTCAGTGCCCGAGGTTCTCTTCAAAGCTGAACGATCCTTTGTCATCCTGCAGTTTACATGTTCCCCTTAGGAGGTGCATTATCACAAAGGCTGGGTGCATAGTACTCCAGGCCCTTATGGCGGCACGTCCATTAGGGGCGCCTGGGTGCCGCCCCCTCTATCCACAGCCACCACCCCCTATTCATGCTCTATACCCGGCCGCCAACCCCTATTCATGCATCCATCCCCTTTCAGGACGCCGGGTGCATTAATTACAGCGGCGGGGGGTGTTTTTTAAAGCACCTGATTATATTAGGCTTCAAAATAGGGTGGGCTCATGGCTCAGAGCATTACTCCACGAGCCCACCCAGGTGTTACAACAGCGAATGAATATTCGCTATTGAAACACTGATCCTCAATCCAGCCAATCAGAAGCAAATCAATTGGCCGCCGAGGAGGAGGGAGGAAACAGAAGCCGCCGTGATGCCCATGGAGAGCAGGGGAAGTATGCACCGAGCAGGGGAAGCCGCCGGTGAAGCCCAGGAGAAGCGTTGCCCACCATAGATGGGGTAAGTGCTCCATATCCGACCAACCGGGGGCAGCTATATATCATTTCGTGAATGTCGCTCAGTCCTGGAAGAATGCCCTCCCCCTGCCGCCAGAAGGAGAAGAGGAGCCTCCATGACATCATGTGACTAGCTCAAAAACTGCAGGTAAAGGGTATGTTATTGGGTGTATTTTTTATAAACAAATACCAAGGGTGCTTTTAGGGGTTAGGGGAGGGGGTGGGGATTTGAACAGTTCTGGAGTTCCACTTTAATCAACATTTGCATAACAGGCAACAAACTGGGTAATCCATCTTCATTGCATCACGGCAGGCTCCTGCCACCACCTTCAATAGCACTCTCCAAAGTTTTATACTTACCTGTCCATGCTCTTGCTCACCACATTATATACAATCTAAAATATGTAGCGCTACCCCCGTAGGACCTGCTGATTTAACTGGTTATTCCTCAGTGCAGAGGCCACACAATGAGTTCACACAATGAAGCAACAGTCCATTCACTCTAGTTTCATTAAATAGTCTAGGGGGATGTCTTTTTAAGATTTATTGATTGTAGAACTTCTAACAGGAGAGGGGTTGGAGTGGTATAGGATACCCCAAAAATGCGGACTTGTAACACGAGGACACACTTCACTAGGTGAAACTTCTGTGAATGGTCTCTAAACCAGAAAACAAAGGAGAAGGACAAAACTGAGATCTTGTACCACTAGCACCCTAATGCCCCGTACACACGAGCGAAATGTCCAACAGAAAAAGTCAGACGGAAGCTTTTCATCTTATATTCCGGTCCTGTGTATGCCTTATCGGACTTTTTACGTCGAAAATTCTGACGGACATAGAAAGAGAACATGTTCTAAATATTTCCAACGGAACCAATTCCTATTGGGAAAACCGCTTGTCTGTATGCTGTTTTGACGTACCAAAAACGACGCATGCTCGTACTAAGGTGGTCTAATGACTGGCTTCTGTCAGACGGTCATGCTAGAAAACCAGCATTCCATCAGTGCTTGCAGCCAATGGCTACAGTGCTGATCTGTGTATTCTGACAGGGGCAGGGGAGCCCCCACTCACAGAATACAATAAAACAGTAGGGTAGATCCCTGCATCCACATTGCTTATGTTGATACGGAAATCTGTGAGTGTTTTCCCCCTTTGTCCTGTTACCTAACAAAGTTTCTGGCTCTGCAATAGGTTTGCAGTGTATTTGTGAACTTTGCATATGTACATCTGGGCAGACAGGTTTGGAAGGTTCTGAGACCGATTTATCAATGTGACAGATGCCCATTCTAAACAGGCTTGTAATTAGGAAGTGATCAGAGGCAGAGGTGGCTCTAGGCTTTGTGAGGCCTTAGGCAAATCTTATGCCGCGTACACACAAGCGGAATTTCAGACAGAAAGAGTCCAATGAGAGCTTTTCATCGTATATTCCGACCGTGTGTATGCCCCATCGGACTTTTTCTGTCGAAAATTCAGACGGACTTAGATAGAGAACATGTTCTATATTTTTCCGACGGAACAAATTACTATCGGAAAAAAAGCTCGCCTGTATGCTGTTCCGACGCACCAAAAACGACGCATGCTCTGAAGCAAGTACGAGATAGAAGCTATTGGCTACTGGCTATTGAACTTCCTTTTTCTAGTCCCGTCATACGTGTTGTTCTTGACGGTCGGACTTTGGAGTGATCGTGAGTATGCAAGACAGTTTCAGCGGAATTCCGTCGGAACTCCATCGGAAAAACCTTCACAGTTTATTCCAACGGGAAAACCGGTCATGTGTACAGGGCATAAAGGTAAAACAGCACCAAGTCACTAGAATTCTGAGCTGTTCAGGTCAGTACTCACAATGTCATAAGGCAACTACACACCTTCCAGCTTTCACAAGGCACTTTTCAGAGTTTTCCCAACCACATCCTTAGGTGAAACTGCTAAATTAGCTCCAAAGGTAGCTAGGAATAGCTCCTCCACCTCTGCTATAGCTTGGACCTCGATGAACATCAGCAGACTCCAGCAGAACTGCCTCAAAGGGCAGCAGCCAATGGGACAAGAACAGGGCTGCTCGAGGCCTCACCCAATTATTATTTTCCCCAGCTAAATACTTGGCTCACCCCCCCCCCCCCCCGGGATTGGCTGCAGCACCATAAATATTCAAGCTGCCCGTTTGACTTCTCCAGCCCTCTATGTTCTGGAAGCCTTCAGAACGCAGGGGGAAGAAATCAAACCTGCAGCCTCTAAAAATCTAGAATCGATAGCTGCTCCACAGATTACAGAGGAGTCAAAAAGAAATTTATTTACTCAACATCTCAGCAACCTACGTAAGAGGGTGCTAAAAGTACAAGTATAGGGTAGGGACCGATGTGAGTGTGCGATGTATGTGTGGAGCTCTGCGTAAATTGACAGTGCTATACGGGTACCTTAAATAAATAATATATAATAGAGGAGTATCTTAATGAGACACAATGAACAGGGATAGGGACAATTGTAGACACTCACTCAGGTTGAACTGGATGGACTGGTTTCTTTATTCAACCTTACTAACTATGTAACTATGTGAGTATAATACATATATACAGTATATACTGTATATTGTGATATTGGAAATTCAGCTCAGTGTTAGAAACATTTTTTTAGGGAGTCCACGCCAGTGGAAACTCTGGTTTTAAATGCTTGCCCGCCCACTTTCAATAAACAAATGAAAGTAAAAAGTCCATGAACAGTTGCCTGTGCAGGCAATTTTTACCAGAAAAACAAGTAATGAAAAATAAAAGGCCATCTGATTCTCACTGGAGCAGCACTGCTGCTCTTGATATTGGACGCTCAGACTATCTCACCCAGCTCTCTTGGCTCTCTGGGCTTTCCTGGCTCACTCAGCCAGTAGTTACAGTTGAAAATAAAAAGTAGTGCATAGATTGTGCCAAAAGTGTTCAATCAAGAAAACAACTGAAAAAAACAAATATCCACAAAAAATAAACATAACAGTGAAAAAACTTATAAGTCTTTCAATATAGGTGAATAAAGTCCTATCGGTGAATGGGGAACAAATAACATGGAATGTCCCACTGAAAACCATGCGTGGATACGGGGAGGCAGATGTTATAACACGGGTGAAGCAACAAATCGTCCCCAAGTTGTATCTCACAATGACATGTGACTTGGTAAAGATGGTGTGTAAGAAACTCTTACCAGATGCGATGGACTCCCTTGTCAGCGACAGGGAGTCACTCGAGCAGGTTGCCTCTCAGGGCCAGTGAACGGACATCACAGCTCTGTGAACCTTCTGGGTCAAACTCCCGGGGCCGCCAGGTGGGTCCTCCCAAAGGATGGCCGAGGTGCGGATCAGAGGGAACAGTGCGTCACGTACAAAAACTGGATTGAAGGCTGGTTGAATCTCTCAGTAGGTATGTGGAGAAAAAATAAACAAGCTCCACATAGTGTAGATGAGCAAAAATAGGATTTTTATTGCTAAAACCGCCAGATAACAATAAAATGTGATCACAGAGTATAAAATCAAAAATGAGCAACAAGAAGGATGCTGGAAGCGCTATATGAAGCGCTTACCCCCGAAGGAGCGGCTAAATAATTGTTATATCCGTAATTCACATTTACTACCCAACCCATCGCAGCCCATAAATTCAGAAACAGAGTCCATAATGCTTTTTCTCTTGCTTTATTAAGTAGCATGAACTGGGATGGGAGAATGACTTCTTTTGAGATGCTCTTTTGTTGCATTATCATCTTTTCACTGTCTCTTATGGAAGAACTAGAATCATTTGCGGATAATAGGATCTTCAGTCAGGGAAGATGGAAGTAGATTTGATAGAGAATAATCGATAAAGAGTCACTCTGAATAACTTCTTCATCTGCAGAACTTTTCAAGAACAGTCTGTATCTCTATATGTGTGCTTGCACTTTACTGCTACCTTTTTACCACTACTTCCAATCTGCATGGTACTTCCAAGTTGAGCTAAAGAAAAGTCACTCTGAATAACTCCTCCCGCTTGACTGATTGGAATACCAAGTCACAGGCCATCACCGCCTGTCTCACTGACTTGCGTACCAACATCCCTCAGCCTCTGGTAGTACCCTTCCCTTGGGCTTTCACTCACGTGTTCAAAAGTCCATGTGCCACTCATAAACGATCGATCGCCCAGTTTCCTTCCGCTTTGTTGCTACTTCTTCCGCAATGATCCTTTGTTCCCTTTTCTCCTTTCTGGCCCGCTCCCTTCCCCGCAGGGGTGGCCAACGACACCAGCGACTACATGCTGTACGGTGTCGTCTCTTCTTCTATGGAGACCAGTTCCCCACCCTTCTCGCAAGGGGGGCTTCGTTGGCTCCCCGGAGGGGGAACCTCTCCCCTCCGGGAACCAGGTTGGCTTCTCCAAGCTCAAACAGGACTCTTCTCTGACCACGTGACCCGGCTTTTATATGAGAGTCCCGGGACATTGCCCAACAAATTAATGATTGTCCAAGACTTGCGTACAATATATATATATATATATATATATATATATATATATATATATATATATATATTGGGGGTGATTTACTAAAACTGGAGAGTGCAAAATCTGGTGCAGCTGTGCATGGTAGCAAACCAGCTTCTAACTTCAGCTTGTTCAATTGGGCTTTGAAAAAAAAAAACTTAAAGCTGATTGGTCCCTATGCAGAGCTGCACCTGGTTTTGCACTCTCCAGTTTTAATAAATCAACCCCATTGTGTTGTGTCAACGTTTTCCCTTACAGATGCTGAAGTTGTATATGTTTATAATTAACTGAAAAGTAATTAAGTTTTCCACTTGATTCCATTAAGAGTATATAAACACTGTAAAGATGTATGATAACTGCTAAAACTTACTGTAGTTGCTACCCACCACTTGCCTTTATTTTTTTATTCCATGTTAAGACCTGCATTTTTCTGCTGGAAATTACTGTGAACCCCCCAAAAAAGTATATATTTTCTGAAAGCAGAGGTCATGGAGAATAAAATGGTGGTAGTTGAAATTTGTTATGTCGCACAACATATGCGCAGTTATTTATCAAATGCATATTTTCAGGAAACAAATACACAAAAATGAATTTTAGCACAAACAAACACAATATTATACTCATAAAAGATTGAGCTGTGTCAAGTAAATAGATACTCAGAGTATTAGTAACTGTAAGCGCAAACACACAAGTCCATATATAACAGGAGATATAAAGGGCTGAGCAACTTAGTCCATAGGGGACAGGCTGGAAGTTCAAGGGTTAAGTGGTAACCGGTAATGTAATGGTTAAAATAGGCTGGTAGGCTAGGCGGCTGCTGTCCTCAGAGAGCTGGCTCTGTGATGAATGAGAGAGGGGTAGAGAAGGAAGCGCCACCTGAGTGTAGTATTAACAAATGATGTTTAATGACACCAGGTAAAAACACACTTACAGGATAAAAACCTATAAAAGGCTCATCTGTATAGGTATGTGGTCCTCGGTGTTCCCCCTGATCCTGTGGTGGTGACGCTGCAGGGATGCTGGGCTGCAGAAGGTGGATTACCAGCCGGGAGCTCCTTCTGTGGCCATCAGGAAGAGACTAGGGGCCGGCGTGGAGCGCACGTGGAGCATGCGTGACGTCACAGGTCGCCGTCCGCTTCCGGGTTCGGTATCCAGGGGAGGGATCTTCCAGGGAGGAGGGCTAGCAGGAAGGTTGAGAGAAGGCTACGCGCTCGGAGCCACTTCTCCTTCAATAGGCCAGCTTTACTAGTATCTAGTAAATAGATACTAAATATGTCAAGTCAATATTGGATGCCCGTAAAAAAAAAAATAATAATAATAATAATTCTCTATAGGCGACTCTTTAAAGGCCTTTACAGGTTATCAGTTTAGCGTTAACCATTAATTGTGGCCAGGGCCGTCTTTAATATTGATTGGACCCTGGGCAAAACTTTTCTTGGGGCCCCCCCATGCAGTTTTGCTCTCCACCTGCTCTGAGACATAAAATAAATAGCAGCTAGACTCAGAATCAGTTTACTGAATCAGATCAGGCAGCGATTGTGATTGGTTGCCAGAGGTTACAGTGTATCATTACTGCTCACTGATTGGTTGCTAGAGGTTACAGCACACATTACGGCTCACTGATTAGTTGCTAGAGGTTACAGCACATGATTTCTGCTTGTTGATTGGTTGCTGGAGATTACTGTGGATATGACCTCAGGGGGCATGATATACATATCAATGCCACTGGCTGCCCCTATTTACATATGAATGCCAGTAATTTACATGTAAACACAGGGTCTGAAGGTGAGTCATCTTTACACAACAATAGGGCAGAGGTGGGCAGCATTAGTAGCAGCACTTCACACTGAGATATTGGGACACAGCACAAGACTGAAACCTCAAGGGATGAGGGAATTTAAACCAGGATAGTTGGCAAGTATGAGGCAGCTGCTTTGGGCCCCACAACAATGATAGGGCCCAGGGCAGCTGCCCCTTTTGCCCTGCCTTAAAAACGGCCCTGATTGTGGCTCTAGAGTTATTGCTCTCACAGGATTCACAATGATATCTCACATGTGCAGCAGCTGTGAGCTTGATTTAACCACTTGTCTACCATAAACATACCTTGGTAGATAATTGGTTTAAGATTCTCCCTCCTGCCTATTAAGGCTATGTTTCCACTATTGCGTCCCCAAAGTCGCGCGATTTTGCCGCGATTTTTTTACCGCGATTTTACCGCGACTTTTTACCGCGATTTGAAGCATTGCCTGTATCTATGGACCTCAAGTCGCATCAAAGTGGGACCAAAGTAGTGCAGGGACTACTTTGAAGTCGCTGCGACTTGAAGTCGCACAGATATGAACGGTACTCATTGGAAATCATGGGATACAATTTGTCATGCGACTTTTCAGTCCCAAGTCGCATGAAAAGTCGCACTAGTGGAAACATAGCCTAAAACAGTGCATCTATCTTGTGATATTTTAACCACTTTTTAAATTATTAAATAAAAAGTTTTTTTAAAACATTAAAAAATGATTTTACACATTAAAATCTGCATTTTCACTAGAAAATAACTTAAATCCTCTAAACAATTACAGTATATGTTTTTGAAAGCAGTAGCCCTGTAGAACAATTTGGTGGCAGCTACAATTTTGCTTATGTCATGCGATATTTGCGCAATAAGTATCAAATGCATGTTTTTCATAAAAAAATACACTAAAATAAATCTTAGTGCACATAAACAGAATAATGCACAATTTCTGGTAAAAGTTAAAAGATGGGGTTGCGTCAAGTAAATAGATTCAAATCATGTTAAGCCTTAGAATTGTGGGTGTCCACGAAAGGCAAAATCTATGGTTCACAAAATTGTCTGTAGGCAAAAATTTTTAAAAGGCTTATAGATCATCACTTTAGAGTTACCCATGATTGATGTCTCTCAAATTATTGCTCTCACTTCCACCCCTGGTGCTGTGGATACAGGAATCCTAAATCAGTCAAGCAGCTACGTCAAGATGTCATTGACCTAAACATTGACCTATGGAGTCAAACCCTGGAGTGCATTAAGGGAAAAATAGACCATGGAGCAAGAAAAGCGAGAAAAGTGAGAAAAGTGCCCAACAGCTTCTGGACGTAAATCATTTAGAACTATGCAGGCACAGTCTTCAGAAAAAAAAAATAATTTTCTCACATGTATTGATGAATACTTATTGGGTGGAATTTACTAAAGCAGAAAGAACCTAGAGCAGCTGTGCATAGCAACCAATCACCCTGCTGGGACGTCTGCCTTTACACGCATATGAACTTTAATGGCATCCCAGTCTTAGTCCGTAGGGTTCAATATTGAGTTGGCCCACCCTTTGCAGCTATAACAGCTTCAACTCTTCTGGGAAGGCTGTCCACAAGGTTTAGGAATGTGTTTATGGGAATGTTTGACTATTCTTCCAGAAGCACATTTGTGAGGTCAGGCACTGATGTGGACAAGAAGGCCTGGCTTGCAGTCTTCGCAATAATTTATCCCAAAGGTCTTCTATCCGGTTGAGGAAAGGAATATGGTCCAAATCATTTGGTGGAGGGGGGATTATAGTGTGGGGTTGTTTTTCGGGGGTTGTGCTTGGCCCCTTAGTTCCAGTGAAGGGAACTCTTAAGGCATCGGCATACCAAGACATTTTGGACAATTTCATGCTCCCAACTTTGTGGGAACAGTTTGGGGATGGCCACCTTCCTGTTCCAACATGGCTGTGCATCAGTACACAAAGCAAGGTCCATAAAGACACAGATGAGAGAGTTTGGGGTGGAGGAACTTGACTGGCCTGCACAGAGTCCTGACCTGATTAGATGGTCGGCAAAATATTACTTCCCAAGATATATTTAATAAAATGTTATATCTCTTTGTTGTTATTTAATTGCATGTTTATCATGACAACGTGAATTCACTCGCATTGGGCTCCCCTTGGAACAGTTCTTCGGGTCGTCTGAGAGGACTGGCTACAAGACATTGTTAAATATTTGTAACTAACTTGTATTATTTTGTTATCACATTCCTCTTTGTGTAACCCCGTAGGAGACCTGAGCATCCATATGTTAAATGCTTTGTTACTGTTATTATGACTCTCCTTTGCACCATCACCCACGTGAAAACGTAATAAAATACTTGAAAAAGAAAGGAAAAAAAAGAAAGAAAAAGCTACTATCAGAAGGCCCCACAATAATCCAACAAGTGATCACCGGCTCCCCTGGTGTGCAACTAGACGGAGGCATAATCCCTGGGCTGGACACCATTGAAATTTTTCTAGCCAAATTTTTAGGACTTGCAAATATTGGATGTTGTTTGATATTCCTTCCGCCTAGATCATTTGATCTGATCTTTGGCTGGGGGCTTTCTTTGGACCTTCGCTGAGTGATCCTTGTTGGACTATTGTGGGACCATCTGATAGTAGCTTTTTTACTAATTTACCCCTTTGATATATGGGACCCTCCCAGTTTACCAATATTGCATGCAGGGCCGGATTAAGAACATCATGGGCCTGGTGCTGAGGATTATGGTGGAGTTTTTTATACAAAAATAAAATGAAAAATAATTGAGAATGCAAAAAATGTTTTTGTTTTAGCAAATTAAATTAAATAGAGAGAGGGAGGATGAGAGAGAGAGAAAGGAGATAAGACAGGTGTGAGGGGTAAGGGAGGGAGGATGAGAGAGAGAGAGAGGATGCGCTTGAGCATGCGTGGGAGTGACAGCAACACAGCCCGGCCAAGGCAAGTGACCGAAGGCACAGAACCTGGAAGGAAGACCGGGTGAAGATGGAAGCGCCCGGGACCCACCGGATTGATCACAGTGCAGCGCTGGAGGGCTCAGTCTGACAGATAAGTGTACCCTACTGTGCTAATATTCTGTGCATACTAGTAAATTATGGCATAACCTACCTCAGGGCCTGTAAAAAGTAGTAATATTAATGAAATTTACTACCGCTTTAATATCACGGGACCGCCTACTGACCCAGTGGCCCTTGAGCAGTGTCCAAGTGCATAGTTGCCAACGTTTCAAAAATATTTTCAGGGACACTTTCTTTTTTCCAGTGGTATATTTAGAGTAGCTGACATCCCCAATATTCCTTCATATATCACAGTAGTAATCACAAAATTAAATGAGTACTAATAACAGGCAGAACAAATATGAGGACCAAGAAGATTTTCTTTAGTTGAACTAACAAAAGTGTACCGATTCTAGAGCTAGTAACATTGAGGATATTCAATATAATTTAAAAGAATTGTTTTTGTAGGTAAGAGGCATAGGGGAGAAGTATGGATGGTATAAAAGTGGGAAGTATGTGCAGGTGAGGGAGAGGAATGTGGAGGGTATAACAGTGGGTACTATGGACAGGAGAGGAATGTGGAGGGTATGACAGTGGGCACTATGTACAGGAGAGGAGTGTGAAGGGTTGACAGTTGGCAGTATGTACAGGAGAGGAGTGTGGAGGGTATGATGGGGGCAATATGTACAGGAGAGGAGTGTGGAGGGTATGATGGGGGCAGTGTGTACAGGAGCAGAGTGTGGAGAGATAGTTGGCAGCAGTGGCGGCCCGTTCATAGGGGGCGCCCGGGCCCCCCCCCACCAACCAACCAACCACCCTCCAGGCAGTCAAAAAAAAATTTTGAAAAAAAAAAAATTTGAAAAAAAAAAAAAATTTTTAAATGGCCCTTTAAAAAAAAAAATAAAATTGAAAAAAGTCCTTAAGTGCACTGTGTTAGGGGCGCCGGGCACAGTGCACTATGGAAAGCGCCACGTCTATGCAATCACAAGATTGCAGATGAGGCGCTTCATTTGCGGGGTTTTAACCCGCCTTGTGGCGCAAAGCAAAACGCCGATCGGCATCCGCCCAGCGCCCATAGTGTATTACTATGGCTCTGTGCTTTGAGTGACAGACTAGTTAGTAGTCTGTCACTTCCGGTTTTCCCTGTGTCAGAGCAGTGCGCCCGAGCGGAGGAGCGGACTCCTCCACTGCCTTCAACTTCAAAGAGTCAAAGCCGAATGTTTCCACTGCTAAACCGAGACACAGCAACACCAGTGGAAATAATAGAAGCACTGACGATCACACAAGGCTGGTCTCCTTATTTCTACTGGATGGATGGGGAAGCTTCACATGGGCTGTGTGTTTCACAAGTGCCGATCGTCAGTGCTTCTATTATCTCCACTGGTGTTGCTGTGTCTCGGTTTGGCAGTGTCAGTGGAGGCTCTTGTTAAACACACAGCCCATGTTGTGAATCATCCCCATCCATCCATCCTGTAGAAATTAGGAGACCAGCCTTGTGTGACTGAATGCATGGAGATAAGAAGGAGATAAGACATCCTTCCCAGCCAGTGTATGGAAGGATTGAGGCAGAGGAGGTGTCAGGACAGTGTCACTAGCCATGGACTGCAGCCTGCAAGACAGAGCCTCATTAATATGTAAGTCCTCATCACTGATCTATGTGTGTGTGTCCATCCCCCCAGTGTATCTCTCTCTCTCTCCCACCCCCCAGTGTATCTCTCTCTCTCCCACCCCCCAGTGTATCTCTCTCTCTCTCCCACCCCCAGTGTATCTCTCTCTCTCTCCCACCCCCCAGTGTATCTCTCTCTCTCTCCCACCCCCCAGTGTATCTCTCTCTCTCTCTCCCACCCCCAGTGTATCTCTCTCTCTCTCTCCCACCCCCCCAGTGTATCTCTCTCTCTCTCCCACCCCCAGTGTATCTCTCTCTCTCTCCCACCCCCCAGTGTATATCTCTCTCTCTCTCCCACCCCCCAGTGTATCTCTCTCTCTCTCCCACCCCCCCCAGTGTATATCTATCTCTCTCCCACCCCCAGTGTATCTCTCTCTCTCTCCCACCCCCCCCCCAGTGTATATATCTCTCTCTCACACCCCCAGTGTATCTCTCTCTCTCTCCCACCCCCCCAGTGTATATCTCTCTCTCTCCCACCCCCAGTGTATCTCTCTCCCCCCCCAGTGTATATTTCTCTCTCTCCCACCCCCAGTGTATCTCTCTCTCTCTCCCACCCCCAGTGTATATCTCTCTCTCTCCCACCCACCAGTGTATATCTCTCTCTCTCTCTCCCACCCACCAGTGTATATCTCTCTCTCTCTCCCACCCACCAGTGTATATCTCTCTCTCTCTCCCACCCACCAGTGTATATCTTTCTCTCCCACCCACCAGTGTATCTCTCTCTCTCCCACCCACCAGTGTATCTCTCTCTCTCCCTCCCCCCCCAGTGTATATCTCTCTCTCCCACCCACCAGTGTATCTCTCTCTCTCCCACCCACCAGTGTATCTCTCTCTCTTCCACCCACCAGTGTATCTCTCTCTCTCTCCCACCCCCCCAGTGTATCTCTCTCTCTCCCACCCACCAGTGTATCTCTCTCTCCCACCCCCCCAGTGTATATCTCTCTCTCCCACCCCCCCCAGTGTATATCTCTCTCTCCCACCCCCCAGTGTATATCTCTCTCTCCCACCCCCAGTATATCTCTCTCTCCCACCCCCAGTATATCTCTCTCTCCCACCCCCCAGTGTATATCTCTCTCTCCCACCCACCAGTGTATCTCTGTCTCTCCCACCCCCAGTATATCTCTCTCTCCCACCACCAGTGTATATCTCTCCCACCCACCAGTGTATCTCTCTCTCTCCCACCCCCCCAGTGTATATCTCTCTCTCCCACCCCCAGTATATCTCTCTCTCCCACCCCCCAGTGTATATCTCTCTCTCCCACCCCCATTATATCTCTCTCTCCCACCCACCAGTGTATCTCTCTCTCTCCCACCCCCAGTATATCTCTCTCTCTCCCACCCACCAGTGTATATCTCTCTCTCCCACCCCCAGTGTATATCTCTCTCTCTCCCACCCCCAGTGTATATCTCTCTCTCTCCCACCCCCAGTGTATATCTCTCTCTCTCCCACCCCCAGTGTATATCTCTCTCTCTCCCACCCCCCCAGTGTATATCTCTCTCCCCCTCCCCCCTGTCTATCCCTCCATCCCACCCAGTGTCTATCTATGTGTCCTTTTATCTGTCTATTTATCTATATATTGCGGGCGAGAGACCGGCGGGGGGGGGGGGGGGGGGTGTGTGGCTGGGGTTGTTTAGGGCTTTGCGCCCCCCCAAAAAAATTGAGCACCAGCCGCCACTGGTTGGCAGTATGTACAGGAGAGGAGTGTGGAGGGTATGACAGTGGACAGTATGTACAGGAGAGGAGTGTGGAGGGTAATATGGGGCTGTATGCACAGGAGAGGAGTGTGGAGGGTATCACAGTGGGCAGTATGTACAGGAGAGGAGTGTGGAGGGTATGACAGTGGGCAGTATGCACAGGAGAGGAGTGTGGAGGGTATCACGGTGGGCAGTATGTACAGGAGAGGAGTGTGGAGGGTATGGCAGTGAGCAGTATGTACAGGAGAGGAGTGTGGAGGGTATGACAGTGAGCAGTATGTACAGGTGAGAAGTGTGGAGGGTATGACAGTGGGCACTATGTATAGGAGAGGAATGTGGGGGGTTTGACAGTGAGCAGTATGTACATGAGAGGAGTGTGGAGGGTATGACAGCGGGCACTATGTACAGGAGAGGAGTTTGGAGGGTATGACAGTGGGCACTATGTACAGGTGAGAAGGATGAAGGAATCTGGGAAGGAAAAATGTAAAGGTTTGTGGAAGGATGTTTAAGGACTGCTTAGTACTTAGGCGGTCCATAGATGTATTGAAATTCCATTGAAATTGAAATGAGCCAATTAAGCAGAGACCAGCCATAGTCGATCTATATATGGGCTAGCTGGTTGTACACAAGTCATTCTATTAATCGACTTGAGTACAACCAGCCTGTCAGATTTTTTCCAAAACAATCAGTGCTGCCAGCTATAGTTAGCACACTGATCATTGTATTCTGTGGGTATGGAAGGCTCTCCACTGGCAGAACACAAGAACACTGCGGGAGTGATTCCCCCACCCACGGGTCAGCAGGTGAGAGGGTGTGTGCGGACAGGCTGGGGAGAAAGGTCTGTCACCAGGGTGTGTGAGGTGGTCATAGAGGCATATCAATCAGCGGGTGGGGGGAGTAATTGGGAGTGATATTTTTTGGAGTAGGGTCTGTCATATGCAGGTTGGGAAATGGTCACCTGTGATATAAGTTGAATGGGGGTGGCAAACATGGGAAGTGGCTGGGGAGTGACCTGGTTGGTGGGGTGAGTGTGAAATGGATGATGTGTTTCACGTTTCTTTCACATTTGCGGTAATGTTTACTGCCCTCTTAAAAGTGATCTGTGGTGTATTGCTTTTCCACGAGTGGTACAGCAGCAGCCAATAGGCGTTCATGAGGTGCTACTGCCGCTTCCTTGTTTTTTTTTACATTGCTGAATGGTAGTTTTACATTGTTGGACTATGCTGCTACTGCAAGCGAGTTTGGTTTGCAGTTGCAGAGTGGCCCCATGGAAATCAATAGGCGAGTTTGACAGGCGGTGCTGCCTGTCAAACTGTGCAGGCTCCAAGCTGTCCATTGAGCTCAGTGCCTCTGACAAGAAGTGAGGAGAGGCACTGTGAGCTCATCCTCTCAGTCTGCTGCAAACAGAGTGTGCCTGTGTCTGTATGTAGCTTCTGACAGGCTGCACAAGGAGCCCCGTATCTCCGGAACCATAGATGATAGAAATTTTGACCAGTGGTTGAGTAGGTCTTCAGCTACCCCCCAAATTTGGGCTCTATGTGACCCCTGGTCGTCAAGCCACGACCCCCAAAGTTCGTTTGACGATCGTTTTTTTGTGATTTTTTTTTTTAAATGGGCCTATCTTAAGGTAAGGGGCCTGGAGCTGCAGCTCCAATAGCTCCTATGTTAATCCGGCCTGGATTACATGGGTTACTGATGGGACAGATTAACAATCATCCATGAAACTTTCACTTTTTAATACTTGGTTGCAAATCCTTTGCAGTCAATTACAGCCTGAAGTCTGGAACACATAGGCATCACCAGACGCTGGGTTTCATCCCTGGTGATGCTCTGCCAGGCCTCTACTGCAACTGTCTTCAGTTCCTGCTTGTTCTTGGGGCATTTTCCCTTCAGTTTTGTCTTCAGCAAGTGAAATGCATGCTCAATCGGATTCAGGTCAGGTGATTGACTTGGCCATTGCATAACATTCCACTTCTTTCCCTTAAAAAACTCTTTGATTGCTTTCGCAGTATGCTTCAGGTCATTGTCCATCTGCACTGTGAAGTACCGTCCAATGAGTTCTGAAGCATTTTGCTGAATATGAGCAGATAATATTGCCCGAAACACTTCAGAATTCATCCTGCTGCTTTTGTCAGCAGTCACATCATCAATAAATACAAGAGAACCAGTTCCATTGGCAGCCATACATGCCAACACCATGACACTACCACCACCATGCTTCACTGATGAGGTGGTATGCTTTGGATCATGAGCAGTTCCTTTCCTTCTCCATACTCTTCTCTTCCCATCACTCTATTAAAAGTTGATCTTGGTCTCATCTGTCCATAGGATGTTGTTCCAGAACTGTGTAGGCTTTTTTAGATGTTGTTTGGCAAAATCTAATCTGGCCTTCCTGTTTTTGAGGCTCCCCATTGGTTTACATCTTGTGGTAAACCCTCTGTATTCACTCTGGTGAAGTCTTCTCTTGATTGTTGACTTTGACACACATACACCTACCTCCTGGAGAGTGTTCTTGATCTGACCAACTGTTGTGAAGGGTGTTTTCTTCACCAGGGAAAGAATTCTTTGGTCATCCACCACAGTTTTTTTCCGTGGTCTTCCGTGTCTTTTGTTGTTGCTGAGCTCACCATTGCGTTCTTTCTTTTTAAGGATGCTCCAAACAGTTGATTTCGCCACACCTAATGTTTTTGCTATCTCTCTGATGGGTTTGTTTTGTTTTTTCAGCCTAATGATAGCTTGCTTCACTGATAGTGACAGCTCTTTGGATCTCATATTGAGAGTTGACAGCAACAGATTCCAAATGCAAATAGCACACTTGAAATGAACACTGGACCTTTTATCGGCTCCCTGTAAATGGGATAATGAGGGAAAAACACACACCTGGCCATGGAACAGCTGAGCAGCCAATTGTCCCATTACTTTTTGGTCCCTTAAAAAGTGGAAGGCACATATACAAACTGTTGTAATTCCTACACCGTTCACCTGATTTGGATGTAAATACCCTCAAATTAAAGCTGAAAGTCTGCAGTTAAATCACATCTTGTTCATTTCATTTCAAATCCATCGTGGTGGTGTATACAGTGGGGCAAAAAAGTATTTAGTCAGCCACCAATTGTGCAAGTTCTCCCATTTAAAAAGATGAGAGAGGCCTGTAATTGTCATCATAGGTATGCCTCAACTATGAGAGACAAAATGTGGAAACAAATCCAGACAATCACATTGTCTGATTTGGAAAGAATTTATTTGCAAATTATGGTGGAAAATAAGTATTTGGTCAATATCAAAAGTTCATCTCAGTACTTTGTTATATATACTTTGTTGGCAATGACAGAGGTCAAACATTTTCTGTAATGCCCCGTACACACAGTCAAATTTTCCGATGGAAAATGTGTGATAGAACCTTGTTGTCAGAAATTCCGACCGTGTGTGGGCTCCATCACACATTTTCCATCGGAATTTCTGACACACAAAGTTTGAGAGCTTGCTATAAAATTTTCCGACAACAAAATCCGTTGTCAGAAATTCCGATCGTGTGTACACAAATCCGACGCACAAAGTGCCACGCATGCTCAGAATAAATTAAGAGATGAAAGCTATTGGCTACTGCCCCGTATATAGTCCCGACGTACATGTATTACGTCACCGCGTTCAGAGCGATCAGATTTTCCGATAACTTTGTGTGACCGTGTGTATGCAAGACAAGTTTGAGCCAACATCCGTCGGAAAAAAATGGATTTTGTTGTCGGAATGTCTGATCAATGTCCGACCGTGTGTACAGGGCATAAGTCTTCACAAGGTTGTCACACACTGTTGCTGGTATGTTGGCCCATTCCTCCATGTAGATCTCCTCTAGAGCAGTGATGTTTTGGGCCTGTCGCTGGGCAACACGGACTTTCAACTCCCTCCAAAGGTTTTCTATGGGGTTGAGATCTGGGGACTGGCTAGGCCACTCCAGGACCTTGAAATGGTTCTTACGAAGCCACTCCTTCGTTGCCCGGGCAGTGTGTTTGGGATCATTGTCATGCTGAAAGACCCAGCCACGTTTCATCTTCAATGCCCTTGCTGATGGGAGGAGGTTTGCACTCAAAATCTCACGATACATGGCCCCATTCATTCTTTCATGTACACGGATCAGTCGTCCTGTTCCCTTTGCAGAGAAAAAGCCCCAAAGCATGATGTTGCCACCCCCATGCTTCACAGTAGATATGGTGTTCTTTGGTTGCAACTCAGCATTCTCTCTCCTCCTAACACGACGAGTTGTGTTTCTACCAAACAGTTTTACTTTGGTTTCATCTGACCATATGACATTCTCCCAATCCTCTTCTGGATCATCCAAATGCTCTCTAGCAAACCTCAGACATGTACTGGCTTAAGCAGGGGGACACGTTACGTTGGTCCCAGCTCTCTGCAGGTAATTCACTAGGTCCCCCCGTTTGGTTCTGGGATTTTTGCTCACCGTTCTTGTGATAATTTTGACCCCACGGGTGAGATCTCGCATGGAGCCCCAGATCGAGGGAGATTATCAGTGGTCTTGTATGTCTTCCATTTTCTAATTATTGCTCCCACAGTTGATTTCTTCACTCCAAGCTGCTTGCCTATTGCAGATTCAGTCTTCCGAGCCTGGTGCAGGTCTACAATTTTGTTTGTGGTGTCCTTCGACAGCTCTTTGGTCTTCACCATAGTGGAGTTTGGAGTGTGACTGTTTGAGGTTATGGACAGGTGTCTTTTATACTGATAACAAGTTCAAACAGGTGCCATTAATACAGGTAATGAGTGGAGGACAGAGGAGCCTCTTAAAGAAGAAGATACAGGCCTGTGAGAGCCAGAAATCTTGCTTGTTTGTAGGTGACCAAATACTTATTTTCCACCATAATTTGCAAATAAATTCTTTCAAAAATCAGACAATGTGATTGTCTGGATTTGTTTCCACATTTTGTCTCTCATAGTTGAGGTATACCTATGATGACAATTACAGGCCTTTCTCAACTTTTTAAGTGGGAGAACTTGCACAATTGGTGGCTGACTAAATACGTTTTTGCCCACTGTAGAGCCAAAAAGATTAGACGTCCCAATATTTATGGACCTGACTGTATGTATCATAATCCATACTAATGTTTATGCACTTTTTGGTCTTTAATGACTTAAAGTCTTTTATTAAACATACCATTTTGTAATAAACTTCTGTTTTATACGACAAAGTATTGTTTTTGGTCACTTAAAAAGTCCCATCCACCTAAGGGGTTCTGTGTTTTTTCTCTCTCACAAACAAGGTTCTTCTAAAGCAGCCCATAGATTATGTAATTTTCTTTCCTTCTACCACTGGTGCAAAGAAAGAAAATTGCCCGATTTTCCCATCAATACAGTCACTGTTGATGGGGAAATCCCTCCCACATCGCAATCCGTTCCCCACCGGCAGAATACAATGATCACACTTGGCAGCTATTGCTACTGGCAGTAATTGCATACAAAAAATCTGACAGACTGGTTGTATTGAAGTCGATCGATGGATGGATTTCAGTACAACCAACCTGCCCATAGATGGATCGAATTTCAGCTGGTCCCTGCTGAACCGCCCAATTTGGATCCATCTATGGCTGGCTTTACCCTCTCATCTTAAATTGTATGATACTGTATTGTCTCCCCTTTATATTGTGAAATTCTGCGCAAACTGTTGGCCCTAAGATTATTTGCACTGCATACGAACCCCAACAAGTTGAAATTAAGCAAAAAATGTGATTCTTAAAAAAACACCTGTGTGTCAAAAGCTTCTTGAAGTGATACAGTCAGCACTCTCTGAACAACAACCTGAACAAGAAGTCCCACCAGTACTGTAGGTAAAGGAACAAAACATGACTTGAATGTGCATCAATGATTTATCCTCTGAAAAAGAAGAACCTGAAACATTCTGAAAATCTGAAATATCCAGTAAGGGCATTCCAGCTATATAGTTGCCATGTATGGTTCGTACAGTGTTGCAGTTTACTAATAAGAAAAAAATGTGGACTGAAGCTGCAGATGAAGAGCTCGTAAGCATAGGAATGGGTTTGCTGATAAAACAGTAGGGATTAGCTTGGGTTTGGTCCAAACCCAGAAGGAAGTTGTCTGTGCCAGGTCAATCAGCTGCAGACAAGGGATTTCCGGCTGCATGTAAACAAAGGGGTGGGGATACTTGTGACATTATTGGACTAATAGGGCCACATAGCCCTATTAGGTCAACGATCACATAAGCATTCAGCCCTTTTGTGCAGCTGCAGCGTGGGGAATTTCCCATCTGTAGCTAATTGGCCCTGCACTGGCTGTTTTCTTCTAGGTCAGACCGAATATGTGTGCAAAGCAAGATTGGTTGCAAAGAAATACTCACAAGATATGTAGAAGATTTGTTAAGGTATCACCACAGAGTGGTACTGTGGATACCAAGGAAAATACATATGTGCCACATCCCATTGATTTGGAGATAATAATGGAGGAATTGGTACTGGACTTTATAGGCACTGAAGTACAAGGTGTTAAAAAATATATTTTTATTACAAATTGATAAAAAAAAGACAACCAGACAAACAGTGATCTAAAAACTTTGCAAAGTAGGAATTGCCCATATACTATATCAGCACATAACCCATACACCAAGAATTAATCCTGAATGATCATAACAATGTCCTTGTTGAGACAATAATAAATGTTCTAGCAGGTTTGGTACAAGTAGATCAAGAATGTGCAGTAGAACGCTTCTTCAAGAGCTTAGGCATACATTAGTATACACAACAACCAAAGGTTGGTATCAAAGTGGAGGGAAGTCCAAGGTATGATGGATGTTGCAGACATATGTCATCACATGTATGACTGGTCCAATTAGTGAATACAATGAAAAACCCAGGTTCCGCATTTATTACAAAGATGATATAATATGATACACTGGGTAAAGCAGAGGCATATGGTGAGCCTGTAAATCCCATACGACAGTAAGAACTTCAAAACTTTTAGAGAACATTAGTCCTCAGTAGCTGCACCATGCCTATCTAACAAAGAATGTAAAGCGAAGTTCCACCCAAAAATGGAACTTCCGCTTTAAGTGAAGGTGAATGCCTGACATGCCACATTTGGCATGTCATTTTTTTGGGGGGAGCAGGTACCCTCTTTTTAGAGGCATTTAGCTCCCACTTCCTCCCGGGGCTCAGTGGCGCCGGAAGAAAGTTCACCTCTCCCCCCTCCCTCCGTGCAATCTTCTGGGACACATCACAGGTCCCAGAAGATTGCCCTGCCAATCACAGACAGTACACAGCACGGCTTGTGCATGCCCGGCTGTGAAGCCACAGCCGGGCCACCACAGTCAGAATGCCGGCGTCGCAGAGAGGAGTGGGAGAGAAGCCTTTGTTCGTCCGCATCGCTGGACCGTGGGACAGGTCAGTGTCCGATTATTAAAAGTCAGCAGTTACACTTTTTGTAGCTGCTAACTTTTATATGGGTGGAACCCTGCTTTAAAGTAGCCGGGGACTGCTTGACAATCAGCGCTGTTAAGATAATGAAGGAGCAATATCTGCTGTTAATTCTAGCCAGCTTGTTTTTAATTTGTTTATTCATTTTAATACATTTTTCTTATGGTATCACACAGCCTTTCTGTATTCTTCCCCTTGGGTTTTGGTGCAGCTCTGCATAGAAACCAATCAGCTTCCAGGTTTTTTTTTTTTTTTTTTTGGTCAAAGCTCAATTGAACAAGTTGAAGTTAGAAGCTGATTGGCTACCATGCACAGCTGCACCAGATTTTGCACTCTCCAGTTTTAGTAAATTACCCCATAGTTACATAGTTACATACAGCCGTGGCCAAAAGTTTTGAGAAAGACACAAATATTAATTTTCCCAAAGTCTGCTGCTTCAGTGTTTTTAGATCTTTTTGTCAGATGTTACTATAGTATACTGAAGTATAATTACAAGCATTTCATAAGTGTCAAAGGCTTTTATTGACAATTACATGAAGTTTATGCAAAGAGCCTCTGCAATTCGCCCTTGGAATGCTGTCAATCAACTTCTGGGCCACATCCTGACTGATGGCAGCCTATTCTTGCATAATCAATGCTTGGAGTTTGTGGGTTTTTTTCTGTTTACCCACCTCTTGAGGATTGGCCACAAGTTCTCAATGGGATTAAGGTCTGGGGAGTTTCCTGGCCATGGACCCAAAATTTGGATGTTTTGTTCCCCAAGCCACTTAGTTATCACTTTTGCCTTATGGCAAGGTGCTCCATCATGCTGGAAAGGGCATTGTTCATCACCAAACTGTTCTTGGATGGTTAGGAGAAGTTGCTCTCTGAGGATGTTTTTGAACCATTCTTTATTCATGGCTGTGTTCAAAGGCAAAATTGTGAGTGAGACCACTCCCTTGGTTGAGAAGAAACCCCCATAAATGGTCTCAGGATTTACTGTTTTACTGTTGGCATGACACAGGACTGATGGTAGCGCTCACCTTTTCGTCTCCTAACAAGGTTTTTTTCCAGATGCCCCAAAGAATTGAAAAGGGGGTTTATCAGAGAACTGGGGTAAATGACTTTACCACAGTCCTCAGCAGTCCAATCACTGTACCTTTTGCAGAATATCAGTCTGTCCCTCAAGTTTTTCCTGGAGAGAAGTGGCTTCTTTATGACCCTTCTTGACACCAGGCCATCCTCCAAAAGTCTTCTCCTCACTGTGCGTGCAGATGTACTCACATATGTACATGTACATCGCTCAAAGGCAGTTTTTCTTACCCTGCTGCTCCAAAAAGCCTCTATCCCATGTGGAGGGTGCAAGCCCTGTATGCAAACAGATACTTAGAAGAAAGGAAGGCTGGATGGCCGCATTCCTATGCAATTTCTTTATTCAAGTGCTGGATACAAAGGTGAACTACAGATATCAGCTTACATGTTTCACACCAAGGTCGGGTGCTTACTCATAGATATAGTAGTTCACCTTTGTATCCGACACTTGAATAAAGAAATTGCATAGAAGTGCGGCTTCCAGCCTTCCTTTCTTACCAGATGTAAGCACACCTGACTGCTGCCATTCCTGAGCAAGCTCTACACTGGTGGTGCCCCGATCCCGCAGCTGAATCAGCTGAAGAAGACGGCTGGACTTTCTCGGGCGCCCTGAAGCCTTCTTAATAAATTCAGTGGAAATGTTTTTTTATGGGATTTTTATGGCTGTAGTTGATCTGGTTGAAAAAAAGACAAAAGTCCATCCAGTTCAACCCACAGAGGAAAAAAGCACACACACACAAATAGAAAACCTCCAAATACATAATCCTTTATACACAGTTGATCCAGAGGAAGGCAAAAAAAAACCCCCAGCAAAACATGCTCCTATTTGCTCCAGCGGGGGGAAAAAAATCCTTTCTGATCCAAGAGGCCATAGGATATTCCTTGGATCAACTTTAACTATAAATATTAGTATCCAGTTATATTTTGTGCATTTAGTACAGAATCCAAGCTTTTTCTTTTAAAACAATCTACTGAGCTGTCCAGAACCAACACTTCAGATAGTCTTTTTTGAGGGAGTTTGTATGTGCAACGCTTTTTTTTACAAGGGTACAGCTTGAGTCTGCCCTAAAGTAGCATTGAAAAAACAAGAAAAATAGCCCTGGGACTTTAGATGAGGTGAGAGAGGTTTAGCCAATGTCCACAGCGAACACTGAGACAAAATCAATTTGTTCATTTCAAAATGTTATGTAATGGAGCGGTAACAACAATGATTGTGAGTTACCAGGCATAATAGCCAATGTACACACACAGATGAACATAAATATACAAAGATTTATTACAAATGTTATACATCAATGAGCAACAATAAAACTTGAAAGTTGCTGGGTCAGTAAATATATATTCATAATCATTGTTGTTACCGCTCCGTTACATAACATTTTGAAATGAACAAATTGATTTTGTCTCAGTGTTCGCTGTGGACATTGGCTAAACCTCTCTCACCTCATCTAAAGTCCCAGGGCTATTTTTCTTGTTTTTTTGTGCACTATTAGGGATGGAGATGTCAGAGGGGTCACACCAGACCTTAATCTTCCTTTTTCTAAAGTAGCATTGGGACAAAATGACATCTGATCAGAGGCAAATTAGGCAGTAGCCTAACTAGTGAGTGGGAGGGACTGTCCCCCGGTCAGTGTCCCCAGGGCCAGCGTCTTTATGCCCGTAACTTTTCCCCAGCCAGGGGCAGACTGACCACTTGAGCACTGTCCAAGGTCCCAGGATCAGGGGATGGCTCCATGTACTTCCCTTCCCGGCTCCTCCCCTTCTGCTGGGCTATGCACCATGTGCAGCAGCTGAGCAGCTCTCTGATCCACAAGGCACAGAATGATGGTGCTGCCCGACACAGACAGCATCCTGTGACGTCACCTGCTTACCGAGGGCGCCTGGAAAATCACTGTTACCAGCTGCCCCACACACACAGCCCTGATGATATGTATGCCATCCTGCAAAGGATGCCACCTACTGACCCCCTGTTATTACCATTATCCTCCTAATCATCTCCCTGTGCTTTGCATGCTACAACCCCACCCCTGTCATCTTCATCCCCCTGTACCTAGGGCAGGACTGGGACAAAAATTTGGCCCTGGACTTCAACCAGACTGGCCCACTTTAATTTTGCAAACACGCCCCTGTCATCTTCACCCCCCTGTACCCCACTGCCAGTTTCCTACCACCCACCCTCTGTAATCTTCATCCCCCTGTACCCCACTGCCAGCTTCCTACCACCCCATCCCCTGTCACCTTCACCCCCCCTGTACCCCACTGCCAGCTTCCTACCACCCCACCCCTGTCATCTTCACCCCCCTGTACCTCACTGCCAATTTCCTGCCACCCACCACCTGTCATCTTCACCCCCCCTGTACCCCACTGCCAGCTAACTACCACTCCCATCCCCTGTCATCTTCACCCCCCAATGTACCTCACCCCATCATCTTCATCCCCCCTGAACTCCTCTGCCAGCTTCCTACCACTCCACCCCCTGTCATCTTCACCCCCCCTGTACCCCACTGCCAGCTAACTACCACTCCACCCCCTGTCATCTTCACCCCCCAATGTACCTCACCCCATCATCTTCATCCCCCCTGAACTCCTCTGCCAGCTTCCTACCACCACACCCCCTGTCATCTTCATCCCCCCTGCACCCCTCTGCCAGCTTCCTACCACCCCAGCCCACCCCCGTCCAGCTTCCTACCACCCCACCCCCATCATTATCATCCCCCTGTACCCCTCTGCCAGCTTCCTACCACCCCTCCCCCTGTCATCTTCATCCCCCCTGCACCCCTCTGCCAGCTTCCTACCACCCAACCCCCTGTCATCTTCACCCCCCCTGTACCCCACTGCCAGCTTCCTACCACCCCACCCCCTGTCATCTTCACCCCCCCTGTACCCCACTGCAAGCTTCCTACCACTCCACCCCCTGTCATCTTTACCCTCCCTGTACACCACTACCAGCTTCCTACCACCCCACCCCTGTCATCTTCACCCCCTGTACCCCACTGCCAGTTTCCTACCACCCACCACCTGTCATCTTCATCCACCCTGTACCCCACTGCCAGCTAACTACCACCCCACCCCCTGTCATCTTCAGCCCCCCCTTGCCCCACTGCCAGCTTCCTAGCACCCCACCCCCTGTCATCTTCATCCCCCCTGAACCCCTCTGGCAGCTTCCTACCACCCCACCCCCGGTCATCTTCACGCCCCCCCCCGTACCCCACTGCCACCTTCTTACCACCCATCCCTTGTCATCTTCATCCCCCCTGAATCCCTCTGCAGCTTCCTACCACCCCACCACCTATCATCTTCAGCCCCCCTGCACCCCTCTGCCAGCTTCTTGCCACCCCATCCCCTGCCAGCTTCCTACCACCCTACCCCCTGTCATAATCATCCCCCTGTACACGTCTGCCAGCTTCCTACCACCTCACCCCCTGTCATCATCATCCCCCTCCACCCCTCTGCCAGCTTCCTACCACCCAACCCCCTGTCATCTTCACCCCCCCTGTACCCCACTGCCAGCTTCCTACCACCCCCTGTCATCTTCACCCCCCCTGTACCCCACTGCAAGCTTCCTACCACTCCACCCCCTGTCATCTTTACCCTCCCTGTACACCACTACCAGCTTCCTACCACCCCACCCCTGTCATCTTCACCCCCTGTACCCCACTGCCAGTTTCCTACCACCCACCACCTGTCATCTTCATCCACCCTGTACCCCACTGCCAGCTAACTACCACCCCACCCCCTGTCATCTTCAGCCCCCCCTTGCCCCACTGCCAGCTTCCTAGCACCCCGCCCCCTGTCATCTTCATCCCCCCTGAACCCCTCTGGCAGCTTCCTACCACCCCACCCCCGGTCATCTTCACCCCCCCGTACCCCACTGCCAGCTTCCTACCACCCATCCCTTGTCATCTTCATCCCCCCTGAATCCCTCTGCAGCTTCCTACCACCCCACCACCTATCATCTTCAGCCCCCCTCTGCCAGCTTCTTGCCACCCCATCCCCTGCCAGCTTCCTACCACCCTACCCCCTGTCATAATCATCCCCCTGTACACGTCTGCCAGCTTCCTACCACCTCACCCCCTGTCATCATCATCCCCCTCCACCCCTCTGCCAGCTTCCTACCACCCCACTACCTGTCATTTTCATCCCCCTGTACCCCACTGCCAGTTTCTTACCACCCCACCCCCTGTTGTCTTTATCCCCCTGTACCCCACTGCCAGTTTCCTACCACCCACCCCCTGTAATCTTCATGCCCCTTGTTCCCTACTGCCAACTTCCTACCACCCCTCCCCCTGTCATCTTCACCCCCCTGTACCACACTGCCAGCTTCCTACCACCCCACTCCGTGTCATCTCAAGATATGATCTCAGCCTCTCACCCCGATGCTGCCACCATCACCCCAAACTGCATCCTGTTATAAACCAGCTGTTACCCATCAGTTGCATCACATACCACAATAATGCCCTGCCACCCAGTGAGAGGTAATGATGTGCAGTAACCTCTAGCAACCCATCAGTTAGCGGTTATGATGTGCAGTAAGTTATTTTTTAGATAAGTCTATGTGCGTGTTTGTTTGTTTTTTGGGATGTTGGGGTGGAGAGCGAAATTGCTAGGGGTGGGAGGTAGGCTAAGAAAATTTTTGCCCAGGGTCCAGTCAATATTAAAGACGGCCCTGGGTGTCCCCAGGCTGGCAGGGTGAGGGGGCCAGCACACACTGGGGTAAAGCCCTGGAGGTTCCAGCCAGCTGTAACACCCCATCTCACACACACACACACTGAGAACATCTGATCAGCTGCAGCCAAGGGCAGGCTCTAAAGCTGTCCTAGCCTTCTCTTAAAGCTGGCACCACATTGCATGGCGGGAGTTGTAGTTCTCCACACCACACACTAGACTTGGCCCGCTGGTGCCTGCGCTTTGTAGACACTACACCTCCCAGAATGCACTGTTTTGTGTCAGCGAATGTGTCAGCTTCTCCTGCTTGTAGCAGGGGATGGAGGAGTGTATAGAGGGATCATTTGTCTGCAACCTGTCTGCGGTGGGATCGTCTGTGGCTGTGGTTGTGGCTCTAGTGTTTGGTGGCTGCTGCAGCAATGTGCTGTTACCGTGTTAGCTGGGTGAGAGTTTGCTTGTCATTACCATAATAAGACCATCTCTTGTATCATCATGTCTGCACAGTCTCTGACCATCTCTTGTATCATGTCCACACAGTCTCTGACCATCTCTTGTATCATGTCCACACAGTCTCTGAGCATCTCTTGTATCATGTCCACATAGTCTCTGACCATCTCTTGTATCATGTTCACACAGTCTCTGACCATCTCCTGTATCATGTCTGCAGTCTTTGGGAGGGCCTACAGAGGAGTCAAGAGTGGGAGCGCTGCTAGGACAGTGGTCATGGGAGTAGTCAGACGTGTGTGGACTCTGGAGAGGATAATATAGGGTGAAACCAAAGCCACCAAGCTGAAGCCCAGAGAGGACCATCTGACTGAGCCCTGCATGGTGCACCTGAGAGGAGGTCAGTGACAGCACTGCAAGGCCAACCTGAGGGGGGGGTCACTGATGTAAGGGGGGTAAATACAGTTAGGCAATCTCTGGTCGTCAAGCCCCCCCTCCCCCCTTACATCAAAGTTCCCTTTTACACTAAAGTCTGCAGCATTCCCCCTTACATCATGATCTGCAGCATTACCCTTTACATCAAAGTATCAAAGTTCCCCTTGCACTATAAGGGGGGATCCTGTACACTAGGATGTAAGGAACTCTGTGCTTGATTATATTAACCTGACCTTCATGTACATGGAAAAGTATGGTTTTTGACTTTTGTTATAACTGAAACACATTGCTAGTAGCACCAAATTGTATTTTTATATGTGTGCGTGTTTTTTATATATATATATATATTTATATATATATATATATATATATATATATATACACATATATATACAGTATAACCTATGTTTAATGAATTTTGATTAAAGAGTAATTGGTTAGAGAGAATTCTAGAAACTGTGAATTCATAGTTCATAGGATGTAAGGCTCTAATATATGTAATTTATACATTTAATTTCTATCACTTGAATAATTTTTCCCATTATGGACGTGAGTGGAGGCCTCATGTCTAAGATTTGCCTAAGGCCTCACAAAGCCTAGAGCCACCTCTGCCTCTAGGCACTTCCTAATTACAAGCCTGTTTAGAATGGACATCTGCCACATTGATAAATCGGTCTCAGAACCTTGCAAACCTGTCTGCCCAGTTGTACATATGCAAAGGTCACAAATACACTGCAAACCTATTGCAGAGACTTTGTTAGGTAACAGCCCAATTAGCATCTAACCGGTCTATCACTGGTTTGCTTGATCAGTGTCCTCCTCTGGTTCCCACCCCGCTGTGTAATTGTAATCCTATCACCCATGCTCTTAGAAGACCCTACAGCCTGCCATACTGTATAAATCATTTGACATTTCCCACCATTTAAAACATATCTAAATCCAAAACAACAATTTGATGATATAGATATAGTGGCTGTAATTGTATTCTTTTTTTCCCTTTATTTTCACCTGGTAGTCCTGGCAGTAAGTGATTTTTCAACTTTCTTTACCGGATCAAGCTGTCCAGCAACAGTGTCGGTGGCACTGAGCAGAGGCGTAACTAGAAATCACAGGGCCCCATAGCAAAATGTTGTATGGGGCCCCCCCTGCAAACAGCCCCCCCCCCACACAAAAAAATAATTAATTCCATTGAACAACAGATTACCACACTCATGTGGCACAGTACCCAGGCAACAGCTTATATTAATTTCGAACAACAAAACAAAAATTGACCAGTAAAATCATTCATCAGTGACTGTGAGGTAACCAGTAAATTCATTTCTCAGTGACCGTGAGGTGACCAGTACAATCATTCATCAGTGACCGTGAGGTGACCAGTACAATCATTCATCAGTGACCGTGAGGTGACCAGTACAATCATTCATCAGTGACCGTGAGGTGACCAGTACAATCATTCATCAGTGACCGTGACGTGTCCAGTACAATCATTCATCAGTGATTGTGATGTGTCCAGTACAATCATTCATCAGTGACCGTGACGTGTCCAGTACAATTATTCATCAGTGACCGTGACATGTCCAGTAAAATCATTCATCAGTGACCGTGAGGTGACCAGTAAATCATTCATCAGTGACCGTGAGGTGACCAGTAAAATCATTCATCAGTGACCGTGACGTGACCAGTACAATCATTCATTAGTGACCGTGAGGTGACCAGTACAATCATTCATCAGTGACCGTGAGGTGACCAGTACAATCATTCATCAGTGACCAGTAAAATCATTCATCAGTGACCGTGAGGTGACCAGTACAATCATTCATCAGTGACCGTGAGGTGACCAGTACAATCATTCATCAGTGACAGTGAGGTGACCAGTAAAATCATTCATCAGTGACCGTGAGGTGACCAGTACAATCATTCATCAGTGACAGTGAGGTGACCAGTACAATCATTCATCAGTGACAGTGAGGTGACCAGTAAAATCATTCATCAGTGACCGTGAGGTGACCAGTAAAACTATTCATCAGTGACAATGACGTGACCAGTACAATCATTCATCAGTGACCAGTAAAATCATTCATCAGTGACTGTGAGGTGGCCAGTACAATCATTCATCAGTGACCAGTAAAATCATTCATCAGTGACCGTGAGGTGACCAGTACAATCATTCATCAGTGACCAGTAAAATCATTCATCAGTGACCGTGACGTGACCAGTACAATCATTCATCAGTGACCGTGACGTGTCCAGTAAAATCATTCATCAGTGACCGTGAGGTGACCAGTACAATCATTCATCAGTGACCAGTAAAATCATTCATCAGTGACCGTGAGGTGACCAGTACAATCATTCATCAGTGACCGTGACGTGACCAGTACAGTCATTCATCAGTGACTGTGACGTGTCCAGTAAAATCATTCATCAGTGACCATGAGGTGACCAGTACAATCATTCATCAGTGACCGTGACGTGACCAGTACAGTCATTCATCAGTGACTGTGACGTGTCCAGTAAAATCATTCATCAGTGACCAGTAAAATCATTCATCAGTGACCGTGAGGTGACCAGTACAATCATTCATCAGTGACCGTGAGGTGACCAGTAAAATCATTCATCAGTGACCGTGACGTGTCCAGTAAAATCATTCATCAGTGACCGTGAGGTGACCAGTACAATCATTCATCGGTGACCAGTACAATCATTCATCAGTGACCGTGAGGTGACCAGTACAATCATTCATCAGTGACCAGTAAAATCATTCATCAGTGACCGTGACGTGACCAGTACAATCATTCATCAGTGACCGTGACGTGTCCAGTAAAATCATTCATCAGTGACCGTGAGGTGACCAGTACAATCATTCATCAGTGACCGTGACGTGACCAGTACAGTCATTCATCAGTGACTGTGACGTGTCCAGTAAAATCATTCATCAGTGACCGTGACGTGTCCAGTAAAATCATTCATCAGTGACCGTGAGGTGACCAGTACAATCATTCATCAGTGATCAGTAAAATCATTCATCAGTGACCATGAGGTGACCAGTAAATCATTCATCAGTGACCGTGAGGTGACCAGTGCAGCCTGCAGGATATTAATACAGCAGTTACTATCCACTGCAAATTAGAAAACAGACAGTTTATATTCTGTATGGCATCACTGAATGCATCAGCATAATTTAGTTGTGGTAGTGTACTGCTGCAGCTTGCTGCTTACTTACCTGTGAAACGTGAATGATCTCTGAATCTGCCTCTGGCGCTCCGCAATAAAGTAGAGGTTCCTCCTCAGCGGTGCTGCCAGACTCCTCTTGGTTGCAGGCTCTGCAGTAGCTCTCGACGCTCCTCCCTCCTCCGGCCGAGTGACGTCACGACGCTGGGATGAGGATGGCGTTGGGCCGGTGTTCTGTCTTCTGTGCAGGACAGTCACAGGAGCTTGCCGATGCCACTCAGCAGCGGGCCCCAGGCTGAGGGCCCCAATCGGCAGCGGGCCGGGGCCCCATAGCTACCACGGGCCCCATAGCGACCGCGTGTGTCGCTATGGCAGTAGTTCCGCCACTGGCACTGAGTATACACTGTGAGGTTTTTTTTTTCGTTGAACCAGCAGTTTGAAGGAAAAAAAACTCACAGATTTCCGTATCAACATAAGCAATGTGGATGCAGGGATCTCCCTTACTGTTCTATTGTATTCTGTGAGTGGGGGCTCCCCTGCCTCTGTCAGAATACACAGATCAGCGCTGTAGCCATTGGCTGCAAGCACTGATGGAATTGCTTGGTTGGATGGTTTTCTAGCATAACCGTCTGACAGAAGCCAGTCATTAGACCACCTTTTGTTGAACAGACTGCGGTACACACGTACCACAGTTTTGGCAGGTTCCTACTGAACTGGCCAATTTTTAGTACATGTATACAGTACTCAGCTTCAGAGGAATCAGACAAACCATTTATCACTGACAGGGGTGCCTCTAATGGTCAGCCTTTAATCATTCAGGTAAAACACTAACTCAAAAGGAAAACAAAAAAGTTTCTGAAAATGCTTGCACAGTGTTAACCGGGTTTACACTGACTGTGACTTCGAAGTCGGAGCCCAGCGTGGCTTTGTCACGACTTGCATGCAACTTCTGTAACAGAAGTCAATGCAAGTTGTCCCAAAGTTGGACCAAAAGTAGTGCAGGAACATTTTGCTAAGTTGGTGCGACTCAGGTTCCATTGCACAGAATGGGGTCCGACTTCTGCTACAAGTGCTTTAAAGTCAGAGCGATTGTCGCATCAGTGTGAATCGTGCCCTAGTTGGAGTTTGGCCTTAATTTGTAATTAGTCTGTAATGTAAAGTTCATCCAAATGTGATAGTCCATCTAACACTACCCTCTCCACAGGTGGACAATGTTACTCTTCCATAGATTCAGTGGGGGAGTGAGTGTAACTACTGGAAATGTTTTTATTATGCTGGATCACCAGCTGAAAAGAAAGAGAAAAAAGCCTAGAAAAGAAAAACAATGCAGCCATCACATCTAAGCACTGGTAAGCTGCAATTGATTGCATTTTTTTACGTTTAGGTACACTTATATACACCTTTATGGCAGGATAACATCACAGCATTCACGTCAGCATGCACATCAGCGTCACTGTGCTTTCCAAATTTTTTTTGGCTTGAGCTACATTGTGGTTTTAATGTGCAATATGGGGTTACTTCAATAATCTTCTTTCATGTTGTGACTGCTGCCATCTCTTCCCACAACGTCAACTAAGGACTCCATATCCCATGGTACCTTGCTGCCTGCAAGCAGTGATTCCCGTACTGACTACACCTCCTGAGATTCCCCCTCTCAGCGCCTCTATGGTTCAGAAGGCGTGCTCTGTGAAATGTGTGGCACAGCAGTGCCTACTCACACAGTATAATGACTATGTGTCACAGAATAAAAGGAAAGTGTGTGGGGTCTTCACAAAGTAATTTTACAAAGTTCTATTGGGCAGAGTATTGAAATCATGGGCTGGAAGCTTCTTGTATATAGCAGAACACCTTTACTTTCATGGAGGATATGTTTATCATGGCTTTACATCATGTAGACAGAAAACAGCAACAGAACACAAACAAGTACACACTTAGGTACATAGGGTACTTCCTCTCATATCATAGAATACATTACCTATACACTATAATAGTACAGCACCACCTGCTGGCATAGATAGGTATAATGCATATATATATATATATATATATATATATATATATATATATATATATATATATATATATATATATATATATATACCATATATATATATATACCATATATATATATATATATATATATATATATATATATACCATATATATACCATATATAAATATATATATAACATATATATACCATATATAAATATAAAAATATATATATATATATATATATATATATATATATATATATATATATATATATATATATATATAGATATATATATATATATATAGATAGATGTGATATTTCAGTTTTTATTTTTAACAAATCTGCAAAAATGTGAACAATTCTGTGTTTTTCTGTCAATGTGGGGTGTTGTGTGTACATTAATGAGGAAAAAAATGAACTTAAATGATTTTAGCAAATGGCTGCAATATAACAAAGAGTGAAAAATTTAAGGGGGTCTGAATACTTTCCGTCCCCACTGTATATATATATATATATATAGTCAGTTTATGAGCAACTTTGCTTTTGTACTTTTCCAACAAGTTCAAAATCATTCAAATTATTAGGAATAGCATAGAAATAATTGAAATACAATGAAGAAATGAATAGTTGTGTAGCCCCTGGTCCACAGTGCTGTCTGGCAGCATGGACTGGTCACTATAAATATCCCCTTTTTCAGCCCTGCTTTTCCAGAGAGCATGGTGCTACTTACCCAGCCATGGCTCTGGGAACAAGGGACCTGAGAAAATAGGGGTTCCTCTGTGAGCACTACATATGATTTTGCATAATGATCAGAGATATGCTTTAATTTAATACAATAATATCTCTTCCCTCCTAAGGTAGAGATAAGGTGACCAATGACCTGTAGTCTGATCCCCAGGCAGGCCAGTGACCTCTGACTTTTTTTGTCTAAGTGTAATTTTTGTAATGTAAAAAAAGTAAGAAAAAGAAGCAGGCTTTGCACCATGTCCTATGAAAAATATGTGATAGCCCATCACTGGTCGTTGCACGTACACAGTACAGAGTTTGTTTGTTCAGCTCTCTTATAATCATGATTGCTTAAACATAAAAGTTAATTTACCGAAGCACAATGATGGGTGTTCCCACTGGTTCATTTACAAGGAGTTGTCTGTTGATGGAAAAAAATTCTAAGAAAGTTGAAACAGTTTCACATGTTCACAATGAAATTTTTGGTACTCATGTACCATGTCATGTACTCATATCAATCCCAGGGATTTTGCAATCTGTCTATATTAGCAATTTACAAAATGTTTACAAAAAGAATCAAATATATTAAATCCAAAACATGGTACAAAAAAAAAAAAAAATATGAAAAAAGCAAGTGCACTTCTACTTAGGCATCCGAAGTAGAGAGGAAATCAATGTGTGGGGGCCCTCGAGACAAGGGTAAACATATGATGGTGTATGAACATATGAGGAGAACATAATCACTTAGTTGCCTAAAACCATGTCTATCATAGACTCCACTATAATGGGAATTGAGCCATGCTAGAGTCCCCAGAGCTTAGGAAATGTGGAGGGCCCAAATTTAGAAATGGGAAAAAGAAAAAAAAATATTGGGGAGGGGGGCATCATGACACAATGATGACAAGGATGACAGTCACTGTGACATTGGGATAACAGATAGTCTGCAGCCCAGTGGCAGTCTCTGAACAAACATTGATATTGACAGTAACAAATATAGCGCTCACAATTGTCTTCAGACAGCTGTTCTGTTTGTGGGTGGAGAATGAGAAGTCTGACGCATATAAAGAGAAAGTAACAAAATTGATTATGATTGATGTAATTTGTGATGAGATCTCCACTGTACAGATATCTCCTCCACCTTTTATTCCATGTTCACTTGCACACTTAATACTTACCTCTTTTAACCCTGCTACCATAGAGGAGGTTACTAAAGTTTTTTCTAGCACCCACCTAGCCACCTGTCCCCTGGACCCTGATAGCTCACAACTACTACAATCACCCTCCAGCTCTATCCTGCACTCTATAACTCACATCTTCAATCTGCCCCTCTCTACTGGCATCTTCCCCAACCCTCTAAAACATGCACTGATCACTCAAATACCTAAAAAGTCCTCACTGGAACCCACCAATCTTAACAACTCAAGACCCATGTCCTTGCTCCTGTTTACCGCCAAACTTTTAGAACCCCTAGTCTACAACCACATGAGCTACCACCTCACTGATAACAACCTTCTTGAGCCCTTTCAGTCTGTATTTGCCCAAAACACTCCACAGAAACTGCTGTCTTTAAACTCAGTAATGACTTACTAACATCTAAAACAGCTGGTCACTATTCTGTATTCTTACTCTTGGACCTCTCCGCTGCCTTTGATACAGTTGACCACTCCCTCCTCCTAAAAAATCTTTATTCTCTTGTTCTCTGTTACTTTGGTCTACTATTGGTTCTCCTCTTACCTATCTCACTGCATCCTCAGTCTCACTTACAACTCCAACCTTGGATCTCGTCTACTCTCTATCTACACCTCCTCCGTGGGTCAACTGATAACCTCTCACGTCTTCCAATACCAGTTCAATGTTGACCACATTCTAATCTATCTTTCTACCCATAATAATCTCTCCGCATATCACTAATGGACTACTAATGGACATATCAGTTTGGATGTCACTACACATCCTCAACTTCAATCTATCCAAATCTAAGCTCAAAAAATTCCTATTTATATCCTACTCTGTCCACCTCATTGTGATCCCTGAGAACTAACAATAGGATCAGACCAGAATTATGCAGCATAATTGCCATCTAACAGTTGTCGTTACCATTTTCACAGTCAATTCTTTGAGGTTTTCACTAAACCAGGCTCATGCCAACCAATGACAAGATCCTTTGGCCTGATGATCCCAGCACACACAGGCACACACTCATCATCACCCTAGCAGCCTTCCTGCATCACCTCTTATATATGTCCATCGTCAAGCACCACCTAATCAGAGGGCAGAGTTTTTTTTCTCTCTAGTAGAAATGTGCAAATGCAGATTGGTAGAGTGAGGCCTAAATCAAAAATGTGTCCACTTATATGCCCAGTATAATTGTGTTAAAGGCTGAGCTTTAAACTACAAATAACATTCTTGCATAGCTCCCCTGGTGTTCTAAATGGCTGAGCATAGTATGAAGGGCTATGGCGATGGCAACCTCCATGGAGCTGTTAAGCTGTTAGCGCTTTAAGCAAACTAATGTGGATCCAAGGTGGGAGGTGGACTAACTTTTATATACTGTGAAACCAGTCTCTCAAAGCACTTCATAACCCCTGAAGTAAGTGTGAACAGCGATAGTTAAAACTGTCAATAACTGGCTTTTTGGGAAATTAAATGATGATTTATCTGTTACCCTGCTTTATCTTTTTCTCCTGAGGCGACTATATGCTAGAATGAAGAACAAAGAAATGTGATCCGACTGGCCTACGTGTAAAAAAGGTGTGACTCTATATGCATATTTTCTGGGGTAATGAACATTGTCAAGTGTAAGTTTTTCCCTTGTAGAGCATTTCACAAATTGAGAAAATTAATTAAGCTCAGTCTTTAGGCTCACTTGAATAAAATCCTCAGCAATAATAAAAACTGCATCGAGATGAAAAAAAATAATTGAGAGCTCTACTAATGTTACAATTCAGTGGGAGACTATAGACTGCAGTAAAAATTACAGCTGTTAAATTTTGTGAGAAATAGAGGGGTCTGAATTGGACTGACATCATTTTTAAGTTAGGGGAACAATTATCCTAATCATACTCTAGTTGCACCAAATCGAACCAATTATTAAACACATTGTTTGTTTTTTATAATGGTGGATGTAAGTGGGTTGAAAATAAGCAGTTCGGTGCTGCCCCCGGAGGGTAAGGGTTAATGCCTTTCACAGTTTCTTGATTTTGGCGGACTATCTTTGGGTCCGACCCACTGGTCCTGTGAGATATAAAAGGTACCGTGGTCCTAGACTCAGACAGAAAAGGTATTAGTAACTGTGAGCGCAAACACACAAGTCCATGTAATACAGGAGATATAAAGGGCTGAGCAACTTAGTCCATAATGGACAGGCTGGCAGTTCACGGGTTAAGTAGTAACTGGCAATGCAATGGTTAAAATAGGCTGGTTAAGCTGGTTAGGCCTCAGAGAGCTGGCTCTGTGATGGGTAAGAGAGGGGTAGAGAAGGAAGCGCCACCTGAGTGTAGTATTAACAACTAATGACACCAGGTAAAATAACACTTACAGGATTAAAACATAAAAAAGCTCATCTGTATTCGTGTGCGGTCTTCAGTATTCCTCTGATCCTGTTCTGGTGACGCTGCAGGGATGCTGGGCTGCAGAGGATGGATTACCAGCCGGGAGCTCCTTCTGTGGCAATCAGGAAGAGGCTGGGGCCGGAGTAGAGCACACGTGGAGCGCGCGTGCCGTCACAGGTCGTCCGATCGCTTCCGGGATCAGTATCCAGGGGAGGGATCATCCAGGGAGAAGGGATGTGGAGAGGTTTAGAAAAGGCTACGCGCTCAGAGCCACTGCTCCTTCAATAGGCCTATTTGGGAGGTGTCTGCACTGTGCTATTTATAGGCCAGAGCCGTGGGACAACAGGTCCCAGCGTCGGCCGACGGAAGCACAGCGCCGACTGTGGACGGGAGGGACACTACAAGGTAATACAATATACTCAGAGTAAAAAGAAGGTTATACACTAGTGAGTGACATGGAAAAATATGAATGGGGAGAAGTACATAGTGATAAACATGGAGGCGATAATGATAAAAAAATAAAGGTAAGTATAAAAATGAGGATGACAGCGAGACATAATAGTATTTCCCATGGTAATAATACAAAATAAGAATGAAACTAAAAATACAAAGATAAACATAAAAATAAAAATAATAGTAATAAATAAAATGAGAATAAAAATAATAATAGAAATAAAATAAATATAAAGATAGAGATAAAAAATAAAAATAAGAATAATAACAAAAAATAGTAAAAAAACCCCCAAAATGTTTAAAATATAAAAAACAGTAATAATAAAGAGAACAAGAAAAAAAAGGAAAAAATGGTGGTAAAAGAAGTAGGTGAACATGGATGAAGCATGCGTATTAGGAAACACAAGAAACAGGGATACACGTATCTCTGCACGGTTCCTAAAAATGTCGTAGCAAGGCTACATCTGTAGGGGTGGTCTCTTGAGGAGACGGGGTGACTTAAAGTAACGTGTGCACCTCAATATCCTTGTTCAACCCCCCAGGTGCTAAGGTGCCCAAGAAGTAGATCCAGTAAGTTTCTTGCTGGCAAAGACGTTTGTACGGCTCAGCGGCACGGTATGTGGTCGGGATGGATTAAATGACCCACACACTAAGGCCAGCTGTAGATTGGCCATGGTGTGTCAGGAAATGTTTGGGGATGCTGTGGTGGTCACAACCTTTTTCGATAAAGCGCCAGTGCTCCCCAAAACGTGCCCTTAGGGCTCTGATGGTTCTGCCAACATACAATAGGCCACAGGGGCAGGTGAGGCAGTATATAACGAAGTCAGTTGTAGAATTCTTTTAGGGTATAGCTTTTTCCTTTGACAGTGAAGGTTTTTGACTGTGTTGTATGAACTGACAGGTTAAACAGAGGGGTTTTTTTGCATTGATACATCCCTCTGAGGGGTATTAGGGTGAGTGGTGATGAGGTGGGTTGGGTAGGCTTAATTCTACTGGGTGCAATTTTACTCTTAATGTTTCTGGATTTTCTATATGCCACTTTAGGTTTGGCATTGATTGAATAGGCCAGAATCTTCTCCATTTTCTTGTATTTGTCATGAAATTGTGTAATGAAGCGGGTAGGTTGTTTACCAGTGGTTGGAGGACGGTTAGGGCCTATAGATGTTCTACGCTAATTTTGGAAGGCCGCATCTATAAGTGGAGTAGGGTATCCTTTGTCTAGAAATTTCTTCAACAGAAGTTGTCCATGGGTGTCATAGTCTGAGTCTCTGGTACAATTCCTTCGAAGGCGGCAGAATTGGCTGCAGGGGATGTTGCTGATACATCTAGGATGGTGGCAGCTATCATAGCGTATGAACGAATTACCAGCAGTAGGTTTGGTGAAGTTTCTTGCATATATAGTTTCATTGTCGTGGAAAGCTCAAGGTCTAAAAAGGCCAAAGTATCGGGGTCAGCCACGTGGGTGAAAGATAGGCCCAAGCTGTTATGGTTGCAATATTGCACAAAAGCCATGATGTCGTTAAACGTGCCATCCCAAATGATCACTATGCCGTTGATGTATCGACCGTAATATATCACATGGGCAGCGTGGGGATGGTCAGCTGCAAAGTACATATGTTCCCAATATCCCATGGTGAGATTGGCGTAGCTGGGGGCAAAGTTAGCCCCCATAGCTGTTCCGTTGATCTGGAGGTAGTGTGTGCCTTCTGATTCGAAGTAGTTGTGCTTGAGGCAAAAGGCTAAAGCCTCAAGAATGAAGTTGGCTTGCCGGGGGTTTGTGAGGGGATCATTGGCCAGGAAATGTTCAACAGCACGGACTCCCATATCATGGGGGATGGATGTGTATAATGATGAAACATCAAGAGAGAGCCACCAATAATTCTGTTCCCATGTGTAGGGCTTCAGAATATCCAGTAGGTGGGGTCCATCACGTATGTAGGAGGGGAGGTTCTGTACCAGAGGTTGAAGAAATTGGTCAATGTAGATGGAGAAGCCACTAGTGACGCTGTCCATAGCGGCTACTATTGGGCGGCCAGGGGGATTGGTGAGATCTTTATGGATCTTAGGTAGGGGGTAGAAGTAGGGGACTTTATTGATTTTTTTTGTAATAAAAGAGGCTTCGGATTTGGAAATTATTTTTTCTGTCAGGGCTCGGTTGACCAGTGTTGCAACTTCAAGGGCGAACTGGGATGTGGGGTCACTGGAGAGAATGGATTAAGTATTGGTGTCATAGAGTAGTCTACGTGATTCACGGATATAATCATCCTTTTCCTGAATCACTATACTACCCCCTTTGTCCATGGGTTTGATGACAATAGACTGGTTTAGAGTAAGCTGTTCTAAAGCCTTGCGTTCTAAAGGAGAGAGATTGGATTTGATGTGTGTTCACGGTTTGTGTTACACATTTTGATGAAGTCCGAGTATACTACCTGGTAAAATGTTTGCAGGTAAGGGCCTTTGTTATTTGTAGGGCCAAAAATGGATTTGGGGCGTAGTGTGGTATGCCTGACTGGAGGGGAGGTGGGGCAGTGTTGGGTGAGCCATTCCAGGTCAGTGTTAAAGTTCCTCGAGTTGAGCAAGTGCAGGTTGATCAGTCTCATAAAGTATGTCACGGTCTGTTACATGAGATGTCTGATTAGTATTGTCAGAGGCCTGTTTGGAGGATTAGATGTTGAAATATCTCTGAACAGTCAGGTCTCTGATAAATTTGTTAAGACCTTTTAATAGCGTAAAGGTATTGGGTTGCATAGTGGGGGCAAAGGTTAGTCCCTTACCAAGGAGGGATATGTCATATCCGGTAAGTACAGTGCGTGACAAGTTGTACATTTTTACAGTTTCAGCATTTTTCCTGACCTTCCTTCCTCGTTCCCCCCCCCCCCCCGTCCTCTCTTTTGTGTTTTCTTTTGGTGAGGCCCCGGAGGGGGGGGTACATCCTAAAAAAAATCATTATCCAATGTGGAGGCCAATGTGTTACTGGTGGTTACGGTCTTAGGGGATTTTGGCTTGTGCAGCTGGGTAAGGGGTAGGTTATCCAACCAAGCTGGGGGTTGCTGCTCATGGATGTGGTTTGGGTGATTGCTATGTAGATCATGATGGGAGTCCTGTTCTTGATTAGGTAACTGGGTGGACACGGGAACATCCGTGGAAACTACTCCTTGAGCAGAATTGGGTGGTAATGTAGAACTGTCATTGGGGCAAATGGGTAAAGGAATTTGGGGATGGTAGGAGGCTGGGGAGTGTGCCATGACATTTGCCAGGGTCCGGGTATGTTGTGGGGTGGGGGCCTGGGTTGTGGTACCAGACTGGGTCTAGGAGTGTTCCCATGTAGCTGGATGGACATGAGTGGGCGGGGGCCAGGAGGTGTGCCCTGATAGGGGTGTTTGGTGTGTTTCCAGCTGAATACTTGATTAGTGTTGTAATCAAATAGGTCCCTTCTAAATTTGCCAAGTTTACTAGCAATGATTTTATCTTCGTTTCTAATTGTGTTTCTCTTTAGCATGCTGAACCATGTAAGTGGTAAATGGGGAATGGTATCGCAAATGGTTTTACAAAGTGTGATGATTTTATCTTTAATGATCATATTTTTCGATGATGATACCCATCTATTTTGCTGTGCAAAATTCGGAATGTGTGCGCCCATTTGGTGTGGAGCTCTGGGTCGAAGAACTGTTTAAGGACTCTGAGTCCTCTGGGGGAAATTTTATGTAATATATATGATTGTAAGAAGAACTTGTCCCACCACTGCTGATTTCTTTTTTTTTTTTTTTTTTACTATTTTTTTTGTTATTATTCTTATTTTTTATCTCTACCTTTATATTTATTTTATTTCTATTATTATTATTATTATTATTATTATTTTTATTCTCATTTGTATTTTTAGTTTCATTCTTATTTTGCATTATTACCATGGGAAATACTATTATGTCTCGCTGTCATCCTCATTTTTATACTTACCTTTATTTTTCGCCCCCATTTTTATTCCCATTTTTTATCATTATCGCCTCCATGTTTATCACTATGTACTTCTCCCCATTCATATTTTTCCATGTCACTCACTAGTGTATAACCTTCTTTTTACCCTGAGTATATTGTATTACCTTGTAGTGCCCCTCCCGTCCACAGTCAGTGCTGTGCTTCCGTCGGCTAACGCTGGGACCTGTTGTCTCACGGCGCTGACCTATAAATAACACAGTGCAGACACCTCCCAATTAGGTCTATTGAAGGAGCAGTGGCTCCAAGCGCGTCACCTTTTCTAAACCTCTCCACAGCCCTCTTCTCTGGATGATCCCTCCCCTGGACACTGATCCCGGAAGCGATCGGACGACCTGTGACGTCACGCGTGCTCCACGCCGGCCCCAGCCTCTTCCCGATGGCCACAGAAGGAGCTCCTGGCTGGTAATCCATCCTCTGCAGCCCAGCATCCCTGCAGCGTCCCCAGAACAGGATCAGAGGAATACTGAGAACCGCACACAAATACAGATGAGCTTTCTTATATGTATTTATCCTGTAAGTGTTATTTTACCTGGTGTCATTAAATATCAGTTGTTAATACTACACTCAGGTGGCGCTTCCTTCTCTACCCCTGTCCTAGACTCAGAGAAAGAGCCCGGGGGCCCATAAAAATAGAGAAAAAACCCAGAGGATTGATGTTGCTCCCAGAGTTGTCCCGGGAGGGCTTCTCGGAGGGTCTTAAGAGCTTCCCCGTAAGAAGGTTGTCGTTTTCTCCTGTCTGCATGTAAAGCTGAACTGGGGGTGAGCCCTAAAGCCACCAGCCCTGGAACAAGCCTCTAAAGGATTTACATGGACATTACCTTTACAGGACAGTTCAATCCTGTAGTTAGGGTTGGGGAAGTAGGGAAGAACTATGCCATTGAATGTTGGACTTTTTAAATGCCTTTTGCACTTTTCCAAGTAAAGTTTTGAAATCTTGTCCTGCCTGGTCTGAAGTTGCTGAAAGGGGTGTAATGCAAGTAACCGGCACACATTGTCTACTAAGTGGGTATAAGACACAATAGGGTATAAAGACAGCAGTGTGGAGTTAGAGCGGGGTGAAGACACAAGTGGTTACCTAGGGTAACCGAAGTTTAACAGCAGCTTGTCTGTAGCATGTACCTGTTATAGGTGGCTTCTAGCAAAAAATGCAAAAATTGGATTTGCCACCCTTTATTTGTTTTTTGATAAGGGATTTTTTGGTCCATCGCTCACAGGTGGACAAATTGAATATGTTTATTTCTTCCAAGAGAGAAATAAGTACTGAAGCACTTGTGTGTTAAGTCCCTTTCTCTATGCACTGTACACATACAGTATGACTGCACCCCCTATTATGAGACCAATAGTATAGTTAAGTTTACCGATGACACTACCATAATCGGTTGTATCACTGAGATGATGAGGAGCAAAACAAGAGAGAGGTTGATAGCATAGTGGAATGGTATACAGCGAATAACCTGATCCTAAACACAGGGAAAACAAAGGAACTGATTGTAGATTTCAGAAGGAACAGGCCTGAACCAGCAACGCTTTTTAATAAAGGCGTGTGCGTGGCGCGGGTCTCTACCTTTACGTTTTTGGGAACATGCATTTTTGAAAACTTATCGTGAACAATCAACGTTTAAGCCATTATTAAGAAATCACAACAGCGTTTATATTTTTTGCCACTACACATTAACATTAACATATTGTATTCTAGTTTGGTATACTAGTTGTACGCAAGCAGATAAAAATGCTCTAAAGAGAGTGGTTCAAACAGTGCAGAAAATTGTAGGGTGTGAACTTGTCTCTCTAGAAGAAATATACGGGACTCGTTGCCTTTGTAGAGCAGGAAAAAAGTGAGAGACCCGACTCATTCTGGTTGTCATTTCTTTTAATCATTACCATCTGGGAGACGTTTTAGGGTGATTAAAACAAATAGATTTAAAGAGAGCTTCTTTCCCAGGGCTATTAAGACTATCAACGCAGGAATGACATGAAAGTAGTCACATATTCTTATTTTATTGTTTTGTGTAGTTTTTAATACAAGAACACTTTTTATACTTTTATAATATGGGGACACTTTTATATATATATTTTTTGGTATAATTAAATCCTGTGTGGTAAATGCATGCTTGATAATTGTGAGGTATGAATAATGTGTGGAGTAGAAATGTAATTTCATTGTGAATTTGTTTTCTACAATGACAATAAATCTTATCTTATCTCTTATCTTATCTTAGAAGCGAGGGAGGTGTTATCGGCACTCCTTACGCTAGTGGTCTGTCTGCCATGGTTCCGGGAGTGGATCCACACCGCAGGGGTTTCCATCCTACACAGAGGTAAGATGGTTCAAAAGACGAGTTAAGAGCAGGTGTGGAGCCTGCGCAGGGTGCATGGCGGAGTCCACTATGCTACTGGGGAATGGTAGTGGAAAACGCTGGACAGGTGGATGTGGACAAGGCTCAGCGCTTCCCTCCTCAATGCAAGTTACAGTGAGGGTGTACATTGTCACGGGGACCTGAGAGTTAACTGAAGAACAGTTACCCTATCACACAGCCTGTGTGATAGGGTGACAATACAGGAGCACAATTGAGAGACAAGGACAGGAAGGACCCAAGCAGGGACCATGGCAGGATCACCAGGGACAAATTAAATGAAAACACATTAAAGATTATATGAGATTTTAGTGAGTAGATTTACATAGACTTTAAGCAGAAAATATATTTTTTTAAAAACTTTTAAAGCTGGCTACGTGTCCATGCATGATAAAGGAGGCCGTTCTGTCCATCTTGGATATATTTAAAGTTAATTTCTGCACTATTACTTCTATAGGAAGAAATGTAACTAGAATTGTGCATCTCCCTATACAGAACAATGATGTCGCTGGGCCATCAGCCGGGGGGGGGTCACGAGAGTTGAAGATTATAAAAACCAGACAATCTTGTTCCAGTTAGATGAAAATTTTCATCCATGTGGAGAAATCTGAAACACAAGTTGCCTCCTCCCTTTAAATGCACTATATATGAGCGCTCTCACCTTTGTCACGTCTCATAGACACCCAGCTGTGCCATCAGTGACAAAGGTGAGTGACGACATTACAGAAACCGTGAATTTCCTGGCTGACAAATGACAGAATTTAGCTGAGTGAAATGGGATTTTATTATCATTATTTTATATTGTATTGTTGTATATTGTTTATATTCTTCACTTATTTATGTTACTGATAACTTATTTTAAATGAACAGCTGCCTTAATGTATGTTTAGTCGAAACCAGGGGTCTCCAAACTTTTCACTATGATGGACACATGGCTTATTTTACAAATATTTGCAGGCCAAAAAAAAAATTCCCATCAGAGTCCGCCTTACATAATTACATAGATACATAGAGATTGATTTACTGAAACTGGAGCGTGCAAAATATGGTGCAGCTTTGCATAGAAACCAATCAGCTTCCAGGTTTTTGGGTTTTGGTTGGTAAGGTTGAATAAAGACACCAGTTCAATCTGCATGTGTTTGTGTATTTATGTCACTATCATTTTCAATATCCCTGTACATTGCGTTCACTGCAGGGGCGTTGCTAGGTGGCAAAAAAAACAGGGGCTTCAGCCCTAAGTCCAAGCCCAGCACCGAGGGGGGGGGGTGTTACCTACCTGATACGCACTGACCTACCTGACATACACTGACCATTATACTCACCTACCTGACATACACTGACCTATCTGATATACACTCACCTACCTGACATACACTGACCCACACTGACACGCACTGACCTACCTGACCAGACTTCAGATGACATGACCTCCTCCTGCAGCTCAGCCGTAGTGTGCGGCGCGCCCATCACAGTAGAGTAGACAGCAGGCACTCCAGGCAGCCGGAGCCAGAGCAATGACAGGACAGGATAGTAAAGGAAAGCTGCCCACCCCTTCTGGAACCTGCAGCGCCTATGATGGATGTCACACATCCCGCGTTCCCGGCATTGGATCAGTGAGACGTCCATCATAGTCGCTGCAGGTTCCAGAAGGCGGGACCTGCTATGTCACTCGGCCGCGCTTGGGGTCAGATCGGTCCCCAGTCGTCGGCGGCGCTTGGGGCTAATAACAGAACTGTGCATGCCCGAGACCTGGGGCTTTTTGGGGACCCACTCGGAGCTCCAGCCACCCTCCCCCCCCAAACCTCTCTGTTTGTCCTGGAGTCTCTAGGATAGGAAATAAAGCTAAGCTGAAAAAAAAAACCTAACAGACTGTTCCCTGCTACATGCAGAACTAAAAAGACAGTAAAGTACAAATTTTGTTCCAGCGCTTTGTATGAAGACTGTAGAAATCTCTACAGTAGGCACACAGACAGCAATTAAACTTGACAGAAATTCTGACCTTCTGCTCCTCCCAACTAAAACCAAGAATGCTTTTGGTGGGTGTTGCACTGTAACCAGTTGGGAACATCGGGTGTACTTCACATGCTCCAAAAATGTAATCAAAGTACACGGTGTGTGTAGTACAGCCTGTCCTTCTGCCAGGCTGCCGCTCCCATTCTTGCACTTGCTGCAATTTACAACTGTCAAAATGACATCCTGGAGTTGCTGTATAAACACAGGGTTTTTTTTAACCACTTGCTTACTGGGCACTTTTACCCCTTTCCTGCCCAGGCCAATTCTCAGCTTTCAGTGCTCTCACACTTTGAATGACAATTGTGCGGTCATGCAACACTGTACCCATATGACATTTTTATCTTTCTTTTGGTGGTATTTAATCACCACTGGGTTTTTTATTTTTTGCTAAACAAACAAAAAAAATCAAAAATTTTGAGAAAAAAAAAACAAACAAAACATTTTTCATATTCTGCAAAATGTTGCAATTTTGTAAACAGGTAATTTTTCTCCATCACTGATGGGCATTGATGAGGCGGCACTGATGGGCACTGATGAGGCTGCACTAATGGGCACTGATAGACACTGATCAGGAGGCACTGATGATGAGGCACTGATGGGCACTGATTGGCAGCACTGATGGGCACTGATAGGTGGCATTGATTAGCAGTACTGATGAGCACTGGTGGGCACTAAAAGGTGTCACTGGAGGGCACTGATTAGCAGCACTGGTGGGCAGTAAGGGGACCAATGTCCCTCTAACAGCAGCCAGTTAACGGCTTTCCTCTATACTTCATGCTGACAGTGTGAAGAAAAAAAAGCCGGTAACCAGCTGATTACGTGGTAAAGGGTCCGCTGTGATTGGCCCTTTACCCAGTTGTGTTATTAGCCGAATTCCAAGGAATTGGAGATCACAAAACGCGCTGCCCGCAAGAAAGGGAGGACGTTCATGTACGCCCTCCCAGCATTTGAAGCCCCTTGCTGTAGCCGTCTTTCGGCTATAGGCAGGCGTCAAGTGATTAAATAAATATTGTTCCTCCTATATAACCTCTTATTAATTTTAGTTTACCCCAATTAGCTCCCTTCTTCCCCTTCTTCCCTTAGCTATTATTTTCCCATGAGATTTTTTTTTAGTTACTATTTTTCTAACCATTAACCAGATTTACCCCCCCCCCCCTTCATGACCAGACCATCTTTTGCAATGTGGCAATGTGTTATTTTAACTGACAATTGCAGGGTTGTACCCTGTACTGCACTGTACCCAAATAAGATTTTTGTCCTTTTTTCCCCACAAATAGAGCTTTCATTTGGTAGTACTTAATCACCTCTGTATCTTTATTTTTTGCACTATAAACAAAAAAAGACCGACAATTTTTTACTTTCTGCTATAAAATATATCCAATAAAAAAAAAATTTAAATTGAGTTTCTGCATTAATTTAGGCCAATATATATTCCGCTACATATTTTTGGTCAAATCAATCCCAATAAGCGTTTATTGTTTGGTTTGCACAAAAGTTATAGCGTCTACAAACTTTGGGATTTTTTAATTAATTTACTAGTAATGGTGGCGATTAGCAACTTATAATGGGACTGTGATATTGCGGCAAACAAATCAAACACCTAACAGACACTTTTGACACTTTTTGGGGACCAGTGACACTAATACAGTGATCAGTGCTAAAAAAATATGCACTGTCACTGTACTAATGACACTGGCTGGGAAGGGGTCAACATTAGGGTTAACTGTGTGCTTACCCACTGTGGGGAAGGTGCTTTGATTAGGAGAAGGCAAAGATTTGTGTTCCTGCTTCTGACAGAACGACAATCTGCCTTGTTTACATAGGCAGATTGTTGTTCTGCCTGTGTCCTGGGTAATCGGCCACAACCTCAAATTGTGGCCATTTATTATTTTCAGGGACCTTAGCATAAACAGCTTATTACAATACTGGAGTCACCTTTCATTTACAGTGTCTTGAAAAAGTATTCATACCCCTTGACATTTTCCAAATTTTGCCATGTTACAACCAAAAATTTAAATTTATTTTATTGGGATTTTATGTTATAGACCAACACAAAGTGGCACATAATTGAGAAGTGGAAGGTAAATGATAAATTGTTTTCAAATTCTTTTACAATTAAATATGTGAAAAGTGTGGCATGCATTTTTATTCAGCCAATTGCCTTCAGAAGTCACCTAATTAGTAAATAGAGTCCACCTGTGTGTAATTTAATCTCAGTATAAATACAGCTGTTCTGTGAAACCCTCAGGGGTTTGTTAGAGGACCTTACTGAACAAACAGCATCATGAAGGCCAAGGAACACACCAGACAGGTCAGGGGTAAACTTGTGGAGAAGTTTAAAGCAGGGTTAGGTTATAAAAAAATATCCCAAGCTTTGAATATCTCATAGAGCACTGTTCAACCCATCATCTGAAAATGGAAAGAGCATGGCACAACTGCAAACCTACCAAGATATGGCCGTCCGCCTAAACTGAGAGACCAAGCAAGGAGAGCATTAATCAGAGAAGCAGCCAAGAGCCCCATGGTAACTCTGGAGGAGCTGCAGAGATCCACAGCTCAGGTGGGAGAATTTATCCACAGGACAACTATTAGTCGTGTTCTCCACAAATCTGGCCTTTATGGTAGAGTGGCAAGAAGAAAGTCATTGTTGAAAGAAAGTAATAAGAAGTCCTGTTTGCAGTTTGTCATGTGGGGGACACATCAAACATGTGGAAGAAGGTGCTCTGGTCAGATGAGACCAAAATGCAACTTTTTGGCCTAAAAGCAAAATGCTATGTGTGGGGGAAAACTAACACTGCACATCACCCTGAACATACCATT